>OU015490.1:190976639-191716925 GCA_907164885.2 Dolomedes plantarius
GTATTAACCTTACGCACCATTCTCATTTGACAAATAAACAATGGCTGCGAACGAACCGGTTCTTATTTCATCCTACTACAAACCACCAACCTCGCAATAAAATTTATCGTGTTTTAATCGCATGCAAAAGGGTCGCACGGGCTAACTAGTATCGTATGTTTGTAACATATAAAATATAAAGGATAGAAATAAAAATATTAAAAATATGTAATATTAGAAAGCTTAAAGCATGTTTTCTTATTTAAATAATTCAGTATGATATAAATTTATTTTAGACCCCTACAAATTTTTTCACGGCCCACCCTTGAGAACTGGGGATAACTTCCATTTGTTTCCTATCTGGAAATTCAACGCAGATATTCTTCAGCTGTGGAACTTAGATCTCAACTTTATGCACTTTGCTTTCCAATCATTTGTTTGTGATTAGAAGACCTAAGCTTCAGTTGCTGTCCGTATAATGTCTAAGTTAACAAAAGATTAGAAAAATGACCCGATTTGGGCAAATATCTACGTCGTAGCTCTTCGATATTGAAGATATAAATAGAAAGCATTTAGTAAAAACTGAAAGATCGTAGTATATTTAATAAGCGATACCGACAATGATCTGTTAAAAACAACGTTTAGATTTGATTTAGAACGAAACGCATTTTACAGATCTACGTCGTTTAAAACTCAATCCGGTTGTGTTGGCTTTCGGTTATTACTTCTGAGAAAACTTAAAAAAAAAAAAAAAAACCTGTAAGATGAGATTATTTTTGCATATTTTAAAATTCAGAACCAAAATGTGATTGTTGCAAATTTAATAGACTCCACCTTTTAAGGAGCAAAATCTATACATTTTTATTTTTTGTTGTTTATTAGAAACGTTGTTCATACAAGAACACTTTTCTGCTGGCAAGGCAGCTATGTTATTATATAAATATTTTCCTCAAATATATATAATATAAACAAGTATATATAATATAAATTAATATACATATAAACAAACAAATATATATTTTGTCAAATACATATATACAGGGTGTCCCAAAACGACCGCATAAACTCTGCACAACTAGATTCCTCGTTGGGAGTACATAAAAACTGCCCAAAGAAGCGTTCCTGTACGATCCATACTTTACGAGAAAAATACGAAAAACAAAGTATGACGTCACTGCCGGAGCAAGAAAAAAACACTTTATTGGACATATCAACAACAATATTTGCATATCTTTCCAGACTATAATGTTTAAAACGTTCGCCGCGCATATCGCGCCATGGAATGACGTTAAGCCGCCGTTGAACTGGTATTTAAAAGGCTGCATCTTGCAGCTACCGGTAGTCTTCGTATGGTGGCCATGTACTCCGTTCGTGACTACTGCGACATGTACTTGATGTACGGCCGATGTAATGGAAATGCCTTACGAACTGCTAGGGAGTATGCCCGTCGATATCCATCCCGCCGTCCTCCCGATGTCAACGTCATCCGTAGGCTGGACGACAGACTGCGAAATACGGGAAGCGTCTTGCCAACAGCCAATATTCACGATACTGGAAGACCGTGGAGCGGCCTGACGGTAGCACAGGCGGATGCAATACTGCAGCGGGTAGAAGAGACGCCCGAGGTAAGCACACGCGCATTAGCCCGTGAGATGACTTCGAGTAAAAGTACTGTGCACAGGCTTTTACGGTCTGAGAGGCTACACCCATTTCGGTACACAACCGTGCAAGGTCTGAAACCAGATGACTTTCAGAAACGCGTAGCCTTCTGTGAATGGCTGTTGCAGCAACAGAACACATATAATGGTTTCATTGCACATATCCTGTGGACTGATGAATCATATTTCACTCGTGATGGGGTATTCAACCATCACAACAGCCATATGTGGTCCCAGGTCAATCCGCATGCAATCCGGCCGCAGAAACATCAGGAACGTTGGTCTCTTAACGTGTGGGCCGGCATACTCGGGGATCGCCTGCTTGGACCATATCTGTTGCCTGAACGGCTCTCGGGACAGTCGTACTTGGTGTTTCTCAATGAGGTCTCAACCGAGTTCCTCGATGACATACCATTAGCGGCAATACAGGGACTTTGGTTCCAGCATGATGGGGTTCCGGCGCATTTCTGTGCTCCTGTACGTGGTTGGCTCGATATGGAACACCCCAGACACTGGATCGGACGTGGGGGTCCGGTTCTATGGCCGCCACGTTCGCCAGATCTTACACCGTTGGATTTTTTCCTATGGGGCCATCTCAAGGAACTGGTGTATCGAGGCGTAGTGACAACACAAATGGACTTAGTTGCTCTTCTGCATGCTGCTTGTACTTCGGTGCACCCCGCGATGCTGCAACGTGTGATGACAGCCATTCCACGGCGTGCTCAAGCCTGCCTCGACATCCACGGCGGACACTTTGAACATCTGCTTTAAATTGTGCATGCTGTTGATATGTTCAATAAAGTGTTTTTTCTTCCACTGGCAGTGACGTCATACTTTGTTTTTCGTATTTTTCTCGTAAAGTATGGATCGTACAGGAACGCTTCTTTGGGCAGTTTTTATGTACTCCCAACGAGGAATCTAGCTTTGCAGAGTTTATGCGGTCGTTTTGGGACACCCTGTATATATACAGGGTGTCCCAAATATATATACACTGAAGTTCCACTGAATTAGGGATACCTACCTAGTAACGAGTTGGGCCTCCTCTGGCCTTGATAACGGCTGCCACACGACGAGGCATAGATTCAAAAAGTTTCTGGAAACGTTCCACGGGAATGGCTTGCCAAATATTGACTAAAGCTATCCATAATTCAGTAAGGTTCTTTGGTGCTGTGTGATGGCCTTTCACGCCTTGTTCGAAAACATCCCAAAGATGCTCAATAGGATTTAAGTCTGGGCTTCTAGGTGGCCAATTCATGACAGAGAAGTCAGAGGAATGCTCATCCAACCAGCCAGTAGCCAACCGGGACTTGTGAGAGGTACAGTTGTCTTGCTGGAAAACTCCATTACCGTGCGGATAACAGAACAGCATAAACGGATGGAGGTGATCACCCAGCAACTCTACGTACCGAATTGCATTGAGGAAGGTTGGTACACGCAAAAAAGATCCCAAACTGTGCCACGAAAAAACACCCCAGACCATGATTGAGCCACCATGCCCTTGTACAGTTCCAGCCAGGCATGCAGGATCCATGGCTTCATGAGCCTGACGCCATATTCTCAGCCTCCCGTGGGCGTTAAGTAGTCGGAATCGAGACTCATCACTCCATGCTACTCGTTTCCAGTCCTCTACACTCCAGTCTCTGTGCTCTCTTGTCCAGGCAAGACGTGCAGCCCGATGGCGAGTGTAGAGCAATGGTACTCTCGTATGTCGAGGGCTCCCGAAACCCATACGGTGAAGCGAGCGTTGCACAGTCCGTTTACTGACTGTACGACTGGCACCGTCATTAAACTGGGTGGTAATTTGAGCTAATGTTTGGCTTCGCTGGCTACGTACAATACGCCTGAGCTGTCTCTCACCACGCACTGTCAAGGCTAATTGTCCTTTGCAGTTTGCCCGATCGCTAATTTTTTTCCACCATCCATGTTTTCTTGGTATACTCTTGACACTGTCGACGTTGAAAATCCTAGCTGTCTGACGATTTCGGAAATCGAATGGCCCATGCGTCGCGCACCTACGATTTGTCCGCGATCGAAGGCGTCTAAATCCGGCAGTTTACCCATACTGGCAATTCCAACAGCTAATTCAGAACAACCACAGTATATATGCAGTTACCACGCTATATATGCAGTTACCACAGCGCCCTCACTTGCGCATACATGATGCGCAGCGCTACACAATTTGCATAGGCTTTGCTATCCCTAATTCAGTGGCACTTCAGTGTATATACACTGCTGGCCACTGTAAATGCAACACCCTGAAGGAAACATGCAAATAACATGAAATTTACAACATGCATTAGCGGAGGTGAGATATGCAAATGATTAGAATTTCAGCGCAGACGCACATCACGCGTGCCTGTGGCGCCACTTCAAAGCACTATTTAAGGCTTGGAGATTTCGACGATTTCAAGTTCGGCAAATGTGTTTTTTCTTGTGGTTTTAAAAAAAAACGATCAATTGTCGCTCGTCGAAAACAGCGATCATCTTTTGATCAAGTATCCGAGTTCGACAGAGGAAGGATAGTGGCCTACCGAGATTGTTGATTAACTTTCAGGGAAATCGGTAGTCGTGTTGGACGAAACCAAACAACTGTAATGCGGATATGTGATCGTTGGATGCAGGAGGGTACGACGGACCGGCGTGTTCGATCGCATCCACCTCAGCGCACCACTTCACGTGATGACAGGCAAATTGTGCGCATGGCAGTGACGGATCGCTCAGTCACATCACGAACCATAGCACAGCACATGCAGTCTGTAACGCATCATCCAGTGTCTGCGCGTACCATTCGACGCCGTTTACAGCAGAGTGGTCTGTCCGCAAGACGTCCATTGCTTTGTCTACCCTTGACGCAGAACCACAAACGTCTCCGCCGCCAATGGTGCGATGACAGAAGGATGTGGACGGCAGAATGGAATGAAATTGTCTTTACTGACGAGTCACGCTTCTGTCTGCAACACCATGATGGTCGCATTCGAGTCTGGAGACACCGTGAAGAGAGGATGCTGAACAGCTGCGTTATGCACCGCCACACTGGTCCTACACCGGGTATTATGGTATGGGGTGGTATTGGATATCACTCTCTCACACCTCTAGTACGCTTAGCCGGTACTTTAAACAGCCAGCGCTACATCTCCGAGGTGTTGGAGCCAGTTGTCCTTCCTTACCTTCAGGGCTTGCCCACAGCCATATTTCAACAGGATAATGCGCGACCACACGTGGCACGCATTATTCGTCAATCGCCAGATTGAATTGCTTCCCTGGCCGCCTCGCTCTCCGGATCTTTCGCCGATTGAAAACATGTGGTCCATGGTTGCTCTACGATTGACCCAGATTCCTTCCCCAGCTGCCACAGCAGATCAACTTTGGCAACGTGTGGAAGCTGCTTGGTCTGCTGTACCCCAAGAACCCATCCAAAGTCTCTTTGAATAAATGCCGAGGCGTGTGGCAGCGGTGATCTCCAACAATGGCGGCTACTCTGGCTACTGATTTTGGCAATAACCACACTTCACAGAAGTCTATAAATTTAATCATTTGATACTTGGTCAACATGTTATCTACAACATAAATTTTGTTGTGATATCCCTTGTCTTTCTTGGTGTTGCAATTTGGGTGGCCAGCAGTGTATATATATATATATATATATATATATATATATATATATATATATATATATATATATATATATATATATATATATATATATATATATATATATAATATAAACTCGCTCGCGCACACACACATGCACACACATCATATATATATATATATATATATATATATATATATATATATATATATATATATATATATACAGAGAGAGAGAGAGAGAGAGAGAGAGGAGAAGGTGGGATTATGGACCCTGCATTTATTATGGACCCCCTTAATATCTGCCCTATGCGCAGGTGCAGCCGCTAATTATAGCTGTGATCTAGAGCCCCTAGGTGGCTGAAATGGATAGTCAAGGTCATTGACCCCAGTTCATTCGCGAATAACGGCCTGTGGTCAATTGTTTGTTTTTCGAGTTTTCAAACTTTTTCTGAGGAAAGCAAAAGTGAATATTTTACATATCTACTGCTATGTTTTATAAAAACTGATTTCTGTGCCTTATTCTACACGACATGAAGTTCCTTTTGGGCTAGTTCGAAATTAAATTCGATATGACTCATAATGTGAAAAACGAGTTTATTTCCAAGATGGCGTTGTTTGAAATATGGACCCCATGGGTGCTGGTATTATGGACCTGGGTCCATATTACCAACAACCGGTTTTGATGATGAAATAATAATGTTTCAGTGAGAAATTGCGATTCCACAGATGATTTCATTGTGATACATTCTATTGTCATGTTTTGTAATCCTTTTCGGTTATTCTGGAAGCGAAGAATACAAGTTGAGAAGAAATCTCCCGCTAGCAAGGATGTTGTAGTGCGCAGAAGTTGGGTTAGGGTGAAGATGGTTGAGGCTATCCAGAAGCTAAGATGCGAAGAAATGGGACTAAAGGAGATTGCCAGAGTGTTTGGTGTATCAAGAATAACTTTGAGATTATTGGCTTCACCAGTGGATAAGCCAGCAGCAGATTTAGTGGTACAAAAACTAGGGTTTTGTTTTGGTTTAGAGCGCTACAGTCAACTTTTGTTATACAAGGCTGATTAGACCGGGACCTACAGTTTAAAGCCGATTCCGAACGGCTACAAACATCCATGCCATCAGTGGGATTCGAACCCACAGGATCTGAACCAAATGCCAGTTCCCTAGCCATTCGGCCATCACCGGGCCCAAAAACTAGGGAGGAAGCCTGTTTTACCAGATTACACTGAAAAAGAGTTAGTGGCGTATTTGCTAGAGATTGAGTCAGTATTTCACGGTCTCACTCGACAAGATGTGAGGAAATTGGCGTTCCAATTGGCTGAACGCAATAATATCTCCCATACTTTCATAAACGAAGCAGCAGGGAGAGACTGGCTAAACCGATTCCTCGCTCGTCAGACAAATTTCGATCAGAAAACCTACAGGGACGTCATATGCACGTGCAGAAGGATTCACGCGTGAGCTGGTGGCTGGGTTAATTTTATTTGCGGGAAGTCTTGTGTTCTGGGAATCATTTCCAGAATCTTCAATGTAGATGAGACTGGTTTAAGTGTGGTTCAGTCAAAAGTTTCCCAAGATATCGGGTTGAAGAAAAAACTTCAGGTAGTAGCTCTGACTACAGCTGAACGTGGTTCTCTGGTAACTGTGATTAGCTGCATGAGTGCTGGGGGAACATATTTTCCACCAATGATGATATTTCCTAGTAAAATCTTAACGTATCAGCTTATGAATGGAGCCCCACCCGCAGGGACGGATTTACATATTTTTATGCTCTAGGCCAAAGCACCATTTTGCGCCCCCTTCCTTCCATTTAAATTTTTGACTTATAACATTGGATTTAATATACAGTAAGAGTTTTTGAAACATATATACTTAATAAACATTTGAATAACATATTTTCAATAAAAATTTTCTACATAATTTCTTCTAATTTATTTAAAAATTACAATTAAAATTTTTTCCTTCGTGCTTTCGCCCATGAAAATTCTTCAATAGTTTCATTGAAGTCAACAGATCTTCTTAAATCTGCTTCAATGCAAGAAGTGCCATGGCATTTTTATTTTATTTTATTATTATTATTACTAATCCCAGATTGTCTAGCAAGGCTAGACAATCTCCATAAAACCAAAAATTTCTAAAAAGTCTAAAATCAGTAGAGGGTCCAGAAGGACCTCGTCCTTAGTAAAACCCAAACAATTTAAAATATGGGCAGGGGAGGCCATGTCGGCAGAGCACCAGTGGCACTCCGGGAAGATCTTCTGTCCCTGCCGAAAAGTGAGTGCTTTAATATGACCACTCATGAAGCGCGAGAAGGCCGTTTGATACTTTCTGGGCTTGATCTGAAAAGACCCACCCGGACTTCTTCCAAAGTACCATGGGTGGCAAGGAGGAGTTCTCCAAAGATGGCTTTGTTTGATCTTCATGAGGGAGTAAATCTCTTTAAAAGTTAGAGCCTCACAAGGACTCACGTACTCCTCAGCCGCAGTCCTGGCTAAAAAGTTGGCCCTTTCATTACCGTCGATCCCAACATGGGAAGGGATCCACTGAAAATGAATAGTGTGTCCAGATGAAAGCCGGTCAAGAAGATCTAAGATGTCCAGGCTAGTCTGGTCCCCAATAATAGTCCAATTAGAGAGGTGTTGAATTGAAGCACGGCTTTCAGTTAAAATCCAGACATCGTGAAATTGATCCTCAACTTGACACGCATACTGCAAGCCTTTCCTGATAGCAATAAGCTCTGATCTAAATACTGAACAGAAATCTGGATTTTTAATTTTAATTCCACAGCACCGGTAGGAGTTGGTATGTGCACTCTACTACCAGAAATTCCCCCATCACCCCTGCTGCCATCGGTATATATCTTCAAAGAAGATTGAGGGATTCCATAGATAGTCTCAAGAGCTAATTGTCTGATGAGGGCCGGAATCTCAGAGTTTTTAATAACGCTAGTTAAGAGACCCTCATGGAAATGGATCCCATCAAGTTTCAAACCGACGCCCAGATGATTTAAAGAGTGAGTCTCCACATTAGCAGAAGGCAGACCCAGCATTTTTGCAAAGGAAAAGGGTCTATGTTTCCTCAAACGCTGGTTGTCAATCCAAGCATGAAGGTATGCAGAAGTTCTATGCTGATCATTGTAACTGTAAAGCTTGTTATAATATTTTGAGAGGCGATAAGTTCTTCTCAATGAAAGAAGAGGTAAATTACTTTCATAGAGCACAATGTCATTTGGACAACTGTGTCGAAGTCCTGTAATGATTCTAGCAGCGCTCAACTGTACCCTTTCAAGTTTATTCAGATTGATATTGGAAGCACAAGAATAGATGGGAAAACCATACTCCAGTATTGACCTAACAAGAGAAATGTAGGTAGTTCGAAGGGTGCTAGCTTCTGCTCCCCAGTCACGGCCAGAGATAAATTTAAGTATATTGAGTCTTTTTCTGCCCTTGACCACCTGCCCTTCAATGTGTTTATTGCTTGTGATTTCCTGGTCCAAGATGTAACCCAGGTATTTAGCATTTTTAATATAGTTTAATTGAGTTCCGTTCATAAAGATCAAAGGCTGGAATTGTAGAGGTGTTTGTTAATGGTAAAGAAAATCACCGAGGATTTTGAAGCATTAAAAGTCAGTTTATGATGCTCTGAGAAATGATGAGCCTCTCCCAGGCATTTAGTTTGTCTTGTTGCAGCAGAGATCTTAAATGATCTTTGATTCTTTTTAATGCAGAAAAAGATCTTTCTGCAGAGGCAATTAGGCAATTGGGGCAGGTGTGCACACAAACATTCTCAATACGATATCAACATTTGGATACACTGTTTGTAATCCACTTTCACGTAGCCACTTGCAAATTGCTAAGGGATTTTTCGAACCAAAGCTGCACTCAGTTATGTGAGATTTTAGATGTTGCAGTTCATCACATAATGCAGGCTTCAAATCATCTTTAAAAATTGCCTGTAATTTTCTTCCCTCTTCTTTAAGCTCAGGAGAAGTCAGTGACCAAATTTTCGTAATTCCTTTAAATTTTTCACCGAGCTCTCTATAAGCTTGTGACCTCTTCTCAAGCTCTGCTTGTTTGTCCACAATCGTGAAATAAGTATTAACTCTAAAGATATCACGCCCGTTTAAATTAACTTCGCCTTCACGTTTTTCGATAGCTTGTAGTTTTCTGAAAACCTGACGCTTTTCATCACGCTCACAAACTTTCTTTTCAGAAATATCTAGAGCTTTGTTTCCATATATATCAAATTGTTCTCGCAGTTCTAACAAGAACTTTACGAGTGACTGAAGAACTGTGGCAACTTCTGAAACATCAAGTTCTACGTTTCGTACATACTTATTGACTTGGTGAAGTCTAATCAGTATCGTTCCCCAAAACTGTGCTATGAATACTGTTTCGAGCCTTTGCAACTTCGTTAGTAAACCTCTAGCTTCTGCTCTTGTTCCTGATTTTTGACTTTGGTCACTTTCAAAGTATTTTAGAGCTTTTATGACTGCAAACCAATCTTCTTTTAATGCTCTACAAGCATCATATCTTGCCAACCATCGTGTCGTGGAGAGGCTTTTTGCGGTAAGGGTGCTATTTTTCTTCAATGCTTGTGTGCCCACTAAATTTAACGAGTGTCCTGCGCAAGGTATGAAGGATGCAAGAGGATAAACTTCAAGTATCCTAGCCTGAAGACCTGAGTAAACACCAGCCATATCAGCTTCATTGTCATATGATTGACCACGACATTTCAAGATATCAAGGTGGAGATCAGTGACAGTCTTAATAACAGCTTCAAACATTTCATGGGCTTTGTGGCCAACGTTAGGTAAAAATTTTATAAATCTCTCAACAGGTTTCCCATTTCCTTTCACATATCGCAAAACAAACGACAGCTGATTCACATATGAGATATCAGGGCATAGTACTTTGATGTTTTAGCTTCATTAGCAATATGTGTTAGTACTCTTTTAGCCAGGAGTTCGATGAAATCATCACAAATAGTAGATGAAAGATAGGATGTCTGTCCACTACCTGGATTCCCGAATTTTCTGATGTGATCAGAATGTAGCCAAAAATGGATCAAACACAGACATTGTCTCCAACATCAACATGTAGTTGCCATTATTATTAGAACCAAATATTTAATTTCGACCTCTAAATGGCAAGCCACGCGAAGCAAGAGCTTTAAATACTACAACTACTCTGTGTAACACATTTCTCCAGTATTCAATTTCTTGATCAACCATTTTAGTTAGTTGCAGATCGATTCTTCCAAGTTTATCTACTCTATATTTTAAAATTAGGATATTATTTCTGTGACAAACCGAATTTTCGCGTTCCTTCAGTCTAGATGATACGTTTTTCCAGTCGTTAAATCCATTTCTTACAAAAGATGATTCAGTCTTTGTACCAGAATGGAAGAAAAGACAAGGTTCGCAGAAGACACTTCCTTTACTTTCTGAATATACTAACCAACCTCGGTCTTGCGTATCACCGTTTACTAGTTTGCGGCAAAAGTAACTACCGTTAAATGACCAGCTTCTATCGCCGTATTGGCTCTTTGACTTTGAGAAATCTACATTTTTATTCTGATTAAGACCATATTGAGATACGTAATCTCGTAAGTTATCGTTGATAACCCAGTGTGCTGGATCTGGGTCATAAGAAAATTCTCGATGCTGTTTGGTAGAAGAAGATGACTCTGATGTTAAAGTCAGCAGACGTTCAGTAAAAAAGTGCTACATTCATTTTAAGGCACTCACTGGTTATTCATTAAAAGAAAAGTTTCAACAAGAAAAAGCATGAACAGAACACTTAAAAATGTTGGTGCAAAATAATTGAACTAACGAGTTAAAAACAATATGAAAGCAAAATTCTCATATATGTATTAATTGACATAAAAATAACTATATGGAATAAAAATAATTTATATTAAAAAATAGCAACTAGTACACTAATAAAAGTTTAAAATTTAAAAAAAGTTAAATAGTTCTCTTTTAAAAAATATTTTTAACTTTTACATTTAGACTAAAAGTATAAAAGACCCTTAGCTTTAAATGGCAAAAAAATTGAACTATTTAAACAAACATAATTTACTTTTAATAACACTCGTATCTAGTTCTAGATTATTATTTTTTCCTACTAGAGCCTCCTGTAACACCCAACACGTGACTTTTCAGTCAAAAGACATTTCATCCTTTTTCATAACGAAAAGTTTAGAGACCCCAGCCCAGGTTTAGCTTTACTTAACCAAATTAAAATCAAGTACACTCATTAAAAATATTAAACAAAATAATAATTATAATAATAATAATAAAATTTTTTTTCAAATCAAATCAAATTAATATTAAAAATAAATTAAAACTAAACTCGTCTTATAAATGTTAATATTGAAGACTTAAGATCTGGAAATTGCACGATAGAAAAGGTGTTTCTTTAAAATAGCAAGAAATGTTCATAGGTCCTGATGAAAAAACTAACTGAAATAGTAAGCTGTAGCGTCACGGTGAATAGTTAAGGTGATTATCTGAGGCGTTGCTAAGAATTACTACTATGGGATCCATAACAAAGCAAAGACAGAGTCCTAATTAAAATGCGAAGCCAATTTTTTAAACGGAAACTTAACAAGTAGATTTATTTACAAAAAAAATAACATTTAACCAGTGCAACATTTTCAATTAAATCCCGTGTAGATTTACAACGTACGGAGCCTAAAAAACACACGTCCACACAGCGCGGATTCTATCACGCGTCTCTCCCTCAGAGAGGGGTCGGCAATCGTTGGTGACAGTTTCTTCGTAACTTTATTGCATTCCAGAATCGGTAGGACGACAGCTTTACTGGCTGAATCTGTGGGAAAACGTTTTTTAACCCCCCCACGTGTTCAGAACCGGTGGAAACTCGCAAAACTTTTCTCCGATAAAACGCAGCTGTGTTTTCAAGCACTCTGTGGGTCTTGGAAAAAAATAAGACCATATTTCCAGTACGCTACAGATCCTCCAAGCTCCAGGAAACTTTTTCTTCGCAGAGGAAAAAGTTGGTCCGTCGAACACACGTGAAACACAAGTGGCACAGTTTGTGCACCGCATACAAAAGAGTTGACTCAATATCACATAAACAACACCACTCTTAACACCCAAGTTGCAAACAAAATTAAACAAAGCACATAACCAAAAATTTTGAAAATTAATAACCTATTACATTGGCGTTCAGTGCATTTATTTTGTACGGGATGTCATTCTAAAAAAAAAAACACTTAAATTACACAATTCAATATTCATTCACTGATAAGAAACAAAAAGTAATAATAATAAACACTTAAATACACATACCAAAATACAAGATTTATATACCTTTCTATTGCATAAATAAAATCAATTTAATAACACATACAAGCAATATAAGGTAAAACAACCTCCTGTGTATTAATCTGGATTTTCAACATGGGCTATCCACTTATTAATAATTAAAAAATACAAAAACATAATACCCATATGAAACACAGGTGGATGCATGGTGCAACCCATTCCAGGCTTACAACCCGAAACGAAATACCAATCAATCAATCTCTCTCCCGACCGATCTACCTCCAAAATCAACTCTTTGCACTTTCTCATCACTTCTCCCGAAGCAAGATGCTTAGTTCCTAACCCGAATGAAAAACCGGAACTCTCAGGATTGGATAATTTGGCCCTTGCAGGTAACCCTGATCTCTTAACCGAAACTCTAGCTTCTGAAACGACCACAGAATTCGCTATCTCTACCTCTATCTGTATCGACTCTTCCAAATTCCCTTCTAAACTTAACATCTTTTTATCCCCATGTCCTTCATCTTCTCTCATATCCACTTCTCCCCTTTCAATTCTGAAATTTTCTAACTCTCCCGGGATCCCTTTCAATTCTCCTAAGTCTTCGTTTCTATCCTTCAAACGTGAGTCGGTTTCATCGGGTTCATCGACCTCCTGCCCTAACAATAACTCTTTCTTCCCATTCCCACAACTCTGCTGGCCGTTCTCAGTTACCCCCGAATGTTTTCAAAACACAGCAAGCCTACTCCCTCATTTTCCTCTATCGTAATTTGAGCTAACGAAGACTCTCCTGCGAGTGAGGTACCCAACATTCCCGCCCGAGTCTGTTCGACCGTAAATCTTACGAGGGTATTTTGTCCCCCCTCTGCGAAACCATTTCAGTCCCGCGTTCCCCCGATTGCAAAATCTCCCGCACTACGCTCCCCTTGTCTGCGTTCTCGAAACCGTAAACCAACCTATCCTTTCCATCCATACAATTTTGCGGAATATCTGCAGTTTACTTGACTCTTCTTCTCCTCTTCCATTTGCTCAGAATCATAATTCAATGTTTCCCTTACTGTATTCTGGGGATATTCTGGGGTCGCCAAACGGGCTTGAGATATAATTCACGATTTTTCCAATTCGAAAAGCCTATCTCTTTCCGCCTTCTCCCTTTCCCTAGTAGCTTTTCCCTGCTGTAATCTATCTTGCATAATGGTCTCAAGAAGACCCCTAACAAAATTCTCCTCGTAATTTGGACTAGATTCGATTAATTCCTTTAGATGATAGCTCCCAGATTAATACATCTGGGGCGGGCTGTTGACCCAACCTAATTGCCAAAATTTTCAAATCTGCTTTTCTCCCCCTGCTTAGGTAAGCCACTATTGTCCTCTTTTTGTGATGTCCGTAGCATAGAAAATAAATGTGATTTTGTGTAGACTGTGCTGCTTCATTTACAACCCCTGGATCGGACAGTAGAATTACCACACCGTTTTGGTGCAGAACCCACGGGATCATACCTTTAGATCAGAAGGTGAGTGAATAAACTGGTTTTTTTGAATTGATAAATTCATAAATCTGATAATTCGATATGGATATAGAAAAATTAAAAAAGAAAAGAACTGTTCTGCGATCATCAGCGACTAAAATAATCAACAAAATCGAAGCAGAACTAATTAAACCTAAAACAGAAATTAATGCTCTAGAAATAGAAGAATTGCTCGCGCAGTTAACGGATAAAGAGAGCTCATTAAACGCACTAAATAATGAGATTGAACAAGCTACTGAACTTGATGACATGGAAACAGAAATCGAAAGTTGCGAGGAGTATACAAATAAAATTATAAGCTCTAAAGTACGCGGCAATAAATGTTTATATAACCTAAACCAAGAACAATTAATTTCAAATGCTACCAGTAGTGGCATAAATACTAGCAATAGCCCGAGTACCAGTAATTCTGAAGTTAATCCAAAATCAAATATCAAATTACCACGGCTAAACATAGAAAAATTTAACGGAGATATCTGCGTTTGGTCAGCCTTTTGGGCGCAGTTTGAATCTGCTATTCATGATAACCCAAATCTAAATGAAGTTGAAAAATTTAATTATTTAAAAACTGTTTTGGGTTCGGATGCCGCGACGGCAATACAAGGTCTGACACTAACATCCGAGAATTATGTGAAGGCACTAGATATCTTAAAATCCCGTTTTGGAAAGGAAGAGGTCATAATAGATTGTTACATGACCCGCTTATTAAATTTAACTCCGGTAAGAAGATCTAGTGATTTGAAGAGTTTAAGAAAACTGTATGACGAGTGTGAAGTGCAGATAAGAGGACTGGAAAGTCTTGGAGTTAAAGCCGATACCTTTGGTTGTTTACTATTCCCTATACTCATTAAAGTAATACCTAAAGATCTAGCTTTAGAATTTACCCGATGCTATGATAAAGCAGAAATTGAAAAGATAACGGAATTAATGAAATTCCTTAAAAAAGAAATCGAAAGTAGGGAAAGAACGGAAAATCTAACCAAGGGAACAGATTCCGAAATGAATGTCAAAGACTGCTCAGAAAATAAAAATATTGCCGATAAGTATAAGCATAAAAATTACTTACACGACCGATATAAGCCAAAGCCTTTTAGACCATCTACAACTGCAGCACTAAATGTACTATCGAGAGATGGCTGTGTATTTTGTGGAAAGGAAACAAATCACAGAAGTGATGATTGTACTGAGCTTACGGTAACTGAAAGAAAAAATATTCTAAAACGAATGGGAAGGTGTTTCGTATGCCTAAGGGCCTGTTCACATAGGAGTCCGTTGCGTTGCGTTAAGGAAAATATGACGTTGAGACAAAAATAAACCAATCATATGCCTCCAAACGATTAGCAATGAAAATTTTGACGCCTATGATTGGTTTATTTTCGTCTCAACGTCATCTTTTCCTTAACGCAACGCACGGACTCCTATGTGAACAGGCCCTTAAAAGAAATCATTTAGCCAAAGACTGTCGTTCGAGAACGGAACCATGTTCGTTGTGCAATAGGAAACATAACAAATCAATTTGTGATGCTTCAGAAAAATCAGAACCCGAAACTAATGTAACTATGTTTCAAAATCAAAGCACGGATTCCAATTTAAGAAGCAATATATTATTGTTGACATGTGACGTATTGATTCAAGGTAAATCTCACTCAAGATTATCTCGCATTTTGATGGATTCCGGAAGTCAGAGAAGTTTTGTTAATAAAAACGTAGTAAGAGAATTAAAACTTCCGGTAATCAGAGAAGAAACATTAAGCATATTTCCCTTTGGATCTACGAAACCGCTGACACAATCACATAGTGTAGTACAATTAAAGATGCAAAATTACATGTGCCCATCTAAAAGTGTAGAAATTGAAGCTCTCGTAATAGAGAATATTTGCTGCGCACCCATTGCTATACCAGACATAAACATTCGTCGTCAGATGGATGTAAAGAATTTCCCTCTTGCCTGCTTTGAGGCTGGGCGCAGATCAAGGCCATATAGATGTTCTAATAGGGGCCGATTTCTACTTTAGTGTCGCGACGGGGAGAATAGAAAAAATAAACAAACACCTCGTCGGCGTGGAAACTGTTTTCGGGTGGTCGCTGCAGGGGAAAGTTCATGCACCCCAAACAACATCTGGGAATGTGTCATCATTGTTTATTGCAGCGCAAGAACCCGACGAGATTCGCCAATTTTGGGAATTGGAAGCGTTAGGAATAAGTGAAAATGAAAATTTAGATACCTCCAGTGAAGCGTTACGAACCTTTGAAGATAATATTAAATATGAAGAGGGTAGATACGAAGTAAAATTACTGTGGAATTCAAATGGGAACGAACCACATGATAATTTTGAATTTGCGAAGCGACGATTTATTAATTTAACAAACAGATTTAAGGGTAACAAATGGCTATTTGAAAACTATAAAGCGATTATGTCAGAGCAGATTAAAGATGGTATTATTGAAGAATGTCCTAAGAGTGAACTGAATTTAAAAAACGTGTATTATATACGCCCCACACTGCGGTCATTAGAAAAGACAAAACCACTACTAAAGTCAAAATCGTGTACGACGCATCTTCGAAAGAGAAAAATCAGAAATCACTTAATAATTGCTTGGATCCTGGTCCAAATTTGAATCCTAATATGTTGACTGTAATTTTAAAATTTAGAGAATACCAAATCGCCTTCAGTTCGGATATCGAGAAAGCGTTCTTACAAATTTCAGTCGCTCCCGAAGATAGGAATTATTTGCGTTTTATTTGGAATGAGGAAAATTTGGCTAACGCTGAAAACGTCAAGACTTTAAGATTTAATCGAGTTCCATTTGGAGTCACCTCAAGTCCATTTCTGTTGGCTGCAACTATTAAGTACCATCTAAGGAAATATGAATCGGAATTCAAAGAAACGGTTGACATGTTAAATAACTATTTATATGTGGACGACTTGTTTTATGGGGCAAACGATGTCGAAGAAGCCTATCGCTTATCGACCAATGCAGTAAAAATATTTGATGACGCTGGGATGAAACTTATAAAATGGAAAACTAATTCCAAATATTTAAGCCAACGCTGGTCTGATAACGACAATATGGATGAAGAAATGTCGGAAAATCACACTAAGGTGCTGGGAATAAGGTGGGACACACAATCAGATATCTTACAATTAGACATTAAACCCCTTATTGAGTCACTGCAGAATGTTAAAAACACCAAACGTTTTGTATTACAAACAGTGGCCAGAATATTTGACCCAGCAGGATTTCTATCTCCATACGTCATCAGAATAAAATGCCTACTTCAAGAAATGTGGGAAAAGGGCATAAAATGGGATGAGGAACTCCCGAGCGATTTACAAGAAAAATGGACAAACTGGCATTCAGAAATTGAGGATATGAAAGAATTTGCTATTGGCAGGAAGTATTTTCCCCACGACCCCTCATTGAAGGTTGAAGATATGCAATTGCACATATTCTGCGATGCCAGCCCAAGAGCGTATGGCGCTGTAGCATATTTGAGATACAGAGAAGGAAGAAATTTTAGTACTAGCTTTGTGATGTCAAAGACAAGAGTCGCGCCCCTGAAACGACTCACACTGCCAAGATTAGAACTCATGGGAGCCGTCATTGCAGCTAGAATTGCGGAATACCTTGGAAATATCTTCAAGATGAAACATCACAACACATTTCTTTGGACTGATTCATCAATAACTCTCCATTGGATAAAGGGAACAGCGAGAGAATAGAAACCCTTTGTTGCGAATAGAGTCACTGAGATTAAGACGCATACTGAACCACAGAATTGGAAATTCTGCAGAGGGAAGATGAATCCAGCAGATATACTCACAAGAGGAGAATCAATTCGTCAGCTATTGAATAACGAAAAGTGGTGGAAGGGTGCACAGTGGTTGACATTACCTGATGAACTATGGCCTCCATATGTGTCAAATGAAATTAAACAAGAAGAACTACAATCAGAGAGGAAAGTTAAAAGGGAAACTTGTCATCAATTTTCTTGTAACATCATGCCTGTGCAAGAACCTGTTTTGGACATAGAGAAGTATAGCAAACTCTCAAGAGTGTATAGAGTGACTGCTTGGATAAAGCGATTTATACACAATTCAAAGAAAAATAATGAAAAGATTAAAGGACCACTAAAAGTTTCTGAATTATCCAAAGTCGAAATCTATTGGGTCAAAATAGTTCAATGTAAATATTTTGAAGAGGAGATGAATCAATTGCTAAATAATCAGCCAATTAGCAAACACTCGAAACTAATTGGATTCGACCCTCAACTAGATGACAAAGGATTAATTTGCGTAAAAGGAAGATTACAATTCTCACAGTTTGAGGTTAAAGAAAGACATCCTTGTATAATTCCAGGAAGAACGAAATACGCCGAACTCTTAATTTTGGATGCCCATAATAAGGTATTACATTCAGGAGTATCTGACACTTTAGTGGAAGTACGAAACAAATTTTGGATACTGAGAGGGAGACAGTCTGTTAAATCTACGTTAAATAAGTGCTTGATATGTAAACAATATAAAATACGGCCTGGCATACAAGTAACAGCACCACTACCAGCTGATCGTGTCCAGAAGACCCCTCCATTTGATGTAACGGGTATTGACTTCGCAGGTCCCTTGTTCACCAGAGAAAATGACGCGAAACACTATATTTTACTATGTACATGTGCAGTGACCCGCGCGATCCATCTGGAATTAGTCTCGAATTTAAGCACTGAAACATTTTTGCTTGCCTTACGTAGGTTCATTGCACGACGTGGATTATGTTCGACGATTTACTCAGACAACGCAAAGACTTTCAAAAGATCGAATGCCGATTTAAAGGAAATATGGACGAATATTAGCTCCCCAGAAGTTAGTGATTTTTTTGGCAAGGCAGGCATACATTGGAAATTTATAGTCGAGAGAAGCCCTTGGTGGGGTGGATTCTGGGAAAGGCTAGTAAGGTCAGTGAAAACAGTCCTACGAAAAACCCTAGGAAAATCATTATTATCAACAGAAGAGTTAGAGACCATATTAACGGAAGTTGAATCTATAATTAATTCCAGACCTATTACCTTTGTATACAGTGATCCTCATGAACCTTCACCATTGACTCCAGCTCATTTCCTCGTCGGAAAACGTTTAACATCATTGCCACCTGTGAAACTCAGTGAAGAACGCAACAACTTAAATAGGAAAGATTTAACCAAACGTTACAACTATCGACAAAGGTTATTAGATCACTACTGGGAAAGGTGGCGGAAAGAATATTTGTTAAATCTGAAATCAGCTAATTGCACTGCATCAACGACAGCAGTTCGAGGTTTCAAAGTTGATGACGTGGTGCTACTTGGAGATCCCAAGTCATCTAGAAATATGTGGAGAATGGGGAGGATCATAGAAGTATTCCCCGGAAGAGACGGTAAGGTAAGATCATGTTCCGTGAAGTTATATTCTGGTGTTGTGAAGAGACCTACACAACTTTTGTTCCCTCTAGAACTCTCAGACTGACAAGTGATAGAGAAACGAACTGATTTGAACTTTACAAACCCTTTTGAACATTGAACTTTAAATATAATTGAAACTCTTTGAATATAATTGAGTATCTATAATTTTGAATTGAATGCTATTAATGTATAAATATAATTGAATATGTATAATTTTGAATTGAATGTTATTAATGTATAGGTATAATTGAATATCTATAATTTTGAATTATTATTAATGTTGTAATGACTTTGCGCCTCTTTCACACCCGGAATTCCTGAGAGAGCCTAACGGCAAGACGTCCATTATCAATCTACCGTATTCATCGGTGACAGTCGCTTTGTCACCAAGTTGTGGCAGACGCCGCGTCGCCATCGGACAATTAGGAAGCCGTCTTCTGTAAGAAATCCCCCTCTTTGCAGACAAAGCCTGTCCCGAGGATAATCACTTAGCCTTTAGCGGAAGACGCGGAATGGTTTGAAGACGGTCTACAAAAAGAATTCAAAGAGAGCTCGCTTCAACCACCCACAGATTTTTGTGAGGATATATAGTCGCCACCTTGATGGAAATGGGGGCAGTTGACTTCGTTTTTACAGGTGTGAAGAACCCCTCGTCGCCGAACGCGTGCCAGAGAAGGAGAGCCTGCCGAGTTCCATTATGATATCCTGAACCCCGCGAAATAGCCTCAGATAGTGCTTATTTTTTTTTTAATTATTGTATAAAGCCTATATTTAATCGGGATGCAAATAAAGCATTTTGTAAATATTAAAGGCTGTCAGTCTTAGTTTTAGGCGAAGTCCTTACAATGTATATGTAATTGATTTGTTTATCTGTTTTAGTTGCATTTTGTGTTGATGAACCTTGCAGTTCATGGGGGGGAGGGTGTTGCAACTTCAAATTTATGTTCTCCAGATGGCGCTTCAACGCACCCTCTCCCCATGTAAGTACCTTTGTTTTGGTAGAGCAGAGTGAATCGAGTAAGCGATAAGGGAGACTGGGATGAGCTATTGAGCTCCACTTTTCGAATCCCAGAATATAAGATTAAGATCTATTGTCCGCTTTTTGTGATGTCCGTAGCATAGAAAATAAATGTGATTTTGTGTAGACTGTGCTGCTTCATTTACAACCCCTGGATCGGACAGTAGAATTACCACAATTATAAAGTAGGATTACGTCCTTCATAATGGTCCTCCGGAAAGCAAATTTTGACATACATATATGTATATATAGAGAGATATGTATATATATATAGATACATATATACATAACACATACATACATATATACATACAAAAAAGGTAAGCAACGATAAGTAATCCTACGTTAATAACCCACGGTAGTTTCATTTGAAGAGACAACCTGAAAATTCTTTTTGTATTAATTTTTACTGCAGGGTAAAAAAAATTCCAGAATTTTTACTTCATTTGAAAAATTCCGCTGACTGTTTGATAAAAACAGAACACGGGAACAAAATTTACAGAAATACTTGAGACGGAATTTCAGCTATATCCCATTAAAGAAGGCAAATCATGAAAAATTCCTTTCTTAGATAAACATAAAGTTCAGATGTACAGCACGATACACATGGATAGAGCATGATAAATGTGTTGTGTTTGGCAGTGTCATCATTTCAAGAATGTTCTGTTTGTGTTATTTTGACTCTACTGAAACCTCCAAAGTAAGTTTTAAGCCAAGGAAAAAAAAAATGTTTCGATTAAGAAATTTGTGCTCCGATCGCACGAAAGAGGTAAATTTAGTAGTTTGCTTATATTCGTAAAAAGTTCGTTCGAGCAGTGGTACGCAAACTGTGGGTCATGATCCACAGAGGGGGGTGGGGGGAAGAGAAGTCATTAAAAGAAATTGAAAGGGTTGCGGATTGTCTGAAGTAAATTTATATCCTATTGAATTATTTAATTAAATAATGTGCTTAAAATTTTCTGTGATTACATATTTTCTATAATTTTCTTTATATTTGTTATATGTTAAAAAAAATATGTGTTATGATCTTTTAAAAGAAGGTGTTAAACAGTCTCAGAATAAAAACTCCACGAGCAAAAGGCTACACTTCTATTGCTTCCATTTACATCTACCTATCTGTGTAAGACTGGGTTTTCTAATCTGGATTTTCGAAATAGTTTGACATATTTTGCTTATTTCCTTTTTTCTATTCTTGTTAACATTTTCCTAATTTTTTAAATCTTTCTTCAACGAAAAGTTTTTCCATCGGGGTCGTGTGATTTTTTATTTTAAGTAAATGGGTCGCGGTCGAATAAAGTTGTGCACCGCTGCGAAAGAGTTTGAAGTTGAAGTTCGTTTCATATTTTCAGACGATAGATAAAGGCAAAATATAATGCATAGGAAAGTTAGGGATGCGACATAGATAACAAAACATCGATGTTTTGAAACATCGATATTCAATATTAAAACATCGATGCTAATAAAACATCGCCCAAAAAACCATCGATGCTTTTAAACATCGATGTTTTAGAACATCCATTTTTTTAAACTGGTTTAGTAATCTCTAACATTAATGTTACTTCGGTTAGTCGGGGGGGGGGGGGAGGTGATTTAATTTTACTCTCTGATTGGGCTGACACAAACGACAAAAACTTGGTTGCTTTTGCCTTGGGCTACATTGATGACTCAAGATTCTCGTTGTAAATATCGCCATGTTTTGCCTTCAAATGTCCAGATAAATTCGTGGTATTGCCAGAAGTTTTGAGGGACTTAAGGAAAATATTGTATTTCGCCAATTTATCAGAGGTCTTGCAAAAATATTTCCAACCGGTACTTTTGGGAGGCATCTTACTAAGAATATTAACGTCAACTTATATAAAACCAGAACAAAACTAAAACTTAAATGGCTGCTCTCGTGTATATACCATTTGTAAAATAAAACCCCATGGAAGGTTCTGGAGTGTCAGGAACATTCCAAGCGTTCTGATTGGTTCTTTGGTTGTTGATTGCCAATTGTCTGTTTGCTAAAGAATCGTTCCCCTTTTGTATTTGTCCTTTTCAGAATTCAGACTTACATTTACTGAGCGTGAAAGTTATACTACGTGGTAAATTTTTTTTTATTATGGTACTTTTTCATTAAAAAAAACCTCGAGACAACGTGAAACATCGAGCACAAAACATCGGCTTCAATAAATCGATGTTTAAAACATCGACATCAATGTCGCATCCCTAAAGACGGCCACTCACGTAGACTTCCGTCATCTGTGATGACGGGCTTTTGGTATCTGAGGCACCAAAAGTCTCCGTCAGTGGGGTGTCTTGGTGAGACGTCAGATGATAAAAATGTTGTGTCTGGAATTTCATTCCAGACCGAATTCCTGGCGCCAGAAGTCTCCGTGAGTGGGGTACTGTACGCTAGATACCAGGCGCCTGAAGGTTAGCCAGCAGTTTACCGCATGTTTTCGAACATAATGGAAGCTGAAAAATTATTCTTTAATCCCGAATTTTTAATATCGTTCATTGAACTGTATAGAAAATTACCGTGCCTATGGAAGGTTAAATCAGAAGATTATTCCAATAATATTTTACGGCAAGAGGCATGGGAAGATTTAGCGAAGTTTTCCCAAAAAATCAATCCAAGTGTGGATATATCTTGGGTTAAAAAAAAGGTGCACTCCATGAGGGGATCATTCCGCAAAGAAATGAAAAAAATTGCGGCGTCTTCCAAGAGCGGGACAGGTACGGAGGAGTTATATAAACCCAAGTTGTGGTACTATGAGCACCTACTATTTACGAGAAGCGAGGAAACTATAAGGCAATCTTCAAGTAACGTTGAAGACATGAATGAAGATTTGATAGACGATTCTTCTTCTGTTCCCGTAGAATGTGCAATGCCAGGAGAAAACCCAACTAATGTCACAGAAAACGTAAATAATATTTCCAATAATTATTTTTAATACAGTTTTTTATCATGGTTAGTCAGGCACTTTTATGAATAAACAATTTTTCAAATAAATAAGTAAATAAACAAAATTAAACTTATTACAAAATGTCATTTATTTCAAATTTTTCTAAATATTTAATTTTTTGTAATTTTTGTAATATTATTTGTTTAAAAGCGGGGAGACCACCTTTGCTCTCACAAAAATGCACTGATTTTACTACCAAGCTTAATGTGTTGTCAAACAGTTAATTTGTAATTAATTTAAACCAATTTTTTAGAGTGAAATGTACAAAGCTTTATCTAATAGAAAACAAAAGCAGAATTATTGGGAGATTATTAGAAATTATTTTATATAAAACAAAAGTTAATGTTTTATGAATAATGAATACACTGCGTGCAGATTTTTTTTTAAATATGAGATATATATATTAAATTATTTGTATGTATTCTATCCGTAGGTAATATTTTAATCTACACCTAAAATAACTACCCTATTTCACATAAATATATTTTTAAAACATTCACATAAATATATATTTATAATATTTATTTTAAATATATATTATTCCCATAAATATATATTTAAAAGCATCGTAATGTACAAGAAATATCATAAAATGTTTTTTAAAAAAATGCTGTAAAATTTAATATTATGTACTTACGTAAATTTAGGTGGAAATTATATAAACATACTAGATATCTTGTATACAAAATTTTAGCAATTTGTGACCATTAGTTTTGAAGAAATAGTGCGCACAAGTTTGAAAAATAAGTTTTCAGAAAAAGCCATTTAAAGTTTAATTTTCTAAAAATCACTGTACTATTAGTTTTATACATTTGGCCATAAAATCGGTTCTAATTGTAGTATCGACTTCATTTTTTTTTAAGATTTCTTACATTCCATTCTTCAAAATTAAATATAAATAACAATTTAGATATATAATTGAATAATGAAGAGGGTAGTATGGATTTGGAGAGCCACGTGGAATAAATAACTGATGCAATACGACAATTATTATTATTGAGTAAACATCTTTATTTTTTAGTTTATTAAATGTATTAATTAATAAAAAGAAAAAGTAAGGAAAATGGTATAATTTTATAAAATTGTATTAAATCATGAAGTTTTGCCAACTCACTGTGCCGATGTTATTAAAATAACATCGAACTGAGCTAAATCGGGCATCACGAATGGGCGAAGGTAGGTGGACGAGACGGAAAATATCCGGCGCCTCAGACACCGAGAGTCCCCGTGAGTGGCTGATGCCAGGTATCCGAGGCGCGAAAATTCCCGCCGTCCCAGATGACGGAAGTCTATGTGAGTGGCCGGCTTAAGGAAAGTTCACACACACACAACAAAAATTCAGGTAGTCTCTTCTAAAGAAACTACCGCGGGATATTAACGTAGGACTACTTATCGTTGCTTACCTCTTTTGTATGTATATATGTATGTGTTATATATATATATATGTATATATATATATACATATAATATATATATATAATATATATATATACATATAATATATATATATAATATATATATATACATATAATATATATATATATATAATATATATATATATATATATATATATGACACAATTTTGTACTTTTCTGTTTACTGCTTGCCCAAGCGATACAGACTGAGCTTGGAACGCTGCCAAAATTATAACTCGCGAGGTACGGACTGTTTTAGCGTCTGAAATTTTGCTTTCTGGAGGACCGTTATGGAGGAACATAATCCTATGTTAAAAAGTAGTTATTTGATGTGTGATAGAACACTTTTTGGTTTAGATACACAGTGTGATACCGTGGAAGGTAAAATTGTAAAAATCCTTTGCTTATGTTTCGTTTCATTAGTAACCACATTACATTGATTCAACGTTTATTAAGCTGTTCCTAATAAAAACATGAATAATCCGATTTCTATTTAATTTTATTTTATTTTCGAAATATAATAAAATTAAATATGCTTTTCACTTGCTTTTCTACACTTGCAAAACACGAGCAAAAGCTACACTTGCTTTTCTACACTTGCAAAACACGAGCAAAAGCTACACTTGCTTTTCTATTTTATTAATTTAATTTATGAATATGATTTATTTATTTTTTTACCAAATCTTTGGTATGTTTTTGATATCACTACGAATCTTCCTAACAGCTTAGCAACTTTGATCCGTGAAGCCTATAGGGATAGTTGGTAAATTTTTTAAATTATTTCTCTTTGTGTTGCATATAATAACCATTGGAGGGATATGATTGTAGAATTTTTATACCTTAATTTTTTTGTCATTGTTTTGATGAGCAATGTTACCCCATGATCCATAGGAAAATTGGGGTTATTTTGCCCATCTCTCACTAGCTGTGTAGGAAAAAATTATGAAAGCTTTTAACCGTCTATCGAGTTGCATTCGGTTTTATATCTTTAGGACAGAAGGCGCTACGAACGCCAGCACTTGGCTATTATTCCTGCTCAATTTGACTTACAATCATCAGTGATCGTCTAAATTTCGAAGCGTTCAAATTGATGAAAGGCCCCTAAACTTGCAAGCAAGATACTTTCTGGTTGTGAAATTGCTCGGGAAAAAAACTTTGAAGCATTTCCTGGCTAAAATTTAAAACATTTTCGACGATGGTGACTTGGATGTTTCCTATCTGAGAACCAAAGACAAAGGGAAATCGTTCCCATTTCCTGAAAAAGTGGATGAATCCAGCATTTTCTGACCGACGTTGTTCTCAAAACTCCATCTCCAAGGGAATGACAAGGCAAATTCTTTTTTGAAGAAGATTTATCAAGATTTTTTCAAAGAGTATGAGTCATATTACCTACATATGTTCTCTTTTTTCTCATTAGTATACTAACAGTTATCTACTAAAATTTTATAACGAGAATCTAACAATTTAACGAATGCCTAGTATAAATATAATTTACAAAAATAATAAATAATAAATAAAAAAAATTTCATCTGTTCTCATGTTTATTTTGGTTTGTTTTACCCCCGGCAAAAGAAATATTGCCCAGAGGTGACTTTAGAGGCAGTTTTCAATAGAAAACATCTGGTGGGCAAAGTTACCCCTGTTGTCTAGGTAACTTTGCCCACTGGGTTTTTGAATTATTACTGAAAGAGAAAGCAATGAACATATATTTAAACACCATAAATTAACTCTATAAGCCGTCCATCAAGCCTACAAAATTTCTCCCCTCTCCAACTGATAAAGAAGCACACGGATTTTTTACTTGAAATTTGAGTGTATTTATATTGAATGTATTTATATTGAGTGTATTGAGTGTATTTATATTGAGTGTATTTGTGAGTGTATTTATAAAAAATTCCCTCTATTTTAAAATGTTTTGAAATTTTTGCCAAAATTATATGTGAGGCTTTCCCATTGAAAAGCGGGTAAATACCAAAATTTCCGAGAGTATTTTTTCACTGATATAAGGGTTTGTTCCAAGGCTAATGGCGTGGAAAAGGAGGTAAGTGCCTAGGTAGTTTGGTTTAGTTCTGAGCTAAGCACTTACCTCCTTTTCACGTCATTAGCCTTGGAACAAACCCATGGATCAGCGAAAAAATACTTTTTGGAAATTTTGGCACTTACCCACTTTTCAACGGGAATGCTTCATTTGTTTTCAGGATTTTATATCACGTTTGAACTCAAAATATATCTGTGGCATTATGGCAGATGTTGATTTGTCCTTTTTTCATGTTTTCGGCAAATTAAAAAAGAATCTTTTGTTGTCAAATATAAAATCGCTCAATTAAGTTTTTTTAATCCAAACATTCTTTAGTTAATACAGTAACCACCTCTTATAGTGATCAGTGGTTATAAGAATCAACCGTTTAAAAGAATCAATATCGCGAAAATAAAAACAAATGTATCATTTCCATGTTAAAATTTTCGCTTTAAAGAATCAATCCACCGGTTTTAAGAATCAATTTACACTCTTCGCTTTCCTTTCATTTTTCCAAAAAAGCCACTTAAACCCTCAAAAGGCACGGAGTTCTTTCTTTCCTTTTTTTAAAAGAAAAATAGATAAGATAGGATGGAATATAGTCATAAAATTCACCCTTTCTTTGTTAGACATACCATAATAGTTTCCCCTTAAACGCTTTAGCACAACACTGTCCTATTAGCTTGACCCAGGGGCATCTTTACACGATCGGGTCCGATTTCACTTTTCTGCACTGACAAACAAAAATAGGGGCCCTTTTTTTCCCACCTCCCACATTCTGGTTGCGGCTTCCTGGACCCTGAAACACACAAATCTTCGGCGAAGTGTCCACTATCACTTAGGCAAACGTGACATTAGTAGATTCAGCGCGTTATCAAACCGTGAAACGTAAGTTTGAAGGTGAATCTTCGTCTGAGACTATTAGTATTGAAAGAGTATTGAAACAGCCTCCTGAAAACTTCATTACGTTAAACTACCATAGAAAACTTTTTCTTGCTCCCTTCCTGTAGTTGAAATGTTAAAACTGTTAAGCAGGTACATTGTAACAAATATTGGATTTTTTTCTTCTCTTACTATAATCATGTGTATCTACTTATAGGTCTAGAAATTAAGTTGTATTTTTAAAATTATAAAAAAAAATTTTAATAAAAGATAATTTACGTAAATTAAAGAATAGTTTATGGTAAATTATCTAATATATGTATATATAGGTGTGTGTGTGCCTGTCCAAAAACCTAAATTTCGGCTATAAGAATCAACCGCTTATAAGAATCAAAAACAGTAATAACAAACGTGATTCACTGCGGAAATCACTGTACTCATATTCAACCTCAAGCATATTGCTGGTATTCAACGAAAATTTCAATTAAGGATTAAAATATTCAATTAGGGGCCAAGTATTACCTATTTTATACAAGGTGCACCCATAGAGTAACGGGACAATTTTTTATAAATAAAAAAAATATTACTCACCTTCAAATAAATTTATCTCCTTCAAAATAATCGCCAAAGGAATCTATACAATTTTTCCAACGTTTCTTCAAGTCATCGAAGCATTGTTTATAGGCGTTGGAGCTAAAACCGTTCGCAAAATACGCGTAACATTTGATTTAATATCCGAGAGGTTTTCAAATCTCTGTCCTTTCATGGCCATCTTAAGCTTTGGAAAAATGAAAAAATCAGCTGACGATAAGTCGGGAGAATATGGTGGGTGATTTATCACTGTAATTGATTGCTTAGCAAGATACTGTTGTACAGAAATTGCTGTACGGGGCCTAGCATTATCGTGTAAAAGAAACCATTGCCCAGAATCAAACAGTTCCTTCCTAACTCGCCTTATCCCGTTTCTTAATCGAAAAAGCACCTCCTTGTAAAAATACTGATTAATTGTTTGATTTTCAGGAATAAATTCAATCAGCTTCACCTTAGTCTTTGATTTTGACATCCGTGCTTTTTTTTTCTTTTTTTTTTTCTTTTTTTTTTGTATGGGAGAAGACGGTCCTTTCCACTCTGCACTTTCTCTTTTTGTTTCTGGATCGTATTGTAGACACCAGGTCTCATCCCCTGCTATAATACACTTTAAGAAAGTGTTGTCCTGTTGCGCAGTAGTCAGCAAATCTTCACAGCAAGCTTTTCTGTCTTCTTTTTGCTGTTCTGTCAAAATCCGAGCCACAAATCGAGCACAAACTTTTTTCATTTTCAGATTTTCAGTTAAAATTAATGTACAGCTTTCTTTGCTTATCCCAAGCATGTCTGAAAGTTGCTGAGTTCTTACTTATCGCCAGCTGATTTTTTCCTTTCTCCGAAGCTTAAGATGACCATGAAAAGACAGAGATTTGAAAACGTCTCGGATATTAAATCAAATGTTACACGTATTTTACGAACGGTTAGTTCCAACGCCTATAAACAGTGTTTCGATGACTTGAAGAAACGTTGGAAAAATTGTATAGACTCTTTTGGCGATTATTTTGAAGGAGATAAATTTATTTGAAGATGAGTAATATTCTTCTTATTTATAAAAAAATGCCTGGTTACTTTATGGGCGCACCTTGTATATAACAGCAATTGCCAATACGAATAACTTATTTCATAATTCGGTATTATTTCATAATTTCACTATCATCTTTTGCCACATTAAAGAACCAATTTTAAGTGTGCCATATCAACTTAAAACATAAAATTGAATTTTTCGGACATATCAACATCTGCCATAACGCCACAGAAATAGGTATTTAATCAGTACTGTATATTTTTGAAAAAAAGGGCTCCCAAAGTAGGCAGATATCTTAAAGACCAACAATAAAACTTCATGTAAGCTAAAAATCAGTGAAAAGGATTTTCGATTATTTCCCCACTTAAAAAATAGCTTAGTAGATTATAGCTTAGGGAAATAGCTTAGTAGATTAAACTGCCAGCTATCTTCTTTGGGGCTACATTATCATTATCTTTTCTGCGGGGATTTCGGGCCTCTCGGTCTCCGGGTTCCTCGAGATAATAACCATTTTCACCTTTTGACCAGTCTCGATCCCGACAGTAACTACTGTGTTTATCAGACGCTTGCAAACAACCATCAGATGCGGCAAGCCGACCGGAGCTGCAAATGGGGGCAACAGAGCACCGGCGGTCCCCCGTGGAAGAACTCGAAATGGGAAAAGCTTTTTAGACCTCGTATTCATATACTTTGAAAATCTGGATGCCACTGCAGCAGGTAATTAAAATTTTTACTATTTTTGAGTATACTGCTTCATAGAAAATTTCGAAATGGAAAATGTTAATCATACGTTTGAAGTGAAGTCATATACTTTTGGATGAGGAGTAAGTAGTATAGTACGTGCACACACACACACACACACACACACACACACACACACACATACATACATACATACATATATATATATATATATATATATATATATATATATATATATATATATATATATATATATATATATATACAGTGGAACTTTGATCGATCGGTCCCCGAATAATCGTTTACCTATTACATATATACATGTAATGATGAATAATCTTTAAAGCGAACCCTCTCTTTAACGGATATTGTTGCACAAAATCCCTTTAAAATTAATGTGTTACGTATATTTACGGGTTACATGGTATACTTGTACATATTTTTTCATATTATTTGTTTAGTCTACGTCGAGATTTGAAATGCCTTCACTGTTAATTTCGAATACGGTCGCAGTAAAATAAAGTTTGTATTATTCGTGGTTGAATACCTTAAATGGTTATTAATGGTATGACAGAGGAGTAGAAACTGAAAAGTTACGAGGTAAAACAAAGCTCTTCAGTTTAAATACAAAATGGAATCGTCCGTTGACAGTGGCTTCGATTGCAAAATGAAGCTGCCAGTTGCTTTTATCGAAACAAAAGTTAATTAAAATTATCTTATATGTTACCACTCTAAAAGTAATAAAAAAAATGATATTATAGTCGGAAGGGATCAGTATCTTATCATTTCCAATTTTCTTCCTAAATTTCGCAATTTTTTTCATTGTAATATTAGAGAACTTATAAAGTAACACGTAATTCAAAAATGATAATGCCAAGCAAAAGATCTTAAGTAATTCCCCTTCTACCTGAAAGATATTTCAGTCCTTTTTCCGATGAAAGCATTCTTACTTCACGCAATTTTCGAAAAAATTCGGAAATTGGAGGAAAAATTTGGGTTTATAAATTAATGTATAACTATAATCTACATACATATAAACCGTTCCGTAACTGACTGACTGATAACGTACAGACCAAAGGGCTGACATTTTGCATGCGGCGATTCTTCTTATAGTGTAGTGGTGCACTAAGAAAGATTTTTGAAAAATTCTTCTTAGATTTTTTAAAATTAAATTTTTAAGCTGTTTTTACAACATTTTTAAAGTTTGCATTTAAAATAATAATCCGAGGGTTATAAAATTTATATTACGAGAAAGATACTAAAAATTCTTTTAAAATAAAATATTTTTCTTTGCCACCATTTTCTGATTTTTGGTGAATTTTTAAAGATTAATATTTAGAATTTAATTTCTTAAATGCTGATCACGTGGTTTCTTTTCTTTTTGTGATACTTTAAAATTAATTTTGTGTCACGTGCATAACAACGAAATAAATTGACAAAAGGAATATTAAAATACGGTAAAAGATAAAATTTAACCACTAGACTTATTGAGATGGAAGTTTTTTAAGAATTTAATTCAAATTAGTATGTTTTATGGATATTAAATAAACAAATCAATTGCATACATTGACAGTTGTATTTAATTTGAATAGTTTCTTCTACATTATTTTGTCTATAAAAATATCCGTTACGATTTTTTTATAAATATTTATATATATTTTTTTTGCATTAATTGCATAAATTGATCGTTGTATTTATTATAAATATATTTTTGGGTTTTTTTTTTTGGCATTAATTGAGTACATTGACCATTGTATTTAATTTTAATGTACTCCGTAGCGAAGAACGGGTATCCAGCTAGTATATATAAATATATATTCTCTCAATAACACAGAAGTATTCCTAACACAGGAAATAAACCCATCCGCTTTTGCACACTTGGCCTACATTCTAACTACTAAACTCCGGTGATGTTGATCGTTCGTAGAGGAGGAGTTGATGTCGGTCCAATCACTCGCCGTTTTTTCCATTTCCCCCTTTTTTTTCATGACTGTACGTCCGTCTCCGGCTCTCAGTATTCAGTATGAAAACGCAAAAACGTGATCGATGGGGGAAGTATCGTGCAGAATCAAGGTCATTTGCCCTTATCGGCTCCATCAGCTGAAACGTATCGGAGAGTTCTCGTATGTTCGCTTCATCTTTCTGGAACTCGGACGTCTTTTATCAAGAGCCTCCATCCCAATCCTAGTATGTTAAGCGATACAAACAGCGGTTGACCTATGTCGTCGTAAGGGGCATCATGTTTCAGCAGCCTGGAAGAGGGTGCTGCAGTGGCTTGGGTTCGTATAGTTAAAATATGCCCACAAAAACTCTGTATTTTTATATATAGAAGGGTGCAAAAATTCTGTATAGGTACCAATATTGAACCATAAAAATAAAATTGGCAAATTACTTTCTCCTTAAGGATGCTGTGTATTAACCCTATTGGATTCGCTCACCTCAATGTTAACCTATGGTGAAATCCAAAAGCAATAAAGGTCATGCCCGAAGGTATACGGTAAGTATACCTTCGTATACATACCGTATACCTTCGGGCATATCTGAGGACTAGTCGTGCGATGGCTTACAAACTTCAACAGTTAAATTACATTTCTTACATAATTCAAAACAGAAAAGTTCAAAAACCTCATAGCTCAATAAACGAGAAAAACTCAAATATATTCATGACTACAGCTCAGATTCAAAATACAGTGGAACCCCGATTTTACGTTTTTCATGGGGCCAACGGTAAAAAACGTACGAAACGGGAAAACTTAAAATCGGGGTTAAAACATAATCTAAGCATGGTATAGGTAGTTTTCACGGATCAGCAGAAAATGACGTATGAAGCGGGATAACGTACGAAACGGACAACGTAAAATCGGGGTTCTACTGTATTAGAATAATTACATTTTTTTACAAATTGAAAATATCGTTTGGTAATTTAATGTCTTTTAATGCAAATATGAAAACGATATTTTTATTAAGAACTTATTGTTGATTAAACTTATTTATTGTCTTAAAATTAATATCATTTTTGAAAAGATTAATTGAAAAAAAAATTATTTTTAAATGTCAAAATATTAGAATATTTATTCAAGTGGTTCAAAATATTAGAATATTTCACATTAATTCTCCTTTAATTATCACCAATTCATAACTGGTGGCATCATTGATTAAATTCAGACGATTTTATTTAAAATCAGTATTCTTTTTGCAGTTTGTTTGTTTTATTGTCTTTAAATGGGTCGTGTGAGTGATATTCCTGAATCTATTAAACTTCGTATGGTTGATTTGTATCGTCACGGTAAAAATCAATGTTATATAGCGAATTTACATTGTTCGCAATTAAGCGTTAGTAAAATACTAACAGAATATTCAAAAAATGGAAAATTTCAAAATAATCGCTGAAATGGCGGCCGAAAACCAAAATATCTGCTAGAAATGACAGGAAACTGAAGCGTATAGTTAAGAAAAACAGTTTTAAAATTGTGCGATTCTTGTACCGAAAATGGAAAGAAGAAGGAGTTGAAGTTTCTAAATCGACAACATTAAGACGTCTCCATAAATTTAAGTTTGAATCTCGTGTACCAAAAACAAAACCTCTCATGACTGCAAAACAAAAGCGTATAAGTTTGAATTGGTGTAAATCAAAACGTGTATGGAGCGAAGAAGATTGGAAAAAAATATTATTTAGTGATGAAAGTATGTTTTGTGTTTCATATGGTAATCAAAGTATTCGAGTTTGGAAAATGAAGCAAGAAGCATTTGATAATGAATGCCTTAAACGTTCGGTAAAATTTGCTATTAGTGTCATGGTTTGGGGTTGCATGATCGCAGAAGGACCTGGAAAGTTATGCATCGTCTACGAAAAGGTTAAATCTCAGATATATCAAGAAATTTTGGAATATTACATGATTCCATCATCCAAAGATTTATTTGAAGATGATTTCATCTTTCAACAAGATTTAGCGTCACCGCATACCTCGGTGTCAACTAAGAATTGGTTCCGCCAACGTAAAATTAAGGTACTTTCTTGGCCACCAAACTCACCAGACATTAATCCCATCGAAAACTTATGGGGTATAATGAAGAAAAAACCTCCAAGAAAATCCTCCTTCAAGTAAAACTGAGTTAGTGGCACGTATAAAGTTTATTTGGGCTAATATTGATAGAAATGTTTGTAAACACCTTGTATATAGTATGCAAGATCGATTGTACGCTGTTATTAAAGCTAAAGGGGATACTACAAAATATTAACTACCATTTACTTCATATTCATAAGGTAATATTTTTGCGTAAAATAAAATATTCTAATATTTTGAACCAATCTAAATTTTATTCTAATATTTTGATGTGTTTCAGAAAGCTGTTGTATACTTAATTTATTGTATTTTATATTTTGTAAATGTTAAAATCTTATCTAAACATTCCAGATTTAATTTATAAGAAATTTAATTGCATTTACTTAGTATCAAAATAAATAAATGGAAAATAATTTCTTTCTTATTTTCTATTACTTTTTCTCAATTATTCTAATATTTTGAATCTGAGTTGTACAATTAATCATATATATACAATTAATACAATTTTAACCTATTGTGAAAATGTTTCTACTATTTACATCTACATAAAGGATCATAATCCCATAAAAATTATATTTTCAGACACCCTGAACTTTTCGGCACCTTGCAACAGAATTCATTTTATAAATTTCGTTCACCAAAAAATTTAGGAGCGTTTAAAACACACTACACCAGATTTTTTCCACGAATAATTTAAATCTTGTTGCATTAAATATTGTTTGCATTAAAAAAATGAAAAATGCCCCGAGGTGTAAAATTTCTTTCTCTATTACGGAGTACAATAAAAAAAATCATTTAATTCAAGTCGGTGAGCCTTGGACTAATTTTCTCCATAGGTTAATACTGAGGTGAGAGAATCTAATGGAGTTTGAACACAGCAGCCTATACGAACATTATTACAAAAAGTCCATTGAAAATAAATGTAGTACGCAATTTTATGGGTCACATAATATCCTTGTTCATATTCTTCAGTTTTTTATTTTCATATTATTTGTCAAGGTAGTACGAGGTCGAGATTTAAAATGCCTTCACTGTTCATACAACACTAGTCACAAAGTCATTCCCTGAACTCTACCAAATTCTTTCAAAAACTTCTGAAAATAAGGTTTATTCCCTCAGAATTTTAACAAAAATCTTAAAGTACTTGTGTGAAAACAGCCCAGAATACTTGAACTAAATTCGATCAAAGCAAAATGGAATTTCAGATAAATCTATTTTTCGATTAATTGTAAGTGTAATTTTGAAAAAGATTTGAAGGAAGCGGAAATTAAAAATATCTAATTTTGAGTAATCTTGTGAGCTGTTATGTCTCTTCCCGCGAAGGTGGTTTCCATGCATTTTGTCGTATTCAAGCACTCTAAATTTTGTATCACAATTCGGGATAGACGATGGTCCTTTCTGTTATGAGCTAGATCACTTCACTTTATCCTTACCAAGTAAAAATTTTAAAGAAATTCCGCAACTGGAATTGTTTTTCCTCCATCATACTTATCAGCTATGCCTTACAGAAAAGCCCATAACTTGGGACATACTTAGGCCTCAGGCTGATGGGTACGTCGGAGGTGCATATATTTGTAATGATATCAGTTGTTCTTTCTTTTTATTTTACTAAGTATGTTTGATCCACCCCCCCCCCCCCCCAAAAAAAAAAAAAAAAAAAAAAAGTTCTCAAGATCAATTTTCTGTTATACCGATGTATAATAGAACATTAGCTTCAAGAAAACTCCTTTTTAAATATCTCTGGAGGTATTAAGTATCCCTTATTTATTCTACACGTGCACATAAGGTCCACATCAGTCCACAAAAGTTGCCCGTGAAAAGTATTTCCCCAGTCTGACACCATTATTAAGATTTAGAAGCATATCCATTTCTCTGCGAAGTGACTACTACCATCTCGCCTACTTCCCCCTTACGCCATATAAAATCTCCTTTCGATCAGGCCAAGTATTCAGCTGTATGTCTGAAGAATCTATTCTCACATCTTATCGCCCCCGATAGTTCCAGCAAGAAAAAGCATCAGCAAATTACGTAAATTTCCCAAGGGCAGTCACTGGTGGATCGTTACTCTGCACTTGCTTGCTCCGATCAACCGCTGCTGTTGCTGCACTGTCTAGCTTTCGAAGTTTCAGGTAAGATTCATCATGTCTATATTTACCTCTAATTTGATGAATTAGAGATAATTTTGTATTATTCTGATTATGAATATGTAAGGCGAAATATATGTATCAAAAGCATTGTTTTTCTAGGTTATTTTATAATTTCTGCTTCCCATAATTCTGACAGAGAATTTCAGTAAGAAGAGTTGAAGTGAATTAATTGGTTTACGTTTTTCATGATGGAATGACGAAAACAGTTGAAGCCTATAGATCTGTTGATATTATCTTTATCTTACGGCCGGGTTAGTCAGGGTATAATACTAGAATAATGTAAAAGAGGGATTATATTGCATCAGACTATGGAAGGAGATCAGTTATATAAGTTATGCTAGTTTATGCTTAAATACATTAACGTGTAGCTACATTAATTTTGATTATTTTATATCATCACTTAAGAAACCCTTTTTTTCATTTAAATAAAGATGAAATTGTGCTGCTCTGCCAAAATTTGATACAGAATTTTATGAAGAAAGTTTAAGGTTATATTATCTTTTAATTCTTTGATAGTAGTGTAGTTTTATTGGCAGAGCAAAACTGACCTACAATTATAAGAAGAAAAAGTATGTCTTCGGTTATATTAACTTTGGATAAGCCTATTTTAAATTTGTGATCTGTCTGTCTGGGAGCACTCTTAACTTGTGAAAAGAAACAGAGACCAATAAACAAAATCTGGTCTGAAAAAATTTATGTAAATAACCAGACCTCACTTAATTTTAATAAATATGTGTCAAATTATTTGGCGGTTTGTTCAAAAATTAGAAAATTTAAACACTGAAGAGCATGCAATCATTTCGAAAAAAAAACATAAAATTACCTGAATTTTTAATGTTGTTTTATGGAAGTTTTTCTTGATGCATTTCTATATTGAAAATATCGACTAACTAATGGTAATTATCCATAAAAGCGACTCTTTGTATCAAAGTTTTAAAATTTTGGCACTGTATGGCGACAAACTTTCACTTAAATTTCTTTTTCATTCATCTTTACCTTTAGCCTACGGGGCCTATTTTTCCGATTCCCTCTTTAGAACGGGAAATTTCATATCCCCTTTGTAATAACGGCCATTAAGGGTGTTATATATATATATATATATATATATATATATATATATATATATATATATATATATATTCAGTCTTAGGGCCGTATTCTTGGGATACGTGCTATCCCACCCCGTAAGGAAAAGGTTAAAACAATTAGACTGACTCTACGTTAAATTCCCGGGATCACTAATTTCTGGGAAGCTTCTGTGACCACTACACCGTTAAGCCATATCATAATCTTTTTTAAAGGGCTGGATCCCCAAGTTTTACCCTCTTTATTTACTTACATTATGTAAAGGTTATTCTACGCCCTTTGTGTATTTTTATAACATTCGTTATACATATAAAAAAAAAATTGAAAAATTGAAATTTTGCTTAAAATTTTTAATTTTAAAATTTTAATAATTTTAAATTTAAATCCCTTTTAATGCTTTTTATTTTATAAAAATTATAGTTTGAGGAGTGTTAATTTTATTGATAGTAATAATTTAAGTGACAACTTTATTTATAAAATTTTAATTAGTTTTTAAGGACAAAAAATATTATTTTCACAATAATTTTTGTTTCCTAAGAATTAGTTTTGGAAATTTTACTTTACATAAAAATCTTGAAGGCAGATCAATGATATCTGAACAGGAACACTGTGCATGATATAGATAAATTAATTTTAAGATCGTAAATCTTTAAAAATTCCATTATGAGCATAAATAAACATGAAGTACCGATGTACAGATGGGTACTCGTAGAGAGTACAGCATTAAAGAGTTGTATCGGTACATACGGTTTACGTTATTGGATTCTAAAAGCTTCAAACTATGCTTTCAGTCAAGCTTAAAACAATTAAAGCCAAAAACAAAAACAAAAAATGTCGGATACCCTATATAAAGAATTGCACGTTCTCCCTTGGCTGAGAGAAAAAGGAGGAACCCCAAGCCATTGTAAATAGCTTTATATTTTGCTTCTGTAAATAGCTTTATATTTTACCAGAAATCACTCTATGAATGTTGGTTCTGTTATATTCTCTCTCATTCTTTTTACTGTATATATTGAACAACATGCTGACTCGAGAATCGAACCCGGATGTCATGGTTTTCCACCAAGCGAAGCTATGATTATTTCTTAAACAGCTCAGAATTGCTGTATGGGTTTAGTTTAGAAGTATCCTTGATCGGTTTCCTGAACTCGTCACGTCGATTCGATGTGCTTGAAAATTGAAAGTTATCTGACTTTGGCTGTACTCTATAAAATAAATCGCCTAAATGGTGATTTCCTCTCTCGAACTATTCCCAACTCAGTAAAATCACACAGAACTCCTGTAACAATTTTTTAACATTCTTTAAAGCATTTTTAGTTGGTACATCCTTCGATTTTTCTGTTTGTTTGTTTGTTTAGCCAATGCGGGGCACTTGCCCCTTAAAACATTCGCACTTAATCCACGAGAATCGTTGGTTGCTTTCAATGAGGCACCGCTTAGGTGAAGCCACACCCCCTTATGACACCTCCATTTTGACCGAGCACCCCTCAAAGGGTGACATCTCGAGGGATCGTACCGTCTCCCACCCTCTCTGACCACACATAGGACTTTTCGGTCTACGGATTTATCCGACTATTTACGGACCATATACGACATAAACACGAATGTATTGAATGGAGGTCGTCGGAATTCGAACCGAGAATCCCCATTTCCATGATCAACGCGTAACCACTAGGCTACCTAGGGCCCATCATTTGACATCGTACATACATTATACATATCCCAATGTTCAATATGGATAGTTTTTTAAGCACAGATTGGCAAATGCATATTAACGTAGGATTACGTTCCTCCATAACGGTCCGCGGTCAAGCAAAATTTCAGACGTTCAAACCGTCGTCACGAGTTATAAATCAAGAATGGCAGAATATTATTTCTAAAAGGTGTTTTTTTGTTTTATCCCTTTTTCTATTTTCATACTTAACAAAAATCGATAGATGAGATACCCTTTTAAAGATTAAGATCTCCGCTTCGGGTTAATTGTTAATTTAGAATTACACAATTTTTCTTCCCCTAGATGGCGCTCGAAAGCTTTTTTCCTAGGTAAGCAACGGTAAGTAATCCTACGTTAATAACCCGCGGTAGTTTCGTTAGAAGAGACTACCTGACATTTTTTGACTCCTTTTTTTCTTCTGCTAATGAAGTTAGGTCGTTAAAGAAAGAGCGTCTAGTTTCGAAATTTTGAAAAATGTCCGTGGCTCATTTTTTACGGGGCAGTAGATTACTGACGTCTTTTGAGTGAATACAGGAATATATGCAATGGTGTACATTTATGGCTGTAAAATTGGTCGGTGAATTCTCAGAACCATATTTAAACCATATATGAAATTAATCAAAATATTTTTCTAACGCCTCAGACACTTGTGTCCTGAGGACATTCGCCTATCCACTCCGCGATTTTGCTGGCTATTTTATTGCAAGAGCACCCTATAGGGGAACCTACAGTATACCTAGGGATACGTAATTTTCGTATTTACGAAACAGATGCGAATAAATGGGAAATTTGCCGATATGAGCGAATAAACGCAAAAAATAGTTTACAACTTTACGTCTAAAACTCGGTGATAAATGGTTTTTTAAGTTAAATTAGGTAATAATAGTAATAATTAATTAACACAATTGTTTAACTAAGACCATCCGTGGTCTTTAACTGAGAAATTTCACTCTCCTTCAAATTGGCTCCGATTTTCACCCGCACATTTTGTCCGTACCGGAGTCGAACCTAAAAATTTAACTGTAAAATTCCGCCATCAAGTTTCGTGGAACAATTTAGTAGCTTTAAGAACGTCTCTTGAGCGCCAAAGTCGAGGATATTTCAGCTACTTACAGTAGTCAACCACGAGACTCCTGTTGATGTTATACAGATTTTACATGCAACGAAATGCTGCTACCTTAACTTTGCAAAGGCATCTATACAAAGCCTCTTAGTCCCGTTAACAGAGTAGATGCTGAGATATTTTAGCATGTACAATATAGTAATTAATGACAGAAGGCAAAGACTTAAGAAACATAATCGGGAGTCTACTACAATGTTAGCTTTTAACTAGGAATTTTGATACTTAACTATTAAATTAAGTAAAATTGTAATTTTTTTAATAAATGCGAAATTTTTGAATTCATATATATATATATTTTGCAAATAAATACGAAATTTTATATATTGTATTTTTTGTTGTTGCGAAATTTCCATATTTTTTATGCGAAATTTACATATCCCTAAGTATATCCTACTAAGGGCCAGCACAGGAACGACCAGGCCTTACTCGCGAACTACCACGAAGTCGGGAATCGAACTCGGACCAACTTTGTAGATAGATATGACTACATGACGTAGACAGCTGTATTAATATCAGATTTTCTGTTGTTGTTGTTGGTTCTAATGCCCTCTGGCATTAGCCCCCTGGCATTAGCCCCCTGGCAGAGGCTAAAGTTCCAGACCAGGTCCATACAGGCTTCGGGCTGAGTAGTGCGACTCCGGTTTAAATTGGCACCCCAAGTGTCGAAGTCCGACTTGGCTAGGTGCCACCACCTCCAGGGGTGACAACTGGGGGGATCGTACCTCCCCTACCCACTTACCTCGTAGACGGACTTTCCGGTCTACGGATATAGCATGCTCATATCCGGCCTAGACACAAAAGTATTTCACGGTGCTTGTCGGGATTCGAGCAGGGCACCCTCAGTAGCGAAAGCCAGCGAGCTACCCATAGGCTACCTCTGGCCTATCAGCTTTTCTTAACTATTCATGATGTCTTTTGAAAATGAAGTTACAGTCGAAACGGCTTACCGGCAGAAGATGCGAAAACTTTTGTCCTTTTCAAACTAAAAAACACTTTACATAACTCAACCATCAAAACGTTGGCATACAATACAAAACTTATACATTTCCAGAAAATCGAATATCAAAGTTTTGTGCAAATACCAAAGCTTGATTTTAATTGTGTGTGTATTAAAAAAAATATGCATTTTGAGAGAATCGAAGCAAGATTTTGGAAAAGTTATGTTTCTTTGACTTTTCGAACATCCAAGGAGCATAAAACTTTTAATAAAATTTCAGATTTAAAATTAGTTGAAACCTGTTTCGGAAATTCGTAAGTTTCCGATTATGATCTTAATAATTTCATTTCGAAACTTTTGATATATTGCCACTTGAACGAAATTAAAACAAACTAATGGGTTCTAACGTTTAGTTGAGTCTAGATGTGTGAGACCCAGAAAAGCATGAACTCGGAGAAAATTCGAGACTAAAAAATGACGCACGTAAAGTTCTGTTAAAATCATCCATTCAGAACTTGAATTATATGTCTAAAGAATCAAACCATAAAGTAAATAAACAACTGAATTGAAGACGGTAAAATTTAAGAATTTTTTTTTGTTCTGAAATCCATTTATTTTTACTATATCAAAATATTTAAATTCAAAGGAAATCTGAGACGGAAATGTTACATAAATTTTTAAACTCCTGATTTCTCCTGATTTCTAAACTCATATGCTGTTTTTCTCTCGTTTCAAAATTAAATATTTCGAACGAATTAAATACACACTAAACGAATGACCACTAATCCAAGGTTGAGTTTTGATGTGCTTTTCCTTTCCGTAAGCCTTAAAACGTCTAGATCAATGGTGCGCAAACTTTTATCCAACCGCGACCCATTTTCTTTCAATAATATTAATTAAAAAAAAATCTCTCGACCCCCAATGAAAATTTTCTGCTAGTTGCAAATTTCGTTAAAAAAACAGGAAAAAGAAGTAAGCAAATGATGACAAACTGTACTATGTTTAAGACAGACTATGTAAATGTTGCAAACTATGTCAAACTCTCCATGACAAACTATGCTTTGCTGACTATTGTAAGACCATTTGACACCTCATTTAACAATATCATATCATGTTATATATATATATATATATATATATACAGGGCTAGATTTGAGGCGGAACGCACCGGAACGGCGTTCCGGTACCTCTTTTTAGGTACCTTTCTTTATCAATAATTTGGAATAACCCCCCCACACACACACACACACCCGGGAAGGTTACCGTTCCGGCACCTCTATTTCTAGAAATCTAGCACTGTATATATATATATATATATATATATACACACACACACGCAAGGTGTGTGGGCTAAAAGTATCCAAAAGTTATGGCTTATTTTTACAGAACTACCCATTAGAATTAAAATAAATTATTTAAATAGAAAGAACATCTCACCAACTTTTAATCAATCATAGATTTTGATCATAGTATCATAGCGATGTGTATACCTTTTGTAGCACGACAAACGTCTAATTGGTAATCCAGTTCTCTCCAAGTGTTTCGTAGCATATCAGGAGTTATTACACGAATTGTTTGAATGACACGCTTCTTCAACTCATCCACAGTTTCAATTTTTTGTCTATACACAACAGATTTAATGAATCCCCAAGCAAAAATGTCTAATGCCTGATATGCTACTAAACACTTGGAGAGAACTGGATTACCATTTAGACGTTTGTCGTGCTACAAAAGGTATACACATCGCTATGATACTATGATCGAAATCGATGATTGATTAAAAGTTGGTGAGATGTTCTTTCTATTTAAATATATTTTTTAAAATTCTAATGGGTAGTTCCGCAAAAATTAGTCATAACTTTTGGATACTTTTAGCCCGGACACTCTGCATATAAAATATATCTATACAAAAGAGATTTAAAATATGTAATTATAGATAATTTAAATTATATTTTTAATTAAATAATTCAATGTGATCTAAAATTACATCAAACTATCCACAAACCTTCCAATTTTTATGGCGACCCTCTTGTGGGTCTCTAAAAAAATACTATTTTGTGCGCACAGTTTGCACACCACTGGTCTATATCTGGAGATGTCGGGAAATTAAAGATTTCGTCAGAATATACCTGTTCCCCGAAACTATCGTGTGAAGTAAACGGAGTTGGCAACTGTTTAGACGGAGCTTTGGTGATTCAAATGCTTGTGGGAGAAAAAGAATGCGGGCAGGCACATATAAAATTAGATGAAATTGGCAACAACGCGCATTCTTTCGTGGATTGTTTTTCGTTTTCAACTTCACCCGAAAATTGTATTTGAAGCTTCAAGAACGAGAGGCTTGCGAATAAGATTTAACATGCTTTGTTATATGTAAGGTGTAAAAATATGTATCTTAAGAATGTTCAGTATTTCATTTTGACTCAGTTTCATCAAATATACCCTTTTACAAAATATTAAGCTTTTAAAATGAGCTAGATGTGTAAAATAAGTGTACCTTAAGGCTGCTGCCTACTAACTCTATTGGATTCTACTAACCTATGTCCAAGAAAATTTGTCCAAAGATTACCGGCTTGGAATTAATGGCTTTAAAAAAAATTGTACTCCGTAATAGAGAAAGAAAATTTACACCTTGGGGCAGTTTTCATTTAAAAATATGTAAATAATATTTTAAAATTTAAATTATTCGAGCCAAAAATCTGGTGTAGTATGTTTTAAACGGTCCTAAATTACTTTGGTGGATGAAATTTACAAAATGAATCCTGTCGCAAGGTGCAGAAAAGTTCAGACTACCTGAAAATACAATTTTTATTGGATTATCAGCATTTATGTAGCTGTAAATAGTAGACACGTTTTCTCCATAGGTTAATACCGAGGTGAGCGAATCCAATAGGGTTAGTACACAGCAGCCTTAAGGCGATGCATCAGTGCACTTTGCATATCTTCTGTCCCTCTACAAAGATATGGAAAACTAGCCTCTCGGTATTTTTGTAATAGTAGATTAGCAAATGCATATTTTTAAGTTCTGCTTTCTACGTAGGTTTTACATGGTTATTTCTTAAGGAATCTTTGATTATACATCAGTTATGCAGTTAGTTGGGAGGTAATTTCAGCAAAATTTGAGCAATTCTGAGGTGTATGCTTTGAACTGTTTTGTTATGTTTATTTGTTGAAACTTTCCATTTGGATTCACTTTATTTAAGATTTCTCAGTTTCTACACCGGAAGCAGTTGATTCTTTCATTCACAGACAGCTCGAAAATTCCGGCAGCTAATAAGCATATTACACGAGTATTGTGACGCCGAGTTTCAAATAAGCAAAATCGGAAATTTATTCCCCGTTCTTGAACTTTCAAATTTTAACAAAGGCCTGTGGCAACACCACAGTATTGACAGAGCTACTGTACAGCATTTACGCATTCTGAGATGCAATGCGTGTGACGTTGCATTACGATAGGTCAGTTTACTCTCCGGCTTCTCTCGCTATCAGAGCGAGCTTGTAACTACGCTATAACCTTTGACGTTGACGTCGCTGATTAGAGAATAAAAAGACGTGATGGCAAGATAACTTTGCACCAAGTTTCCAAGTCACGTGAAACACGATTCAGTGTATCATCCTTTCACGTTTACCACATGTTCTCTCCAGTTTGCACACCTGGGTATGATGTTATTTAAAGAGATATGTCTCCTGATTTCAACACAAAACTTTTAGTGACTACACAGTGGAGCATATGGCACTCAGTTTTCTTTTATTTTGGTGTCATGAGCTATTTAACCAAGGACTGTCACCCTAAATCCCCTCTCTGACGAACGTAATAAATGGTAATATTTATCCTGAGTACATATACCACCCGGTGGCCCACAGAAAAACACCTCCACAGGGGTCTAGCGCAGTGATTTCCAACCGGTGTACTTTACGGTGTCGGTAGATTGGCCAGGAGTGCCTCGAGAATTTTTCGGGGAACAAAAAAATATCAATAGGACCCACTGAAAATAAATATTACGTTGAATTAATGACTCTCACGCCCTCCGCTGCTAGCCCTGAAAAACAAAGGGGTTCTAAGCATTAATCGCAAGTCTTCCATTAATAACAAAGCTGTTTTCAGCGATTTCCATTGCAGTCCTCTAGTTTAGTACACCGAATCCCATGGCTATTTTTGAAACTGTATTAATATATTCTGTTCTGCTGTTTGATACTTAGATCTTTCATTAAATTAGTAAAATCGACAATGGAGTCAGTATTTATTTGAACTTAACATATCCTGATATATATTCCACTCTCATTTAATATTTCACAAAATCAAAAACTGTTTCTGTCGTTGTTTAATATTGATTTTATGATTGTTTATTTATTCATATTGCTTGTATTATGCATGGATATAGTTTTGAAACATTTTTTGATAACCAAAAAAAGTAGCATATAAGAGGGTATGAATTGGAAACAATTAGCATCTTTTGCATATTTATACCAAAAGTTTGGAGAAAACCCCAAGTCGTGTTTGTCCACGACTGTATTAAATTCGAAAATTTTCCATCTTGGGTGCATCTGAAAAATATTTCGTTAAAAGAAAAAGCTGTTTAAGTTTTTAGCTCACTATCACCGTAGATTTACGCCCTTCAGCAGTAAAGAAAGTTTTGTGAATTTGTTGGCATAAATAGAAGCCAATTGGATTCATGTGAATTTAAGTAACTAAGTCGGAGGGATAGAAAAAGATGAAATTTGCAGCAAAGAAGCAAGTAATGGATACTTAGATATTTTTTTCACAAAGTGTCACTTTTTGTCTTGAAATAAGTACTAGACAGTAGAAATTTCCCTTCTGTCCCTCATTATGTATACGTATACAGAAAACATACAGCTTTTCTTATCTTTCTATCGTAGAAGAATGTTTTCTTTCCTCAATTTAAGGATCCGAGAACATTTGTTTGCCTGTGGTTACATTTCTCTACTTATCCATCCACTACAACGTTAACTTCCATAAATTTTGATTGAAACACAATAGTTTTACTATCACACATTGAAATTACTATCGACAAGTCCAATTTGACAATGACGAAATAATGACGTATATATCGCATGATTTAGATGTCTGATAACATAGTTTTACTCGTATTTGATGTGGTGCTGGCTATCAGCGGTACAACAAATGGGGAGTTCTACGTTATGCCCCCCCCCCCTTCTAGGATAAGTAAAGAAAGATAGGAAGGAAGTTAATTGTGGTGTTGATCATCTTCCCCTGAGAAATAAACCCCTCTCCCAATACAGTCCCCCCCCTCCCCCTAGAAAATCAATCTAGTCGCACCATTGCTAGTTGTAACTTCATTATTATATAGGCACTATAATCGACAGTAGCTGACTAGAGCCTTAATCTAAAACTGAACCACGGCTAACAGAAGCTCATCTTATAGGGTTTATTTTAAAAGTATTTATGCAAACATACAAACATATATGTACTTATATATACACTTTTATCTATTTATATATAGCTTTTGTTTAAATACTCTGGCTTTGAAAATGTAAGCATGACCTTTTGTCTTGTGAATATTTCACACACCAAAGGTCGGAATGGCACAAAATCAGGCGTTCTTGAGTAATAAACTAATATAAGTGCAATACAGGAATTTTGCATGTAGCATAAAGAATGTCAAAAGGCAATTTCGTTGAAATTGGTTTCACAATTTTATGTTTCGTAAATAAAAAACTTCGAAAACTTAGGTACAAGGTCATTGTCAAGGAGTGTGATTATATCTTGCAAGCCACTGAAGATAATATGTCATACTTGCAGACGGATCTCATTTTCAGCTCCGTTGTTTGAAACCTTCTCCACAGTCTGCAGATTTGCATACTTTGGTTCATTCAACGCCGAGGAAATCCGTGTCTGCGAATGTCCTAATTCCATCATTCCGATGATTCCGCCCTTCAAGAAAAGGTCAACATGGCGTCTTTCTGCCGTAATCAGTTCCAGCTTAAAAATGACAACACTACTTTTCACGGCAATTGCAAGGAATCAGAATTAGGCATGCAATTTACGGAGTTGATTTATATGCTCCTTGCTTGTTCTTACGTTGTCAACTTATAAAACATATAGGTGCACAGAGTGCACGTTTACAAGGGGCGCTAATTCACATGCAAATTTCTGATTGTCTGTAGGCATTAATCCATTACTTTGAACTTGTTTTTTCCACTTATGCTTAACTTATGGACACCAGCGTGTATTGCTCTAAATTCTTGCATATGTCTTCCGTTTGGCAAATACTTGCCCGCTCATACATTTGTCCTTGTAATACATTTAAAGTGCAATTGAATTTCTCAGCTTACGTTTCTTAGAAAGAGAATTAAACCATTTTTAAGCTCTCCTCTTCGATGTCATTGTCTCATTTACTATTCCTCCCCTTCCGCTTTCAAATCTATTATATTGTGTAGGCGTCTGTAAAACAGGTTTCACATCTCGTGTCTAGCATAACAAGTACTTTCTACTGCAAAATTTGCTAAAATTGAAAACCATAAAAGCGTACAAACTCGATTCTTGGAACTCCCGTAATACGCTTCATAAAAAGGATTAATAAATCAATAATAGATTCCCGTGAAACTAAGTCATCGGATTTACTGTCAAAGAGACGCCATGCGAATAATTCAATTCAAATGTCGAAAGGGACATTCTCGAGAGAAGATGATTTTAGTACAATTCGGCTGACATGCCATGCATGATCAGTCAATCAAGACTTCTGGCGATGGTTTTCGAGATTTGAGAATCTGTAACGTTTCACACTCTATGTAATTTTTCTCCAGCTGTGATAAGAATGCTTTAGAAATGGAAGTACCGAGTCTCAAGTTAAACTGAGAAAGAGAGAAAAAAAAAATTTCGCGTGGTAAACACAAACGGTTACTGGAATTCTGTTCCAGTACATATAAACTGTATAAGGTGCACGTTTTCCCAACACCTAAATATCTCCAACTGAATCAGAAACGGTACTATCCGTAAAAGATGGATTTATTTTCACGCGGGTGAGTGTTACATATCGCTCCCTGTGTAGGAAGGTGGCAAAATATAACGCAATTGGGGTAATTGGTTGAAATAAATCCTCAACTCAAATGGGTTTATGTAGAAAAACGACACGATCATAGTTTTGATATCTTGTTGCTAGTGATTTATGTATGAATTTATAAATGAATTCTGTTGCAAGGAGCAGAAAAGTTCGGGCTATCTGAAAATGCCATTTTTATTGGATTGTCAGCATTTATGTAAATAATAGACACATTTTCTCCATGGTTAACACTGAGGTGAGCGAATCCAATAGTGTTAGTACACAGAAGCATTAAATTCTTGCATTCAAACAAAAAGCGAAATTTAGGTGGTTATAAGACATGTTATCCCATCCTTGTAGCTCTGAATTTGAAATAAACGGAAGTCCCTTTCATGTTAAGCAAATTCACAAAACTTTAAATGATCTTGAATACCTCCCGTGCAACAACTGCTTATTGGCTGTCTTGTTAAGAAAGTGTTAAACGAAACATCAACTGAGACTTTTTGAAAACATTCGTACAGCTCAGATTCAAATTATTAGAATAATTGCATTTTTTACAAATTGAAAATATCGTTTGGTAATTTAATGTCTTTTAATGCAAATATGCTAACGATATTTTTATTAAGAACTTATTGTTGATTAAACGTATTTATTATCTTAAAATTAATATAATTTTTGAAAAGATTAATTGAAAAAAAATTATTTTGAAAAGTCAAAATATTAGAATATTTATTCAAGTGGTTCAAAATATTAGAATATTTCATATTAATTCTCCTTTAATTATCACCAATTCATAACTGGTGGCATCATTGATTAAATTCAGACGATTTTATTTAAAATCAGTATTCTTTTTGAAGTTTGTTTGCTTTTTCGTCTTAAAATGGGTCGTGTGAGTGATATTCCTGAATCTATTAAACTTCGTATAGTTGATTTGTATCGTCACGGTAAAAATCAATGTTATATAGCGAATTATTTACATTGTTCGCAATCAAGCGTTAGTAAAATACTAACACAATATTAAAAAAATGGAAAATTTCAAAATAATCGCCGAAATGGCGGCCGAAAACCAAAAAATCTGCTAGAAATGACAGGAAACTGAAGCGTATAGTTAAGAAAAACCGTTTTAAAAGTGTGCGATTCTTGCACCGAAAATGGAAAGAAGAAGGAGTTGAAGTTTCTAAATCGACACCATTAAGACGTCTCCATAAATTTAAGTTTGAATCTCGTGTACCAAAAACAAAACCTCTCATGACTGCAAAACAAAAGCATATAAGTTTGAATTGGTGAAAATCAAAACGTTTATGGAGCGAAGAAGATTGGAAAAAAATATTATTTAGTGATGAAAGTATGTTTTGTGTTTCATATGGTAATCAAGGTATTCGAGTTTGGAGAATGAAGCAAGAAGCATTTGATAAAGAATGCCTTAAACGTTCGGGAAATTTGCTGCTAGTGTCATGGTTTGGGGTTGCATGCGCGCAGAAGGACCTGGAAAGTTATGCATCGTCTACGAAAAGGTTAACTCTCAGATATATCTCAAGAAATTTTGGAATATTACATGATTCCATCATCCGAAGATTTATTTGAAGATGATTTCATCTTTCAACAAGATTTAGCGTCACCGCATACCTCGGTGTCAACTAAGAATTGGTTCCGCCAACGTAAAATTAAGGTATTTTCTTGGCCACCAAACTCACCAGACATTAATCCCATCGAAAACTTATGGGGTATAATGAAGGCAAAACCTGAAAACTGAGTTTGTGGCATGTATAAAGTCTATTTGGGCTAATATTGATAGAAATGTTTGTAAACAGTATGCAAGATCGATTGTACGCTGTTATTAAAGCTAAAGGGAATGCTACAAAGCATTAACTACCATTTACTTCATATTCATAAGGTAATATTTTTGCGTAAAATAAAATATTCTAATATTTTGAACCAATCTAAATTTTATTCTAATATTTTTATGTGTTTCAGAAAGCAGTTGTATACCTAATTTATTGTATTTTATATTTTGTAAATGTTAAAATCTTATTTAAACATTCCAGATTTAATTTATAAGAAATTTAATTGCATTTACTTAGTATCAAAATTAAATAAATGGAAAATAATTTATTTCTTATTACTTTTTCTCAATTATTCTAATATTTTGAATCTAAGGTAGAAACATCAGATAGAAAGCAAAGAAATTTTCCTACTCTATAGTTTTTGTTGGCTCTAATTTAATTGTCGTGTAGTTTGTATGTTGTTCCAGAATTATGCGTGTGAAACTGCTACTGAAAGAACATTAACATCCCGGCCGTTGAGGACTTGCAAGATGATGAGGTTTGGACCGATTAAAAATCTGGAAATAGACAGATCATTAATTTTCAGCAACTTATTGTGATATTTTAACTCCGGTTTCCCAAACAAATCCATCTTTCTTCTTCTGGAGCACAGGCTATAGCGTAGTTATTTTCATTAGGAGATTTGCACTTCTTGATATTTTAAAACTTTAGCTCCCAGCAAAGTGCTGGGAATAATTTTAAGGATTTAACAGACAATTAAATTAAATGACGCAAAAAAAGTTTTAAAACTAAATTCTTTAAATTAATGTTTGCACATGCACACCTCTAAAGTACCCAGCAGCCTTGAACTAAGGTTTTGTTCTTGTTACGGGCTCCTTAGCAAGGCGTAGCTGATAAGTACGCCAGAGGGGAAAGAAACCCAAATGAGTAATTTTTCTAAATTTTTAGTGATGACTGACAAACTAAAATGGGGTTATTATTCTCTTAACCCGTTACATTTGACACAATTCTTCGAAAATTAAATCACAAGAGAAAAATGAAGAATAAAACAAAATAATAGAACGGTCTGAAATTGAAAACTCCTGTTGGAGATATATGTGTAAACACATTTCGAAAATCATCGTTAAGATTCTTTCACACCGCATTTCGAAGTAGTTAAATCTTTATCTCGAACACGCTCTACATGTATGGTTTTGCATAACCGCATGGGAAGGGAAACTTCCCACTTTGGCAACGAACGACCGCTAGTCGCCCGGCTTTGCCCCGCTTGCTATGCGCTCAATTACACGCCATTATGCAAGGTATTCTTCGAAATTTGTTAACAGAAACGAGTAAATGTATCCGTTAAGAAGTCAAGCAGTTCCAAATGTCGCTTCCAACGCGTTCCGTACATGACGACAACAATTTTTTTGATTCAGCAATTCGAGATTAAGAGATTGCGTGAAATGGAAAGGGGATATTTGTTTTCGTCCTCTTTCAACAGGACTAGGAGTTGGAAATATTTCCCTTTGATGAAACCTCCCTCTTCTTTAGCTGCCTCTGATTAACATGAACAATTTCTTCAAAATTATTTAAATATATATATAATATTTTTAATATATGTATAATTACCTTTGATACATATGATTTTCGATACACGTGTTATTTTAGATTTTGAAACGAGAAATGTATGCCTTCACACACACACACACACACACACACGCAGACACACACACACACAGACACACACACACACACACACACACACACACACACACACACACACACACATATATATATATATATATATATATATATGTATAATATCGCACCTCTGCTAGAAGAGTGTTACATCTCCAAATAGCCATATTTTCAGGAAGAGCTAAAGAAGATATAGGTCGAAATTTCATTTCTTGTTTTATGAATGCCTATGATAATCTTCGGAAAACGTATTGTTCGAATCACTTCAGAAGGCAAAACTATATACTATTAAAGCTGTTTTCAATTTTTAAAGCATGATTTTGAATTTTAATTTCAAGATATAACCCTCTTCTAGTAACAGCATTTTGTCAACATGAGCTGAAAAGCTTGAGGAAATACTGTCATATTTCTATGCTAATGCACAGTCTATCTAAACTTTTCATAATACAAAGAAAAAACCTTAATAGCATGAACAGCCGATTAGAAAAAAATATAAATTTATTCTCCAAATAAAAATATTCATTTTCCAAATAAAATTTAATGAACATTATTATTACAGGAACATTTTAATACAACAACATTAGGCACTAACAAAAATGTTATTTTCATTCTTCGCGCATGAGCAATTTCCCCCTCCTAGTTGTGGAAGAGGGTAATAAGTGCCATCTAGGAGACTGTGTTGGTACTAGGCTTATAACATTATTCGACAATGAGAAGCACTTCTTATAGAGCATTGTGGTGCAATTATCTCAAAATCGAAAATTTCGGAGATGTAACACTCTTCTATCAGAAGTGCGATATATATATATATATATATATATATATATATATATATATATATATATATATATATATATATATATATATATATATATATATATAGGGACACCTTGAAAATTAGACAATTCCATTGTTACTTTCAAAAATGATTACAAATTGAGGGTTAGAGATAATGTAATTTATTTTAGTTGCGTAGAGTGTTTTATTTAGAACACGAAAAGAGCATATTTGTTATTAATATGTATTTAATTTATCTTAAACAGTCATTTGGAAAAAAATTTGGTAAAACGATTAATATTTTGTAATGCCACCCTTTGCCGAAATTACGGCTTCGAGACGTCCAGGTATGCTCTCAATGCATGTTTTTGCATTTTCTTTCAGTTCTGGACAATGATTCCATACGTGTATCAGCTTTTCGATGAATTGCCGTTTTTTAGTAATCAGTTCCGTCGCTATTTTCCTTTTTGTGAGCTCCCACATGTTTTCGATCGGGTTCAAATCGGGTGAACTGGCCAGGACAAAACTCTGACATTATTTTGAGCCAGGAAGGCTGTTACACTTCTGGCTTTATGGCAGGGGGCTGAGTCGGGCGTAAATACGTACTCCTCATCATCAGGGAACCATTCATCGACTTGAGGCAACAGGCGATTTTCCAGGACTTGCTTGTACTGGTCTTGCCTCATTGTCCCCTGGACGATGTATAGGCGCCCCATTCCTTTTGCTGATATCACAGACCACACCATAATGCTTAATGGGTGCTTTAGACTCTCCACGAGGCACTCAGGATGAAATTTCTCTCCGGAGCGGCGTCGCACAAATGCGCTTTTATCACCTAAAATTTGGAAAATTGACTTGTCGGAGAAGCAGACCTGTAAAATACTAAGTAAGCATCAAAAACTCTTTGTTCAGGAATATTACACAGTAATAAATCATATTTACTCGACTTCAGTCCTCAACTGTCATATTCTTGTGTTCTCGAGCCCATAACAGTCGTTTTTTCTTCATTGCTTCAGCCAGGCGTGGTTTTTTGATTGGGTGATGACCCATGAGGTTCCATTCAGCTAATCTCCTCTGGACTGTCCTTTTGGAGACTTTGATCCCTTCGTCATTGATCATAGTGGTGAGACGAGACACACTCTGTTTCCGATTTTCGAGACAGGCATCCCTTATCTTGCGGTCACTAAGACCGTTGGTAATGCGTTTTCTTCCACTTTTCCCTCTACGGTCCGCTTCCAATTTCACATTATTGTCGATTTTTTTCTTAATCCGGTTAACCACTGATTTAGAAACAACGGCAATCGATGCTATCTGTCTTTGGGAATGTGCTGTGTTTAACAGAAGCGTCTTTATTTCAGTGCATTTTCTCGGGGAAATGTCTGAAGCTTTTCCCATGCTGAAAAATCCAACAGTGACATTTTTAAGGATTAAAGCATAAAAAACAAAAATATTGACTGCAAAAATAACGAATATAATGCAATATTAAACAAAACTTACAAAAATTATACAATATTAAACAAAACTTACAAAAATAACACAATAGTAAACACAACTTACATTTCTGCTTTTTCTGTTGAACAGGCACGAATTACCCACAGTCGAACACACGCTTTCACCTGCTCCAGAGTTATGCACGCAGGTGTTGCCACTTAGTAAAAAGTATTTCTAATGTTGCCAGGAATACATGACACATGAAAAAATGCATGGGAATAATTATTTTTGGTAATAAGATACAATTAATTGTCGAAATTTCAGAAATTACGTAGTGTCCCTAATAATTTGGCAACCCACTGTATATATATATATATATATATATATATATATATATGTGTGTGTGTGTGTGTGTGTGTGTGATAATATTACTAACTACCTATAATCGCCCATTCTGGACTTTATCTCTGCCCTGGTAACCCTTCTTTCTTCTCTTTGGCGTAAATTCCTCGCCTTTCCACACACTAACTTCCTCCGCCAATTCTGGGAACCTCTCTGACCTAATTGTATTTTGGCGCTCTTACGAGGTAGACGCTGGACTGACTCGAAGCGAATAAGATGTGTTGTTCTACTCGATAATAAATTAGTTTGTTCCTGAAGCTGACTTTATTATTTTCCGGCCACGATGTAAGCTCCTATTTCATGAGATGTCTATTCCGGATATTTCATATATATATATATATATATATATATATATATATATATATATATATATATATAGAGAGAGAGAGAGAGATGGATGAGAGAGAGGTGTTTGCTCCCAAATTTTACCTGATACTTATTGCTTACTCCAAAATTCACTCTCCTAACTTAGAACAACCCTTTTCCTTTCACTTATCTATGTAGCTGTTGTTGCTGCTTCTAATGCCCCCTGTTTGGAAGTTCCAAATCAGATCCATAAAGGCTTCGGTCTGAAGAGTCCAGCTCCGGTTTTATATTTAGGACCACAAGGATCGGAGTCAGTCTTATCTAGTTGTCATCCCAATTTTGACCAAGCACCCCCAGGGGTGACATCTGGGGAGATCGTACCCTCTCCCATCCTCTCTGACCTCATTGAGGGTCTTTCCGGTCTACGGATTTAACGTGCCCATATCCGGCCTAGACACGGAGATATTGAATGGCGCGAGTCGGGATTCAATCCGTTGGGAAGCACCAAAAGCCAGCGCGCTACCACAAGGCTACCTCGAGTCCCTACACTTTCCCATACACACTGCCCTTTTCATTAGTTGCTTAAAAAGCAATATGAATCTATTTTACAAACGATTCGTCGCTGAAAACATATATGCTTCTGTTGAATATGAACCGCAAGGTCAGCTCCAGCAACGTATCTATGAACTACTTAAACTTGAAACAATACTAGCACTATACTCAAGTGCTGACTTTCGTATCCAAGCATTGGATATTCCACATTCCCGCACTCGGTGATTATATCTAATACCGACTATCATATATGGACAGCAAAACGGTTATCAGCACTAGTAAATACCATATCAACGCTCCAATAACTTTAAGTAGTAAGAAATAAGCCTTGTTTACAGCAAATTAACAACTAACAAACCGCCAAGATCCGCTCATGCCCCATAGTCTTGGTTATATCAGACTGACAGTTATAAATACTTGTTTGTATATATATATATATATATATATATATATATATATATATATATATATATATATATATATATATATATATATATGCGGCATGCACTTTCTTTATCCCCGGGGCTTGTACCCTCCTCTCACCCCTATAAACTGAACGTAGAATCTTTCCAGCCCACAGATTGAACATGCCCAAACCCGGCACAGACACGAGAGCATTCAGTGGCGTTTGTCAGTACTTGAACTGAGTACCCTCGGTAGCGAATCCAGAGGCTCTAACTACTAGGATGTTCCTGGTTCTAATCATTAATGTTATTCTGAAAATAATCATTCTATCAATGTACCTTGTCTAATATTCAATACCTTAGAACAGTGATTCTCAACCTTTTTTTCGTCACGGTATAGTTTTAATAACTTAAAATCTTGGCGGCACACTAACAATAAGATAAATTTAAAAGAATTTTACTGGAATAATAGCTTTCAAAATAATTCGCAGTTGCGGCACACTAAAGTGCCGCGGCACGGTGGTTGAGAATCATTGCCTTAGAACGTCTTCCAGGAACCGTCCCGCATACTAAATGGGTTTTACGTTGAGCTGAAATCTTCAAAATATGCACTCAAAAACGAAATTTGCATGCATATCAAACAATTTGTAACTTAGAATGAATTAATTATAACTTATAGAGCAATCGGGATGCTTGAATAATTTAAACCCTGACCTCACGATGTATTGGGAAAATGTGGCAAACATCGCTTTTGACAGTTCATAATAATTTTTTAAGAATATTTAATGGCAATAGGAGACCTTAGACTCCCGTGGCAAGAGATAAGAAGGAGCACTCAATGTTTACACATTGACCTTGTTAATGGTTTCTAATGCGTCCTTCATTTTCGTGGAAAGCATTATCTACTCTCGGGAATTATCCAATATTAGCCAAAGGCAGAATGGAAAATGCGAAAATCAGTGCTTTTAGAGGTCCGTTATGATCTAACTCACCTTCAACCATGTATTTTTCAGTATTTATTTATTTATTCCACCTCAATCATTCTTACTATCTTTCCGTATTTTGAAAAAACACTGTTTTTAACTCGAAAATGCCCTTTTTAATTAATAATAGATAAATAATTAACCCTGCTTTTTATTTATGTTTATATATGATTTTAAAAACTTGTTTCAGTTTATAATATATGAATATGAAATTGTAGACTGTACAGGTAATATGACACGTAAAGCTTGAGATATAAACAAATGTTTGTTCATCCGTACAATTATTTTGATTGAATTCGAGGACTGTAGAAGGTCAGGCGGCTAAAGTGCTAAAAACAAGAAATTCGTACTTTTTGGGGTTGGTAAAAAGCGCTACGGTCATTTTTTTGTTACACGAGGGCTAATTAGACCATTACCTACTGCTTAATGCCGATTCCGGACGGCTACAATCATCCCTTTTTGGTGGCTTGCGGGGGCTAAGTTTGCACTCATAATACTTGAATCTCATTTAAATACACTTCTTATGATATACTCCTTTTCAATCCTATGGCAAAGATTGCTTCATGCTTCATGCTGATATCCCTTGGGTTTTTCTTTTTACTGTTTTCTTTTTCTCTTTAACGCAGGATTACGTTCCTCAATAACGGTCCTTTGGAAAGAAAAAAATTGTCCTGTGTCACAAGTTATAATTTTGGCAGCGCGCCAAACCCAGTAGCAGTAAACAGTTAAACAGAAAAGTACCAAAATGAGTCAAAAAATAAATAAATAAATAAAGAGGTAAGCAAACTATAAGTAATCCTACGTTAATAACCGGCGGTAGTTTCGTTAGAGGAGACTACCTGAAATATTTTTTTAAAGTTTAATTTCGGTTACACAATGCGCGTTTTTTCTAAAAATATTTTTGTTATCTCAATTTAATGTTGTCTAAAGAAATTTTATTTGATACAATTTTTGGTGGACGTCAATAATTTCATGCTTAGAAACGTATTATTTACAGAAAATATTAAAATTTTAAAAACTTCGTGCCTTATACTGAAACGTCTACCTTCATACGCAATTAATATATATATATATATATATATATATATATATATATACTAGGGGCTTTGCCCCTAGGCTCGCTACGCTCGCTCCTCTGTTATGGCTAATAGCGAGATACATAGGGGTGATTCTCGGGCAATGTAACAGCCATTTACTATTGTCACCCTTATGCGAAGAGGAATCACTTTTGAATCATCACAATTTCAGCCTAAAAATTCAATTAAAAATCGAAAATTAAAAAAAATTGAAATGAGGTTAAATGAGGTTTAATGAGGACTTGAAATGAGGTTTATATGAATAAGAAAGCTTTCGGCTTACAGATGATGTAAATATTTTCTTTGTAAGATAAAAACTCGAGGAGCATCGATATTACATCCACATATGTGACGATATTTCTCGAATAAGTGGGTTTAATATTTTGATGAAAATATTAGTCTGTTTTAAAATATTTTTAAACAAATGAGGTCTTGTTTGAAGGAGAAATGTCTGTAGTCTTAGATTGTAAAAAGATCAAAATTCTACGATTAATTTTTCGCGAGTCATCGTAATTTGAACATGAAAAAGTCAATATTTTTCCACAAAACATAAAATTAAAAAAAAAACTTAAAGTCCGACGAAGATGAGACATGTCTTACTTTCTTCCCCGCATTTTTCTGCATCTATAGGTATCGGTCTCGACCCCATACCCCCAGCGGTTTCGGAGGAGATAGCGTGACAAGCTTTTGACAGCGGCGGCGGCGCCAGTTACTTTCTTTTAGAATAGAGAGAAACAGTTCCGTAACTGACTCATTCACTGACTGGCATACAACGCACAGACCAAACCGCTGGACCTAAAGGGCTGAAACTTTTCATGGCGATTCTTCTTATAGTGTAGGGGTGCACTAAGAAAGATTTTTCAAAAATTCCTCTTAGATTTTTTTAAATTAAATTTTTAAGCTGTTTTTTTAACTTTTTTTACGTTTGCATTTAAAATAATACTTTGAGGGTTATTAAATTTATATCACAAGAAAGATCATAAAAATTTCTTTAAAATGAAATTTTTTTCGAATCTTTACCTCCATTTCCTCATTTTTGGTGAATTTTTAAAGATTAAATTTTAGAATTTAATTTATTAAATGCTGATCACGTGATTTCTTTTTCTGGTATTTTAAATAAATTTATCGTCACGTGCATAACAACTAAATAAACAAAAAATATTTTTTTTCCTTGCTAATGCGGCAGACGATTGGACATTATCCAAAAAAATACAGTAAAAGAAATGTTCTACAAACTGTACTATATTCTTTAGTATTCTTTATATTAGATTCAATTTGAATATTTTCTTCTACATTATTTTATCTATAAAATTATCCTTTACGATTTTCTTATAAATAAATAAATATATATATATATATATATATATATATATATATATATATATATATATATATATATATATATATTTTACATCAATTGTATACATTGATCGTCGTATTTATCATTTAATATATATATATATATATTTGGCATGAATTGCATACATTGACCGTTGTATTTAATTTGAATGTACTCCGTAGTGAAGTACAGGTTTTCAGCTAGTATATATATATATATAGTATGTCCGTAAAATAATAGTGGGGTTTCAAATGGTTATAGCTATGCAACAAATCCTGTTGCATACATGAGTCATACGTTAAATGCAAGAGAAAAACTTCAAGTTTATGTGTGCGCTTACGTGCAGACTCCAATGGACTCCGGGGCTAGCGCCGGAAAATTCTTGATAATTCCACTTTAGAATTTGACGGAGCTCCTCCCCAGTTTACCACAATCGTGCGGGAATTTCTTAACTAAGCATTTCTTCAGCGATGGATTGAACGAGAAGGATGGATTGATTGACCCCACAGTCTCCAGAGCTAACCCCCAAGGATTTTAATTTTTGTGGTGAATGGAATACACTTGTTTATTCCATTCAAGTTTGAAATCTGGACCATTTTAAAGAAAGGATCACTGAAGCTGTTTCGTCTATCACGCCGGTTGTTCTCTGCCTTGTATAGGAAGCGACGTCTTCATGGCAACATTGGGGCACACATCGATTTCTGCTGAACAGGTAAGAAACTTGGAGATTTTCTCTTTAATTTGAAGTATTCTTCATCTCTCTACAATGCTTTGTTCCGATTCTATAACCATTTAAAACCCCACTATTATTTTACGGACACACTGTATATATATATATATATATATATATATATATATATATATATATATATATATATATATATATATATATATATATATATATATATATATATATATATATATATATATATATATATATATATATATATATATATATATATATATATATATATATATATATATATATATACAGTGATTTCCGCTTATACGAATTACGTTTGTTATTACTGTTTGTGAATCTTATAAGCGGTTGATTCTTATAGCCGAATTTAGGTGTTTTTGTCAGGCACACACACACACCTATATATACATATATTAGATAATTTACCATAAAATACTCTTTAATTTACGTTAATTATCTTTTATTAAAATTATTTTTTATAATTTAAAAATACAACTTAATTTCTAGACCTATAAGTAGAGATACACATGATTATAGTAAGAGAAGAAAAAAATCCAATATTTGTTACAACATACCTGCTTAACAGTTTTAACATTTCAACTACAGGAAGGGAGCACGAAAAAGTTTTCTATGGTAGTTTGACGTAATGAAGTTTTCAGGAGGCTGTTTATACCTCTCTCAATATAAAGAGTCTCAGATGAAGTTTCACCTTAGCTTACGTTTCACGATTTGATAACGTGCTGAATCTGCTAATGTCACGTTTGCCTAAGTGATAGTGGACACTTCACCGAAGATTTATGTGTTTCAGGGTCCAGGAAGGCGCAATCAGGATGTGGGAGGTGGGAAAAAAGAGTCCCTATTTTTGTTTGTCAGTGGAGAAAAGTGAAATCGGACCCAGATGGGTAAAGATGCCCCTGGGTCAAGCTAATAGGACAGTGTTGTACTAAAGCGTTTAAGGGGAAACTATTATTAAGGAATTTATCAAGAAGACTTCGTTTGAATGAAAGAGGGAATGTACAGAGTTTCCGAGAATACATGGAGGGAAAAACAATTTTAGAAACGTTATTTCAATTAATACATCATCTCGATATGATTCCGATATCTTCAAGTGAATGTGAAAGGGGTTTTTCATAGATGAACCTTATTGTAACCCCTTTAAGAACTTCATTATTGACTAAAACGACATCACCAGTAATGTTCATCAAAATTGTTGGGCCTCCTCTAGGTCTGTTCAATTCAACATAATGTGTAGAATCTTGGTTGCTTTTTGGACATCATTCAGCAATAGACGGAAATAAAAAAAATCGAGACATTGAACCTCCTGAAGGCATGAGTCAGATTTGGAGTTTATTATAAGATTTTTACAATTTTTTTTAAAGAAAATTAATTATTTAATTTTTTTTTTATTTTTCTGAACCAATAAATAGAATTAACAGATTTACTATTTTATTTTATCAAATTTCTCCAATAAGTTCGAAAATGAAAAAAATGACCTTTAACATTTTTCTAAACCATAAATTCTATTGAAATTGCAAACAGGGTACTAAAAATATACACCTTTATTTGAGAAAACACTGTATACTCACATATTTTTTTAGAAAAAAAGCCCTGTATTTATATAACATGAAACTAACGCGCATTGTATATCCAGAAATTCTGCTATACGATATAACTGGTTTGGAGAATTGGCTCATTTTGGCAGTCATGAGTTTTTATGGTCTTGACTTTTTTAAACAGTCACGAGTTCTCATCTACCCTAAATTTTTAAAACTACTTTCTCTCTTTCCGCGGTCTTGCCAAATTTGAGTCAATGTGGTTCCTTTCCTGATCTCGAATTGGTTGCCATTTTCAAACATTTCAAGTGAGAAAAATTCTCGTAAGATGAAATTATTCTGGCTTACGTGTGCGATGGTGGAGTCGATATAACTTATCGACGACGGGACTATCTCGTGCACATCACGTGGGCCAAAATTCAAGGGCATCCGCGATTTACTATTAATGGGCTGGACCGATATGCAAGTTCCAACAGAGTTTATAATAAAAAACTCATGCTGTAAGATTATAGCATTTTTTGATATCTTGATTAACTACTGCACCTTGATAAAGAGAGATACTATTCATGAACTGGTCATGACCAGCGTAGTTTTGCATCGTGGTCTGCAATCTGACTTCTCTGCCGACAAGTTGCATAACATTTATCCGTGTATCTGCAGTTATAGGGCGCTTTCGAGTTTGACGTCTGCCAACTTACTTAATACTTCGATTATTATAGCGTGCGTAAGGGTTGCGAAGGTCGGAATTTATATTTAGCAACGTAATTGCATCCGTAGATTTGAATGATTTGTTTCACTCTTCGATCGAAAAATCAGTGCCATTTGTTTGGTGATTATTACAACCATCTTCATCGGCGTGAACCCGGTATAGAATACTAGTTAAGGCACGGATATTCTTGTGCTGTACTTTATAGGGAGTAACGCTTGTTAAGCCCACTGGGTACTCCCATAATAAAGTACTTTCAGCAAAGATCACGGCGTGAATGATAAAAATGGCCTCAAAATGAATGTCTCCAGCATTGTTACAACACCAATAAAGATTCCAGGCAGAGATTACCGTATCAAAATTATGGGAGGATTTTTAGAAAAGATTATTTTGCATTATGTTAAGTATATACCAGTAAAGATATCTTCAATTTCTTACTTATTAAAGATAAAAAATATATTAAATATATATCTATATCTATCTATCTATCTATCTATCTATCTATATATATATATAGGCCTTATTTGAATAGTGGTCCACCCCCGCTTTTTAAAAAAGGGAGTTAGCCTCACTTTCATGTTCATACAAGTTATTTTTATCTTATTTTTAAACTGGTACACCTCCAGCTTATTTTTGCTGCCAACAGAGGACATTACAAATCAGACTTCAGCAGCCATTTGTCAGCACTCATTAGACTTTAAGGCTTTGTATCTCAAAATGAACAAGAATAGTGTTGTACTACTATTCAAATAAGGCCTTCATACATGCATACATACATACATACATACATACATACATATATGTGATGTCCGGAGTGGACATCTCGTGAAAATACTAGAATCGAGGCCGTAACAAAGATTCCAAATCATAACGAATAACTAAAGTTTATTTGACGTAAAGATTAGCACATCTTAATCAGTTCGGAGCCAGCTCGCGTCTCTCTCAAAAAAGCGCCAAAATAGAATTAGGTGAAAGAGGTTGCCAGAATTGGCGGAGGAAGTTAGTATGTGGAAGGCGAAGCGTTTACGTCAAGACAAGAAGAACGGGTTACCATGGCAGAGATGAAGTACAGAATGGGCAATATTATCACATATATATATATATATATAAGAGCTCGTCTGTTTGTTTGTCCGTTATAGAATCATAGACTGTTTCACCCGCCGGGACCAAATTCGGCACAGTTAATGTTTAGGACCCGAGAAACTTAAACGCAGCAAAAACGAAATTTGGGGCTCAATTAGTTTTTTTAAATTAATTTTTTAATGATTTTTCTGCCCCTAAGCGCACCTCTTAAATGTGGATACAGCCCCTTCACCACAACCAGTCAAATTCTATACGTGGGGGAAAAGAGGGTTTTTCTGAGGGGTGATCTGGGGGTGGTTTGAGAGTTGGTCTGGGGGTGATGAGGGGGGGGAGGGCGTAGTGTTTATTTCATTTTTCTTACGTTTAGTGGAGTCGTGGGTCTAAAAAGGTTGAGACCCGCTGCATTAGACAATTTTAGACAATGGCGTTCAAACTAATAGAACTTAATAAAATTTGGAAAAAAAGGAAGAAAAAATAAATAAAATTTAAGTTTGTCCCATGGCCAGTTTTTGGAAGCCTTCTGTTCATCTAAATATAGTAACTGTTTGGGGATCATAAAATGGGAAGAAGTTTAAGAGTTCTTCAGGCTTTTTCCCCTAAATTCGCGAAACAGAGTTAACATACGATATGTATTTGAAATGCTTATTCCGTGAAATCATATAAGATAAATCTTTTAGAGTTTTGGGGTTTTTTAAGCAGTGGGAGGAAAAGCTCTTTAAACAGAGAAACATAACGACACATAACTTTCATTCCGAACTATTAGTCCATTAGTTATATTAAGGCATAAGAAAATTAATGAAATTATTTTTAAAGAATGATTGCCCGGCGTTGCCCGGGTAGATATATAGATATAAAATTTTTCATGCATTCCATCAAAAAAATACTGGGCTGCACCCCCCGCTCTTCATGTTCATCTGGCCAGACAGAATGCGCTTAGCACGTTTCTACTGAAATGATATACAAACAATAAGAAAGAAAGAAACTTTGAGCCTAGGCTTCATGCGGAATCTCGCCTTGCTTTGATTAAATAAAGGGGATAACGCATCTTGCACTTTACCTCTTGGGTGATGTGGAAAAAACTGCGTTTTTAAGGGAAAAATAAAAATAAATGAAAATTATAAAGCTTATTTCTAATTAAACAGTGGATCAAACAAATCTAAATAAATCGAATTAAACAGTATCTAACAAATATAATTAAACAATAAACTTATTCAATCCAAACGTGCGAATCACGCAACACTGTGTTAGTAATTCTCAATAAAATCAGACGTCTAATCAGACGAAGGTCCGCAGGCTCAAAGTTTCTTTCTTTCTTATTGTTTGTATATCATTTCAGTAGAAACGCGCTAATCGCATTCTGTCTGGCCAGATGAACATGAAGAGCTGGGGGTGCAGCCCAGTATTTTTTTGATGGAATGTATGAAAAATTTTATATCTATATATCTACCCGGGCAACGCCGGGCAATAATGCTAGTATATATATATATATATATATATATATATATATATATATATATATATATATATATATATATATATATATATATATATATATAATATTAATTTTATTTTAATGTTAACTTCGGACCATACGACGCACTCCAATTTTAAGTCAATTTTTTTTATGTAAAAAGGTGCGTCTTATGGTCCGAAAAATACGGCACTTTCAACTCACAATTCATGATGTTATAAAATTTGCTAGAGGTCAACCTTCACTAGTACGCTAAAAGACTCCTCTACTGAGCCTGTGTCTATAAGTCGTGTGTATGAGTGTGTGTAAGTTTTCAACTTACACATGAAGGGAAACAAAAATAAATTTTCTTAGTCACTAGTGCTTTTAAACGCAAAATAGCCTTCGAAAGTCATGCTTTTCAGGACAATCAAAACTTTCCTCTAACACGAATGTATAAATTTTAATAACAGATTAGCATAGATAAACTGGAACAATAATTGATAACAAACGATATTTAGTATCTTTCAGAGTTGGATTACTTAAATGAATATGCATGAAATTTCTTTAAGTTAACAGTACTTTAAAACGTAGGATTGCTTCCGAATTCAAGATAGTCAAAACTTTCATGAACTATCATACTAACATGAATGTATACATTTTAATGACAGATTAGCATAGATAAGTCGGAACGTAAATTGATAACAAAAGATATTAAGCATCTTTCATGGTTGGATTACTTAGAAACAAATATGCATAAATAATTTTCACGTGATGGATATAACAAATAGTTGACTATATCAATTCTCAACAGCCCATTTCATATTCAACAAAAGCATATAGTATGTATTCAGTGACGAATTGCTTGTAAAATAGCTTCATACTTCTTTTCAAGTAGCTAAGGAAAATGGCAGTGTGTATGGGAAAGTGTAGGGGCTCGAGGCAGCCTTGTGGTAGCGCGCTGGCTTTCGGTGCTTAGGGTGCTCGGGTCGAATCCCGACACGCGCCATTCAGTATCTCTGTGTCTAGACCGGATATAGGCACGTTAAATCCGTAGACCAGAGAGATCCTTTATGAGGTCAGAGAGGGTGGGAGAGAGTTTCACCCCCCCCCCCCCCCCAGATGTCATTCTTGGCGTTGCTCGGTCAATATTGAGGTGGCAACTAGCTACGACAGGCTCCGACCCTTGAGGTGCTATGTAACCCGGAGCCGCAAACTTCAGCCCGAAGCCTATATGGACCTGGTTTGGAACTTCCACCCAGGGGGCATTAGAAACAACAACAACAACAAAACTACCGTATATATTTCAATACACGAGGTACAATCAGAAATACTGGACATAAAAAAAAAAAAAACTGATGTTTTATTTCGTACAATATTCAATACAATGTCTTTTAAATCATAAGCTATAAATAAAATCCAAAAGAAGGCACATTTAATGAATAAAAAATATATTTAGCAAGATCCCCAGAAAAATTGACTCGAATGAATGGTATCTGAATCTGACTTAATTTTTTCTTTTACTCACATGCATTTATAATTACGCCCGAGGCTTTGTTCCCATTGTGTCCGGGAGCTTCAGTATTACTCCAAACGGCATATTTTTAACCAGTTTCAGACCTTAACAGTTTTAGGGCCAATGGATTGGAGATCTGTGATTGGTTAAAAATGTTTCAATGCGAGTAACGCTAACGCTGACGGATGTAATGTGAACAAGACGTGCGATGAAATAATCAAGGTTCAAGGAATTTCAAGTTGTTGGAGCTCTATGGTCAAAGACTTTATCTCCGGTAATTAAGTGACAGTTGTGATCCAATTATGCTCAGCAAATCAAAAAGTCTTAAATGAGGTCTTTATCAGTAAAAATTAATATTTCAATTAAAATGCAGTTGAAAAATTAATAAAGTTAGGTGAACAAGAAAGAAAAAAAAGAGGTTAAAAAGAAAAAGTAATAATAACAATAAAATTATACAAAAGTAGCCGAGTTTCAAACTCTGGACGAACAGTGAGAAAACGGGAGTGAACTGACAGTGTCACAGTGGTTTATTATCGGAGTTGTTAAAGGTAAGAATAGTACTAATGAGGTAAGTGAGAAGTTCACAAACATGATGGGGAAAAAAGATTAAAAAAACCCGATGATATATATATATATATATATGTGTGTGTGTGTGTGTGTGTGTGTGTAAGTAATATTTTAAATATCATGCCCCCCATTCTAGGATTTAAACTCCCTTTCCTAAATCCAATCCCTAGTAATATTAATTTATCGCTTTAAAACTCTTAGCCTCAGAATTTCCCATGAATCGCATGCGTTTGCATTTCTATGCATGTACATGACCAAATTCAGGAGTGGGTTAGCATAGCTAGCCCCTAAATCTGCTGACCCTACAAATAATAGTCACATGTTCCTCTAGCCCTCTCACGTTTAAAATTGAAAGGTGATATTATTCCTAGTCTTTCTTTTGGAATGAACGGATGTATTTTCGCTCTAATAAACGATGTACTAAGAAGTTTGGCCCGACTGCACTTAAACTTAACCTTTTTCCTTTCAGGCTGAGTCTAGCTCCAGCCATGTAAATATGAGCTAGTTTTCCCTTTCAGATTATAATTTAAGGACGTGATGTATATATATATATATATATATATATATATATATATATATATATATATATATATATATATATATATAAATATATATATATATATATAAATATATATCTATATATCTATATTTATATATATATATATATATATATATATATATATATATATATATATATATATATATATATATATATATATATATATAAATATATATATATATATAAATATATATCTATATATCTATATTTATATATATATATATATATATATATATATATATATATATATATATATATATATATATATAAATATCTATCTATCTATCTATCTATATATATATATATATATATATATATATATATATATATATATATATATATAAATATATATATATATATAAATATATATCTATATATCTATATTTATATATATATATATATATATATATATATATATATATAAATATCTATCTATATATATATATATATATATATATATATATATATATATATATATATATATATTAAATACAGAGTTTAGCACTGAAACACTAACGCTGAACTAATTACTCTACTCTTGAATTACACTGAAGCCTACAATTTGCCATGTAAAGAAGTCACAAAATTAGCATTTGTATGAACACATTTAAAGCGTAACATTAACATTTATCAGCTTCCCTAGCACGGCTGTCGCATTCCTCTTCGCTAATCCTGTTTCAAGTAGACTGTCTTTCAAGAATTCGCGTGTTAAAGTAAATAAAAGTTCGAGCTTCATTTCAGCAACAGTATTTGCTATGTCTGTTTACTGTTTTTCTTTATTGCATCAACACACTCTCTGGACATGCGAATGAGCCCCCGAGAAGAGTGCGAAAAGAAACTGTTTGGGCAATATGACAGTTTTTGCCTCTCTCTTGTTACGCCATAAGAAAGTTACTGAACTGTTACGATTATGTTTTGAGAACGTTTCTCCATTTGTCGTGTGAAGTGGTCAGGAGAATAATGCCTTCTCAATCTTCTCTGGACTAATGAAAGAACTAGCAGCTTCTTTCAGAAAAAAAAATAGCAGAAAATTGCGCGATGTAGAGCAAGCATCTAAGGAAAAATTCGCTGTTACTTCTGGTAGTGTTTTAAGGTAAGTTTCTAGCAATTCCTCTACATTTTGCTGAGTATTTGGAAATAATGAATTAATTTGATAATTGCTTAATAAATGCGTTTTAATTATATTTAGGATTTTTATTAAATAAAAATTAATCCAAATTTTCGACTGAGAAATGTTAGGAGAGACAAAGGCATGATTTGATCACTAATTTAAGCAAACCAAATTTACCCAATCACTGTAAAAATTCATACTGTCTGCTGTCGGCTAAGTAGTGATTAGTTGCTGGGGGGGGGGGGATTAAATTAAAAAGTTTCACTATAACGATTTCAGGATTATTTTTCCCGTGAAAAATTTATAAGTTTTATGATTTTAATGTGATTGTACTGGGACACCTCTTACCCCCTTTTGCACTGGCTTTTGGTCTGACGTCATGGTTAATAGGCTATGGCTAATCAGAGACAGAAGGGAAGATATAAATATGATTATATAACTTAAAAATGAATGTTGAATATATATATTATTCAGTTGGCTTGAGCCGGGCAATTAGAGTCATGGAAGAATTTATTTTTTGTCTCATTTAGGATTTCGTATCGAGTTTTGTTCTTTTCATTAAACGTCCTTCAATATCGTTGTCATAAACGCACGAAAGAGGTTGTTATTAAAAATCCTGGCCCAAGATTTCGACATATCTGCGGGCGTATATCTGTAGTACAATATTACTGAAAATATCAATCAAAAGCTATAACTGTATTTTTAACCCTTTGACGTACAAATAAATAGAAGTTTGATGCGTTCAAAATATATTATTTAATACATGAAATGAATATTTATGAGCTGCAGAGAAATGTTACAGACTGCATTTAGTGTCTTTTATCTCGCATCGTTCTCGAGCTAAAGCACAGATACACGTTTACAATCAGCTGGCAGGGATAAACATTGACCCGGTTTACTAGTTAAACATTGAGATTAAAAAGATGATTAACGCTAGGATTCAGTTGAAATTAAATGTTAAGTGTTCAATAGTTTATCTTCTGTTTAAAGTTCAGGAAACTTAAGAGGGAAGTTCTATAATTTAAAGTTTTTGTTTATTTTTTTAATCTAAGTGCTTTTATTAAACTACTAGCTGAATATCCGTACTTCTCTACGGAGTACATTCAAATTAAATACAACGGTCAATGTACGCAATTAATGCAAAAAAAAATTATAAAAAAATCGTAACGGATATTTTTATAGACAAAATAATGTAGAAGAAAATATTCAAATTAAATACAACGGTCAATGTAAGCAATTAATTTGTATGTTTAATATCCATAAAAGATACTAATTTTAATTAAATTCTTAAAAAACTTCCATCTCAATTAGTCTAGGGGTTAAATTTTATCTTTTACCGTATTTCAATTTCTTTTGTCAATTTATTTCGTTGTTATGCACGTGACGCGAAATTAATTCAAAGAATCACAAAAAGAAAAGAAACTACGTGATCAGCATTTAATAAATTAAATTCTAAAAATTAATCCTTAAAAATTCACTGAAAATCAGAAAATGGAGGTAAAGATTCGAAAAAGATTTCATTTTTAAGGAATTTTTACGATCTTTCTCCTGATATGAATTTTATAACCCTCAGATTATTACTTTAAATGCAAACTTTAAAATACGTTACAAAAACAGCTTAAAAATTTAATTTTAAAAAATCTAAGAAGAATTTTTTTTAAATCTTTCTTAGTGCACCTCCTACACTATAAGAAGAATCGCCATGCAAAATGTCATCTTTTTATGTCCAGCGGTTTGGTCTGCGTGTTATCTGTCAGTTAGTCACGGAACTGTTTTATATATATAGACTAGAGCTTTAGAATTTATAATTAAAAAAATGAAACTCATTTTGACCTATTTACAGGTGAATTTTTCCAGTTGGCTCATGCCTGAAATTTTCATGATAAAAAGGATTATTCTTCAGAGCTTATAATTAGTCTATTTAAAACAGAATAAAAAAATGGTATTTTAATATGTTTAAAATTTATATGTCATTTATTTACTAAGAAATACTAAATTTTACTAAACACAGATATTTAATTATTATTTAATACCTATATTTATTTTGTTTATATTTAATCTAAATATTTTTATTAAACTTATTTAGTTTATTACTAAACTTATTTTAGTTGAAAACTTATACTCATTTCACCAGACTTCAAGATGATGTTTATGTTTAATTTTATTTTCTGTATTAAGAAAACATACGTTTATTTAAAATTTCTACTCTTGAATTTTTTCATATAGGCTATGTTCCAAAATTGCATTAAAAAAAGGGTGTTTCTTAGAGCTTACAATGACTCTATTTAAAATAGAAGAAAAATATTTATATTCAATTTGTTTATTAAAATATTTAATTTAATTCATTCAGTAAAATCATATAAATGAAATTTAATTATGAAAAATTAATTTATTAAAAATATATATTTTATAAATATAAATATTTAAATATTATTGAATATTTATTTATTTATTTTGTTTATATGTCATGTAAGACTTTTAGCTTGGTTCAAGACAGGTAATTTAAGTTGGCTCGTATTTAAAAACTGCAAGAAGAAAAAAGTCCATTCTTGAAAACTTATTACGAGATTCAACATTAGAGTAAAAATGAAAAGAAAAGTTGCAAGTGTCATTTTGCAGAGCATTTAGTAATATTTCCTAGTTTTGTATTTTGTTTTTTCCGCGGGCAAAAAGTCACGGGTAAGACTTGCTTGATCTCTTCTTGGGAATAGACAAAATTAGCAGTATACTTTTAACGTCAACGGTGGGAACGAAACTTCTTATCTCATACTGATCTTTTACTAAAATATAAACTGAAAACTGGTCTGCTCACCATGAGCCATGAGGAAATCTATGCTAGTATATAAGTGCATGTGTAAACACACATTACTCCAACTCATCAATAACAGCCTTGCGTTCAGAAAAGATGCGTATCTTGTGTCTTACTACTTGGCTGGGCCTGAGGTAGACTATGGGTAGCGCGTCGGCTTTCGGTATCGAGGGTGCTCGAGTCGGATATCGACAAGCACCGTTAAATCCTTCGTGTCTAAGCCGGATATGGGCACGTTAAATCCGTAAGCCGGAAAGACCTTCTATGAGGTCAGTGGGTAGGGAGATACGATCCCCCCTATGTCACCCCTGGGGGTGCTCGGTCAAAATTGTGGTGGCACCTAGCCAAGTCGGACTCCGAACCTTGTGGGGCTATTATAAACCGAGGACGAGCTGCTCATCCAGAAGCCTATATGGACCTGGTCTGGAACTTCCAGGAGGCATTAGAAACAGAAACAACAACAATAACAACAACATATATATCTTGCTTGCCTGAGGCTCTCCTTGCGGGATCTGGCTGCCAATCCATTAATGGTTCTGGATTTCTTTAGGGTGTACAGTGCCATGGACCTGATATAGCCCTGCTAGTCTTTGGGGATGTGCAACAACAACAACATAGAGTAATATGCAATTTCTAAGTGTTTGTAAGATTCATTTGTGTACTTGGGGCCTATTAGATACATAAGATGGTAATATACCTATAGAGGGGACACTCAGCAATTCTTGCTGATGTTATTGCACCTCGGTGAAGGATTCAATTTAGTCGGTGCGTCAGTAAACCACGATCACCTTTCAATCCTCCTGTTAAGCAGCGCGAACTTTTCCTTTCTATAATTTTCTAATCACGGATCAGCAAATGCATATTACTGATTTCTGTTTTCTGCATTTGTAAATAGATCTCTTAACCTTTTACAGGCCGAATTCAGATGCAGGTCTATTTTAAATTAATTTTTTGCATATTTTGTCTTCTAATGCTTTAGTTAAGGGTTATTTGTCATTAAAATGTAGGCAAAAAATTTTATATATAATTTTCATGGTGTTTCCAATTGGGAACATTGGCCACTTCTGACTATACTTATACACTGGATTCAAAAATGGAATATAGTGATGAGTAGATTGAATAATAAACAAAGTAGTAAGAATGAATGAAAGATTTATTTTTAAATTTAAGTGCAGATAAGAATTAAGTTGAAAATTTGTAAATTTAAATGAAAACAATTTCTTTTACTTAAAGAAAATATCAAAAATTTATGTTTATATCTTTATTCTATGGTACAGTAGAAAGTATGTTAAATGCATTTTTTTCCTACACTCATTGCAAGCTAATCTTGTATTTACTGTGCACTGTGCACATCTACCTTGTGTTGCTTGTATAAGGAAATGGTCATCATTCTTTCTCTGTGATATAGGGCGGTAAACTTTGGGTCCTTGTTGAGGCCCATGCTTTCTTAGTACAATTCTTAGAAGAGCGATTGTAACATCTCGGTGAAACTCCAGATTAGTCAGCTTGGCATTTTTTTCATGAGTTGCTGAATGTAAAAACCAACCAGCGACAACAGCCATGTTTAATGCATCAACAAATAAATTCCACCACCATTTCTTACTGCGAAACGTAGGACGGTAGCTGCCTAACATTCTATCTAGCAGATCAACTCCATCCATTCCAGTATTATATTTATGTATTAAATTTGGTTGTTGTATGTCCACATTCTTCTGATTTTTACGGGAATATCTTTTGGTCGACTGCACTGAGAGCTGAATGCAATAATTTGATGAAGCTGTCACTACAGAATTGTCAGTCCAGTGGCATAAAAATATCGATCCGTCACTTTGGTAATCAAATGAACCTCTTCTAGTTTTTTCATCTCCTTTGAGAGCATCAATGAACATTTTTGAATTCGATGATCTTGGAAAGTTCCAATAACTTTTATATTTTTACTTGCAAGATCCTTCATGAAATAGTAGTAAAAAAGTTATCAAAAATATTTCTACTTCAAGAGGGTTTGCAACAACTGTCAGAAGATTATTTACAACCCTAGTACCAAGAGAATCTATTTCCTTTGACTTCTTCCTTGCATAAATTTCTATTCTATATGAATAACCATTATTTCAACTTTCAACCAAAAACTCTTAGTACAGGAAATGATGTCGTCGTAGTATAGTGGCGACAGGCAAATGTTCCCAATTGGCAACATAAAGAATTAACTTATTACACCAAGTGAATTTCTTTTTAATTTTAATTTCTTTTTTATTCTTTTAATAATGTGAACCCTTTTAAGTATGCCTACCAGTTTTTAGAAGCATTGGATTGTTTTACCCATTTATATGAATTTTTAAGTTGCGCTCTGTGAAAAGTGTGGAAAAAGGCCATTTTCATGATTTTTTGTACATTTCCATTTTTATGTTGGAAATGTGGTTTCTATTCCAAAAATTCAAGGCTCTCTTTCTATTCATCTGCTAATTTTTTCAAGTCAATATTGATAAAATTTAATTGTTAAATAAATTTTCAATTTGATGTTCCCAATTGGGATCATTGGACTCTAAAAGGTTAAGCGGTGAGCATACTTTTTAAGGATATATTTTTGTTTCAATGAAATATTAAAAAAAAAAAATTAATTTTGTGGCGACAGACGTCCAAAAGTAAACGCCCCTTAAAAAAATCAAACTATGGATAAATTCCAAATTTTAAAAACTACACGCTCTCTATTAGAACGTGTATTTTCATATGCAAAAAAACAGAATTCGATGCATTTGCTTGTCTGTGATTAAAAAAAAAATACTAAGGCCGTCTGCACACGGAGCAACTCAAAAGAAACTGATAACTGACTCAAATCACAAACAAGTCAATGATGAGTCGTAACCTATGTAATTGAATGGAGCCACGCACACGGCGCAACTGGTTACAAACTCGTCGGACGAGTTTGTAACCAGTTGCGCCGTGTGCGTGGCTCCATTCAATTACATAGGTTACGACTCATCATTGACTTGTTTGTGATTTGAGTCAGTTATCAGTTTCTTTTGAGTTGCTCCGTGTGCAGACGGGCTAAGATCCAAAATTCGCTCAACAATAAGTTCGAAGACCTGCGATGTCGACTGATGCACCACAGCTAGAGTTTTCGATTTTGAGCAACTTTTTAAAAACCCGGGTTTCGGGGTTGACGGGTTTTTTAATTTAAAACTCGGGTTTTCCCCGGGTTTACTTGTTTGGTCCAGGGGGCCAATAGAAAAGAACTAAATTAATAAATAATTTATTAGAAGCATTTAATTTATTTCAGAATTTCAAATATAAAAAATAACAGTAAATACATTTAATGCTAATAAACATATACATATATGTATAACATAAATAAAAGTGGTACAAATATCTCATTTTTTTATAAAACTGCCTTACAACCATCATTGCACTCAACGTATCATCGAGTCGGCCTCTGAGTTTATTGGCAAAGAGATCAATTACAGAAAAAGCTCGTTCTGCTTCCACCGAAGTTGGTCGAATTGTTGTTAAAGACCTGAAAGGTTTATGTAGCATTTCAGGTCGGCTTTTTGTTACCCGAAACAACTCAATTTCTTTTCTTATGATATATGAACCAGATTTTGATTTTTTATGATTTTCCTTATTATCATTCTCCTGCAGAAACATACTAAGCTCATTAGAAAGGGACATTTGTTTAGTACAAGAACCAGTACTCAATTCCATCGTTAACTCCCACCTCAACTGCTACTTCTGGTTCAGACTCTGACCCATTATCATTTACGTTGAATAATCGTTTTATCGAGGTTGTTGTCAGATCAAATATTTTGTTTTTAAAAATTTTACTACCAAACTCATCATATGATTAGTCTTGGTTCCAAATTAAAGAATATAATTGGTATTCTACTGTATTAGATAAATAACTAATTCCCCGGATTTACATTAAAAATTCCCCGGGTTTCGGGTTCGTAAAATCTTTGAAAAACCCGGGTCAAAAACCCTAACCACAGTCTTAGCTTCCACGCGGCTTTTCTTCAACATCCACTCCGCGAATCGAGTGAAAAAACAAGTGAAACGCGCGAACATTTGTTTTTCTCTCTCGATTTATCTTCCAGGGAGAGCTGTCCGGCGAAGAGAGATTTATGACTAGGTAGCTGGCAAATATTTGGCCATAACTTGAGCAATCTGGGGGTTTGTTATTCTCGAAACGCTCCGCGTGCTAGCACCCAGTGAGAATCACTCTCTCTGTACGCTCCGATATTGCATCATGCATAAAGAGAAATCGAGATAGATTTATCGTAATATAGTTTTTTTCTTTAATTAAATCAGATTTCGATACTTGAACTCTACGCCAGTAGTCTGACCGTTCGCTATAAAACGAGGTAAATACATCATCCAGATAAATTAGGCTAATGAATTGATAGTGCTTTTGTCGGAATAAGATTCTGGCTGAGGTCACTCGTACAGCCCTTCATTTTGCAAAATTTTCTCATTTATATCAGCACAGTGAAATACTCCCTCTCTTTTTTGTATGCCCCTGGCTGAATGGGTACGGTTCCATTTTTAGCACTTGCTATTGGGCACCACAAGAGTCGGAGTCCGACTTCTGCTTTGATGTCACAATTTAGTAATGCTAGGAGCGATAAGGGGGAGGGGAGGCTTGTATTCTCTTCCCATCCTTATGGTGCATTCACATTCGACAGAGCTCTCTCCCCGACTCTCCTGTCAACATTAGTTACGGTAACATTAGACACGGTATTTAGAACCACCCCCATTCCAATGAACACGTCTCTTCCAGATATTCCCCCATTTAGAACCCCCCCATTCAAGCCGCCAAAGACTTCGTGTTGCTTGATCTAGTGTGACCCGCCCCCACTGTCACCATTTGACCCCCGGGACCTCGAGTTCGTCTTTGATGCTCTGCTCACAGACCGCCAGAGCGAGCGATCTACGCAGGGAACAGAGTACAGAAGACATAAATCACTGGAATAGGCAGAGAGCGCTGTACAAGTCTGCACGCGCTATTACAAACCCCACGATGGGACTCTCTGGCCTTCAGATTAAACGCTCCCATACCAAGCGTAGACACCAGAGCATTAAGGCTGCTGTGTGCTAATCCTATTTGATTCGCTCGCCTCAATGTTAGCCTATGGATAAAAAGTGTCCAAGGACTGCCGACTTGGATTTAGAGATTTAAAAAAAAAAAAAAATTTTTTTTAAATTATTGTACTTCGTAATAGAGAAAGGAATTTTACACCTTCTGGCATTTTTGTTTTTTAAAAAATGCAAATATTATTTTAAAACTAAAATTATTCGAAGAAAAAATCTGGTATAGTGTGTTTTAAACACTCCTAAATTCCTTTGGTGGACGAAATTCATAAAATGAATCCACTAGCAAAGTGCAGAAAAGTTCAGGCTATCTCAAAATACCATTTTTATGTCATCATCAGCATTTATGTAGCTGTACATAAGAGACAAATTGTCTCCATAGGTTAACACAGATGTGAGCGAATCCAGAAGGGTTAGTACACAGCAGCCTTAAGTGGCGTTAGTAGGGACTCGAACCGAGCACCTTCAGTACCAAACCATGACGCGGTAAGCACTAGGTACTCAGGACCCGAAATATTGTATATGCCTACAAATAAACTTTGAAGGATGAAGGAATTTAAAGTTGTTGGTGCTCCATGTTCAAAGACTTTATCTCCAGTAAATTAGTGACAATTGTGATCTAACAATGCTCAGAAAATTAAAGTCTTAAAATACGCCCTTATCAGTAAAAATTATTTTTAAAATAAAAATACAGTTGAAAAATTAATAAAGTGATGTGAACTAGAGAGAAAAAAAGGTGTAAAAAGAAAAGAATTAAAAGTAATAATAATAATAATAATTTTAATATAATACAGAAGTCGCCGAGTTTAAATAAACTACCGGCGTACTGTCAAAAGCATCTCAAAGATATGCGGTCTGTTTAACCCAGGGATTCCCAACGGGGTCAAGGAAGTTTAAAAAGTGTCTATAGCATTCCAGGGGTCTATTGGGGGTCGACGATAAATTTTTCTGTTTTAAAATTTATATTTTTAGGAATGTAATTATTAGAAAATATCCGTTTTAATATGTATAAATACAGATTTGCATAGGGAAGAGTAATTCACGCATCTAAAGCTGAATGTCATGACACTTTTGTATATGTGTAGAATGCCCCCGTCGGCTTTTATTTGTGTACCAACACTAGGAAAAACTGGAGAAGTCCACTGGACCTTAATTGGGAGATCACTTTAAAACCTTAAAAAAACTCGATTTTTATTATGATTTAATTTTAAAGAATGGAATGTAAGGAATCTTTTAAAAAAATGAAGTCGATTCTACAATTAGGACCGTTTTTATGGCCAAATGTATAAAGCTAATAGTAAAGTAATTATGTATATCATAGAGAAAAATGTGAGGGGGTCGATGAAGAAAATCATTTTTTTAAAAGGAGTCGATGTAGGAAAAAGGTTGGAACCTCTGATTTAGCCCTACAGTAGCTAAAGACGAGCACTTCGTTCATAAAACCCTACAACTCCAGCCAAAGAAAGTTAGAACCGGGCAAAACGCTTCCAATGAGATACCTCAGGCCTAGTTAGTTTACGGCCCATGGATATCCGAGCTGACGTATCCGGTATTTTGTTAACCAACATTACCAAGTGAGGTAACCACATTTTGATGCTCATAGACCCGATCTTTATCCACGGGTCTTTTCTTATATAATTTGCTCTCGTAGAAACTAATGAATTTCCTTAGCGGCATATTCATTATATAGTATTTTTCAGAAAACTCTTCTATTAAGTTTCTATTCCCCTAAATTTCCTATAGGTGTCCAGATTTTCTCTCAGGTCAGTCTGTGGTTGTCAGTTGCAAAGATCAGTCTGTGATCGAGCACCACTATATAGACGTGAGCTAATCTCATATTGTAGATAGCTATCCTCATAACAACACTATCGTAATTTCAAGGAAAACAAAGAAAGATTTGACAGGATTTAGTTTTGTGAGATAAGGGCGTTATGTATGAGATATAAATCGTTAGATTTTTTTATCTGAAATATAAACAGAGAAATAAATGACTTCTCTTTAAGATCAGAAAATTTATATTATCAGTGGTTAATAGAGAGGAGCATCTTCCGATTCTTGAGCAATTCTAACTGACAGATTAGAAAGCGATAAAGAGAAAATGAGCCTTACGTGGTCTGTTATTTTCTTCCATTAAAGGACTGACTGCCATAGAGCTTTTGTTGGTTTTATTGTAAATTTGTCCCCGATATTGATAAAGTTTAAAAAAAAAAAAAAAAACTCTTTTTGGATATAGGCAGATGTGTGGGTGAGGTTACCTTCCATTTTTAATATATATATATATATATATATATATATATATATATATATATATATATATATACTCGTGCATATACACTAGATGAATACCCGTGTTTCGCGACGGGAATACATTACTACCAAATACTATGTAATTTCGTTAATTAATTTAAAATTGATTTTAGCAGTTAAAGGTGTTGTCATTCCTTCGATGAGTTCACCGACAAATTAACGATAGTAATCCGACATTAAATATGGGTTTTAGAGTATTATTATTATTTTTTTTATTTTAGGGGATTTCAGCCCCTATTTTAACACCCTTAAAGGTATATATATATATATATATATATATATATATATATATATATATATATATATATATATATATATATATATATATATATTATATATATATATATATATATACCGGATGAGCCAAAAGTTCGTAGAGCTTTAAAAATTCAAAAAAAAGGAAGAAATTCAGATAAAGAAGTGCGGTTTGCAAGAAAAGGCTCACAAGGAAGTCAATTTTTTTTAGCAGCAACAACAACAAAAATTAGATTAAAAAGTCACCAGTAGATGGCGCTGACATGCGAGAGATTCAGAAGAATTGTGCAAATAAATCTCGCAATAAAAGACCGTGATACACGAGGATATCTCATTCGCTTTCAGAATGCTATCATTACACGATCGAGTGTTGTTGGTCAAGCTGTTAAGAGTCGCCTTAGTTGTGTCGTACAATGTTCTGGAGGTCATGTTGAACAATTGTTATAGCAAGAATAAATTAATGAAACGTACTGTTGTCTTCTTCATTGTGTTTCGGGTCGTCAGCGCCTTCTACCGGTGACTCTTTTAACTAATTTTTATTTTGCTGCTAAAAAGAAATCCGACTTCCTAGTGAGCCCTTTCTTGCAAACCGTACTTCTTTATCATAATGTCTTCCTTTTTTTATGAATTTTTAAAGTTTTTACGAACTTTTGGCTCACCCTATATATATATATATATATATATATATATATATATATATATATATATATATATATATATATATATACAGGTAGCCCTCCTACAGCACTGCATCTTACAACACAGTTTCGCTCTAACACGATAAAAAAATTGCGAAAACCTTTTTACAACACTGTACTTCTACAGCACTAGATAGCATGATTTTTGTTTAACACATTCAAAACACAAAAAACCTTGAAATAATGACGGGAAGGAATAATGAACTCTAGAAGCTTTACATGAAAATTTATAAACAAAATATAATTTATTCATTTATAACTCTATTCCGATGTCACAGCGGAAAGGGTCATGCCAGTTTACACGTGTAATACCCCACCTGGACGGACGCTGCGTTGTTCGAATTCGTGCTGATGACGTCGGCAGATGCACTTTTGATTTTGTTTAGATTAATGTACATTTTGATCTCTTTATGAGAAGCTTTAATTTGATCCGCTCATGCCGGAGTAATGCAAATAATTTATAAAAATGTACATTAAACTTGTAGTTAGAATATACCGCGTGGCAGGACTTAGTTCTTTCGATTCGTCTACCCTTCCAGTGAAAGAAGCAGAAAATTCAAACTGGAGCTGCGAAATTGTCTATTTCCATACCGTGAAATCTACAATGACCTTGTAAGAATCGACAAACAAACCAAATCAAAGATTTTTTAAACATGATAGAAAGGGCAAATATCTAAATTAATAAAAGGGTTCTTAAAGTGAAGGTGATATCCTCCACCGAAAAAACGTTCTCGTTTGATTGTACTGAGCAGCGATGAGGAAGAAATTTATTAAATTAAGGTCGCATTAAATGAAAATAATATTTTTGTTTATTTTCGTTTTGTGTTATACATATTATATTTTAATAAAAATTAAGTTGCTTATATGGAATTTTTAAAAAATGTTGTTTAATAAGTTTTCGGAACGTAACCCCCCTTTTGTACTGGCTCTGGGTCTCATATAACACGGTTTCACACAACACGGCAATTTCGAGGAACCTGTCTAACCGTGTTATAGGAGGGTTACCTGTAATATATATATATATAATATATATAGATATATATATATATATATTATATATATATATATATATAGTATATATAGAATATATATATATATATATATATATGATATATATAATATATATATATAAATATATATATATATATAACATACATACATATATATATATACATATATATATATATATATCATTATATATACATATATATATATATACATATACATATACATATATACTTATCTATATATATATATATATATATATATACATATATATATATATATAATATATATATATACAAATTATATATATTTATATATAATATATATATATTATATATATATATATATATAATTATACATACATATATATATATACATATAATATATACATATATATACATATATATACATATATATACATATATATAATATACATATATATATATGCATATATATACATATTATTACATTATATATATATTATCTATATATAATATATATATATATATCTATACTATCATATCATATATATATATATATATATATTATATATATATATATATATATACATATATATATATATATATATATATATTATATATAATATATATTAATATTTATATATTATATATATATATATATTATATTATATATATATATAATTAACATACTTATGAGCCCCCAATGAAAGTATTACTTGCAAAGTCACTGGAGTTGATGCTGATCGCCAATTCTTTGTAACCTGCCAGACAGCGTTACAAACGACCATAATTTACCCCGCATAAGACGCGCGGATTTTAGGAGATGTTACATTCTTTAGAATAAATTCCCGGAAGTCGCCGACTAGCGCAGTTAAGGGAATACCTCACTCGAAAAAACTTTTGTACAGGGAAAACATACTCCAGTTTTCTCAAGAGAGGGCGGTTACCCTCCACGAACATTCTTCCAATCAGAAGACATCTGTGACCATGGGGAACGTGATGGATGTTTGTCCCATGTCAACACATGCTAGACTACCCCAAAATTAAAGCTACCTTAATGAAAAAAGCAGCCTTTTAGAAGAACATAGCATACATTTAAGTAATGCAGAACTGGCTAGAAAAAACTTTAAAAGAAGATCAAAACTTAGCATTAACGAATCCAGATAAATATTTCATTTTCGGTTTGATCTACGAAAGACCGTTCCATATCCCAAACGAAGTAATTTACATTTTACACTTGTTTATTTATATCGTCTTTTTATATAACTAAAATTATTTCTTAAAAAAACTTGGTTATTCGGGTATTTCATGTCTTCATTTTAATTATTATTTTTTGCATTAAAAAATCCTTTTCAGTGAAGCTAATGTCTATAAAAATATGGACTTATATTTCCTCTTACTTTTATTTCTTATAATATGTTATTTTGAAAGTGGTATAAGCCATTTTGAGCTAAAAAAATTATTTATTTTTTAAATAATTTTAATAATTATTATTTCATAATAAAATTTAAAAGGTGTATAGTGTTAAAAACCTTACTCGAATTGATTACGTTTGCCAATATTTAAAATTAATTCAAATGCAAATCCTTCAATATCTTGAAACATGAAACTGGACTTATGCTACTTTCAAATAACAGCTCATATATATATATATATATATATATAGATATATATATATATATATATATATATATATATATTTATATATATATATATATATATATATATATATTATATATATATAGATATATATATAATATATATAGATATATATATAATATTATATATATATTATATATATATATATATTATATATATATATATATATATTACCAATGGGCTGAGATGACACTGTGGTAAGCGCGCTGACTTTCGGTGCTAAGGGTGCTCGGATCGAATCCCGGCGCGCGCCACTAAATACCTCCGTTCGTGTCTTCCCTTCATAGAGAGCGATGCTGGTCCGCCTATAGGGTGCCCCCATAATAAAATGGTCAGCAAAAACTGCAGTGAATAAACAGGCGAGTGTTTATCCGACAGTGCCTCCGCATTGGGGGGGGGGGATTAATAATATATATATAATATATATATATATATATATATATAGATATATATATATATATATATATATATATATATATATATATATATATATTATACTCGTGCATATACACTAGATGAATACCCGTGTTTCGCGGACGGGAATACTTACTACCAAATACTATGTAATTTCGTTAATTAATTTAAAATTGATTTTAGCAGTTAAGTGTTGTCATTCCTTCGATGAGTTCACCCTACAAATTAACGATAGTAATCCGACATTAAATAGGGGTTTTAGAGTATATTATTATTTTTTTATTTTAGGGGATTTCAGCCCCTATTTTAACACCCTTAAAGGTTGAATTAATTTTTTTAAAGCCTCTCTGAGTGAGCAACTGGGGCATTAGAGGAACCACAATGCAAATTTTCAGCTTCCTAGGTCTTCTGATTAGAGAGATGCAGTGATCAGTCAGTCAATATTTTTGAAGGCTTTAAGACCGTTTAAAACCTTAAATTTTCAATTTCTTAAAAATATATTTTAGTGTGCACTTAGGACCCTATATATATATGGCCAAATAGATAGTAAAATTTCTGTGGTAGATCACCCAGAATTTTTTCTTCAAGACTTTTCTCCGACATTTAAAGATAAAAAAATTGCTATGTTTTATTATAACAAAAAATTTAGGCGCATGGTTGAAATAATTATAGATTAACAAGTGAAATGAAATTTGAGAACTATTAACATCGAAAGCACGAAAATGTGATATTTATGTGAAATGAATATTAATCTTATTTATGAAGTAAACACTTTGAAGAACGAGCGAAATAGTAATACAGTAATACGAGCTTACGCTATCCCGACTTACACGAACTCGGAGTTACGCGGTTTTTGATTTTACTCATATTCACCTCTTTAAATCTTGGAATGAAATTTCCCAGAAAACTTTAAATAGTGTCTGGAAGAAAACTGTCCAATATTTTTTAAAAAACGAGACGGAAACAACGCCTGAAACTGATCATAATGCTCGTGTGATAGAAGTTATCGATTTTCCCAGTCAGTTAGATATAGAAATCGATGGAGATGATGTCAACGAGCTGTTTGATACTCATCTTGAGGAGCTGATAGTCGATGATCTCATAGAGATGTGCGACCAAAGCATCACTGAAGAATCCGACACTTCAGACCTAATTCCACAAGAAAACCTAATGACAATTATAAACTTGATAGAAGGTTTCGGAGCAATTGAGAAAGGGTTACAGATTTTTTTAGTGAATATAGTCTCTAATAAAGATCGCGTGATCACGATAAAGCAGGGAATAAAATAAATGTTAGTATGCTATGAAGAATTCTTCAACACCCCCCCCCCCGCCCAAAAAAAAAAAATAATAAAGAAATATATATATATATATATATATATGTATATATATATATATATATATATATATATATATATATATATATATATATATATATTATATATATATATATATATATATATATATATATATATATATATATACACGTTAATATGGCAGACTACTTTATTGGATTTTTTTTTAATACCTTGTACATATGTAATACAATATTTTATTTTTAATACAATATTTTTCCTTTAAACTGGTGTTTTTGGAATTTCTTGGTCCCGATCAGACAAAATTTATATGTATTTGTATGCAAAGTTGTACCCCGACTTACGCGATCTTTCGTTGGTCCCACCTATCACGTAACTTGGGGGTATTACTGTACTATTCATTCAGCGTGAAGCCTGGAGTGTTATTCACGGAACTTGGACTATCTCGAAACTCACTTGCAAGCAAAAGATAAAATGAATATGCACAACCGCAAAAAACTCCCCTTATCTCCTTCAGATCTAGAATTTCCACCCAGCTGGACAGAGAGGGGGAAGGTTGAAGGGGAAAGTAGTCCAACTTCCCCCATTACCCTCGGGGGCGGAGTTTAAGGCCAAAACTCCCGTTTTACAGATGGAAATGCAAAATTACTGATTAGAATACTAATTACCTACTAACACAAAAAGTGCGAAAAAAAATCTTTTCAAAAAGCCTGAAGTTTTAAGATTTGCGACTTGTTCTCCAAATTTTCAAATTGTTATTAGTTATTTTGTTACAGAGCTTTTTAGCAAGCGATGCCTCTCGTTTTGGAATTTGAAACTTTAACTTAATTTTAAAAATATTTTGAATAATAATAAAAAAAAATTAGCAAGTCCCGCATTTATTTAGGAAGTCTACTTTCAGATTCCGAAAACAGAATTCAAAAATATTCATTAGGAAACCCAGTATGCAAAGTGTTATTTCGTAATTCATTAACACTGAAACGTACGATCTGCGAGGTCGACTGATGCACCCCAATAAGGGCCTTAATTTTGCTCCCATAGCCAACTTCGAAATATCAGCAGTAAGAAGACAATAATAAATTTCCCAATAAGAGACATGTAATCAACACCTCGACGATAAATTAAAAAGGGATGGCAACCTGTTTCGAACTACTTAATAGTTCCTCGTCAGGATAATCCCAGCTAATGCTCCTCGGCCTGACGATGAACTTCTAAGCAATTAAGAAGGTAATTAAGTAATTAACAAGTGTTGATTACGTGGGAAATTTTCCACAGGTTTCCTGTAAGGCCGTCTGCACACGGAGCAACTCAAAAGAAACTGATAACTGACTCAAATCACAAACAAGTCCGTGATGAGTCGTAACCTATGTAATTGAATGGAGCCACGCACACGGCGCAACTGGTTACAAACCCGTCCGACGGGTTTCGGACAATCAAAGGTTGGGAACTCACCCTTATAAAAGGGGCACTTTACAAGTCTGTTGTTGTTGCTTATGCCCACTGACCGGAATATATTCCTGGCCCATATAGTCTTGCGGGTTGAGGGGTGCGGCTCCGGTTTATATTGGCACCACAAGCGTCGGAGTCCGACTTAGCCAGGTGCCACTTCCGTTTTGACCGAGCATCCCCAGGGGGTGACGTTTGGAGGGAGGGATCGTACCTGACCCACCCACTGACCTCAAAGAAGGACTTTCCAGCCAACGGATTTAACATGCCCATATATGGCCTAGACTCAAAGGTATTTAATGGAGCTTGTCGGTATTCGATGCGAGCACCTCAGTACCGAAATTCAAACACGCTACCACAATGCTACTCTGGCCCTACTTTACAATCTAGCATTATCCAGCAGCTACGTCCTCCTTATCTAAATTTGTCGGTCGCAAGCAAAATAAAAAAAATCCATTGTATTGCTCTCTCTAGAGTATTTGTAGGCAATTCTACACTGAAGAGTATAATATTATGAGGGAGAAATTTGCTCAATAGCTGTAATTTGCTCTAAAGATGTCTATCTTATTAACGTGTAATTGTCTGATTATCATCCGCTTAGATGCTTGCTCGAAAGAAAAAACTATGATCTTTTTTTTTCTCCCGCATTGTTCATTTCACTATTCTTTAAAGGGAATAAGTATTCTAGAGTATTTTAGAAAGCAATGTAACACTAAACATCAACTCTTCGTTTTCTAAAAGGAGAAAAAGGGATAATGATTTTAGATTGAGTTTCAAATTTCGTTTTTAATAAATAGTTTTCAAACCGCTCGTTTCAACGATGATTAGATCGCCATTCACAGCATTTTAGATACATTTCTGTAATAAGTATCCTGCTATCTACTCGTATCTCTACTTTTAAGTCTCTTTATGCCGGAATGATATTTTTTACAATTTGTCATCTATAAAAGCATGCATCTAGAGTTCCTCAGAAGGCTTCGTTACGAAATTTTGTATAATGTTTCTTTGTTCTAATTTTATTAATCTTTCTTCAGCATTTTCGATTGAGATTTAAAATTGTGAGACTATTTTCCTTAAAGAGAAAATAACTCTGAAACAAAGAAATTTTTTGCCCACCTAAGTGGTTTAAAATTTATTACAAAAATGTTTATTATTCTAGAAGACTATTGTTTAAAGCCTTTCCGATGTTCAAAAGGAAAAAAAATAAACAAATGGAACTATTGTTCCTGCAGATATATCAAAAACTAAACGTACTTTAAATTTTTAAGACGTTCATCAAGTAATTTAAATTCATAATGACTTTTTTGATAAGAATATTTAAAGAACAATATCATTACAAAATCCTGGTAAATAAAAAAAAATATAAAATTTTGCGTACTATTCCCTGTAAGTGTTGCAATGTTAAAGATGTTGTCTCATGCAGCAAACATTATAATCAACAAGTTAAAAGAGGGGAATATAGCAGCTACGCCTCTCGCATTGTTTACCGGTGTCATTTACCCACTAAATGAAGTCATGTGAGCTTGTCTACAATTCGACAACGCTTAAAGATGTTTTCAGCGTATTTTAAAATATTTAAAAATGCGCATTTGCTTGCACTAACTTTAGATCCCCCCCCCCCCTCTGAGTGCGATTATTTAATAGAGTCTGAAGTTCAAGGTTATGGGATTTTGTCCAGAGGTCAAGATCGGTTGTTGATATAGATAAATTCGCTTGCTATTTCTCGTAAGCCATGACGCACTTCCGATCTCCCGTTTTCGTCGGAAAATAGGGTAAATTTACGAACGAAATACTGAAAGATTAAAAGCCTCACTCTCCGAGATTTTTCAAAAAGAAAAAAAGTATGTGTCAGTGTTTATGTAGAGTGTGTTATCAGTTCTACCACACGATGATGATTGCTTTAAATGCTTTGGCAAACTTCAGTATCCATACTCTTGCTATATTTAACTTACCTTACATTAAATCAACACTTTAAACCTTTTAGAAGTAATAATCTCTTTTTGAATGGTCTATCAGAGCGGGAGTATCTATTGTCTGTCATGACAGCTAAGGAGAAAATTCAACTGCAAGAACTTGCATGCACTCGTTCGCTGAGCAGACTATATGAATGTAACATTTACTGCCGTGTGTCAACATCTTACCACGTAGAATATTAATACCATACAAGGTTCTATACTATGGAAAAAATTTATAACAAAATCCCACTCAAGTACATGTTTGCCCCGTGTTAATCGATAGATCTAGATAGGTTAAGAACGCTGCCTGGATCTCTGCTGGAATAGTTAGGGCCTGTTCACATAGGAGTCCGTTGCGTTGCGTTAAGGAAAAGATGACGTTGAGACGAAAATAAACCAATCATAGGCGTTAAAAATTTCATTGCTAATCGTTTGGAGGCATATGATTGGTTTACTTTCGTCTCAACGTCATCTTTCCTTAACGCAACGTAACGGACTCCTATGTGAACAGGCCCTTATTCTCTAGATAACGGAAGGATCAATTAATGTAAACTTTATGCATTAGTTTGAGATTATCTAATGCAGAATATCTCCACGAAGCATTTGTCCTAAATACTGATGAGTGATTAAAGTAACATGTTGACGGTAAATTTATCTGAGCCGTTAAACCTCTAGCGGACAGAACAAGAACTAACGACGCTATTTTAATGATATTTAATGGACTGTACCATCTCGTATCATTTGAGTAAGTGGATAGCATTTTTAAATTCCCAGTTTGTTTTTGTTGTTGTCAAGTGAATAAAAATAAAAAAATTTCCGACTATGTGAAAGAAATTGTTGACGCACAGCACGGATAGTAACACCATGCTGATGAAATCCATTTGCAAGGTCGATGTCAAACCACGAGATCAAAATGTAGACAGGAGAACGGAACTGATACTCTTTCACAACAGCTGTGAAGACATAGTGAAAAGTCCTATAAAAAGCGAGATGCAGTTAAAGATGACAAAATGTAATATCGGCAGTAAAAATAAGGAATAAGTATAAATGCCACCAAAGTAAAAGTAATGTAATGGTGTTTGGCCCTAAGTAAAGCCGATTGCTTGTACGTACAGTGTCGTGCATAAACTTTAAAATTTAAACCCTAATCCTCAATTTCAATATATTCTAATCCAAATACGGAAACAAAATACATACTTTATAAAATTTCATATGGAAGGGTTTCAATCATGCCAAATCATTTTATCGTGATCTAAGGGCATATGGAGATAGTAGCATTTGAGGTCTACCGAAAAATAGAAAGAATATACTTCGCACAAATTAGCAATCTCATACTCCCACGCAAAACTACACTGTTTACTCCACCCCAAGATTCTGTGATGTTATCCGCAGTTGTACAGCAATCTGTCGACAGACGGCGTGAAGGGTATGTTTGTTGATTCCCTTCCATTGACGAATTGTCACTTTTCCCTATGATGGTCTCTTATCTCCTGCGCAGAAGCACGTGGTACTCGCATGGAGTGGCCGGTGTGGTTTGAAAAGGTTGACTCATTCCTTTTCCCTCATTCTGTTTTGTAGTTCGGGACAGTGGTCAATTCTACCTCCTGTATCTCTATGTGATCCTGTATTCCAAATCGCTTTGCGGCTGTTGTATCGGCAGTTCTAATGGGCTACGTAAACGTCTCCTCTCCTTAGAGTCACCCACCAGACGGTGACTTTTCGAGTGCTGCACCCCATCCCCCATTTGCTGACTTCGGATATCAATATGGCCGTTGGATTTCTACGCGGGATGTCTTGGTGGTAAGTTTTTGTTTATTTGTGTGTTATCTATAATCAGATCTTGACTGTTTTTGTTTTTAACGTTATATCATTTCTATATCTGTGTTCATACGACAACTGTCTTAAGTCTGCTGTGTAATAACCCTATTGGATTCGCTCACCTCACTGTTAACCTATGGAGAAAACGTGTTCAAGGTTTGCCGACTTGGATTGAAAGATTTGTTTTTAAATTGTACTCCGTTATAGAGAATAGAAATTTTAACACCTTCGGGCCATATGTCGTTTACAAAAAATGCAAGTAATATTTTAAATTTAAATTATTTGGGGGGGGGCGATCTTTTCTAATGTGTTATAAACGCTCATCAAATCCTTTAGTGGATTAAATTTATAAAAGAAATCCTATTGTAAGGTGCAGAAAAGTTTCAGGCTATCTGAAAATGGCCATCTTTATTGGATTATCAGCATTTATGTAATGTAAATAGTAGACAAATTTTCTCCATAGGTTAACATTAAGGTGAGCGAATCCAATACAATTAGTACACAGCAGCTTGGACTTGATTTTACAAAAGTCGGTGGACTTGGATTAAAATTTACAGATTGTCCACATTTGCTGCCGGAGCAATAATCGAATTTTATCTCGTCACACCTAAACTTCAAGTTTACTAATACATTCATCTGTATAAGGGTTCGGAACAGCTAACTGTTTTTAAATATTTTCAAATATGTTTCAACCTCCTCGTTCGTTACGATACGCCTACAAAAGTCTGTCGAACTCGGGATAAACAAACCTTTTCGCATTCAAATCCCTTGCTCAGTTTATTTGTGTATTTTAAAGTTATGGCGGTATTAGTCACGTACTTCTGATTTTTATGAATCAAAATATTCGTCGTTTCTTGTTAGAGGAACTGAAAAAGGCCTAATTTTCAGACTGAGATTTCGGAAAAACAAAAATTCACCTTTTTTTCTCAAGCGTACATCAAACTTTTTCTGATTAATTTTCAAGTGGAAAACATGATCAAAAAATTTTGCAATTTCATTTGTACTGTGTGTATGAAACTATGAATGTATCAGCAGATGTAAAATTAGTATAGACTTAAAATTCTTTTATTTGTTACTGCTTATGCCATAATAGAGTAATATTCAAACTGATCGATCTTGAGGTAAAATTTTCGTTTTTATGTTGTTTGCATACCATCTGTACGCAGAAAAGGTAATTTCCTCATCATATTATTATATGTACAAGGAATTAAACGGAAAATTGTACCCACAAACGCAAATTATTTTAAGAATGTTTAATTTATAAAAACATTTCAGCAGCTGCGTAATTAGTATGGGCGTAAAATTACTTTCCGTACTACAATTGAGCTAAATTTCTACTTGTTTTGGAGATGAATTCTTAGTTTGTTTGTTTCATGGTTACTTTAAACGAGTATAGAAGCCATTCATCGACAAACTTCTATGTATACAGGGAGTCGAAGTGAAACTCATACACCTGACCGCAAATGATTTAATTCTGAATCAAATGCTTTTGAAAATGTTATATATATATATATAAATATAGAGAGAGTCAATATATATATATATATTATATATTATATATATATATGTGTATATATATATATATATATATATATGTGTATATATATATATATATATATATATATATATATGTGTATATATATATATATATATATATTATATATTATATATATATATATATGTGTGGATATATATATATATATGTGTGTATATATATATATGTGTATATATATTATAATATTATATATATATATCTATAATATATATATATATATATATGTATATGTGTGTGTGTATACAGAAGGTCGTTCGTACTTATGGAAACGATTTGTGTAATTTATTTTTTTGTTTTGCATTTTGAGATAAGAATTTGTCAACTTCAGAATAATCGTCTGTTACTGTTTGTTTTGATTGGAATGTAAAAGAAAGATTTGTTTTGAAAATGACACTCAAATTGATAGATGGCTTGAATGCTACATAACTGCGCTTTCCGAGGAGAAATATTCGTATCAACAAATTATAAGCGGTGTAAAATCACGGTTATGGTATTTCAGAAAAAGGTATTTATAATATATTAAATTTGAAAGATAAGAAAAGTGTAACTGAAAAGAAAAGGAAAACATGGACCGCGAAACCTCATCCTAAGACTGTTCGACGCAGGTAAATATCAGAAAGTGAAGTCTCTGATCCTAACGAAAATCCCTCCAATTCAAGATCCATGAATCGAAACTCGGAATGTCTTCTGACACTGTAAGTAAATCATTCATAAAGATTTGAAGTTAAAAAAGAGGGTTAAACCTAATGTTCATCTGCTTTTGCAAAAGCATATTGCTGAAAGAGAAACAAATTGTAGAAAATTATATGAAAACACCTAGCTGCTGAAAAATGGAAATTTTTCGTAATACTCGTTGAGGCATGGGTGTATTTAAGTGGACTGTAATAAAAAACGATCAATTTTCTATTGCTCAAGTGACGGGAATGACCGTACGAAATGGCTTCGTCACTGTACAGAGAAGTTCCCAAAGGGATTCATGATAAGTTGCGGGATTTTGTTACAACGGCAAATTAAAAATAAAAAAAGTCTCGGGTAAAGCCAAAATTAATTCACTCTACCTATCAGCAGAATATTTTAGAAATAATTTTTGAAGAAGGAATTCCAGCCTTATACGGAAAGAACATTCATGTAGTTGAGCTTCATATGGACAAATCCTCTAGTCACACTTCTAAATGAACTGCCGCTTATTTAGCAAAGAAAGAACAGAAACAGGAATAAAGTGTATAACACTTAATGAAATACCTGTAAAATCCCCTGACACTTCTCCAGTGGACTTTTGCGCTTTCGGTTTATTAAAACGAGACTTAGGAAAACGGCATCCAAGAACACTGAACGGACTTTGGAAAACGGCCCAAGAGTAATGGGGTAGAATGGACATGACAGTACTAAGAAAAAGTTCACTTCATGGAAAATACGAGCTAGAGCTATTGTCACAACCATGGCTATCAGATAGAAGCAAATCGCCTCAAAAAATACGGCATTTATGCATAAAATTTAACTATCAAAATCGTTTCCATAAAGTGCGAACAACCATATATATATATATATATATATGTGTGTGTGTGTGTGTGTGTGTGTGTGTGTGTGTAATCGAAGAGAATTTTTTTAACTAGGAAAATTTACATCTATTCGGGCAAATTGTGTTGGTGTTCGATAATATTCCGATTATTTAGAACACTTATCCATACAGGATTTAAGGATTCAGTTTTTAATCTTAGTTAATAGACCGAAACAAATCGTCTAGGAAAGATGAAATAAAAGCGGTCAAGATGGGGAGAACATTCAATGGATGGTTGATTTCATTTAACGTATACAGCCGTTATCGAAATGGTAAAATGCTAGACAAACCAAACGCATTACAACTTATTTTTAGTCTTGAATAATTAAAAAAGATGATTGTAAGCAAAACTGCTTAGTTATTGAAAGTAATACAAAACTTCTCGGAAAAGGAAATTTTATCTTAAACTTTTGTCTTTTTTCTATCTGCTTCCTTGGTTAGTTCTATAGTTGAGTGCATTTTGTCTGCATTAGTCTTCCATGCTTCCTTCGGCATGTTGATTGTACGTTTCGGTCTGTTTAACCTCGAGTAGTTAAAAGTGGACCGCAGAGCTAAAAAAATAAATAAAAAAAATTAGTAACCTTCTGTGTGTTTTACCTAGTGAAAAAAAAAGACTTGTTTATGCATTTACCTTGAAAACTAATACATCACGTGATAAAACCTTTTTTGTGTGTCCCTACTAAATCCCAAACGGTAAATACCTTTTAAATCTAACGTTTTTAATGATGAATTTTACTGTTATAACATCTATAAATTTTTATTTATAAATTCCTAAATGTTATTCATTCCGAAATTAAGTATAATTATACCCTAAAAGCTGGGAGACTTTGAACGTTGCGTATTACTCTATTTTACTCCACAGAAATATATATTTTGCATACATATTTTACGAAAGGTTCTGGTTATAAAACCGCAAATTTAAACTTTAGATTGTTTATATTTTGGTTATATTCAGTGACGCAAACCAAACGCGTATTTTCGCTATTCAATTAGGAGGGATCCGAAAATTGAAAATTTTAAAAATATCTAACATTTTGCTATAGCAATCAGTTTTAATTGCGCAACATTTATTTTTAGTTCCATAAAATCTGTAATAGATATAATTTAATTTATACGATGGATTTCAAGTTGATTTTCCATCTTTTTTTCGTCCTTCAGAAGTTTCCTGTAAGCAATAGGTGGAACTGGTTGGACTATGCTTAGTTCAATATATTCTATGGACTATGTTAGTTCCATCCCCTTAGAGAGGTTGTTTAAAGAAAAATACAGCCAAATATGAAAACCCGAGTAGCAAATGACCATAGCAATCAAAAATCTATTAATTTATCAAGAAACAAATCATAATAAAAGTATAGTTAATGATACATAATTAAGCCTTTAAAAATTGTTAACAAGGCCCCCAAAAGACCGCGAAATCATAAATGTGCCTCTTATGATTCAGTTTTGTGATTTAATGATTCTGAAATAAACGCGAGTGGTTCGATTCAAATCAAAGCCTTATCCAACCTTGAGATTCAAGCATCGAACTAAACACTGCCAACAATTTTTTATTAATATTTAAAACTTTTTTCCCATTTTTATATTAACGTTAATTTTTTCTCCATAACCTCTATATGGAACTTTAAGCAGTTGGCGCTGAGACGGAAATATTCCAGTCATAGGCCTTAACGATTTTGTTGCTAATCGTTTGGAGGTTTTTCATTGGTTAAATATAATTCAGTACTTTTACGCTCCGCTACCGGACTCCTATGTGAACAGGCCCTTATTCTCGATCATTCTGTACCTGAAATGAGAATAAACACTGTAAACATATTTTTTTATGTTAAATCAAAGATGACTGTTTCTTCAGCTCACTCAGTTAATGATTGACACTTCTATCCATGGGTTTTAATCTAATCTTTATCCACGATTAAGAAATTCCAATAAAGCACATTTTTTTTCTCCTGTCAGTACTTAATCTAATATTATACCTATGTAATCTAGACAGTTGTTGGTAAATCTTGATACAGATCGGTTTATCTAAATTTTCTCTGTGTAAAGCGTTCCTTTCTTAAGGGTGAGTCATCGTTTTATCGTAGTGTACCGCAGATAATGCTATCCCTATGTTAAGGCTGCTTTGTACTAACCCTATTGGATTTGCTCACTTCATTGTTAACCTACGGAGAAAATGTGTCTACTATTTGCAGCTACATAAATGCTGGAAATCCAATAGAAATGGTATTTCAGATAGTCTCAACTTTTCTGCACCTTGCATGGGATTGATTTTATAAATGTCATCCACCAAAGGAATTGATGAGCATTTAAAACACATTATACCAGATTTTTTCCCCGAATAATTTAAATTTTAAAACATAATTTGCATTTTTTTAAAACTAAAAATGCCCCAAGGTATAAAATTTATTCTCTATTACGGAGTACAATTTAAAAAAAAATCTTTCAATCCAAGTCGGCAATCCTTGGACACATTTTCACCATAGGTTACCATTGAGGTGAGCGAATCCAACAGGGTTAGTACACAGCAGCCTTAATCTACAAGGAATTTTCCTCTCGATGTTCTTCAATAACGGATTAGAAAAAAAATCGCTGTATATGAAAATGAAAGACGTGTGAGGGCAACTGATACCACCGCCTCCATACTTAGAATCAATATTAACTTGAAATCATATTTTAGACGGTTAATAATCCAAGCTCTCTCATTTATAATACAATCCCATCTTTTCTTCATACTGTATAAAAATATAGGGATTTAAAATAATATCAGGAAATTACTATGCAGTTTCGTTAAGGAAGATAACTGTATGCAAAAAGCTATTTTATTTAAACGCGTAACGCGCCGGAACGGTACCTCTCTTTAGGAAAAAAATTAAGATGGTAATTATGTGATTAAATAAATGATTTTAACTTAGTTGTTAGTGAGTGGACCTGGCCTATTTTATATATATATAAAATGTGTGTGTGTGTGTACACACACCACACACAACACTAACATTATTGCCCGGGTAGATATATAGATAGAAAAATTTCATGCATTCCATCAAAAAAATACTGGGCTGCACCCCCCGCTCTACATGTTCATCTGGCAAGACAGAATGCGCTTAGCGCGTTTCTACTGAAATGATATACCCATTATTTTTTTGATCGAAAGCATGAAAAATTTTATATCTATATATCTACCGGGCAATTATTCTTTAAAAATAATTTCATTAATTTTCTTATGCCTTAATATAACTAATGGACTAATAGTTCGGAATGAAAGTTATGTGTCGTTATGTTTCTCTGTTTAAAGAGCTTTTCCTCCCACTGCTTAAAAAGCCCCAAAACTCTAAAGATTTATCTTATGATTTCACGGAATAAGTAATTCAAATACATATCGTATGTTAACTCTGTTTCGCGAACTTATGGGAAAAACCCGTAGAACTCTTAAACTTCTTCCCATTTTATGATCCTCAAACAATTAATATATTTAGATCAACAGAAGGCTTCCAAAAACTGGCCATAGGACAAACTTAATTTTTCTTATTTTTTTCTTCCTTTTTTTCCAAATTTTATTAAGTTCTATTACTTTGAACGCCATTGTCTAAAATTGGCTAAAGCAGCGGTTCTCAACCTTTTTAGACTCACGACTCCACTAAACGTAAGAAAAATAAAATAAACACTTCGCCCCCCCCCGTCACCCCAGACCAACTCTCAAACCACCCTCTTTTCCCCGCGTATCGAATTTGACTGGTTGTGGTGAAGAGGCTGTATCCACATTTAAGAGGTGCGCTTAGGGACACAAAAATCATTAAAAAATTAATTTAAAAAAATAATTGAGCGCCAAATTTCGTTTTTCCTGATTAAGTTTCTCCGGTCCTAAACATTAACTGTGCGAATTTGGTTCCGGTGGGTGAAACAGTCTATGATTCTATAGCGGACAGACAAGCTCTTTTATATATATATATATATATATATATATATATATATATATATATATATATATATATATATTATAAATTGGAATACTCCCCACACACCCGAGAGGTTACAGTTTCGGCACCTCTATTTCTAGAAATCGAGTACTGTTTGTGAGCATTGTGATCTATAAACGCCAAAAATTTCGCTTAAGTTGTATCATTTTGTAGAAGATTATCCATATTTTTTCAAATATTGCTCTAATGGGGCATTGTAGTGTATATTTACGAAAAATAATTCTGATACGTTAAAATCGAGATTATAATCTGGGCCAGGGTTAGCCTAGTGGTAGCGTGTCGGCCTTGTGGTACTGAGGTTCTCGGATAGAATCCGACAGCGCTGTTAAATTCCTCCTTGTCTAGGCCGGATATGGGCACGTTAATCGGTATACCGGAAAAGTCCTTACTTCGAGGTCCAGTGGGTGGGAAGGTACGATCCCCCCCCCCCCAGATGTCACCCCTGGGTACTCTGACAAAATTGAGACCAGGCACCTGGCTAAGTCAGACTCCGACACTCGTGTTGCTATTACAAACCGGAGCCGCACCCCTCATCCTGCAAGCCTATATGGGCCTGGTCTGGAATACATTCTGGCCAGGGGACATAATCAACAACAACAACAGAGGATAAATTTTGTACAATTCTGTTCTATTTAACGAACTACCGGCTGGGAATAGAAAAACTTCATAAATTTATTATAATTAACTATAAATTAAGCTCAGTGTTGATTAGAATTAATGTATTACGATTTTTTTTCTGTTTCTCGACCTTTTTCACTAGTTCTAATGCTAACTTCACCATGAAATTGACTTATTTCATTCAAAACTATGTGATTTGATAATAGTTCATAACATGGAATCTTAAGGTTGCTGTGTTATTAATTAACCCTTACGTCAGCTCATCTGTCTTTTTTACTGTTCCCCACCTCATCGGTCTCACAGGCCGCTACGCTATAAAATTAGGATATTTTCCTATTTTAAAAGTTTTTCGCATTTATAAGCCATCAATGCAAAATTACTGCCACCTCTCATTCTTGAAAAGTGTAAATAAGAATAGATTATTCAACAAAAATTTTAGAATCCGATCCTCAATCTGTGATAGCGCAAAAGAGACGAAATTGTCTGGTTCGTTGTGAAACAGGAGGAATTCTTCCAGCCATGCTAGCTACGACAATAAAACAAAGAAATAGAATTCTTGGAAATAGAATGCATGCAGACTGGACCAGATAATTAGTACGGTTCAAGGTTTATCGGTCATACAGACCGGTAAAATTTAAATCAGTTCAAGGCTCATCGGTCCAAAAGACCGACTAGTTTTACAAAGATTAAACTCACAGACAAAATACGAGCGGGCGCAATATCCGATGTGTTGTACTTGAAGGTAGAAACCGACTGATAGAACTCACAAACCCTCACAGTCTGATCACCCCCATGAAATTGACTTATTTCATTCAAACTATGTGATTTGATAACAGTTCATACCATGGAATCTTAAGGTGCTGTGTGTATTAACCCTTACGTCAGCTCCTCTGTCTTTTTTACTGTTCCCCCGCTCATCGGTCCTCACAGACCGTACGCTATAAAATTAGGATATTTTCCTATTTTTAAAAGTTTTTCGCATTTATAAGCCATCAATGCAAATTACTGCTACCTCTCATTCTTCCCTCACCCCCATCCCACCCCAAGAACAGGTGCAATAGCGGTCTTCTAGACCAGCGGTTCTTAACCTATGGGTAGCGACCCAAAATTGGGTCGCGAGCATATTTCTTGGGTCGCGCTGAGTCGAACCAAAAATTTAGTAATACACCAAATAATAAGTAATACCAACACCTCCTAGAAGAGTTATTCCCTAATACAATGTTTCGGTTTTACCGCTCTTCGCGAATGGCCTTCCGGAAGTGACGTCCAATTCCTGTCCTGAGGCTTTCTCTTCTAGGAGGTGTTGGTAATACGCACGCCATTGCTTTGCGTGCGCGCAGACTCAGTAAGCTCTCTGTCAAAAACTCGTTCTGCGTATTGTGTTGTGAATAACAGTGAAACCGTGAAATAACAGTGAAACGTGAATACAAGCATTTTGGAAACAAATTTTGTCTTATTATTAATAGTGGAGTGATCAAGCTGCAGTGCGTATTGTAAATGTAATCACCCTAATAATGGCAAAACGTGAATACAAGGAAGCATTTTTAGAATTAGGTTTTTACTTGCATTTATGATCGAGGAGTGAACAAGCCGCATGCGTGTTGTGCAGTGAAATATTAAGTAATGAATCGATGAACCGAACAAACTTAAAAGACATTTTGATGCAAAACATAAACATTTTTCCTTTGAGGGAAAAGATCGTACGTTTTTCAAAAGAAAAGAAGCCCATTTAAAAAGACAGCGTTTGGATGCACCAAGTAGTAGTGGTTTTATAAATTCTGCCAAAAAGCTACACTTGCTTCTTTTCATGTGGCTTGGCATATTGCAAGACAAAAGAAACCCCATAATATTGCTGAAAAACTTATAAACCTGCTGCCATTGACATGGCACGTATCATGTGCGGAGATGAAAGTTCAAAGAAATTACAAAAGATATCATTATCAAATGATACAATTCGTTTACGAATTAATGATATGTCATTTGATATTAAGAATCAACTTATTTCTGCTATAAAAATTGCTGGGTTATTTAGTATTCAACTGGATGAAACGACAGATGTAAGTAAAGATGCTCAACTCATTGTTTACGTGCGGTATCCAGGTTAACAGATATATAGGGAGGACATTTTATTTTGCAAACCAATGTCAACAACAACTAGAGTGAAGATATTTTTCTTATGGTCGATTCGTTTTTTAAAGAAGGATTAAATTGGAATCAGTGTTTCAGTATTTGCACCGACGGTGCAGCTGCCATGACAGCATCTCAAAAGGGATTTTCGACAAGAGCAAAACAAATGGAATCCACAAATTATATCGATTCATTGTTGTTACATAGACAAAATCTTGCTTCAAAAAAATTATCACCCTGAATTATGTATCGTTTGGATGAAATTGTTGCGGTAGTCAATTTATCAAATCAAGAGCTCTTAACTGTAGAATTTTCCGCGAACTGTGTTTCGAATTTGGTGCAGAATACGAACATTATTATATTATTCTGAAGTTAGATGGCTGTCCTGGGGCAAAGTTGTTCAAAGAGTATTATCATTACGCGACAGAAGTCTAATTATTTTTGAGAGAAAAGAAACACCCATTAGCATCTAAATTCTCCGAGTTGAAGTGGATACTCAAGTTGCTTATTTGTCAGATATTTTATTTGAAATAAATAATCTAAATACGTCTATGCAAGGACGTAATCATACTATTATTGAATTACCTGAAAAAATTACATGTTTTAAAAATAAACTCAAATTATGGAGAAATAAGGTTGAGTAAAGAAACTAGCTTCATTCCCGTTCTTAATTTAGTTGTTGAAGACAATAATATTGATATCACAGATTTTGAAATACAGAAAATTATTATTAATCATTTAGAAAAACTAATAGCGACTTTGATCGATATTTCCCTGCAGACGATGTTTCAAATATAATTGGGTTCGAATGCCATTTAATTTTGATGTAGGTGATTTGCATGAGGAATTTGTTAATATTAATCAATTTCAAGAACAATTAATAGAATACAAAGTGACCAAGCACCTTCGATACAATTTCTACAAAAACACTGATCTTTATGTGCTTTCTGGTTAAAATTAAAACCGAAAAGCCAATAATTGTTAAAGAAGCCTAAAGTATTATTGCCCTTTTTCACAACATATATGTGTTGAGGCTGGTTTTTCGGCTCTGTGTGTAATCAAAAACAATTACCGGAACAAGTTAAATCCTGAAATAGATATAAGTTGCTCCTTGACAAGCATCAACCGAGGTTTGAAAGATCTTTCAAAATGTATTCAAGCACAAGGTTCTCATTAAAACTGTATGACTTGCATTTAAAATTTAAAAGACTTAACATATTATTGATATTTCTTTTTTTTTTTTAGGAATAAGTTAAAATGTCAATTATTTTCAAAAAGTTATAAATATATTTGTAATTTGGTCAATAAAAATTATTTAAAAACACTTGATTATTAATTAAATTTCCTTGGATCGAAAAGTACTTTTGTTTATCTTTATTATTAAAAAATAAAAAATTTGTAAGTTAAAAAAAATCATCGTAGGATTGAAGATTTTTAAAAATACGATCTAAATAAAGCAATGAAAAAATTTTGACTGTTTTTTTGGGTCGCGACATGAACATATTTCTCAAATTTGGGTCGCGGCTTAAAAAGGTTAAGAACCACTGTTCTAGACCGATTAGCCGACGTAAGGGTTAACGTATTAGATTCCCACACCTCCATGGTTAACCTATGGAGACAATGGGTCCAAGGATTGCCGACTTGGATTGAAAGATTTTTTTATTAATTGTGTCCGTAATAGAGAAAGAAATTTTACACAATATACTTGGGGCATTTTTCGTATTAAAAAAATGCAAATAATATTTTAAAATTTAAATTATTTCGAGATAAATCTGATATGTGTTTTAAACGCTCCTAAATTCCTTTGGTGGACGAAATTTACAAAATGAATCCTGTTGCAAGGTGTAGACAAGTTCAGGCTATGTGAAAATACCATTTTTATTGAATTATCAGCATTTATGTAGCTGTAAATAGTACACATTTTAGCCTAAAGTTAAGTTTATAATTATGGTTTGTAGTTTATACGTGAAAGTAAATTTTGTACTTTATGTATCAATTGTGATTGTATAAATTGTATTAATTGTGTATATATATATATATATATGATAATTGTAGTTATGGATGTATTTGAGTTTTTCTCGTGCATTGAGCTATGAGGCTTTTCAACTTTGCTTTTTGAATTATGTAAGAAATGTAATTTAATTGTTGAAGTTTGTAAGCCATCGCACGACTAGTCGTCAGTCATTATTTATCGTATACCTTCGGGCATGACCGGTATTGCTTTTGGATTTCTCCATAGGTAAACATTGGGGTGAGCAATTCCAATACGGTTAGTACACAGCAGCCTTAATTGTACCGCTTGCATCTTTTTTTTTGTATTTCCTATATAAATCGTTGTTCAAGATCTGATATTGTTTTTGCCTCTTACTTTCAACCTGGTTTCTCACGCAGCATCTATGCTTGAATGGCTTGACTGAAGTCATCAAGTGTGGTAGAAATTTCAGAAATGTTCCCAAGGTTTTCGCATGTCTTTACTCATCTAGTTTCTCATTTTTTTTTCTCCCTCTAGGTTGTGCTGGTGTTTTGGTTGGTCACCCTTTCGATACTGTCAAGGTAATCTATTTTCCTTAGAACTTGCTTTCATTCAAACAATTGAGCCGCTCACTTGCCAAATCTATTAAGTCCATACAATAAAGAGGGGAGAAAAGGAATAAAATATTATATAGTAAAATCTCGTTTATCCGGGTCAGATTTGTAGCCATTATTTTTATTTAATGTTCTCATTAGATAATAATTTTTAACTACGATAGCAAGAACGTAACTACAAGTACGCCAAATATTCGCTTTTTAATTTGATTCAATGTACAGTTCCTGCATAGATTGTACAATAAATTATGGCAATAAAATACTTTTTGTTGAGTTTAAGAAAGCTTTACTAGACTTAACTTTTCACATCATTTCTCAGCAAAGAAATGGCATTTTTCATATTTTTTTAATGTCTTGTTAACAATACTACGTAATTTTGCTACAAAACATAGATTTTTACCGTAATAAACGGTAAGTCTGCTTAGTTAAGGATTTGTTTTGCTTATTACTTGGATTGTCTAAGGTCCCAGTTCAGCCGGATAAACGAGTTTTTACTGTACATTGTTTTTTTAAAAATTCCTTTTAAAATATAAATTCAAATGCACATTGTAAAATGTATTTTGGCAGATGTAACTTTTATCTAACAATATATAAAATGTATTAGAATATCCTTGGAGTAGTCGTTATTATTATTACAATTTTTGCTTGAGTAAGGAGGTTAATCAATTTGGCATGTGAAAAAAGGTGATATAACCGAATTCAGTCTTAATTGTTTTTTTTACTACAGAATAGATTAAAATGTTTAATAATTCACAATATTTACTTTTTTGGCTGTTCGACTGTAACCGATTATTGATTTTACTTTTTTGTTATGAAACCAACACCAAATGATTAACCGTTATCACTTGTTTCTGCGTTTGAATTAATTTTCTTGCAACCTAGCTGAATACTTGTGCTTCGCTACGGAGACATTCAAAATTATATACAACGGTCAATGGATGCAATTAATTGTATTTTTAGTATCCATAAAACATACTAATTTGAATTAAATACTTAAAAACTTCATCTCAATTAGTCTAGTGGTGAAATTTTATCTTACCGTATTTCAATATTTTTCTTGCAAGTTATTTCGTCGTCATGCACGTGATGCAAAATTAATTTAAAGTATCACAAAAAGAAACCACGTGAACAGCATTTAATAAATTAAATTCTAAAAGTTAATCTTTAAAAATTCACCTAAAATCGAAAATGGTGGTAAAGATTCGAAAAAAGATTTCATTTTAAAGGAATTTTTATGATCCTTCTCGTGATATAAATTTTATAATTCTCAGATTATTATTTTAAATGCAAACGTTAAAAAGGTTACAAAGCAGCTTAAAAATTTAATTTTTAAAAAATCTAAGAAGAATTTCTCAAAAACCTTTCTTAGTGCACCCTACACTATAGGAAGAATCGCTGTGCAAAATTTCAGCATTTTAGGTTCAGCGGTTTGGTCTGTGCATTATCTAATAGTCGATCAGTCACGTAACTGTTTTATATAGTGAGATTAGATAGAGTATAAGGTTAATTGGATTGGCTTCTGAAATAAATTACTTATTATTAAGTGGCCAAAAAAACTGTCATTGAGTGGTGTTAATCCTTATTACACCTATACCTCGCTATACGGCCGCTCTTTATACGACATTTCGCTATAACGGCCTTTTTTAATTATGGCACTATTTCGATTTACGGCCCACAATGTTTCGTTAGTGATGATGGCAGCATATTATAGCTTAGTGATTCTTCATATTAATGTTTCGTCATCACAGTTCAAACAGTTTTTTAAACATTTTATTTTATGTTTTTTTATTATATTATGCATATGTGCATATTTCTTTTGTTTTTGTTTATATGTTTATTTTTTGAATTTCTATTTATTATTACATTATTTGTACTTTTATTTTATGCAAGCGTTTTTATAGGAAATAAAAAGAAAATGCTTTATGAACTAAAAACTATATTATTATAAAAAATTGGAACAGATCCAATTAAATTTGTATGGGTATGTATAAAAATAATTGATTCGTTATACGCTTTTCGCTTTACGGCCAACTTTTCCTGAACGTATCTAGGCCGTAAGCGAGGTAATGGGTGTATTAGGTAAATTTATTAGGAATGTTAAAAAGTTAGGAGTCAATCAAGTGCTTTGACACTAAAATTTAAAAGCATTCAAGAAGTGACGTCAATCGATTTGTCTAGTGAATTGATACCTCGTTGCATTGATGCGGAATTCAAATGATGAAAATCTGTGCTTCACGCACGCATGTAAATTAATTAAAAATATTATTTAAATACCAAATCAACATCATCGAGACATGGCATGTAGAATGGGGGAAAGAAATTAGAAGCTTAATGTGGCAATCACTTGACCTCGTACATTTCCGATCCCAGTGTTAGGCAGGGGAATTTCCGTCTCAGCATTTTTCTAATACAGATTATCAAATGTATGTTTCTGGATTCTGTTTCCTTGCAAAATGAAAGAAGAAATTTAAATACAGACCGCATTGTTTTCAAAAATATTTTGAATTTTTCAAAAAACTATTGTCGTCTACTTCATTATACAGAAATCAAAATCCAAAGAAATGCATTTGCTAATCTGCAAAGATTATCAATGCATGTTACTGGATTCTGTTTTCTGCAAATGAAAGAGGAATTTAAATACAGACCGCATGTTTTCAAAAATATTTTTGACTTTTTTCAAAAAACTATTTTAATATTATCGTCTACTTCATTATACAAGAATTAGAATCAAAAGACATGGATTTGCTAATCTGCGATCCTAAAAATACAATAGAAAAAGTCTTACTGCTTAACATAAGAACTGAAGATCTGCGTTGAAAACTGACGCGCCTCCTTAAGTGCACTAACCCTATTGGATTCGCTCCACTCAATGTTAACCTACGGAGAAAAATTTGTCCAAGGAGTGACGACTTGTCTCTCTAGAAAAAAATCTTTGAATCCATTTTACACCTTGGAGTTTTTTAACAATGCAAATAATATTTTAAAATTTAAATTATTCAGGGAAAAATTCTGGTATAGTGTTTTAAACGCTCATGAATTCCTCTAGTGGACGAAATTTATAAAATGAATCCTGTTCTAAGGTGCAGAAAAGTTAAGACTATCTAAAAATACCATTTTTTATTGGATTATCAGCATTTATGTAGCTGTAAAACGTAGACAAATTTTCTCCATAGGTTTACATTGAGGTGAGCGAATCCAATAGGGTTAGTACACATCTGCCTTAACATTAGAACTGAAGATCTGCGATGTCAACTGACGAGCGCCTCCTTAACCCATATTGAACGTCATCTCATTGATCATAATGTTAAGGAGTTTGAGTTTTCATAAAATCTTGTGTTTCGAATGCATTTAATATTGATTGAAAACATATGCTTTAATCGTTTATAAAACATTTTAGATATATTTATCACTTTCAACGTTTCCGCACACATCGTTTAGAGATTTTTTTTCTCTTGTAGAGTACTATTAATTACATTGTCAGTCTCATAACTAACTTATTCGGGGACATGTGCAGGGTTCTAGTTTAGCCCCTTGAATTTCAGAAAAAACAATAAAAGTAAATATACACATATGTTTACGTCATTTTGAAAAGATTATTAGGGAGTCTGTGTTTTATGTCAAACGCTAATTCAAACCACTATCTCCTTTGCCGCCTTCAAGTATATGCAGACTATCTGTACAGCTTGCTTGTACACAGTCGTCCACAGTTCTGCCTGTGCCTTATTACAATGTAAAATAAATTTGTAGGAGTTAATACGGCGTCGTAATTGGATTTGGCTTTCAGAATATACAGTAGATGAGATATGATTTCGTTACAGACTTTAAGGCTGCTGTTTTCTAACCCTATTCGATTCGTTCACCTCAATGTTAACCTATGGAGAAAATGTGTCTTATTTACAGTTACATAAATGCTGACAATCCAATTAAAAATGGTATTTTCAGATAGCCTGAACTTTTCTGCACCTTGCAACAGGATTCATTTTATAAATTTCGTCAACCAAAGGAATTGAAGAGCATTTAAAACACACTATACCAGATTTTTTCCTCGAATAATTTAAATTTTTAAAATATTATTTGCATTAAAAAAAACTAAAAGCCCCAAGGTGTAAAATTTCTTTGTCTTTTACGGAATAGAATTTTTTTAACGTAGGATTACGTTCCTCAATAACGGTCCTTCGGAGAGAAAATTGTCCTGCGTCGCGAGTTATAATTTTGGCAGCGCGCCTAACCCAGTAGCAGTAAACAGTTAAACAGAAAAGTATCAAAATACGTAAAAAAAAAGAGGTAAGCAACGATAAGTAATCCTACGTTAATAACCGCGGTAGTTTAATTAGAAGAGACTACCTGAAATATATTTTTTAAAATCTTAAATCTAAGTCGCCAATCCTTGGACATATTTTCTCCATAGGTTAACATGATGAGAGAATCCAATAGAGTTAATACACAGCAGCCTTAACCTACAACACTACAGGGGATCACTTGGAACCGCGGAAAATGCCGTTATAGACGGTTATATCATTATAAGGAATATCAATGTACTGAGTTTCATTGTAATAATCAACGCATTTTTTTCCAGGTTCGTTTGCAGACCCAAGACAGCAATAACAAAATCTATCGTGGTACATTCCATTGCATATCCACCATTGTTAAACAAGAATCGGTAAGTGTTCTAAGATCGTTGAATTGTTGGAAGTCATTTCATTTTTTTAATACGGAAAATCCGGATGGAATATTTTAAAGCATTATCTGATTTATTCAATTAAGATATCTTTCCACACCTTTAAAACGCCAATTTTGTTCCTATCAATCCTGTGTTTTGTGTTTCTGATGTTACTAGCTTTGTTTCTGTCCTACCTGAAGATGTATGAAAACAGTTTTAACCTCTCGCGCTCAAATTGGAAATCTGGCTCGTCGCAGTAACCGTAGGATACTATAGTATACAGTGATAGTTGTCCCTCGTCGTAAGAGGCCCTTGTTCAAATTCAATCTAATTAAAATTTTGTACCAAGCGATTAATATTACATGGATGATTAAAGAATTGCAATAAAAGTTTTTATTTCTCAATTTTTAACATTTTTTCTTGTAATGTATCATCTAACAGAAAGCTATCCAGCAGTCTAAATACCATCTTCTAGCATCTCGGGGTCACTAAAATCTCGGTACTGATAAATTCGAGAAAGAGTTGGCTAAATAACATTCTTGTCACTGTTTGCAGTACTTCCTTTCTGGATCAGGAAATTTATACGTCCATTTGGCACAATGTCTTGCTAGACGAGAACACGTCTACTATCGCATCAATTATCTTCAGTGATCTTTACAGCATTGAACCGTATTGCAGTCGATCGTCGGATTAGCTGACGTTCCGAATGGCTGCTGTGACTGAATCTTATCAGTAAAAAGAACCTTATCCCAGTGCTCTGCTGTCCGGTCCCTGTGTTCGTTACACTATTTAAATGGTATATGCGATGGATAAGGGCTTGCTCACATAGAATCCGTCAGCGTTACTCGTATTGATATATTTTAAACCAATCACAGACCTTAACAATTTCGTGGATAATCATTTGAAGGTTTGTAATGGGTTAAATATATTTCAATACGAGTAACGGTGACGTTGATGAATTCTATATGAACAGGCCCTGTGTCACAGCATATTAGTCGTTGAGCAAGCAGTCAACTTTTGTTTATTCCCATAACGCTCTGTAAACCGAAATATTCCTCATGAAATCCTGTGAGGCTAGTTCGCAGTGTTTTCTGCTGTCAAACCCCTTGGTCTATAGTGACCATCGTTAAGATTTTTTTTCAACGTTGCCAGTAGCCGGGAGATGGCCGAATGGCTAGGACGCTGGCCTCCGGAACCGCTGGCCTTCTGAAGTCTGTGGGTTAGAGTCCTACGCTTGGCATGGACGTTTGTAGCCGTTCGGAATCGGCTTTAAGCAGTAGGTACTGGTCTAATTAGCCCTCGTGTAGCAAAAAGGTGACCGTAGCGCTCCAAACCAAACCAAACCAATCAACGTTGCCAGTACAAATGTCTTGATGACATTCATAAATCCACACTGCGATTTTTGTTCGCGTCTTTAGTATAGTAACACTTTGTGGGTAAACCAGCATTGATCGCTATGAGGGGCAGCAAGGGAACATCCATAGCTTAGTTAGGGTTCGAACCCATGCCCACTCAGTGGAAATTTGACATTAACCACTATGTGATGTCGGTAGCCTATCACTGATCATTGTTTTACGAAGACCAAAAGCACATGCAGTGTTCTTTCGAACGTATTGCTCAGAAAGCCACTAAAGCACTCAACACGTTATTATGTTACCACCTGAGAGAGAAGTGGTTTGGTTTGGAGCGTTACGGTCAACTTTTGCTACACGACGGATAATTAGACCGGGACCTACAGTTTAAAGCCTATTCTGAACGGCTACAAACATCCACGTCAACAGTGGGATTTAAACTCACAGGATCTGAACTGAATGCCAGATCCCTAGACATTCGGCCATCGTCCGGCCTCAGCTTATTTAGTATTGAGAAGTATAAATTCATTGAAATTTAAAACAAAACTTCTATTTAATCTCAATATCAGAGAGAAGGGGAGGTGTACTTTCTATTTTATATATATATATATATATATATATATATATAATATATATATATATATATATATATAATCATTTCTAGTTTCTGGATATATTGTACTAAATTTATTTCTTAATATTGAAATGTTTACAGTATACAGAGGCTGTTCGCACATTTTTTAGACGATTTTGGTAAGCGGTAATAAAAAATCGTTTGCTGCAAAAGAAATAATTGCAATTGTACTATGTTTTTAAAAGTCAAAATTATCGTCTGCGGCTTGAAAGTTTTGTTTTTATTCAAAATGGCGTTTTTAACAAAGCAGTGATTCGAAGGCTGCATTTATGCTCTTTCCGAAGAGAAATATGCATACTCCGTTATCCAAAAACGATGTAAGAGTCATGGTTTTGTGATATCTAAGGCGTCGATAGGTAATATCGTCAACAAGAAAGGATAAAAACGTCAAATTGGAACCTCAAGTGGGACAAAAATTCCAAACAAGTATCCAAGGAAAAAACGGACATCTTCGACTATTACAAAGGTACGTTGTCTAACGTTAAAAGAAAATCCCCCTAGTCAAAGGACAGTTGCAAAATCATTAAAATGCTCGGTGTCCACTGTAAACAAAATGATAAACATTGATTTAAATCTTAAGAAAACGAAAAAACGCAATGTGCATCGTCTTCTTCCAAATCATATCGCTGAACGCAGGACACGCTGCAGAATCTTATATGAGAAACACTTATCCAAAGAAAAATGGAAAACAATTGTCACAATAGATGAATCATGGGTGTATTTAAATGATTGCAACAAAAAAAGAGCCATTTATTATCATAAAAGGGGAGAAAAAAATTTAAGTACATGGTTCAAAGAATCGAAAGAAAGTTTTTCTAAGGGATTCATGATTGCTGCTGGTTTTTCTTATAATGACAAGTTAAAAATAAAGAGAGTTGAAAAAATGTCAAGATTAACTCCAAATACTCTCAGGAACATATTTTATCGCCAATTTTTCTGAATGAAATACCATCGCTTTACCCACAGTGCCATCAATCTGTGAGACTCCATCAGGACAAAGCTAGCAGTCACACATCAAAATCCACTGTAAATTTCCTAAAAGAAATGGAACAAATACTGATATCAAGGCCATACCCTTCACTGATATCCCTACTAAATCTCCCGATGTATCACCTATTTTTTGTGCTTTCGGACTTTTAAAATCTGCATTATCCAAACGTCGTCCCAAAACCCTTACAGGACTCTAGAAAGCTGTTCAGGAGGAATGGAATAGAATACCTCTTCTGACACTTCAAAAGGCATTATTATCCTGGAAATTGCGGTGTTGAAAGATAGTTCAGAATAAGGGATGTCAAATAGAACATTTAAAACACAAGAATTTTGTGTAATTTAGTTTTGTGAATACAATATACATCGTTTAAAAAATGTGTGAACAGCCTCTGTATATTTAAAATATGAAAATGTTCAACAATGTTCATAAATTTATTTAGTAATATTCAGATATTCATAGTAAGAAAATATTCATAGTATGGAAATTATATTCCACAGGGAATGCTAGATATTGTTGTTTTGTGTATCTTTAAGCTCTAACTAAACTTCCTGTTAACAGAACCATATTCTCTAAAGCAGTGGTTCTCAACCTGGGGGGCGCGGCCCCCTGGGGAGGCGTAGAAGAATTTCAAGGGAGTCGTGAGTTTAGAAAAAGAAAATAAAACTAACTGTAATTTACTGTACTCAATTTTGCAGTCACAATGTAACCGTAACGTATTTTCGACATACTAACACGAACACAATAATTCTGCCGCACGATAATTGTCGTAGCTGCAATGTCAGAAAAACATTCTGAAGACTTAAGGATGCAGTTAAGAGTTTCACAGAAAATAACTCTTTTGCAACGCCGTCTTCAGAGTTCAGAGCCAAACATTTCGTCCTTTCCAAGACTGAACGACATCCTCGATGATAAAAAAAATCTCACATGACAACATATAAATGAACTGATGGACCTTATATCAGAGCATTTAGTAGAATTGCAAAATGAAATTGAAGACTATTTTCCAGATATTAGTTCAGAGAACTGCAAGTTGACAAGAGATCCTTTTAAAATCGACGCGGATATACTTCCTGATCATATTCAGGAACAGGCAATCTACCTAAAATGTGATTCTCAAGCAAACGCGGAATTCGAAAATATGGATGTTGAAAACTTTTGGAGAAGTTGCTTTGGAAGCTTCGAGGTTGTTAGTACAGTTTTCATCCACATATCTCTGTGAATCTGAATTTTCAGCATTAGCATACATAAAGTCAAAATATCGAGCAAAGCTGGATGTTGGAAGTGACCTGAGTTGTGCTTTGTCACTCTTAAAACCTAATATTCAAAAACTTGTCAAGGACAAACAGTTCCAGCCCTCTCATTAATGTGGTGAAAGTGACTGGTATTACATGCCAACCTCACCTAGATCCTTGATTACCTCAAATATATTTGATCTGTATTTAATTCTTTTATTTCATATGTTCTAATAATAATATGTTCCAAATTAAGATATGAGTAGTAATATTAAATTTTGTGTATGAAATTATCTATTCTATATTTTCATTTAATAACCAGCTTCAGTTTCAAATTCTGATTGTGCTACTTCTATTGACCACATGGTGGTAGGGGAGGTGTGAAATTACATCAGTGTTCAAAGGGGGCACAGAACCTGAAAGGTTGAGAACCCCTGCTCTAAAGCATAACAAGTCTGAATCTCGCTCGTCGATATTCATAAAATATAAACATTTTAAGGTAACATTTACTAGAATTCTTCTGAGCATCGCTCTTCAGAGAGAACAAAGTAAAACTAGGATAATTGGGCAAAAACTTCAAATGTTGACACTAATTATTATTTTGCTTATTAAAAAGTATGGGCTTCGAGAACTCTACTAAGGTCTTTCCCCCTTGTTCCTGTTCTACTGCTCCTGCGAATCCTTCCCATATTGTGGACTGATTATCTCTGTCAGTATACTTGCAGAAGATCAGGGTTCTGCTGCCTCCCTTCTGCTCACACGAGCCTCGTGGACCTGGTCTAGTATTTTCTAGCCCAGGGGGCTTTAGCAACAACAACAACAACTTTGTTGATTTCCCCAAAACATTGAATCTATAAATTTCAGATTTTAATTGGTATTTGAAATTGTAATTATTTGATTCATTTTACTAACTCGCCGATGTGTTTGTTAAATGTATTGAATACTATAATCTAGAATGATTAAATCTACTAAAATTCATCATAAAATAATCTTCTTACACACTTCACACGAACGCAAACTTGGCAAATGGTTGTAAATTTTAGTATAAGGACATAAATAAGCATAAGCGTGGCTATTATGTTAGACATTTCTAGTTTTCCGGTTAAATCTTGTATTTCATTTTTTTTTTTTAACTTCGTAAACAACTATCTGAACTGTTTCCTGTTTGAAACGTTTCTCGGGAAAATATGTTCAGTTTATTTGAGTTTTCGAAACTGGGTGTTTTAACCAAATTTTGTATTTATTTGTAGAGTTGAAACATGAATTGTTCTATTTACCAGTTTCAGGGTCTTTTCAAAGGAATGTCGTCTCCTATGGCAGGACTGGCTGCTGTCAACGCCGTTGTTTTCGGTGTTTATGGAAACATTTTGAGAGCTTCCTCTTCTCCGACTTCTCTGCAGAATCAGTTTCTGGCCGGAAGTGCTGCTGGGTTTGTCCAGAGCTTCGTGACCAGTCCCATGGAATTCGCCAAGACCCGAATGCAACTCCAAGGACAGGCCAACCCTAAGGTCAATCTGCCTTTCTGGCAGAAGAACAGGATTGCTTACAAGAACCCTCTGGACTGTCTCGTGAAAACGTTTCGTAGCGAAGGACTATTTGGGGTCTACAGAGGCCTGGGATGCACTATCTTACGAGATGCTCCTGCATTTGGCGTGTATTTCGCTGGATACGAGTTCTTGACGGAGAAAGTTACTGACTCCAAGGGAAACGTCAGCACCCTTTCCCTGCTGTTTGTGGGAGGTCTCGCAGGAGTTATGTCTTGGGTAGTCATATACCCACTGGACGTTATGAAATCTCGACTTCAAGCAGATGGTATGAATGGTGGTGTCAGAAAATACAAAGGCTTGTGGGACTGCGTGAAGAAAAGTTACAAAACCGAAGGACTAAAGGTGTTCGCCAAGGGCCTGAACTCCACCCTGATTCGGGCTTTTCCTACCAATGCCGCGACGTTTGCCGTGTTTACTTGGGTATTCATGATATGCGACTCGCCTGCTAAACTAGACGTAGATAATACTAAAAGTGTTCTCATGCTGGATAAAGACATTCAAACGCTAGCATGCTGATTTTAATTAAATTGTATTGAAATTCCGCTTTTGACTCGAGTGTTGTACATAGTGAGGACTACATCTGTTTACTGACAGATCATGTCACTCTCAGATTTTATTTATAAATTTCAGGACTTTTATATTTGCTTCTAGAGCTCAAAATATTTTGACAAATGGAAAAACTTCGAACACTGTGAAGGTCGGAGGCTTAAATTTGAAGTTTCAAACCTGCTAAAGTTGTATTTAGCGTTTAATATTTCGAATTTTTAGTATAAATCTGACAAATTCCTAAAACAAGCTGTCAATAAAGCCTATTTTTCTATTCATATCCTTGTGTTCTTTCAATTGTTACATCCTTGATAAAAAAAAAAATTGCGACGCAATTTTTTAACTCTTCCTCCTGCAAAAAACCTAGACATTCTGCTCTGGTGACAAAAATTGTGCAAGAGGAGTACTAGATTATCAGCAAATCCAAAAAGTTTTACTTCCCACATTTTGTTTATAAACGCTTTGACTTTTAAAATGAGCTTTACAAATCAAATTCAGTGTAATTTGAATCTTAGGGCCCTTATTATTCAGAGCCACTCGAGTGGCGAACGCGAGCCACAGAGCAGACGCACGGGCTGGCCACAGCTGTGGCGCATCTAAGCCACAGCAGTGGCCCTGCCTAGCTTCCGTGTGCTTTGTCATGATTTCATTCCTTTTTTTAATATTCAAGATGTTTTCGTCAAGTGAAGATGATTTGTGCTTGCTTCTCTTACTGAAAAAAAGGGAAACGCAGAAAAGGACTTTAGGAGTGCATCCCTTATTATTAGGAAGGCCCTCAAAATGTGTTTTTCATACACTGTAGGACGGTTTAAGAGCAGACAAGTTGTTTTGGGGTACTTCCGGAGGTCGAACTTGGGTACTTCCAGAGGTTTTCTGGAGATCAAACGTTCTACATTCCTCTCGAACAAAGAGGGAATCGTTGTAAACCCACATTTTAAAAAAAATTTTAATTATTCAGTTAAAATTTTGAATTTTTTTGTGATGGTTAACCATAATCACATCATAAAACTTCTCACAAAGTCTTTAAAAAAATTTTAAAATTAAAAATTTTTTCAAAAGTGGGGTAATTTTAAATCGTTATAACTCGAAATATTATTAGTCGAATTTCAAAATTTTTTCCCTTTAATTAAACAGAAATATAAAAGTTTTAATTTTGATTCAGCGTTTTTTAAAGTACAGGTAACCCTCCTATAACACGGTAGATAGGTTCCCAGCAAATGCCGTGTTGTGTGAACCGTGGTATATGAGACCCAGAGCCAGTACAAAAAGGGGGTTTACGTCCCGAAACCTTATTTTAAAAAAAACTTTTTTTTATAAATTCCATATAAGCAACTTAATTTTTATTAAAAATATAAATGTATGTATAATACAAACCGAAAAGAAACAAAATATTTTCATTTAATGTGACCTTAATTTAATAAATTTCTTCCTCATCACTGTTCAGTACAGTGAAACGATAACGTTTTTTCGCTTCAACGATATCACCATCACTTTCAGAACTTTTTTCTTCATTTAGATTTTTTGCACCTTCTATCCTCTAAAAAATCTGTAACTTTGGTTAGTTTGCTGGTTCTTACGAGGTCATTGTAGATTCACGGTACGGACATGGGCAATTTTGCAAATTCCTTTTGAATTTTTTGGCTTCTTTCAGCGGAAGGGTCTGCATTCAAGAAAAATGATTAAAGATTTTCAGCTAAGCATAGGCCTTCTTGTAATTTTATAGAGTTATAAATGAATCTCTCTATTCTAAAAAAAAAAGTAACTGGCGCCGCCGCCGCCGCCGCTGTCCAAAGCTTGTTACGCTATCTCCTCCGAAACCGCTGGGGGTATGGGGTCGAGACCGATACCAATAGATGCAGAAAAATGCGGGGAAGAAAGTAAGACATGTCTCATCTTCGTCGGACTTTAAGTTTTTTTTTATTTTATGTTTTGTGGAAAAATATTGACTTTTTCATGTTCAGATTACGATAACTCGCCAAAAATTAATCTTAGAATTTTGATCTTTTTACAATCTAAGACTACAGATATTTCTCCTTCAAACAAGACCTCATTTGTTTAAAAACAATTTAAAACAGACTAATATTTTCATCAAAATATTAAACCCACTTTTTCGAGAAATATCGTCACATATATGGATGTAATATCGATGCTCCTCGAGTTTTTATCTTACAGAGAAAATATTTGCATCATCTGGAAGATGAAAGCTTTCTCATTCATATAAACCTCATTTCAAGTCTCTATCTTAAAATTTCGATTTTTAATTGAATTTTAAAGCTGAAACTGATTCAACAGTGATTCCCCTTCGCATAAGGGTGACTGACAACAGTAAATGGCTGTTACATTGCCCGAGAATCACCCCTATGTATTTCGCTATTAGGCATAACAGAGGAGCGAGCCTAGGGGCAAAGCCCCTAGAAATTTATAATTTTATACATTTTTAAGTAAAAGCACTGATAGTTCATTATTCCTTCCCGTCACTATTTTAAGATAATTTAGTTTTTAAATGTGTTAAACAAAAAAATCATGTTATCTAGTTTAGCCATATCTATTTAGCCAGTATCTATCATGTTATCTAGTTTAGCATTATCTATTTAGCCATTTACTGACAACAGTAAATGGGTGTTAAACAAAAAATCATGTTATCTAGTGCTGTAGAAGTACAGTGTTGTACAAAGGGTTTCGCAATTTTTTTATCGTGTTAGAGCGAAACCGTGTTGTAAGATGCCGTGCTGTAGGAGGGCTACCTGTATTAATTTTTAAAAAATTAAAAATATTTAGAGTAAAAATTTTTTAAAAAAAATATGCAACTTAATTAAAAAAATCATATTTTCAAAAGTAAATATTTTTTCAAATTTGCTAAATCAAAATTAAAGTAAAATAATTGAGAAAGACATTTTCCAATTTTGAACCATTTATCTTTAACGGTTCTTGACTTATAACAATTTATAGGCGAGAAAAGGTGAAGAAACCTATGATGCAGAAAAGCGCATTTACAGGTTTAAACATAGATTGGCTACTATTAGAATGTTGCAAAAATAAAATGAATATCTCATGTTCTAATTAAGATTGAAACATGATTTAAACGTCAATTTAAGCGGAAAAGAACACAAAATATTTTGATGCAACAAATTTTTTTCGAAAATTTGAAGAATTTTGTGTCCTGGACTCCCTAAAAACTGCAGTAAAATTGTTTAATTATTCACTGATATCCATGATAATCCACTGGGGAATATTATTATTTTTTGCCATTTTTAAACCAGAATTTTAGCTTACAACCAGCTGAAACAACGTCAAAGGGTTGACCGAGTCAATAGTCTTGCCAAGGCTAGGTACGGGAACTGTGGCGCTGTGCAGTGGCTCTGCTCCATAGCAAACAGTGGTCCGCTACCAAAGCAGGCGAACCACAAGAAGCGAGGGTAGGCGACTGGAGTGGCCCGCCCAGGCGACAGTCGCGACCTGGAGCCACAGCTGTGACTCAGTATAATAAGCTCCGTACGATTGCATGTATCGCTTCGAGTGGCTTGTCTAGGCGTCTGAATCTGTGGCGCGTGTTCGCCACTCGAGTGGCTCTGTATAATAAGGCCCTTAGTTAATTTGGGAAGCGATAGGTTAGTTTATTTTAGTCTGTAAAACTGTAAATCTTACACGTACCGAATAACTTTGATACGAGCTTGCGTCTGTCGCAAGATTAATATAAAAATCTAAGTACTTTAGTTTGTCGTCTTTATGTTTAAGGAGCTTATAATTTTCTTCATATTCAAAATTTTTTATTTATTTATTGTCTAATGCTGAGGCACTTTGTCGTGAGACATTCGCCTTTTGTTATTGCCCGTGATTTATTGGCTACTTCATTATGGGAGCACCCTATAGGTGAGTCATCATCGCTCCCTACTGAGGGGGAAGACACGGAAACGAACAAGCCATATTCGGAATTTGAACTCAAGACCACTGCGTGGCAGTTCAGAACGCTAACCACTATACCACATGGTTCGCCCTGAAGCTGTACTTAAATATAAATAACAGAAATTCTGCCCCAGATGGATAGTCCAAACTGACGTATAATTTCTTTATGAATTTAAATTCCATTTGCTCAGTTACGCATCATTTACTCAATTTATTAATAGACTAGAACAAATAACTACAGATTAATAATATGTTGCGCGTGGGCGTACGAGCGAAAAAAAAATATTCCCTAGTTAATCAAACTATAGCTTTGTTCATATTTATACATAAGCGCCAACTAAAAATGCAGCTGAAATTTTGAATCTATCGTAACTAAACTCTATGATGTCATCTGTGAGCACCGAATTTCGTCTGCTTCTAAGGTGAAGAGAGACACAGATTGTAGTAGCCCCGTGATTTGTCGTTCCACACATTGTCTATTCAAAAATCTTTTTATATTTTTTTAGCGATACTAATCTTCTAGCGCGGGACCAGTCCTTCCGTTCACTGCTGATAATTACATGATATAAAAACCTATCCCATGGAACGTAGATCGAAAAAGAACATTTTCATAGGAGTTTTTAAATTTTAAGTTCATAATGTTTAAAATTTTATTTTAATGCTATAGGCTCTTATTTTTTCGATATTTTCTCATTCCACACCGAAAATTTGTTGGCATCTGTGTTATGGGATGAACCAGCATTACTCCCTATGAGGGGACAGCGCAAGATCGTCCATGCCTTTGTCGGGTATCGAACCCCACCCAACCCATTCCGCGGAAACTCAAAACGTAAACCACTAAACGATCTGAGCGGCTAATTCCCGTATGTGGTTACATAACACTTCAGAAGAACTGGATACTTACTTGACACGTACTGTTTTGAATAGTTCATTCTGGGATAGTAATAAACCTGTGGTCATTGTACAGTTTCTGAAATTTTGTTTCTTAACTGATAACTTTTTCATTCTTTAGATTATTTCAGAATTTAATCCATTTGCTTCAGTCTACTGGGGTATTTTTTTTGGACGGATTTTGTGCTTACTAAAAATTTATTCCGAGAAATGGTGAGAAGATTCTCTTAAAATTTCAACTTGTTTGGTGTATAAAAATTCATTACCTCCTGTAGTGTAAGTGAAAACTTTGTCTAATTTCTTATCCCCTCCCCCTTTTTAGAACTGTCCGTTATACAATCATGAAAACTTCGTTTAACAATACATTAAACTGTTTCATATAAAGTAAGTATATATACGCAATGTAGTGTAATGTTTGTAAGAGTGCCGTACCCCGTGATCCCCCCCCCTTTCACCAATCAGAGGGATTGGCTGTGGGGGCGTTGAACCCTAGGGTTTGAAGGGATCGTCGGGAGAAATCAGTAGGAGGAGTGGGGGTCTGGTAAGATAGGATAGGCTTGCCTACCTCGTGCTCAGAGTACTCGTTGTAATATTTTGTTAAATTGTCAATAAATGTTTGTGTCGTTTAGACGACTAGTTTTATCTACCTCACTGTCCCTATGCCAGAGAAAGAACCTCGGTGTAGTGTGAATACACCAAACACAATATCAGGATACTGCACGTTACGCACACACTTCGATAACGATTGTGAATATCATCATCGGCCTCCATTCACACGCGCCGACTTCCTGTCTAACGCCTGGATTTTCCCACTTTTGACCAAGACAATAAAGATTTACATTCACACCTCATTGTGCATTTATTCTCGGCTGGAAAGGTCCAAAGTAAAGCGAAGGATATGCAAGTTCTTTAATTTTTGTTATAATATATCGAAATTGCTCTCTTTCAATATGACCAAAACTAGAAAAAAAATCCGATTGTCCTATATTTGGAGCACCTTCACAGTTTCATGCTAATGTGTTACCTACATATGCTGGTATGATTCGGAACTATTTATATATCAGAGAAAATTTCTTGAAAGCTTCGGAAAAAAAAGCAGAGCCAACGCTTCGGCAGATTTCTGAAATTTTGATCACAGAACTTAAACTGATATGGAACAAAGTCACTCTTCCAACTGTATCGGATTCTCAAATGAGCCATTTGATTAAAGAACATATTAAAAAATGTCGAAATATAAAACAATCAGCAAAAAGGGCTAATGCTACTTATAGTCGAAAAATGAGTGAGTTCAAAGTATCAGCAGAAAACGTATTATTCGACGTATCTGCGTGTAACTGCAACGATTATGCTACTTGCAAATGCAAGAAAAAATTTCCAATAACAGAAAAGGATTTTCTACATGACCAACGTTATGACAAAGAAATGTTCATTGGTGGTGTTGATGTGAAAATAACAAAAAAGCTCATGCGTGTATCTTATAGAATGAAGGTGGAAACAAAATCTTTGACTGAACTCTAGACTTCTAAATTAGAAGAAAAAATTGATCAATTAAGTATTACGAGCAGTAAAGAATCAATAATAGATGAAGAAGACCCCAATTATAGTGATGATTGCAATATAATAAATATATCTGCAGTAAATGAAGTGAAAATGAAACAAATGCGGTTAAAATTGCCAAGTTTGGCACAAGCTTGCTATCGCACTCGTATTTCCGATAGGTCAGCTGCTATAATAGCAAGTTCTGTGCTGAAAGATGTAGGCTTAATAACGGAAGATAATAGTAATCTTATTATCAACCGGAATAAAGTCAGACGAGAACGAAAATGCAAACGTCAAGAAATAAGGAATAACGTGGTGGATGAAAGCGAGGTAGTTAATGCTATTTATTTTGATGGTCGGAAAGATAAAACTCTTGTGCAGAAGAAAAGACGTGCTAAATTTTGCAGAATGACAGTCAATGAAGAACGTATTGTACTCTTATCCGAACCTGGATCACCTGAGTGTATCTTTTGGAACAGCTAAAGAAATTGCAAAATCTATGATGCTTTATCTTCAAAAGAACATAAACCTTCGTGATTTGATTTCCATAGGGTGTGATGGTACAGCTATCAACACTGGAATTCACAATGGACTAATTCGTCGCATTGAAGTGTGCATCGAACATCCATTGCAATAGTTCATATGCCTTCTGCATCTAAATGAGCTACCATTACGCCATTTATTTCAGAAGCTGGATGGACAAACAGCAGGATCCCAGAATTTTCTGGTGAAATCAGGAAAATGATTAAATCTTGTGAACAGTTAGCCGTTGCTGCGTTTCAAATAATACCTGCAAATGTACCAAAAATAGACACAAAAGAACTAAGCACAGATCAAAAGTACTTGTATGATATAGTTCATTGTATAGCAAGAGACACTATCACAGATAGTTTAGCCGCCAGACAACCCGGTAATAAAACATATTCTAGATCAGAGGTCCCCAAACGGTTTATCCCGTTGACCCCTTCGCAGAATATTTGCCATCTTATTGACTCCCAGATTAAGTTTTTAACAAAAACATTAAATCATTTTTTGTATTTCTGATATTAAGCAATAAGGAAACCTGCATAACAACCCAACGAAAGAATTTATAGTTCGCATATCTTATAAAATCCACCCAATAACATTAAGAGAAAAAGGAGATATTCTTCACCGTTATTATAATCTTAAAAATTAATAGCAAAATTATGGATAGATGGAAATTTGCCTATAGTTCTTAAACCGTACGTGTCATATTACGTAAAATACACAATTATCGTTGAAAATATAACATAAATTATATTTGATGAAGAGAAACCTCTAACTGTCATTTTGCGACTACTACTGAATACCTTAAAAATATGTTAACATACCTTTTTATTAAAATAGTTGATATTAGTGAGATGGATGTGTCTGAAATGAAGCAGTAATATTATTGATATTCGGTTGAAAATTGGTAAATTTTAGTCGCAAATCACCACGAATTCCTAAGTTCAATCTGTTCCTCTGTTTTGTTGAAATTGCATTCGCGTGGCTAAAACCAGCTTCAACCATGTATGAAGTTGGGAATGCAAGTAAGAAAGGCTCGGCTTCTGCTCTGAGCTTGGGATATTTAGTGGCAATATTGTTATTGCTCCAAAATTCGCTGAGGTTTTTATTTTTAAACAACGCTTTAGCTTCGAGATCTACACATACGTATTTCAATCAGTTCATCTTCTAAGCCAGGTTCACTACCTTCATTATCTATTTTTACATTGAACATGTGTATTCTCCAAGTCTTCGAAACGTGCTTTAAAGTCTTCTCTTAATTTATCAAGATGTTTAATATATATCTCGAAATCATGGTCGGTAATCTTTTCATTTTCTTTTAGTACTCGCAAGTTTGAAAAATATTTAAAATCGGATCGTGCCAGTGAAGATTTAAATAGCTGCATTTTTACTTGAAAGGCCATTATGATTGTTAGAGCTTGAACAATTGTAACGTTTTTTCCGTAAAAACGCTTCTGTACTTCATTAAATTTCGAAGAAAGGTCTGCCAAACAGAACAGATGGTTCTTGCGATGTTTTAACTAGTCACATAGTGATGGATCATCATTCCTAAGAAACTGTTCATATGAGTCGTACAAGTCAACAAGCCTCTACAAACTATCACCTCTTGACAACCATCTTACCTCAGAGTGCAAAAGTAATTGTTTGAAAGTTTTATCATTTTCTTCACATAACTTCGCAAACAGTCGGGAACTGAGAGGATGAGCTTTAATTTTATTAATTGGCCTGATGCACACTTTTAGAGTATCATGAAGTTTGCCACTTAGTTTTTTGGCTACAAGATGCTGCTTGTGTAGGGCACAGTGAATAGTATGCACTTTAGGAACCTTTTCCTTCAGAAAGACGAGAAATCCTCTGTAATGGCCTATCATGGCAGGTGTAATGTCAGTAGCTATTGCTGTAATATTCCCGAAAGGAATGCTGTGCTTGTTCAAATAATCTTGCAAGCATAAAAAAAATTGTCTCACCTTTTGAATCAGTTTCAAGATATTTAGCAAATAGAAATTCAGCAACAGTTTCATTCAAGGATGGGCTATGAAAACTAACATAAGCCATGAGAAGATTTGAACTTCCGAAAGTTGATTCGTCAAGTTGAATAGCAAACTTACAATGCTGGAACTCAGAGATCAAAGTTCTTTCTACATCATCGGCCATTTCCTCAATACGTCGCTGCACAGTACTTCCACTTAATGGTATACATTTTAAAACTAGTTGAGAGTCTTTCTTCATAACAATTTCAATTACAACTTTTATATAGCTGATATTATAATCTTTTTCACCAATAGTATACGGTTTGCATTTCCTTGCTATATTAAGAGAGATGCTGTAGGATATCTTTAGTCCTCCTTCTTTATCAACACTAGCAAATGACTTCAAGTATGTATTCAAATTTAGCCGAACTCTAAATTTGTCTTTTAGTTTTATGAAATACTCAAAATATTTATTTTTAACATCAGAATTGATCCTTTCCAAGTGATGTTTCATCTTCGCCGGCTTCATAGCATCATTGCTGAAAGTTTTAGCACATAGGAATAGTTTCATTAGCAAACGATGGCACAAAACCATATTTCAAATACTCCTGTGAATATTGTCTGCGTTTCTTCTTATCATTGGTAGCCGACATTGTGGGTATTAAAATCAGGTTTTTAATGTTAAAACACAATACGTTTGCAGCAGAACAAAGCAGCAGTAGTAAGAGACAACTTACTCCCGCACGAGCTATAAAGAACTGTCTGTTTTTTCTCAGAGTGCAGCGGTGCCCCCTTTTGCTAACAACTGATATTTAGAATAGGAAGGGATTATAACTATATCTATATTTTATCTATTAGGTACCATTAGATTGGAAAAATATAATAAAAAAGTATATAAATTTAAGGATTTCCGATATATTACGATATTTTCTCTGTAAAGGACAAAATATCTACATTTAGATATAAAATACTTAGAGTGACAACCCTATTAGAGTGTAACAGTGCAACGTATGTCTGTGTATAATGAACCACCAGCATTCATAACATGTTTGCAATACTAGTACCGTTGCCAGAGTAACACATGCTGTAAGCACCGTAGGCTAAAGCAAAACACAAGCTATAACTAGGATAGTCAGTAGTTGATCATATCCGTATTTCGAATTTTTATTGGAATATTCTATTTTTTGTCCTAGACCAGGGTTCCCCAAACTTTTTATCCCGTCGACCCCTTCATAGAATATTTGCCTTCTTATCGACACCCAAATTAAGTATTTAACAAAAACATTTAATCATTTTTTGCTTTTCTGATATTAAGCAATAAGGAGACCTGCATTACAACCCAACGAAAGAATTTATAGTTCCCATATCTTATAAAATCTACCCAATAACATTAAGAGAAAAAGGAGATATTCTCCACTGTTATTATAATCTTAAAAAATAATAGCAAAATTATGGATAGATGGAAATTTGCTTACTGTTCTTAAACCGTACGTGTCATATTACGTAAAATACACAATTATCGTTGAAAATATAACATAAATTATATTGGATGAAACAAACGTCTTACTGTCATTTTGCGACTACTACTGAATACCTTAAAAATATGTTAACATATCTTTTTATTAAAATAGTTGATATTAGTGGGGTGGATGTGTCTGAAGTGAAGCAGTAAGATTATTGATATTCGGTTGAAAATTAGTAAGTTTTAGTAGCAAATCACCACAAATTCCCAAGTTCAATCTGTTTCTCTGTTTTGTTAAAATTGCATTCGCGTGGCTAAAACCAGCTTCAACCATGTATTAAGTTGGGAATGCAAGTAAGAAAGGTTTGGCTTCCGCTCAAAGCTTGGAATATTTGGTGGCAATATTGTTATTGCTCCAAAATTCACTGAGATTTTTATTTTTAAACAACGCTTTGAGATCTACACATATTTCAATCAGTTCATCTTCTAAGCCAGGTTCACTACCTTCATTATCTATTTTTACATTGAACATGTGTATTCTCCACCTTCATTATCTATTTTTACATTGAACATGTGTATTCTCCAAGTCTTCGAAACGTGCTTTAAAGTCTTCTCTTAATTTATCAAGATGTTTAATATATATCTCCAAATCACGATCGGTAATCTTTTCATTTTCTTTTAGTACTCGCAAGTTTGAAACATATTTAAAGTCGGATTGTGCTAGTGAAGATTTAAGTAACTCCATTTTACTTGAAAGGCCATTATGATTGTTCGAGCTTCAACAATTGTAACGTTTTTTCCTTGTAAACGCTTCTGTACTTCATTAAATTTCGAATAAAGGTCTGCCAAATAGAACAGATGGTTCTTGTGGTGTTTTAACTAATCACATAGTGATGGATCCTCATTCCTAAGAAACTGTTCAGATGAATCGTACAAGTCAACAAGCCTCTGCAAACTATCACCTCTTGACAACCACCTTACCTGAGTGTGCAAAAGTACGATTGTTACTCGTAATTGTTTGAAAGGTTCATCATTTTCTTCACATAACTTCTCAAACAGTCGGGAATTGAGAGGATGAGCTTTAATTTTAAATTAATTGACCTGATGTACACTTTTAGAGTATCATGAAGTTCGCCACTTAGGTTTTTGACTACAAGATTCTGATGTGTAGGACACGGTGACTAGTATGTACTTTGGGAACCTTTTCCTTCAGAAAGACGAGAAATCATCTGTAACGGCCTACCATAGCATGTTCACCGTCAGTAGCTACTGCAGTAATATTCCCGAAAGTAATGCTGTGCTTGTTCAAATAATCTTGCAAACATAAAAAAATTGTCTCAACTTTTGAATCAGTTTCAAGATATTTAGCAAATAGAAATTCATCAACAGTTTCATTCAGGGATGGGCTATGAAACCTAACATAAGCCATGAGAAGATTTGAACTTCCGAAAGTTGATTCGTCAAGTTGAATAGCAAACTTACAACGCTGGAGTTCAGAGATCAAAGTTCTTTCCACATCGTCGGCCATTTCCTCAATACGTCGCTGCACAGTACTTGCACTTAATGGTATGCATTTTAAAACTAGTTGAGAGTCTTTCTTCACGCCATTTTCAATTACATCTTTTATAGCTGGTATTATAATCTCTTCACCAATTGTATGCGGTTTGCCTTTCCTTCTTATATTAAGAGAGATGCTGTATGATGCCTTCAGTCCTCCTTCTTTATCAACAGATGACTTCAAGTATGTATTCAAATTTGGCCGAACTCTAAATTTCTCTTTTAGTTTTTTGAAATAATCAAAATCTCTGTTTTTCGTATCAGAATGGATCCTTTTCAAGTGGTCTTTCATTTTCTCCGGCTTCATAGCATCATTGCTGAAAGTTTTTTCACATAATAAGCACATAGGAATAGTTTCATTAGCAAACGATGGCACAAAACCATATTTCAAATACTCCTGTGAATATTGTCTGCATTTCTTCTTAGCACTGGTAGCGGACATTGTGGCTATTAAAATCAAATTTTTAATGTTAAAACAAAATACGTTTGCAGCAGATAAAACAGCAGTAGTAGGAGACACAACTTACTCCCGCATGAGCTATAAAGAACTGCCTGTTTTTTCTCAGAGTGCAGCGCTGCCACCTTTTGCTAACAATTGATATTTAGAAATAGAAGGAATTAAAATTATATCTAAATTTGATCTATTCAGTACCTTTAGATAGGAAAAAGATAATAAAAAAGTATCTAAATTTAATGATTTTCGATATATTACGATATTTTCTCTGTAAAGGACAAAATATCTACATCTAAAATATAAAAATGAATGTTTGTCTGTCTATCTATCTATCTATCTATCTATAGTTGTATAGAAATCCACAGTTTAGGAGCAACGATCGTGAAATTTTACATACAGGTGTGTTTAAAAACAGCCGAGAGTATTAAGAACTTCCAAAATCGAAATTAATTACCATTAATTTTAAATTAATAAAAAAACCAACAATTTTTGAAGGGTGAATCTAGAAAGGGAAGAGCCACCCAGCCGTATACCAAGGGTGAATCCAGAAATGTAAGAGCCTTACAATTTGAAAAGCCTACATGTTAGGTTTAAAGAACAGCGAGAAGCAAAAACGATAGAAAAATAAATAAAATCGAACAGTTTCAAGTCATATATTAAACCCGAATAATAAAAGAAAATAATAATCTTTCAAGTCAGATTTTATACTCTAAAATAGATCAGATCCAACGGCATATTGACACTCTCGACACGCGATGGAAAATTCGAATCAACCACGCTAAGTGTCACGAGATCTTTTTTAATCGCTACTGCAATCCCCCTGGCTTATATATTTGTGTCTATTAAAGAGTTAAAGACTAAGCTTCTATCCTGCTAACTTATTTCTCACTTAAAACTTCCCTTACTCCATAAATGCATGTATATTCACCAACACATAGCAACTTTTCAATAAACTCAGTGCGAATATATTTTACTTTAGTCAACAGAGAAGCGTGTCATTGTGGCGTATGCAGTAAAACCGCGCGCTTGCTACCCTGTACGATACGGGATCGTGCAAATTTTGCTAAACCTGTATTTTCAGCTTTTTTATGAAGGCCTTTTTTATTTCAGATTTTATTTTATTATTTTTTTAATTATTATTTTTATTTATTTTATAATTTTTATTTTTATTTTTATTTTTCAGCTTTTTTATGATGAAAGTACGAATATAGCTGAAATCTGAGGAGTTTATTACACATTTATATATTTTAATTGGGTTTTCATATTATTAATGTGTATAACATTTCGTATGCTTTTTTTTCTATGTTATTTATACTGTGTTTAGTTTTTTAATGGATTTTGGTAGGTTTATTATAAATTTATATATTTTATGTTCTAATTTTCAGGATTTTTTGCTCCAATGATAAAGGCTAAATCTTTTCTATGTCATTTATACTGTGTTTAGTTTTTTAATGGATTTTGGTAGGTTTATTATAAATTTATATATTTTATGTTTTACTTTTCAGGATTTTCTGCTCCAATGATAAAGGCTAAATCTTTTCTATGTCATTTATACTGTGTTTAGTTTTAAAATTGATTTTGGTTAACAAACATTCATCAATAAATAACTAACAATTTTTGAAGGATGCGACTCTCGATTCACAGACGTGTAGTAGATGGCGCCACTATTTTAAACTTTTACTATTCCAATCCATTTGTAATTTACACTCATGGACAAAAAAATTAGCGCACCAAGAAGGAGTCGTCAAAATGAAACGAAATTTTACATACGTAATGACTACTTTGATATAAGTAAATGATAAGAAAATCAAAGAAAAAGGATAATTTATTTCAGAGAAAAAGGCAAAAGAACGGAGGAGTTAATACTCCGTTGGACCTCCTCTAGCGCGAATGCACGATGCGATACGATCGGGCATTGAGTCATACAAGTTCTGTATGATGTCTTGAGACATTTCGTTCCATATTTGCTGTAACCTTGCCTCTAGTTCGTTCAAACTCGTGGGATGCCCAACTCGTCGTCCCAAATGATCCCAGATATGCTCGATTGGAGACAAATCTGGGGATCGGCAGGCCAAGGAAGGGTAGTAACAGTGCGGAGACAGTCTTGTGACACCCTTGCCGTATGAGGCCGAGCATTGTCTTGTTGAAAAATGGCTCCTGGGAGCCGTTGCATGAGTGGCAACACATGTGGTTGCAGGATTTCATGAACATACCACTGGGCTGTCATGGTGCCACGGAACAATACTAGGGGTGACCGTGTATTGTGGGCAATGGCACCCTATACCATCACACCAGCTGTGGGAGCGATGTGTCGCTGTACAGCAAAGGCAGGATTGAAGCGTTCACCACGGGCTCTCCACACACGAACACGATTGTCATCACTGCCGAGATTGAATCTGGGTTCGTCGCTAAAGACGACCTGGTTCCATTCCGCTGCAGTCTAGTTTACTCGTGCGCGGCAAAACTCCAAACGGAGGCGTCTATGGGTGGGCGTCAAGGACAGCACACGTAATGGGCGCCGCGATACCAACTGTCCTTCAGCCAGGCGCCTTCGTATGGTTCGAGAAGACACAGAGGCCCCTAGTGAAGGTGCTACCTGTGCGTGGATGGCGGCCGATGAAGCAGTTGGCTGTACGCGTGTATTTCTTACGATGTGGCGGTCTTCTCGACGACTGGTCTGTCGAGGGCGTCCTGAGCCTGGTCTTCGTGTACATGACATCTCTTGGGTCCACTGGTCCCAACACCTCCTCACAACACAATCAGAGCGGCCTAATTGACGAGCTACTCGCTTAGCTGACCACCTAGCTTCCATCATCCCGACGATTCTCCCCCTCTCAAACTGCGACAACTGCTTATATTGTCTTCGAACACGGCGTAATGGCATGTATATCTCAGCTCTTCCTTTGTAAATGATTCAGCACACTCAAACAAGCTTTGGTTACCTGTTTTATACTCCACAGAGTACGATGTTCAACGCCTTCTACCGGCTATACGTAATGCGCAATCACGCTGCATTTCTAACCATTTGCATATCTCCCCGACATGTACCTTCATTGCAAGTTTCGTTACGATCCCGCAATTATTTCTTGGTGCGCTAATTTTTTTGTCCATGAGTGTATCTTAATAATATACTAGCTGAAAACCCGCACTTCGCTACGGAGGCATTCAAATTAAATACTATGTCACTGTATGCAATTAATGTCAATATATATATAATAATTACGACGATCAATATATACAAATGATGTAAAAAACAAAAAAATATATTTATAAAAAATCGTAAGGGATATTTTTATAGCCAAGATAATGTAGAAGAAAATATTCAAATTAAATCTCATAAGACATACTAAAGAATATAGTACAGTTAATGTAGTACAGTTTGAGGAACATATCTTTTACATTACTTTAATATTTTTTTGGATAATGTCCAATCGTCTGCCGCATTAGCAAGAAAAAAAGTATTTTTTTGTCTATTTCGTTGTTATGTGACGATAAATTTATTTAAAGTACCAGAAAAAGAAATCACGTGATCAGCGTTTAATAAATTAACCTTTTACATGCCAATGTTCCTTTTTTGGAACACCATGTTTAATATTTTTTTTAAAAATAAACTCTGATATCTGTCAGTTTGAAAAAATTACCGTTTATTATAGAAGGTATGATTGATTTTTTGACATAATTTTTTTTTTCAAATATGAATATTTTAGCGTAGAAAAATTTCTAAAAATCGGCTTTTTTTACAATTTTTACAGTTCATAAAAAAAAAATTCTATAAAATTCTTAAAAATTCAAATCCACTCAAAAATTTCCCCATCGTACTTGCAAAGGACAAGTTTAACGAGTTAATAAAATAAATTAAAATAATAACAAGAAATAGTTCCTCAAGACTGAGTAAAAATGCAATGTTCCAAAAAAAGGAACATTGGCATGTAACGATATACAAAATCAGTGATATCACACGTGATCAGTGATTCTGCCGTCTGATTACTTAGAAAATTCAGCCGAACTTACAAAGCTGTATGCCCTACACAACGGAGACTCTTTGGAAGTCGACGCAAATGACATTCGGCAGTTTCTTGGATTACTGTTGTTTAGTGGCTACCACTCAGTACCTGATGAAAATACATATTGGAGCTCTCAGGAAGATTTGCATATCCTAATTGTTAGCAATACAATGCCTAGAAATAAATTTCGGATGTTAAAAAAGTATTTCCACATTGTTGATAATAGTAAATTGGAACCAGGTGATAAATTAGGAAAAATTTCTCCCTTTTATAAAGAGATTGAAAAAAATTTTCGTCAATTTGGATTTTTTCATGAAAATATGAGTATCGATGAATCCATGGTTCCGTGTTATCGACATAGTTCGGCTAAGGTGTTCATACGTGGAAAGCCAATTCGCTTTGGTTTCAAAGTTTGGATGATCTGCTCAGCAAATGGTTATCCTTATGCTATGTCTATCTACGGTGGGAAAAGTTCGAAAAAGGAAAAAATTTGCTGCTTGGATTTTATTGACAATCCAGAGAAACACATAATATTTTTTGATAACTTTTTACATCGCACAGTCTGCTGACAGATTCATCTAACAAAGGCTTTAAGGCAATCGGCATAGTACGAGATTATATAATGGGACAATGTCCTCTTAAAACAGCAAAAGAAATGTCGAAATTTCAACGTGGAGAATTTGATTACTGATGCGATGGAGAAGTTTATATGTGCCTGGAAGTAGTCAACATGAGGTTCAGTGGTTAACAATTTCTAAATCGAACGACAAAAGAAACGAAAGTCAACAGAATTAATATTAAGAATAACATTTAATGAAAATAGAATGTGCTCTTAGTAAGAAGCACCCTTTCGAAGTGACAAAAATTTACTTAAAGCGGGAATCGAAATGTTGAAAATCAATGCGCATGCGCGCTATACAGGAAGTGATCTATTTATAGAAATCTCGCGCTACAGTTCACTATAGCAGCTGTTAGTAGAATTACATTGCGAACAGTTTATGATTAAAAATAAAAAAAGAGTTAATATAATCGAAGAAGGAAAAGTCCGGAGATGATCAGACTGGAACATCCCGGCCACCGTTGGACGGCTGTCCAACATCTTCACTGATGGGTAAGGGCACAACCTTCGTGATCGCTCGGCGGAAGGTTCCCTTAGATGTCTTTAAGTCCAGTACTCGTACCACTCCGTCAGCTCCAGGATGAACTCCAATGACTCTGGCAAGGTTCCATTCCAAGGGTGTCTTGCAGGGCTCCTTTAGCAGTACAAGTTGGTCTACCTCTAGGTTTTGTCGTCTTTGGGTCCACTTCGGTCTTGTCTGCAGCTGGTTTAAATATTCTGTGGTCCATCTGTCCCAAAACTTTTTCCTCATCTCTTGAATCAAGCCCCACCTAGAGGAAGGAGAAAAGGAATCTGGAGCAGTATGAGGTTCAGGAAACGACGTGATAGGGGCACCAATTAAGAAATGCCCTGGAGTTAATGGCTGTAAATCATTGGGGTCCGCAGACATTGGACATAGGGGACGAGAGTTAAGAATACTCTCTATCTGAACTACTATTGTATTTAACTCCTCGAAATTTAAAATGGTGGTTTTTGCAATTTTCAGGAGTATTCTCTTCATTGATTTTATGTTGGCTTCCCACAAGCCTCCAAAATGAGGTGATGCAGGTGGTGTGAAAGTCCATTGAATGCCTTCTTCAGCGCTGAAATTCTGTACTGGGTTAGACTTGCAAATTTGAAATAAAGAATTCAAAATATTTTTAGCGCCTTTAAAATTGGTGGCGTTATCACTCCAAATGAGAGAAGGTTTCGAACGTCTTGACACAAATCTTCGCAATGAAGCTAAAAATGCTTCAGTCGTTAAGTCTGATACGACCTCAAAGTGAACTGCTTTTGTACAAAAGCAAATAAATATAACGATGTATGATTTTATTATAACTCTGGATCTTTTTAGATTAGGTTTAGTTAAGATAGGTCCAGCGAAATCAAGACCTACTTTTTCAAAAGGTCTAGAAGGTACAATTCTGTCTCTAGGCAGATCACCCATTATTTGGTTAATAGTTTGAGTTTTTGATCTAAAGCATGTCAAGCATTTACTAATGACTCTTCGCACCCTATCTTGACCAGAGGGTATCCAATATTGTTGGCGAATCAAATAAAGTGTGGTTTGTGTTCCAGAGTGCAAAGATTTGATATGGTAATAGTTAATGAGTAGCTGAGTAAAGTGATGTGATTTAGGTAAGAGTTTTTGATGTTTCTGTGATTCTTGTAGTTCAGAAAACTTCAATCGTCCGCCAACCTTTAAAAATCCGTTCCCGTCAATAAAAACGTTTAACGACAAAATCTTACTACTTCTTGGAAGAAGTTGGTTGTTCTTCAAGCATTTAATTTCGGTACTGAATTCAGAAGCTTGTATTCTCTTAATTAAAACATTTGTGGCATTTTGTAACTCAGTTGCACTTAAGTTGTCCTTTTTTCTATCCATTTGCTTAAGTTTACAATTATTACTAAATCTAATTAAGTAAGCAGTTACTCTAATCAATTTGGAAAAAGAGGAATATTTAGTTATAAAACTATCAAAGTCCTGATTCTTATCTAAAACGTTTGTATTTAAAGCTGTAATTGTTTTAATTTCAAGTGTCTGTTGGTTCTTTTCACATTTTATATCCTTAGATGGTTCTAAGTTCTTAGGCCAGGTGGATTCGTCTTGTTTTAACCAGGATGGTCCTTGCCACCACAAATCACTGTTTTTTAATTCAGACACTGCAAGTCCACGTGAAATCAAATCCGCCGGATTTTCTTTCCCAGGGCAATGAGCCCATTGAGTTGGATTAGTGTATTTGTGAATTTCCTTTATCCTATTTTTTACGAAAACTTTAAATCTGTCAGGTGAGCCCTTTATCCAAAAATATGTAATGGATGAATCCGTCCAAAAAAATTTGGAAACCGGAAACTCTAAACCTTTAATTATTTTGTCGCTTAACCGTGCTGACAACAGGGCTCCCATTAGCTCGAGTTTTGGTAAGGATAAAGTCTTCAAGGGGGCTACCCTTCCTTTAGATGCAACAAAACTAATCACAACGGTGTTGTCTTTCAATTTTGCACGCAAATAAGCAACTGTCCCGTATGCTTTGATAGATGCATCCGCAAAGAAATGCAACTGAATATTGTCAATGTCTTGATTTAAGGCATGTGCAAAATAGTAACGGGGCACACGAATTTCACTTAACTTTTTTATGTCATCACACCATTCTTTAAAAATCATAGCAGTCTGTTTTGGTATGTTCTCATCCCAATCTAACCCAAGGCACCATATCTCTTGTAGTAAGCATTTGATACGAATTGTGAACGGACCTAAAAGACCGATTGGATCAAATATTCGACCAGCAATTTGCAGTACATATCTTTTAGTCTCGTTCCCTTTAAACAGGCATTTTTCAATATTTTGAGTATCAAAATAAAACACATCGTTTTTAGGATTCCATCCAACTCCCAGAACTTTTGAAGGAACTAAAGGTTTGTCAAAAGAGTCCTCAAAGTCCTCAACTTCAAATCCAAGCGCTTTTAATTTAGCTAATAATTCTGGAGAATTAGTTCTCCATTTTCTTAAATACATACTGGCTTCTTTAAAAATATCATGACTTTGTAGGCACGTAGTGAGTGCTATGTCAACAGTCTTTTCACCGAAAATATAATCGTCGACATATAGACAATCATGCAACAACTGACAAGTATGAGGAAAGATTTCTACATACCCCTTCAGATGGTATTTAATTGTAGCGTTCAACAGGAATGGGCTGGATGTGACCCCGAACAAAACTCGTGTCAATCGGTATTCTTGAAGGTTCTCGTCTGCTATGTGGCTTTCGCTCCAAAGAAATCTTGTAAAGTCTCTGTCTTCCTCATCTATTTCTATTTGCAGAAACGCTGCCTTGACGTCCGAAGTAATAGCTATGGGGTTCGTTCTAAATCTTAATAAAAGATCAAAGAGATCAGGTAATAAGTTTAAACCAGCATACAAACAATCGTTTAAAGAAATTTTTCCTTTTCCATGAGAGGAGGCATCGAAAACGATGCGCAGACGACTAGTACTCTTGTCATTTCTAATTACAGCTCTGTGTGGGAGATAGAAACAGTTCACTTCTTTCGCTCCCCTCTCTACAGGTTCTATGATATTTTCTTTCCTATAGTCATCGAGAACTTTTCGGTATTCTGTAAAAAATAAAGGATCATTAATGAATGATTTCTTAAGCGTTTGGAATCTCCTGTTGGCAACTTCTTTATTATCATCTAACATCTGCTTCATTTCAGGTTTCCATGGTAACTTGACCTTGTAGCGTCTATTCTGAAATGAAATTCCTTCATTAAAATTTCTCATTATCTCCTCTTCAATTTCATCTTTGGCATCAGCTTCTGCACTGATTCCAATGCCTTCGAGTTCAAAGAACTCTTTCAACTGATCACAAATGGTCTTCTCTTCAACTACAACTTTCATACTAACCAACTCATGATTTACACTCCCTCTTCCCAGAAGGCACCAACCAAACAGTGTTTCTGAAGCTACAAGTTTATCATCTAATCGTTTAATTCTGCCACTTACTATGTTAAAATAGAAATCTGATCCAACTAAAATAACTATTTCATTGTCTCTATAATTATAGGAATCTGCAAGTTGTAGATTTTTTAAATATTTATAGCTTTTAGATATGTTTAGGTCAGGGGTTGGTATGTTAGCTGCCGAAATCTGGTCTGTAACTAATGCTTCAATTTCAATGTTCAAAGATGGCACATCTCTATTTTCCAGACGGACTTTTACAACATCATAAATTTTTTGAGTTGCTTCCTTAACACCAAAGGCATAAACAGAAAGCTTTTCGGTTCTTATTACGGGGAGCCTTAATTTTTGAGAAATTGTACAATTAATAAAACTTTTCATCGATCCATTATCTAAAAGAATCCTAACAGGTTCTTTTTCTTCGTTTGAGGAAGACCTAATCATCGCAGTACAGGTTTGCAATAAAACTCCAGACTGGTTTTTTGCTACCGAATTGTTTTTAATATTTTCTTGGCAATGCGAAACTGCGGTAACAACTTTATCGTCAATCGTTTTGCCAAATTGAAAACAAATAGACCGATTATGTTTATGATTACAGATATCACACATTTCCTTTTTCCTACAGTCTTTTATTCTGTGTTTTTGCTGTAAGCACAGAAAGCAACGCGCTTGTTTCTTTAATAGTTCCTTCTTTTCATCAACAGTTATGCTATTGCAATGTTCAGAATTGTGGTTTGTTGCTTTACAGTAGAGGCATGCCGTTTCTGAAATTGGCGCTAAATATTCTACTGTTTTGTCTACATTAGATGAAATGAAAGGACGACTTTGATTTCGCGACGTCTCACGAGCATTGTAATTATTATAGCTAAAATTATGTTGATATTTTGAACCCGAATGCTGATTGACTGGTTTTTTTCTTTCATTTTTTGAATTTTGAAACAAAATGGAAGATTCCCTACATTCTATTTCGATTTTAAGAAATTTCAATAATTCTGAAACATCAAATTGATTCATTTCTTGATCCAATCGTTTTCTATTAAATGCTAAGGATAACTCCTCTGGAATTAATTTTATTAAAATAGGGTATAATAAATGGCCATACATTCCAGAGGTTACGTTGAGTGATTCTAAACTTCTAATTTGCACCTCACAGGTGTCATAAAGTTTACGTAAACCAGTTATATTATTTGTATCTTTAACAGGGTATAAATTTAATAATCTGTTCATGTGGGCATTTATTACCAGGAAATCTTTGCCGAATCTCTGTTCTAAGAGGCAGAGGGCTTCTTTATAATTTTCTTCAGTTAGTGCGAATCCATTAACTACGTTAGCGGCAACACCGCCTAACAAAGATTTTAAATAACTAAATTTATCAATTAGTGATAAAGTTTCGTTTTTATTGATTGCGTTCTGAAATTTATTCCAGAACTCTAGCCAGTTGCAAGGATCTCCATAATATTTATCAATATTCAATTTAGGTAATTTAACAGTTTTCAAATGATTTTGAGAGATTGATGAAACTCCACTAGCACTGCTTTCGCTGGTTCTACCATCATCTTGACTCGATATATTTCGATCAACATTACGACAAATAATTTTCAGTTGTGCGGAAAGCTTTGCATTCCACAATGTCATTTTACTATTATAATCAACAGCAGAATTAATCTCAGAATCAAATTCTTTCTCTTCTGTTATAAGAGACTGAACTGCCTTGTCTAAATCTTTTATTTGTTTAATTAAATCCAAAAGTTGAATTAAATTCTGTTCTAATAGCTCTTCAGTATTTAACTGATCAAATTCGCTTTCGAGTTTGTTCAAAAATCTAGTTACTGCGGCGCGAACAACGCCTCTAATCTTTTTTTGTTTCGACAATTCATCCATCTCTCAAGTTATGTGACACTTCAACAATATTCAATAAATCAAAATTCTACTATATATTCATATTCAACATTTCAACACTTCTATAAAATTGGAATTCTATACTCAAAAACTAAATAAATCTCTACAGTTATATCAACTAAATCAACAATTTTTCAAATCTTCAATCAAACTCTTCTAATAGTTTCAAATAATTGAGCTCTGGAGCATCTAATAAAAATATTCTTCTTACCTTGGAAAGGCATCAAATCCGTGTTAATCCATAAACGAAATCACAATGGCGTCGCTCTTCCCAACCGAAGTACGAGTATTTCTCGCCTAACAAAACCTACCACAAGGGAACGAAAACGCCAACTGAGTTTGATTCTAATGAATTTATTTCAAATCAAAACTTCCAGTGCCGATGCACCAAATGGAAGTAGTCAACATGAGGTTCAGTGGTTAACAATTTCTAAATCGAACGACAAAAGAAACGAAAGTCAACAGAATTAATATTAAGAATAACATTTAATGAAAATAGAATGTGCTCTTAGTAAGAAGCACCCTTTCGAAGTGACAAAAATTTACTTAAAGCGGGAATCGAAATGTTGAAAATCAATGCGCATGCGCGCTATACAGGAAGTGATCTATTTATAGAAATCTCGCGCTACAGTTCACTATAGCAGCTGTTAGTAGAATTACATTGCGAACAGTTTATGATTAAAAATAAAAAAAGAGTTAATATAATCGAAGAAGGAAAAGTCCGGAGATGATCAGACTGGAACAGTGCCCTTGGAACGATAGTTCTGTTGTAACTATTACAACAAATTTTATCACTCACGAACCATTAGGAAGAGCAAAAAGATATGTCCGAGCTAAAAAAAAAAGTTGATTTTCCTTTACCTTACATTATAAAATTATATAATAAAGGAATGGGTGGAGTACACCTGTTGGACCGACTTCCTGGAAGTTATCGACCAAAGTTACGCAGCAAAATATGGTACTTTATTCCTGAATCATAGTGCGGCATGTAAAAGGTTAAATTCTAAAAATTAATCTTTAAAAATTCACCAAAAATCACAAAATGGAGGTAAAGATTCGAAAAAGATTTCATTTTAAAGAAATTTTTTAACCCTCAAATTATTATTTTAAATGCAAACTTAAAAAAAGTTACTAAAACAACTTAAAAATTTAATTTTAAAAAAATCTAAGAAGAATTTTTCAAAAATCTTTTTTAGTGCACCCCTACACTATAAGAAGAATCGCCATGCAAAATGTCAGCCATTTAGGTCCCGCGGTTTGGTTTGTACGTTGTATGTCAGTCAGTCAATCAGTCAGTCAGTCAGTTACGGAACTGTTTTATATATATAGATTATTATTACTATCTTTATATCGTAACGTTAACTTCATACGCACGCATTATTTTCCTATGCTTTCTTTTAATTATCTTTATAATAGCGTAATTTTCATATGATTTTAAACAACAATCATTTTTAAATGGCATTCAATTGACTGTTAAAACTTTATATTTACACCCTATTTAATAGAAGTAGGGTGTACATTTTTCAAAGAGGATGTTTCAACATTCAACTTCAAAGAAGTAGGGTGTAAATTGTAGGGTAGAAAGTTGGTAAAATCAAAATTTTGTGCAAGGTATTTCATTTCTCGATTAAAAGTAGTTATTTTCTAAAAATTAGTTTATTTCGCTTGAAAAGCTAAATATTTTATGCACGCGGTTTATATTATTATTACTATCTTTATATCATAACGTTAACTTCATGCGCGAGCATTATTTTCATATGCTTTTTTCATTATTATCTTTATAATAGCTTTATTTTCATATGCTTTTAAACAACTATCGTTTTTATTCATATTATGTTGGTTTTTTATTAATTAAAAATTAAGGGTAATTAATTTCGATTCCGGAAGTTCTTATTATCTTTATTTTCATATGCTATTTCATTTACGAATTATTCAAATGTTGGCTAAAAAACTTTTATGTAATTTATACATTTGTGTGAGTTTAATTATTATAATTAATAAATTTATATTTCTGGAGAGGATGTTTCAGTTTTTAGTGTACTATGATGAAAGGCTGAATCTACCAAAATTCTGAGGAGTTTATTATGGACAGAAAAGGAATTTAATATGTAGAGGATGTTTATAGGAGTTTAATGTGGAGAGAAGTTGAATGGTTTGCAGCCCTCAATCAAACACTTCATTTTTTAAGAGGCAACGCTAAAGTCATATCATGGTTCTATTGGAAATTTCTGCTAAACCTGTAATTTCAGCTTCTTTTTTTGCCCAAATGATAAAAAGCTAAATCTAGCTGAATTCTGAGGAGTTTATTATAATTTTATATATTTTTTATTGTGTTTTCATTTTATTCATGTGTATAAGATTTCACATGTTTTTTTTCTATGTTATTTATACCGTGTTTAGTTTTAAATTAATTTTGGTTAACAAACATTAGACAATTTGACATTTTTAATTTTCAGATTTTAGTGCTACAATGATGAAAGGCTGAAATTCCTAAATTCTGAGATGTGTATATCATTTCACATATATTTTTTCTATGTTATTTATACTGTGTTCATTTTTAAATTGATTTTAGTTAGCAAACATTCGTAAAATCTCGGGCAACGCCGGGTACTTCAGCTAGTTTACATATAAAATACTTAGAGTGACAATTCTACTAGAGTGTAACAGTGCAACGTATGTCTGTGTATAATGAACCACCAGCGTTCATAACATGTTTGTAATACTAGTACCGTTGCAAGATGTAACTAAGGAAAACAGAGTAACACACAGAGCCTGACTAAGGCAGGGGCATACGGGGCAGTTGCCCCGGGCCCTCACATCAGAGGGGGGCCCCCAAATCGAATAGAAAGTTTAGTATTAAGTATTAAGTTCTTCATTACTGAAGTAGTGAAGCAGAGGGGGGCCCCAAAGAAGTTTTTGCCCCGGGCCCCAATTAGGCTAAGTCGGGCCCTGGTAACACATGCTGTAAGCAGTGCTGTAAGCACTGCAAGCACATGCTGTAAGCAGCGTAAGACAAATCTCAAGTTATAACTAGGTAGTCAGTAGCTGATCATATCCGTATTTCGAATTTTTATTGGAATATTCTATTTTTTTTCCTAGACAGTTTAATTGATCCTCTTTGATATTAATAGACCCCCTTTCAACCCTCGTGTATTCATCGACCCCCTTTCGACCCTCGTGTATTCAAAGACCCCTAGAGAACTCTTATCGACCACGTTGGGGACCCCTGTCCTAGACAGTTTAATTGATCCTCTTTGGTATTAATCGACCCCTTTCGACCCTCGTGTATTCATCGACCCCTAGAAAACTCTTATCGACCACTTTGGGGACCCCTGTTCTAGATGGTTAACAACCGCAAATAGAATATTGCGATTGTACGTAGGAACCGTGAATCCATCGGAAAATTTAAAAACTTTGGTGCAATTTATCATGAATGTTTATGCTCCGATGTGGTTCGACTTCAAAATAGATAATAAGTGTAAAGATGGGCCTATTCATTTGTACAATATAATAAAAAGATCTCGATACTTACCATCTGATTTAAAAATTCCTGTTGACAAAGTTTTAGACACGTTGTCGCTGGAATCTTGCTGGCTCAGTTTCGGGTTCGATCCCGCTTGTGACATTAAGCTAAATGATACTGGGATTTGGAATTTAGGAATTAAATGGATTGAGTTTATTCTAGGACCTAAAATGAAATTAAATTAATTCAAGTAAATTTAGTAAGTTTGGTTAAAAAAAATATGTACTACCCGTTGTCAACTACTCTAAGTAGTTTCTAAATTTGCTAGTTTATTCCGACTTAAAGGGGGTTTGTCTTCGCGCATCCTGCGGACCCGGTGGGCCGGAGGGACTTCTATTGCGCGGTTGGTCATCAATTTTTGCCGATACGCGAAAGCGGAGGGGGCTGTGGTGCTTTAGATTTATGACGCATTTTGACGTGTTGATTGCGGAGGCCGACTAAACAAGTACCGTCATGTTCTTCAAATCATCTGTGGACGGTATGAACTTCATGGCGGAGAATTGTCGCTCTACAGATATCGATCTCCATTGGGGTAAACCATTAACATAACAGGATACACGTGGTCAGCGATAATATGTAAATAATTTTTAGAATTCAGACACTGTTCCATCCGCATTATAGAGCACAAACAATGCTAGGAGAACATCACCCAAGCATAGCATTGCCTCCACCACCTTGCACTTGTATCTATGCACTTAGGGTCCATGCTTTCGTGCTGTTTTCTCCATATTAACATCCTGTCACCAACATGGTGTAGTTGAAATCGAGATTTATCGGAGCACATTACCCTTTACCATTATTTTGCTGTCCAGTTCTTACGATCCTGAGTGAACTGGAGTCGCTTGATCTTGTTAGCTGTAGACATCATATGCTTTCGAACAGGCCTTCGACTTCCACACCCTATGGTAATGTACAACGACCAGTACGTTGAGAGATCACCGGAGTTTGTCCCTTATTAAAATTATCCGTAATTTGATATACTGATATCCTTCTGTTGAACAGGACAGGTCTTGAAACTCTCCTTACAGCTCGAGTATCCATTAGCCGGTGACGACTACACGCCTTACTTTGAGACCCTGTTTTTTTGTTTGGTAGCCCACCCTTTGTAAACATGAACAACAGCTGCTCTCGAACTCTTCACAAGCGATGTAGTTTCGTTGAAACTCGCTCCGTTGTTTCTATCACCTGCGTTAATTTGAACGTTCAAAGTCCATTAGATTGCGTTTTCTACCCATCCAACAGCAATACCCTACAACTGCCTTTTCAATTATCCAGAAATACCTTTTTATACCCATTTCACCCTCTAGCAACGATAGCGTGACGTTATAGCTGAGTTGCATAAAATTTCTAGTGATGATAATAAAATGGCCACTCTATGTAGAGTCTATCGTTCGTTTATTGGTTTTAAACTCTTTCTCGACAAATAGCTTGCTAAGCAAACATACCTGAAATATCAAAACAATATCAATGGCGAAAAAAAAATCGGCTAGTTATAGCAAATGTTATAGATTTAAGAATGAATTCAATCACGTAGCCAAGAATTTTTGGAGGGAGGGGTAGAACAGTGTCTGATGAAGACATAATTAAAAGTTGTATTTAGTCAAATAGTGTAACAGCATACAAGGATGACCTAAATAATGATAGGTAACCGAGACTTTTATCTTCTTATGCTCCTTTCAGGGATTAGACTTCGTCCCTTAGCATTTATATGATTTTTTATGTATGTTTGAGTTGGAAAAGGGAGAAAGATACACCTTGAGACATCTTGCACTTTTAATATAATGTCGGAAATATTGACGAGCACTTTTTTTTGTTATGTGTTCTTACTAATATATTAATTTAAAAAAGATTTAAGACTTTTCGATTTTGCAGCCAGAGACTTTGGGTGTGACAAATAGCTTGTCCATTCTACTCAATAGTGGAACATCTTGCGCACTGAATTCTTAGACAACCTGATCAGAAAAAGGAAAAATCAGCGGCTGCCACTGTAGCTATGGACTGACCAAATCTCTCATAAATTTTAATGTACTATTTTCAGCTAAATTTTGTGATTTCAAAAGAAAAAAATAATAATTAATTTAATAAAAATTCTGTGTTTTCATATTTTAGCAAATATAATTTATTTTATTCCTTGTTTTATCTTCCGTTGTTCTCTCCAATGTTTTTATACAAGCATATTAATTTTTGTGTCATTCCGACAATTACATATGAATTATTCCCGAGTATACTGATTATACACATTAATTTTTGTAAACTGTGTAGATGAAGAAAAAAATTCATCGCTAGCAGAAACTGTATTCATAATCGTAAAATCCCGTATAACAGGGATTCCCGACGGGTGTCCAAGTGGACCCCTTGGGTTTCGATGGAAGTTTAAAAAGGGTCTATAGTTTTCCAGGGTGTCTATTGGGGGTCTATGATAAATTTTTCTGTTTTAAAATTTAATTTATTTTTTAGGAATGTAATTATTAGATAATAATATCCTTTTTAATATGTATAAATACAGATTTGCACAAGGCTGAGTGATCCATGCATCTAAAGTCAAATGTCATGGCGCTTTTGTATATGCCTCGAATGCCACCGTCGGCTTTTATTTGTGTACAAACACTAGGCAGAACTGGAGAAATCCACTAGACCTTAAACAGCACATGGGTCCTTCCAATCCAAACATGAGAAGCAGTTTCGTTTTTTCTCTCGGTGATGTTTGTGCAATTACAATCTGTGATCATGAAATCTTGTTTATATTTCTGAAATTAAAAATGAAAATAGGACAAAAACAATAAAACATAAAACTAATGAACCACTTTTTCGTTCATATTCTTAATCAAATTGTTATCTTTAAGTGCTTTATGTACAATTATTAGTATTATAATTATGTTGTATGCTATATATTATAGAGTAAAATGAGAGGGGGTCGATGAAGAAAATCATTCTTTTAAAAGGGATCGATGTAGGAAAAAGGTTGGGAACCTCTGCCGCATAACCTGTCTGGTGTGACTTTATGTCTGTAAAAGATAGTGAGGATGATTCAACCCATGACAGTTTCACAGCTATTTTGTCTCGCTAAATGATGTAGGAAAGTCGTCGGATCGTCGTTCGGAGCAGTAGTGGGTTGAAAGAATTCTGCTAGCAACCTAAGCGTTGTGCCATAAACCAGTTCGACAAAGGTTGCATCTAGGTCCTCTTTGAAAGGTGCACGAAGACCGAGCAGAACGATTAAGTGAACTTCGGTCCATCGACGATTTTTTTTTTGGATCCAGCATTTGACTAGTCAACGCCTGTTTGAGCGACCGATGGAAACGTTCTACAAGTCCGTTTGCACAAGGATGATATGGAGTGCTGCGAATCCGTTTGATGCCAAGGAGCGACATAAGAGATGTGACTCAAACTGTCGTCCTTGATTTGTAGTGATGATCGATAGTATACCGAATCTTGCGATCCAGTTCGTGACGAGTCTACGGGAGACTCTCTCTGCAGACATGTCTTGTATTGGTATAGCCTCAAGCCATCTCGTGAACCTGTCTACACAAGGTAGGTGAGTAAGTATTGAAACACTTCCGATGGTAAGAGGTCCCACGAGATCTAAGTGCACGTGGTCAAAATGTCGTGATGGAAGTGAGAATGCTTGAGGTGTACTGCGAGTATGACGAAAGGCTTCTGAGCGCAGACAGCTTGTACACTGCGTGTCCACTTTTCAATGTCTGAGAGCATGAACAGTCATACAAATTGTTCCTGGATGAGCTTTTTAATGGTTAGAATTCCAGGATTGAAGAGATTGTGCAGTGCCTCGAAAACTGATCTCCGAAAGCTTGCAGGAACTTAAGGTCGGAGTTTTTCCTCAATAGGGTCACAGAAAAGTTTAGCCCTTTCGTCCAATCGAAGGGGTCGGGAGTTAGAGAGAGTTCTCATGTTCTGACAGGATATTTTTTAGTTACTCGTCTTTCGTTTACGCTTCTGCAATGTTTGCGAAGTCAGGAGTTGAGAGATGGATGCCATTGATTATAGACAATGTGTCAGTGACAACGTTATCCGTGCCCCTTAGGGCCTGTTCACATAGGAGTCCGTTGCGTAGCGTTAAGGAAAAGATTACGTTGAGACGAAAATAAACGAATCATAGGCGTTGAAAATTTCATTGCTAATCGTTTGGAGGCATATGATTGGTTTATTTTCGTCTCAACGTCAGCTTTTCCTTAACGCAACGCAACGGACTCCTATGTGAACAGGCCCTTATGTGCCAAATATCAGTGCGAATTACGATATGAAATCTAAGAGTCTCAGCTGTTGCGGAGAACACGAATCAGATTTTTGATTGAACGCATAAATCAGGGGGTCGGTGATCAGTGAAAATTACGATATTTTGATCAGCTAAATTAAATATTTGATTTACCGGTCTCGACTGCATGTAACTCAAGTTAAGACATAGTATTCACTATATTAATGCACTTTAATCACATAACAAAGTGAAATAAACATTTCCACGGAATTCCCCATTTTCAAGACTTGAGTTAGCTAGAACGCTGGTTGCGTCTACTTCTACTATGCCATTGCCAATTTCCGGAGTAATAAAGAGTTTTGTAGAGTACACTACAGATACTAGTCTTCCAGAAATCCCCATAAGAAGCATGCTTTGAAAGGACCCTTTCACCTTTTCAACGTAATCTATGGATTATTTTGTAGTCTACTTGCCAATTTTAGTATTAACAGTCATCACGCTAAAATCCTAAAAAGTATGTGAGGCGAGATATCTTGTCCTCTTCTCCAAGATCAAATTTAAAGCCATTATTAAGCACTGTTAACATCATTTAGAATTTCTAGATGCAATACTCTCTGAAAAAGGGTAGAAAGTAAGCGATGTTTAAGAGTGTAGTGTGAAGATGATGTTAAATAATTCCCCACGTAATCTTATGATTTCTGTTCTAATTTTTTTTTTCTTACAATATTCCAATTTTTATTGAATTAATTTTAGAGTTATGAAAATGACAAATTTGACTCGTAAAAGATATTATGCGTTTTTATTAATTTCGTACAAAAGGTAGCTTGCTTCTCAGTTTTAATCTCACTATTCACCTCCATGAAAGTTTTTCCATACAAGGAAGAAGAAAACCGTATTCATCGTGACGCTAAAAATTTTATTTTCATGACATGATGTCATGCGTATGACTCATCGGTCTGTTGGGATCTTTCTGCTATGAACTATGGTTATGTGTTTTGTTTAGCTGTAAAAAATTCCTGTCTTTTTTGGACTTCATATTTCTTATTTTGGTGATATAATCCTATGTATTCTCAAGTTAATGAAAAAAACTTATCTGATCGCTTGTCCGTAGCTGATATTTTATCATCTATGGCGAATGGCGCAGATGAATCGTCAACCTCAGTTACTGTAAGTATAACAATTTTGTACTATTATTTGTGATTGTGTTTGGTAGGCGTGTAGATATTACTATTATAATGAAGCGTATTTTCTTTTGTTTAGCACTTTAGTCATGTATCAGAATGGTAGTTGTCTAAACGATCATTTTTAAGCTCACATGTTTTGATTTTTGATATGGTTCTGAAATCTGTCAAATATATTGTGTCTGTTAATTAGGTGTGCCAAAGTTCGTCATAGGATATATCATGTATTGTTCAGTGTTTTACGTATATCAACTACGTAATGAATCGGATTATACCGATGCATATTTTCTAACGTGTAGTACGATTTAGGAAAATAACAGCGTTCTATCAACTCTTAAATATTTTCATATGTACTGGCTTGAAACTTTTAAATGTATTGGTTGAAGTGGAAGGGACACAGGTACGCTTATTATCGGATGCTACGGTAAATATAAATAGTCATTACTTTGTGCGCTCAAATAGGTTTCCTGGAGCCAAGACAGCTTTTCTCTATGTAGCATGTTTTCTATAACATGAATATGGCTCATACTAAATCTTACTTAATTTTTCTCGTAATATCTGTTATGAGAATCTTGATGATCTACTGATCAGGCATTGTCTCTTTTCTTCCCAAAAGTGTAAATCTTAACATTCAATCATGCTGAATACTTTAAAGGGCCATGATGAAAAAAATTTGCTATCAAATTATATTTTTGTTTTGTTCATATATTGGTAAAACATATATTTTCAAACGTAACTTTAAGTGATTCATTATTGAATCCTCGTTAGTTAAAGTCATGATTTCAAGATATTTTGGTTGCAACTCGTAAATCATACCAGTTTGGTGCTTTTTTCTATGAGGGGAAGTGGCGTTTCATTTTGAACGACAGTCTTAGCTTTGGAAGCATAATTTGTTTGTTGTTCATAATTTAACTTTTTACTAAACTAACCATAAAATTATGGTTTGATAACCATTTATAGTAAGAAATGGGTGCAACACCTTATTCCTTTAAGGTAAAAGTCAAGCTTGCTTTAGGAATATTAGAAGCATAAGTGCTGTCATTAGTCTTTGGAGTATTGTTCAGTAATAGCATGTAACTGAGTTTTTTTTCCCACTTAAAACAATATAATTAGAGTTTGGTGATCATTTATTGTAAGAAATGGGTGCAACATCTCAATCCATTTAGGTAATAGTCAAGCTTGTGCAAGCAATGTTAGGAGCATGAGTGCTTTATATGCAGGCAATTTTTATATAGTATTTGTTTGTGATTAAAATTATTATATACTTAGTGTTCATTAAACTTTGACAGTGTGCAGACATTTTAGTAATAATATTGGGACACTTAATATGACGATTCGAACTGAAACACATGTATATATTTTAAATATTGACTGCTCTAAAACAATTTTTAGGCTTATGAACTGCAAAGTTAACACATATGCTAGAACGTTTATTATTTTTTTAATTTATATTTATAAAAAATCATTTTTTATTTTTTTACAAATGACAACTTTTTGAAGTCATGCCAGTTACAATTGAGCAGTCATTGAAAAGCTCTCCAACCTGGATAAAGGCAATAATCTTCAATTTTACTGCAATTTCATGTATTGCAGAATATCAAAATGCTTTGAGGGTTTTTATTTCTTAATTTTTAATATTATAATAGCTGTGTAACTGCTTTTTGGCATTCTTTTATAAAAGCATGCCAAAATACACTGCCTTCTGTGTTGTGTTAACTGGTATATATTCATTGTTTGTACTTATATACCAAATATACACTATAGTTAAAAATTGCATACTCTCTTTATGTGTTTTGCCCCATTATGCTTTTTTGAAGTACAAAGTGATTTTATAGTGTTATTTCTTTGATACAAACCTTTGGTTTTGAGAATTAAGCTAAAAAAATTTATTTGGTTAGTTCATTTAAAAATATTTTAGCTGCCTAAAGCTCAAGCCTTCCATTGATTTACTAAATTTAAGGTTATATATTTCACAGTGTTATCCTCTAGACTTCATGCACAAAGTGCAAGTTTAAAAAAATATAAATGCTGACTAATGTTTACATTTTCAGAAAAATAATTTATTTTCCATATGGTCATAGAGGTAGATGCTGTTGATTTTTAAGATCTTAAAGAACATTATTTGTTGTATAAGACATTGACTCTCTGTAGCATATATTTTTGTTGTAGAAATGACCAACCATTCATTAAGTTCTCTGGGATCAGTTTGATACTCCATTTTAACAATTTTTAAAAAATTTCTGAGCATTTGCTCTCATGCTAGACTGCGATTGTTCACTCATTTAAATATAGGTATTCCTCGACTTACAACCGCTTGCACTTATGACCGAAATTTTTGTTTTTATTTTTACTTTTTATTATTTTTTTTCCCTGAAAAATATTGTTCTTCAAATGCACAGTACATACCTATATATATTACTAATTATTAAAAAATATGATGCAATATTCTGCAATACTGCACAAATTAATGATGCAATAATAAAGATGTATGATGCAGTAGTTTCGATATCCACATGATAAATCAAATAAACCTTTATTCACAAGGTAAGAAGACAAGTGCACAGTTGTTGTTTCACATTATTATTACATAAATATATACTAACTATTTTGTATTGTTAAATATGTAGTAGTTTGATTTTATCTATGAAATTAAATGCATACATAATTTTATTCCCAGTATGGCTGGAAATAGTAAAAGTGCCACAAAAATATAGAAGTGTAATAAACTTAGAAATGAAACAAATGAACAAGCCAAAGTACAATTTTAAAAAAAAGTTTAGTTTTCCACATTCGTGGCTTCAGCTTTTCACTTTATTAATAAAGTACATCAACAATTAAAAGCAATGGATCCAAATTAAAAAAGATTCACAAGTGTCAGGAAAATCTGTCTTGCTATTATACCAGACAATATACAAGGAAAAGAAGATTCAAACTGTTCAAACTTGCTTGGATAACTTTGTTAAAAAAAAACTTGCAACGTATCTTCTATCGCAATTTCTGAACAAATGGATTGTACTAACATAATAAGTAGTGATGGCGAGGAATAATTTATGTCTTCTAAATAAAGTACAATGTATTTTAAATTATGTATGTATGTATGAAAGTTAAAAAAATATATGTATGTACATATGTAAAAAAAAAGTTTGAAACTTGACATACTGCCAAATCAACTTATGACTAATGTGTCTGTCGTAAATTGAGGAATACCTGTAAGAAGTACACATGTGAAAATCCCATTATTTACTTGTTTGAGAAATGTAAGCACTAAAGTTGAATTCAAACTCATAAATTAAATAAACCTGTTTTTACCTAGCTCCTTATCTCTTAAGAACTTAAATTTTGCAGTAATGCTGAAGACTTCGAAAATCTGGAGTTATGCTGCAAATCTGATTTAAAATACAATTCTGACAATAAGTAAAAAATATCGCAATCAGCTCTAGAGCTGGTACTTTCCTATAATAGTGACCTGTGACTGATCTCTTGGCATACTGTGGCTCTAGGCAAAAAAAACTGTTCTTATATGCTTGCATGGACTGTGGTTTGACCTCTGAGTTGCAGATTCAGTCACCACACCACAGTGTTATTAACAAAACAACTCTACTTAAGTGTGTATAAGAAGGGGATGGAAATGTAAATGAAATTTAAAGATTTATTTTCTGATATAGCTCTATGTCCTTTCCTTGTGTATACTTAAAGTTTTGTCCATTAACATATACTTCTTCATGTAAGCGAAATACCCACATGAAAGGAATAATGATATATGCCACTGAAAGCAGGAATATACTTTGCAAAAAATATGTGCTGGGAAAAGTCAACATTATCTTTCATTTCTTCTATTTCTTTGGTATTTTAATTAAAATTTTTTAAAAAATTTAACTTTAAAATGTAGTTCTCCAAAGTGGAAATATGGTGTGAAAAGTGAGTATTTTCTTGTATTCATTTTATTCAATTGCAACTTTTTGCCTAACATTGGTGACAGGTATTAGGAAAGTACCTTAGGGCCCCTAAAATATGTGATAATACTAAATTACTTATGCCTATGAGAATAAATCATGTACACCAAACTGACAAAATCCAGTGTGTCAAAGTCACCATAAGGAATTTTGGTCAGCTTACTTAGTTTACTTTCTTGGCTTTGGAAAACTGTGTTTAGAAACAAGTATGCTACACACGTTAAGAGATTTTTGATGGGTATATGAGGAAAAAACAAACAGAAAATACCAAAGTTCTTTAGTGCAGAAGTAAGAAAAAAAAAGTTCAAAAGTTCCTAAAATGTGTATACCTTGATACTTAAAATTCCTGTACATTATATCTGAAGCATTTTCCCTTAAATATTATGAAATTAACCATGGTTATTTCATTGATATGAAAACTGTAGTTGCTAGAAATAAGAAATCTTCTGTATACAGTAGAGCTTCTCTATGGCAGGTATATCTATTATAAGAGTTTTCACCTGACTCCCTGTAAGTTAAATAAAATAATAAAAATTACTGAACTTTCAGACCTTAAACAAGAGGCTCTCATAGATCATTTTATTGTGTTTACTTTTATTTATCCGAACAATCTAGAAATCATTGATATTTTATTTTTGTTGTTAGACATATTTTCTTTCCTGTGATTTAATTTTTTAATTAACATTTGTTTAGCTTAAAACTGCAAACTTTTTTCCCTGATACTCATTAACTCTGTAAAAATATTATGTTCATATATATCTTTTAATATCAGTGTGATAATTAATTTTTATTATGGCAAAGTTTTTACATAAATTTTTATTGAAATTCAGTTTAAATTAATAATTTTGCACTTCCAAAAAAAGTATTTATTTTGTCTTCAACTTACAGACCCATCTGTGTATCTTAAATATTTTTTAAATCAAAATGACAAATATGCATTATTCATATTACATTATTTAATGGAAGTCTTTTTTTTTTTTTTTTTTTTTTAAACCATACAGTTCTAGATTTTTTACATTCAGAATTACTTGTAATCATTATTTTGTGACATGTATAAAGTGTAATTTCTTTTTTTCTGCACTATTATTGGTTAGTACTGGTCTTATCTAACCCACACAGTTAAACTTGATAAGAAAAGTAAATAGCATTAAGCTTCTAGAACTCTAGCTTTTCTGGTGCATTGAATATAAGGTTTGACAAGCAAGTTGAAGGGTGAATCATTCTTATTTTAGGGTCCCTGCTTCTAAAGAGAGCTTCTAGCAATTTTGGTCTTGCCCTTCTACTTGATTATTTAAATTGAATTCATAGTTCCTTCAGATATCTGGTTCTTGTGAACTTGGTAATAAATGTATTTTGAAGAGGTAATTGCATTTTTACAATGATTCTTAGATAAAATAATTTATTCTCTCATACTTGTATATCAGTTTTGTTTAATGTATGAAATTTTGTAAAATTTTAATTACTTTTGCTATATTGTTTTGTTCCCCCTCCCCCAATTATTTTTGGATTAACAATATTGTGATCTAGATTAGAGAAAGTCCTCTTTTTTTCTGGCAATTTCCCATAAAGAATAAAAAACTGCATCCTAATTAAAAATGTAAAGAGATAAAAGGTCTTAAAAGAAACAAGTTAGTTGTTTAAAAGGTGTATCATGAGGCATGCCTTAAAGACCATTCTCTTTAATTTTTAACTCATATATATTGATTGGTAGTCTCCTGAGATAATAAATAAGATATCTGTAATACTGTTTAGTTATTTCTAATTGCATTATTTTATGAAATGTGTAGGTTATAATCCTATTTAGCATAAAGATAAATAAATAATCCTGACTTAAAGTGAAGTTGTAGATCATTTCTTGCACGTACTTGAATTCACCCTCATAGTAGTTTATTAATATTTGTTGATAATTTCATGCATAGCATATTTAGAATTTCATTTGTATATTTTGTATAGTGATTGAATAAAACAATGCTTGGTATAACTTTTTTTCTCTGGCCTGCAAAAAAATTCTGTTTTAAAGTTCAAAACTTATTTTATATTTTAGTGCTCAAGTATTGATGGCTTAACATGTGGTATTCCAACTCGTACCACACCAACTTTGACCCCAACGATGTTAAAAAATATTGCGGAATCTTTTATGGAATTTCATTCAATTCCACCAGCACCTCTTGAGCACCAACATCAAGCAGGATTTGCTCCTCCTGTTGTTAATTTTGCTGGTCTTCCAAAGCAAGAAGATAGTTGCTGGGTGGATGATTGTATGCATTCTTCTGATAGATCATTAGACTCACCTCGTCCACCATCTGAATCTTCAGCTAGTTCAAGACCAGCAAAAACTGGTCGTAGTGGAGGAAGACGACCTTTAAAAGATGAAAAGGTATTTTTTATCCTTTTATATTTGTATGGCAATCAAATGTTAGTCTTCATCATGTCAGCTAAGTGTGGTATATTTTGTAAATATTAGCTGAGTAATAATAGTAGTCATTGATTAGCAATTATGTCCTTGGTTTCTGTTTATTCCTCTTGCTAAAAAGTTAAGCTATTGTAAAAAGAATTAAAAAAATTGTTTCAATATTTGGTGGCAATAATGTTGTTAAAAGAAAGTTTTATATAGCTATGTGTATATGATACAATGGAAATTTGAAACTAGGACAATACTTATATGCTGAAATTTTGGACTGAAAATGATGGGGGATTCATTATCAAAAGGAAATTGATTTTGTAGCACAGTTGAGGTATCTAAAATTGATATGAAGTATTAACTTAGGAGCATCTTGCTATATTCTGAAGCAATGCTCTCAATACTAATATCCCTTAATAGAAACTTAGAAGAAACTTAGTTTTTTTTTTTTTCTAAGCACATAAGCAAAATCAAACAGTTGGACAAACACATACCCAGACCTCACATTTGATCTAAAAAGTTGGAGTCAAATTAACTCCCTAGCCCTAAAATTAGATGTCAAATATTTGAAAGAGTGCTAATTTACACAGCAAATGAGAGTTAAGTGCAAGGTCTGATATGCTCTTTTTGACATTTTAATAGGTCCTAGTAAAGAATTTAGAGACTTGGACTTTTAGAGATAAATATTTCTTCATAATATACTGAAAATGAGTAGAACATAACTTTATTTTTTCTCTGCCTGTTCAATTTTAAGCTTGACAAAGCTCATTTCGAGGAGTTTTGCTTCATGAAGATTTTAGTTAGAACAACATATTTATTGCAATCACAAAGAGATAATCTGGGAAATAGGAGAAACTGTTTGAAAGTAACTTCCTCTATAATTGTTTAGCAATTCTTTTAATGTCGGTAATTGCTTTCTTAAAACTGATAAATTAGATAAGAAAAGTTGATGGCCATATTTTTAGTAATTAGCAATATAGTGTATAAAGAACTGATGTATGTTTCTTTAAAATATGATGAATCTATTTGTTTTCTATGTTTAATTTTTATTTGGGGTTTTTCACATTAGCCCTATCTTTAATTTGTTTTAGTGCTTTTCTCTTCAATTTATATTCATTAAAGAAAGAGGTATTCACATTTCCTCATTTTTATGTGTAATTTTTTATATGAGAGCTTAACTTTAATACTTTGTTTATTAAATACACATAAACAAGTGATACACATGCATGAATTTTTTTTCTTTTATTTATTTAATTTTTTAAGAATGGTACAAAGCATGAAATTAAAAAAAAAATCTTGCGTTATTATTATATCAGTCCTGATATAAATAGTTGAGTAATTTTATATTAGTGTGAAATTACTGTTAAATGTTAAAAAGATTGTACTAAAAACCATTTTAAGGGACTTCAAATAGTTCGTCTAAAATAAGCAGAAAGAAAAGTAAAATTCGAATGAGCTGTCTTCAAGTTTCTCAAAGATTAACTGCAACTGCATTTCATTACAGTTTGCTTTTTAAAGATATGTCTAAAAGTATTTTTATTCTGTAATAATTTGTTTTTAGTAAAAATAGTAAATTTCATCCAGTTCTCAATTTTTTTAAATGGTGTTTAAAAATATATAGTTTCTTAAATAAATACATTAATAAAACCCTATTTTTAATGATACGTGTATATTAATTGCTAGCAAAGCTCCTGGAGAGAAATTTCATTTTATATTCTCTACACAATCATAGTAGCATCATAATTTGCACCTTACAGGCATGTATTTTATTTAATTTCTTTGGCTGAAAATTTTCTTCCCATCAATTTTAAATTAAACTAGCCGCTGCGCGACCAGCATGGTCACTTTTAGTTTTATATTTTCTTTTGTAAAAGAACTCAACTGAAAGTAACATATGTAAGGAATGTTACCATTACCTGTCATCATAAATATACTTTGTTAAGGGGTATTCTCTATAAGGCTGATTCTAAAACATCGTAATTTAAAAATGTGAATTTCCATTACTTCTGAACGGAATTAAAGATAAGACTGAAAAACCCAACACCAATGATTTTATAAATTATATCCCTCTCAGTATGTAATTTTTTTCAAAATTAAGATATCTACACTTTGCATTGCATCAAATAAGAAATTGTTGGGGAAAATTTTTTTCGTTTAAAAAAATGGAGTAAAAATTCAGCAAGTACTAAAGTATAGCGGGGATTACATCACTCTCTGTATGTACTATTGTTCTCAATTCAGATATCTACACTTAATCATATCAAATAATAAGTTGTTGGGAAAATTTCTTCACTTATAAAATAGAGTAAAAATTCAGCAAGTACTGAAAAAAGTGTAGAAAATTAGCTATTACTGGCTGTCAATTGCTATACCTGCGACAGTTAAGCGTAACCTCGCGAACATTTATGCTCTCTCTTAATGAATTATTTCATCTTCCCTTTCTTTCGTGAGACTGTTCCCAATTTTCATTTGATCGTGCAGCTCACTTTCGAGCATTCCTTATTTGAGTGCGTAAATCCACGTTATATTGGGGACGGCCGCTAATGTTTACATCTGGTAGTTGCAGCCGTTGCCATTCGGAGTGTAGAAATATCGTCGATTTTTGTGCCGCATACCTACGCGTTTTATATATATATATATATATTGTTTTAGTATTTTAAAAAAAAGTCTTAAGAAATATGATTAAAAACATACTCTTCATTTTATTTTTGTTTGTTTGCTGTAAGATATTAAAGGCAAATGGAAATATTCATGAAACAATATTTAAACAGAAACAACTTATAATTTATAAATATAACACACCATTTTGATCAATATTTTCTTCCTGCAGTGCTTATATCTATACTGTTTAGAGAAGTCAGGAATAAAGGAAAAATCAGCTTAATTTTAATTAATTCTACCCTCCCCCTTAAAAAAAAAAAAAAGAATAAAATCAAGTTACATGCTATTTAATCACATTCTGATAAAACATAATATAATTCCACAAAACAATTTTTAATATCCAAGTTATAATTATTCAGTTATAACTTAATTTTATGAATTTTAAATACCTGTCAACTAATCAACAATATTTTTTCTTTAAAGATCATTTTGGAAGAGAAATGCAATGATACTTTTTGTTACATGTTGGTCTCATTCATTCCAATACATCCTTGACAATCAACTGAAAACCATAGCTTAGATGTCTTGAATTTCAAATATTTAGTTTCCTTTTCCTGAAATTAAATTTTTTTTTATCCAGTTAAGTCCAGAGGAAGAAGAACGACGAAGAATCAGGAGAGAAAGAAATAAACTAGCTGCTGCTCGTTGTAGAAAGAGAAGAATGGAACTGACAAGCAATCTAATGAACGTGAGTTATGTCATACCTTGCTTTTTTCTTATTCCGGTTGAGTATACTTGTGATATCTATAAAATTTTAAATATTGTCATTTTAAAAAAAAGGCAATTAAGTTTCCATTTTGTGTATGATTTATCAATGGAATATTTTATTTGGCTTTAAATTAGGAGAATGCAAATTGCTGTTTAATTTACTGCAATAAAATGTACTTTCTTATAGAATGCTGTTTATCAACAGACTGTAGAAAATGTATGTTTAGTATTTGAGTAACTAATATACCTTTAGAGGGCATCTAAAAGGGCCATCACCTGGCACTTGGAAGTTCTAGAAATCAGTATGAGAAAATTGTAGCATTTTATTTCTTCATCTAATCTCTTAATTGCAGTTCAGTTTTCTGTGTACTGTATTTCAAAATATAGGAAATTAAATAACTCAAAATTTACCCAGCCAAAATAACATAATTAATATTTGATTAGTCTCTTATTGTTTTTACTGTTCTATATAGCACTAATGTGCAAATAGGTGTATATTGCACTGTAGCGGGAAATGACCTCTGATCCATATATTTTGGTTGGTTAATATCAACTATGGATAAGAATAAAATATTTTGATTTGCAGAAATATAATATCTATGTGTGCAATGATTTGAACTGTGTTTAAGGCTTTAAAATTGTTTAAAAATAATTATTATTTTTACTAAGAATGGACATACTAAGTATTTGTGTAAGTAATTGAATAGATAATCAAATTAATTGAATAGGTAGCATTTAAAAATTGATTAGTAGTTCTCTAGCACTATTCTTCTAAGTTATTGCTATGAGTTGTTCAGTTTTAAAATTTGGTGTACTTGTTATAGTACTTAGTGCTATATTTCAACAAATAACAAAGTTTTCTAAATAAAGACCTTAAACCATTTTCATTTATTTCCAGGAAACTGAAGGTTTAGAAGAAAAAAGACAATCCCTTCAAACTGAAATTCATAATCTTCAATGCCAAAAAGATCAGCTTGAATTTCTCCTCGAAGCTCATAAAGCTACCTGCAAGCTAGGATCAAATCAGCACACTCATCAGTCCAAAGCAAAGTCTAATGATGGCAAAGCCCTTAATCGTATGAAGTACCCTCGGCCAAACTCTCTGTCTCTCTCATCTAACTTTAATATAACAGATGGTACCCTAAAGTCATCACCCAATCTGTCAACTATCAATGAAATCAATTCATCTCTCAATACACCTTCTGCTGGACTTTTCCAGTTTGAATCTCTCATGGATGGTCCTACTAATACCAGTAGTGGTATGCCTTGTGTGATATCAACGGTATCAACTTGTGCTGGCCAGCAACGAAGCTCAAGTAGTGATTTATCTAGTCCAGACTCAATAGCACCACCGAAGCTTGTTTCATTGTGATCTTTCCATCATTTTCATTTGTCTTTATGCATCTGGCCTTATGAGATGATTATTTTTTACTATAAGATTACTTTCACTGTTTTATGTGAAATCAAATTAAGAAGTATGTCTCTTATCAATTATTTGTAAATCTTTGCGGTAAGATAATGAAATTGAAATAATAAGTAGTTTATGTGGAATATTTCAAAAAATAATTAATCACAGCAATAAATGGCATAAACATAATTAAAAAGAATTTGGAAGTATTCTGTGTATAGTGCTCATTTCTATGCATGAAATTTTGCATAATATTTTGCTTTGTTTATTGAACAAAGAGATGTGCTGAAAGTTGTATATGTTTGAATTAAATAACATATTGAGAAAAAATTGTAGTTATATACATACCTGCCATCTGCCCCAAGTTTTGTACTGTATGAAATTTTTGGCAATTTAAGATATCAAACTTATGTGTGCGTCGAACTCCAAATTTTGTCCTACACCTCAAAGGAAATTAAGTGCAAACTTGTTTGTACAAATCAAGTGTGAAGATGCCTTTTTTTTTTTAAAGGTAGTGTTTGTGTAACTGAGTTTTATTTTAGATATAAAATATTTTATACATACAAGATTTAAACTGATAGTTTTTTTTTTTCAATGAAAATTAGCTACTGCAAATTCAGATTTTTATGCAATCAAAATATTTGTATGGAAAGCACACTTATCTTGATAAGAATTGTGTATGGTGGACTAATGTAATGCCTTAGACTTTTATTTGATTTGGCTTTTATTTATTTATTTTTAGTTTTGTTACTCAAAGATAATTTTTCTTCCCATCATTCATTCCAGAAGTTTATTTCAATGATTGTAGCATAATGTTTATGAATATTTATTTCTATCTAAATTTAACCTAATCTAATTACTTAGATTCTGTTTATTAGATGAAACAAATACAATGATAGTGTATATAAAACTGCAATTTTGTGATTTACTCACTATTGATAAATATTTTGGGAAATTGTGAATTTAGTTGCAAAGTTGGCAGGTATGTAATTTGTTGCATTCTGTATGGTTAAATTTTAAAATTTAAGCCTTTGTGTTCTCTGTGATTAAAATTATGAAGTGTCATAAGTTTAAGCTTATAAGTTTCCTAATTATGCCTTTGTATTTTTTATATAATAGTACATGTTTAGCTGTAACTTTTAATTCTATGCTTGACTGAACTGAACTTTTGTAACCAATTTGATTCTTTGAAAAAGAATGCAGTATTTGCACTTATTTTTAGAATCAAAATTATTATTGAGTCTTCCATTTTTTTAATTATATATTCATGTTTATTTCTATTATGAAAAAAAATTCAAAGCTTTTATTCAGCAAGTTTTAAATTCTACAGAATGTGTGGTTCGTAGCACATGGAAATGTGTTTTTTTTTTTTTTTTTTTTTTTTTTCAATACAGCCATGGGGTTACTAAGTCATTGTTTGTCATTAATTCGTTGTATTGTAAATTGTTTTATACTTTTATCATGGCATTATTTCTGAGGTCTTTCAAAATATGCATTGCTTTTTTTTTTAATTGTTTTGCTGGTGTAATATGAATGTGTTCCATTAATGAAGAGTTGTTAACTCCTGCAATGGTTAAACTCTATAACATGTATTTCTCTGACAGTAATTTTTTTTAATACATGTAATTTTTAATAAGATATATTAAGTTATTTTGCTTTATTGGATTATGTAATACTAGAATTTCCCAAGATGAAAACTTGTGATATTTAGCTCTTTAGACATCATCAAGAGCATAAACGAGGAGTTGTTTAATTTTGATAGTGTTTTAAAAATAGTATTAGCCATATTTGCTGGTATTGAATCTCATTTAGCCTATTTCAGTTATTATCAAGTGTTAATAAGCTATTCCATCCCTAAAAATTACATAATTTTTGTAATATCTTTTTGTAATGTGAATAGCATAACATACATTAGAATAATAGTGAATATGAGACACGTATAGCATATAATGTTGAAGAAAACATTTAGCCTTTTCAAAATGCCTTTCATATATGTGAATGAATTTATTTTTGAAAACAAAGCTAGCATTTTCTAAATGTACAAAGATTTTGCACATTGAAATGTATAAAGATTGATGTCTGATGCTTACAAATATTTTTGTATATTCTTTGATATAGGATGTTAAATATAAACTAGTCAAATGCAGCTCAACTCTTGAGATTCAGCTTATCATGGCTTTCTTTGTCTTGGTTATTTAATTGCCTGTTTCTTAAAATAAACTGATTGTATTTACTTAAAAATTTCATGTTTTGAAATGATTGTAATTTACCTCTGGATAGGGTGGTTGCTCAATTTTTCATAGCTTGATTCTGAACCCAGACCCTAATTTGATATTTATAGTTTATCTGTTGAAGTCAAATATTTTTCTATATTCGTGTTGAATGCAATAATTTTATAAATATTTTTCAAGAGTAGTCCCTAGCCTTACACTGTTTAAAATGTTAGGCTGGCATGTTCACTTACCCATTGTCCCACACTCAACATATAAATTGATTAAAGTGGCATTTATATCAATTTTTTTAAGACAATCTGTTATTCCTCATACTCTATGGACACAATAAAATAAATGTCACTCTAGAAATAAAACTGTTATTTAATTATTGCTGTCTAATTTTGACTATTTTTAATCTAAGTAGTGATTTGAACCAATGCAATAGTGTGCAAACTGTGGGTTGTGATAAGACTTAGAGGGTTCACGGATGATTTGAAGTAAATTAACCTAAGTGAAATACAAATACATATAAATATTTAAATATGAAGTTTTACTCACATGATTTGCCAAAATCAAGTGCACATGGTAAGCAAGAATTTTTATATTGCTATTATGCAAAGTAAATAAACCCTAAATCTGCATTTCATTGATTTTTTAAATAGTTTGTCAAAATTTGTTTATGTATTTATTTATATTTTTTTGTTAACATTTTCATAATTATTTTAAAAAACTTTGAGTGGTCAAGTGATTTTTTATTTAAAGAAAGTGGGTTGGAGTCGAAAAAGTTTGTGCACTACTGATTTAAACTATCAATTTTCACCACAAGCAAAACTCCTGAATTAACATTAATTTTTATAACAGTTTTGTAGCTAACAGTTTTAAATTTGGAATGGTTGAACCTTAGTAATCAAGATAAAACTAGTTGCCTATCCATAATTTTGATAGAGATAGATATATGTATGTAATTTTAATACAAATATGTATAGCGAATGCTAGAAAATGCCTTAAACTAAAGGCTATTAGAATGTAAATTTTATTCTCTCCTTTATATTTAGTAATCCTATTTCAGGTGTTACAGTTAAAATATTTTTGAAAATATGTCATAGGGACTAACCTAACTTTTTGTGGGAAGTGAACGTGCAAGTTGTAAATCTTGAGGCAGTGAATTTAGGTGTACCATCTTGCCATTTTTTAAAAAATTTTTTTTTTATGTAAAATTGATTTTCAGCAGGGGGAAAAAAGTTTTTTGATAGCTGAAAAGTAATTTACATGCTGGGTTAAATCCTGACTTTTTGAAAGAATTTTTTTTAATTGAAAGTTTTCATTTTGTTATTGTAATATAAATAACTTATGAAATGAAGCCTTTTTGTATATTCTAATGAAAGCTATATTTGCTAGCTTAGTAATTAAAATGGTTGAATTAGATTTTATATTATCTGAAATTTAAGAAAAAATTATATCTGCTTTAATATTGCAATGTATAATACAAATTATTAAAGTTTATATACTTTATTTTATTTTTTTTTTTTGTTATGTAGAGATAAGATGTGTAGATTTTTACTTTATTTAAGATTCATTTTATTTATGTTCATTATGATTTATTAGAGTATGTTTTGTTTCAGAGTATTGACTTCAGATGTTTATATTTTCTTTCTCTGTTTGGTTTTATGCATATTTGTGATAATTAGTTTCTACTGCAAGCTTTTGCTAACAGAATTTGTGTAATGTCTTGTCCCAAAATAAATATTCTATATTGTGCAGTGTGATCTCCTGTATTTTTATTTATTTAAATGTTTGATTTATTCATTCAATAAACTTTATTTGGGGCTTTTAATGCAAATCCTTCCCTTATACTGACTTTGAGGAGTAGTATATTTATTACAGTATTTAAGAAGGACTAGATCTCTTGGTAATGCTAAAATTAGCATTCATGATCACCATGGTGCTACCAATAAAAAACTAGAAACCAAATACTTGACTAACACATATTATCTCTTACCTATGCTTCTGGAACTGTGTACAATCTGCGATCACAGTGATTAGGCATGAAAAGCATGGGGACATATTCCCTTTTCACACACATTCCAGCTAGACAATCATCAGTTCTGATGTTTTTCTAAAACTTCTTTACAGGCTGTACGAAGTGCTGGGAACGCCCTCTTGCGGTCTGTCCGAAATATTGCTCATTTATTTATGGTTGGTTCCGTTACACTTGTAGAAGCTGCTAAGATTTTGGTGAGTCGACAACATGCAATTTATGTATGTATGTTTGAAGTATTATTCTTTTGTGCAGGAAGTTTTGGTCATAGAACTTAAAATGGAGTAAAATCTGTAGTAAACTATCTTTACTTAAGTCATTTTAGTTCCTCTGTGAGGTAAGAGAGGGTACGATCCCCCGGGGGTTGCTCAGTCAAAATTGAGGTGGCAACTAGCTAAGACTGACTCCGACCCTTGTGGTGCTATATAAAATGGAGCCACATACTTCAGACCGAAGCCTATATGGACCTTGTCTGAAACTTCCAGCCAGGGGCATTAGCAACAACAACACTTAAGTCATTTTTCCTTGATTGTACCTTTATCTATAGGAGAATTCCCTCTCGGATTAAAAATAACCTTAATGCTTAGTTTAAGATCTATTTCAGAATTCGTGAGGTTCATCATCTGGTGGTCTTAATCCAAACAATTCTCTTAGTTAACCATTAAGAAACAGCCATTTCTTTTACTTGTAAATGACTAATTTTTGTAATGTTTGGTATAAAGAATACTAAAACTAAGTTTTTATATCCATTTCTTTGAGTACCACAAAACCTGAAAAATTTCACTGAATTTGAAAGGACACCTTGCTTCGAAGATCTGTAGCATCGGAATAAAACAAGTTTCTTAAAATCAGGTTACTCAAGTTCCAATTTGGTGATATGAGGACGTTTTGGTGATATTTGGGGAATTTCTGGTGAACAGAAGCCATGTATTTCAAACACTCTACCATTAATTTCGAAGATGGGTATGCTTTTGCACAGTCGTCACATTAAAATGATTTCACTTACTTCATTTTTGTTAAATTAAATATTTGGTTCCAATTAAATTATTCAAAATTCAGTTTAGTGTTTATTCTTAATATCTTAGAAGACCTTATTTATGAAAATATACAGGGTGTGAAGGAGGGAGGTCGTGAGATTCGTGAAAACTATTGAAGGGGGTCGCGACTCGAAAAAGGTTGGGAAACACTGAATGTTAGGCCAGCCGCACACCAAAAAAACATGCGACATGGTAGCGCATGTCTGACATAAACTGCGTTGAAAAACCAGTTATTCCTGCGCCGAGTACTCACACCAGTCAGACATGCAACACGATAGCTCAATCTGGTCGCAGAGATAGCACGTGCAGTATATTTGTCGCAAGTTTTGTTCTGGCGCATCATGGCGGATCTAATTCCCGAGAGTTTTGATTTTAATCTTCGCTTTCTTCGAGAATATTTCAACAGACATAGCGTAAAGAAAGCCTGGCATGAGATTTCTTCTCAGCTTAATTGATCGGGTAAGTAACAATTTTGAGATTTTTAATTGAACATTTAGTTTTTGTAAAGTGTATTTAAGCTGAGTCTGTATAAATTGATATAAAATGATTAACTGCTTGTTGTTTGTTGTAAACTGTAAATATGTCGCAATATGTCCCTTATTTTATGAAGGTAAATACCCATAGCATCTCAAAAATCAGTAGGTACTGAATATATTAGTAAATTAAGTGAATAAATTCTACATTCTCAATTTTATGATTTAAATATTAATGAATTCACCGAGTATAGTACAATTATTTCTTGATAAAAAAATTTCTATTTTAAAAATAATAAATTTTAACAAAATTATCAACGATATTTATAGTTAACAGATAATGTTTCACCAGTTAATTGAAATATATTTTTCAATTTTTATGTTATGGTATATACTCTGGTCAGTTTGCTGAAAAATTGTTATATTGAAAATTGGTGAATATAAAACAATTTTTGCAGTATGAAAGTCTTAAAAAATAGTTGAAAGTTTAGAAGCCCATTTACTGAGGATAGTCAACTGAATACCAGATCATTCATTGAGGATGATCAACCGATTTCCATCCCTTATATTAAGGATAATCAACGGAATACCAGCCAGGCTGGTGAAAACAATTTGGATTCCAGTTTGACTTTTCAATATGAATATAACTCAGAAGAAAACACACATATTTCAACATAATAAAAGACCCTCTGAGGAGAGTGAACCTCAGACGAAAAAAAGAACATTCAGGATGTGGCGATAAAATATTTCCAGTCAAAGCTCAAAAAAGATCAGCTCAATAAAGAAAATTATGATGCGGAAAATCCCTATATGTATTTTTTTCGATCTTTACTACCAAATCTGAATTAATTCATCATAGACAAAGTTTATGAAACAAAGTTTTCAATTTAAAAAAAAAGTCTTGGAGCTAGAAGAAAGTGCATTAAATGAAAATATGAAAAATAAATAAAAATTTATTGAGTTTACTCTTTTTATTTTTTGCCCGAGTAAAAAAAATTGCATTGAACTTGTTAGTTATTATGTAATTAACTATTCCTAAAAAAAAGGTTTTTCCATATTATGGAGCTTATGAAAAAAAATTAGAAGCAAATATTGTTTATTAAATGTGCAATGTATATAATATTTGGTTTAATTAACAAAATTAATGTGTTTTAACTCATGCATTTTTAGATCTTTGCTGCCAATTCTTAATAAGTTTAATGCAAAACAAAATTTAGCATTTAAAAAAAAGTCTTGGAGGCAGTGGAAATTGTAACAGATGAAAATGTTGAAAACAAATAAAAAAATTTTGAGTATACTCTTCTTTTTATTTTTTGCCCGAGTAAAATCGTTTTGTTATCATGCTATTTTTTTTTTTGTATAATATCAAATACATTAGTGCACGTTTTTATTTCTTGAAGTGTATGCACTACCCATCAAAATATAAAATTGCTGATTGAAAATACTAAACTTGATGCACTAACTCAGAGGTTATGTACAAAATAAAAATGGATAATTTGAAACATTTAATTCTAAATAACTATTAAACAGGCAGTACTTAATTAATGTGGCTTTTGAGTCATATATATTAGGATTAGTTCTTGAAGATGCTAACAAAATTAGGTGTTTTAGGTGCATATCAGTTAATCTTGAACAATATTTTGATTTTATTATGTTCATAATAGAAAACATATGTTGATCTAAACCTACAACAATATCTGGCAGCCAAATTGTGTAAATTTGGAAAATTGCTTGTTGGTACAAATTTCCAAAATTCAATTTAATTAGGATCACTTGCAGTTGAAATATTTGCTTTTCAGTGTAGTATGGTGCTGTAGGTCAATAATTTCGATTTGGATTTCAGGGGAGTTACAATTAAGGTCTTGCAGAGAAATTAAAAAAAGGATTTGTGAAAAGATCGGCATTTTTTTTATCATCTTGAAAATCATCAAACTTAGCACTAATTGCTTATTGAATGTGCAATGTATGTAGTACTTGGTTTAATCAACAAAATGTATTCGCTGTCTTTTTCGTTTTTATTTTTATTCAAGTGATGGATCAGTATTAAATCGAAGTCTTCATCCGAAGACTAATCTTTGAGCTCAGGCCATTCAGACATCGTGTTCTCTACAATTGAATATGGCGCTACCATATGCTTGCGATAGCGCGTTTGTTTACCTTGTACGGCGCATGCGTGTGTAAAACAGTACGTTTCTCCAGTGTGCGGATACTTTCGACTTTTATCTCATGTGTCGCATTGCTGACGCTTGTGGAGGTAGCAGCGAGCAACTCTCTGAAACATTTGCTTTTTCGGTGTGAGGCCTGACTTACAGTTCTGGCGATTGTTCATCAGTAGAGAATATACTTCAGAAAGCGTGTAACTCTTAAAAAGGGGAAGGATGTTTCCTGTAGTTTAAATCAGAAGTATTTCTTCATTATTCATCAGCATTTGTAGAACAAAAACTGAAAGTTCCTTTAATCATAAACGGTACTATAAGATAAGTAAATTTATTCTTTTGAGAAATCCTCTAAAAAAAACTGTTGTAAGATCTGTTGTACTGACCAAGACTTTCATTTTTAATTTTTACCCTTCAGTAGGCGCGCTAATTTTTGGAACACCAGCAGGCACGCGTGGCACAAAATGCAACGTCTCTTTCAACCTTGATTACAGGGCCGTTCCTAGGGTAGCTGCCGCCCGTGTGCGAGAATAATTTTGCCCCCCCCCCCACCGTCATACCATATGGATTAATTGAAATTTCTCTGAAATATTTTTACCTTAAATGAAACAACAAATTACAGATTATATTATAAATTCAGTTTATTTTTTAATTTTACAACCTAACATAATAATTATTAATGTATTGATATAATAACTCTCTGGCACTTGATGGCGGCTCATGCGATCTTGCTGGGATTAAAAATGTTTTTAGAGAACCACAAGCCTTCTTTACAAATTCTTCTTTTTCAAGTTTTCTTTTTCTGTATTGGGCCCCAGAAAGCTTTTTTCGATTATCAGACGTGTAAAAAAATGAGGTTCTATTCGTAATGTATACAAATATGAACAAAACAACACAGACAAAAAAATTAAAAATCGGGCATAGATTGCCAAACAAATTAACTTAAAACCTACCCTAGCATTGAAAACTTATATAACTTTTCAATAAAAGATTGCGCAGTTGCTTCATATCCTCATATTGAAAAAGGGCAAATATAACTAAAAATAAATAACAGGGCTAGATAATTATAAGAAGAATGTAGACAAAAAACAAACAGAAATCAAGCACTCGGGGCTCCACTCACCAGAGGCAAGATTCTGCAGTAATGCCGGAACTAAACCAGAAATCGAGGTAACCGACTGGTCTCGTCATCAGGGAGCCTAACCAAATCAGTTACCTCAAGGGGAACTTTCTTAATAGGATGCAGGTATAACCAAAAGACATCCTAAGGACCCGAGATCCCCACAGAAACAGATAGTCAAGAACAAATGAAAAGACACGGACAATTTGCAGTAAGGGCTCAACACAACATATATGTAAGTACACATATAATCCTAATGAAAAGACAAATATGCATACATACCCTAACTCAGTGAGTGATGGTATGGCGAAACAGCATCCAATTTTTACCCTAGTGGTTACGTCACTGTAGCAACACCACAGCGTCACACCCCAATGAAGTTTAAAAAAAATATGAAAACAGAAACCCTATCCAAAACATCTTTAAAATATACCTGAGACTAAATGCCATTTTTTTAAAACTTTTAAATTGCCGAAATTATTAGGGACCAGAATGTTCTACAATTTTTAAAGAGTAAGAATATAGATAGCATACACACGTTTGATTTTGAAAACATTTTTACTAGTATTCCCGATGATAACTTAATAAATATCTGCTCAGAAATTTATGATGGCTATCTGAATAGTACTTTAATCTTAAAATGTGACTGGATTGATTTATGTAAATTTAATATTTTTGAAAACTACCTCTTTAATGGCATGAGTTTCTTTAAACAGATAAAGTGTATCCCAATGGGTAATAGTTTTTCTAGTGCCTTTGCAAACATTTTCTTGCATTCTTACGAAACTAAATTTCTTAACTCAAATAATGTTACCGGACTTAAATATATTGATGACCTTTTAAATTTTAACTGTAACGATTTGGAATTTCTTAATCAAATCTACTCAAAGGAACTAACTTTAAACAGGACTAATGAAAATAATCATTTTGCGACTTATCTGGATATAAAAATTAAAATTCAAAATAACGAATTGGAAATTGGGATTTATGATAAAAGGTTAGATTTTAACTTTGAGGTTATCACGTTTACCAATTTCCATAGCAACTTGAACTATAAAATTTATTATAATATCTTTTACTCACAACTATACAGAATAAAAAACATTTGTAATAACACTGAAGATTTTTTGGAGGCATGCGGCATTTTCGTGGAAAACCTACGTAAGAACAATTTCCCTCATAATTTGAGCAATTTAAAAGTTTTTAAAAAATGCCATTTAGACTCGGGTATATTTTAAAGACGTTTTGGATAGGGTTTCTGTTTTCATATTTTTTTTAACTTCATTGGGGTGTGGCGCCGTGGTGTTGCTACAGTGACGTAACCACTAGGGTAAAAATTGGCTGCTGTTTCGCAATTACCGTCACTCACTGAGTTAGGGTATGTATGCATCTTTGTCTTTTCATTAGGATTATACGTGTACTTGCATATATGGTGCGTTGAGCCCGTACTGCAAGTTGTCCACGTCTTTTCATTTGCTCTTGACTATCTGTTTCTATCGGGATCTCGGGGCCTTGGGATGTTTTTTGGTTATACTTGCATCCTATTCAGAAAGTTCCCCTTGAGGTAACTGATTTGGTTAGGCTCCCTGATGACGAGACCAGTTGGTTACCTCGATTTCTGGTTTAGTTCCGGCACTACTACAGAATATTGCCTCTGGTGCGTGGAGCCCTGAGTGCTTGATTTCTATTTGTTTTTTGTCTACATTCTTCTTATAATTATCGAGCTCTGATATTTATTTTCAGTTATATTTGTTCTTTTCGTAAAGAACTTATAAAAAAGGCGCATGTAAGTTAAGCTGTTTCTCGATAACGATTGACTTTTGCAAAGAAACGTTCCAAATCGATTTTATTTTAATTTTGTTCATATTTTAAATACAATTCTCCGTACGTTTACTTTAATAAAAAAATCGTATTTTCCCGATTTCTGAAAAAAATTGCCATATTTCACGCATCTGTTAAAAAAATAAGGTGATGCAGTTCAAAAATCTAAGTTTACACTTTTTCCTGTAGTATATGTTTAACATTTGCAAAATAAAAAAGAAAACATTTAAAATAGAATTAAGCAATGAATCCTAGCGCTTTTTTTGCAAAACAAATATCAAACCGTAAATGTATTATTTCAATTTCTAACCGCTAACCGCGCAAAAGAAAAAATATCATCAAGTTTACTTACCTGTGAAATATTTTTATTAGTCAGCAATCACAAAATCGAGCACAAAAATTAGAGACAAAAAGCTTTGTTTTTCAGTTGTTGAGATGGACACGTTCAAAATTAATCTAGTGCAAACTATCCCGATCCGTGTGTTTATAGGCTCAGGGCATAAACGAGTATTTTCCTGAAACTTGACAAAAACCGCCCGCACCGACTCGATTTGATGGTATGATGGGTTAAAACGTGTTAAAACAAAAACGAACAATGTATTTCCCAACTAGTTGCGACGTGGAGTAGCGTTTTTAAAACCAATGTGGTTTTGTTTATTTGCAGTTGTAAAATGCATTTTTACAAGTATAACTGCAAATGTAGTTACCTAGCATAATGATAATATTTTATATTGATTATTTTACTAATAAATTAGTTTTAGATTTTTTTTAACCGGGATGCTGACTTGCCGCCAGTGTGCCCCGCACCCCTGGCACCCCCGGGTTGGAACGGCCCTGCTTGATTATTCCTTTTGTAATAATCTTTTTTTTTTCAAATTGAAAATAATAATTCTGCGCTTTATGACAAGATATAAAATGTTTATAATATTGAGATATATTATAATTAAAGGCCAAGGAATGCAGATACTATCGCCTTATTTCAAAACTGTCCGGTTTATTGGAACTAAGGACAACTTGCGAATGGATTCCTATTATGTCCAAAAAACATAAAAAATAACGAGATTGTCCATCTTCGTGATATGCGGGATATCGTGTTATAGCTGCACATTTGATCGAGTACATCAACTCTCGCTTTTATCGTATTGTAATCCACTATAATCATTGGTTTACCACGGTTAAATCCCCACTACCAATGAATGGAAAAGAATACAAGGGTAATAAAACAAGTTTCTTAAAATGAAAATATCAGACCTACATTAGAAAGGGTGTAGCTATAAATAGAAACTGCTTAGAACATTCAAACCTTATATGTGAAAACAAACCATTCAAAATTACGAAATTGTTGCACTCTGTTCACGGGCGCGCCCGTTGAAGGGTTAAGGGATCTGATAGCACATACAGATTGGTACAGAGTTCTCTGCATCTGCCAGTGATTTATGTTCCTCTCTGTACTCTCTACATGCGTGGATCTCTTCCTCTAGCTGTCCGATACATAGCATCAAAGGAGAACCCGAGGTACCGGGGGTCAAATGGTGACAGTGGGGGCGGGGGACACTAGATCAAGAAACACGAGGGACTTTGGCGGCTTGAATGGGGGGGTTTCTAAATGGGGGAATATCTGGAAGACACGTGTTCATTGGAATGAGGGTCGTTCTAAATACCGTGACTAATGTGATGACAGGAGTCGGGGATCTGCAGGCAGAGAACTCTGTACCAATGTATATGCACCATTACAGAAAGATATTCCTTTTCCCGAGGGGTAGTAAAAAAAGATAAATCACTCAAAACGATACCATTGCGAAAAGCTGTTTATTAAGCCACCACCACTAGCAACCCAATCCTTACAGCAATGTTTACGTTAATGTCCGTAGGATCGGACAACCACTGGTCTATCCACAGCAACAAGGGGCGCTTCTGCCACGACCACGGGCGCTTTCACTACAGGAAGGTTGGCGGCGGTGGAGATCATCCTGACAGCAGCTGGATTCTGGTTGGCGGTGCCAGGCTCGTTGGTCTTCACCTCAGCCCGGAACCCGGCTTCGTCAGCGACGTAGTTCACCAGCCTGTGGATGCCCCTGGCATCGGCGAACCCGTAACTGCCCCTCACCGCCACACCATCGCTGGACTCCTCGCGCTGTTGTTCTCCGAGGACGTCTTGGATGTTGTAACCGAAGGAGTAGGGCTGGGGGATGTTGCGTTCAACGACCACGGGCACCACCTGGGAGGAGAAGTTTAACATGATAACCATTTGTAGAATTCTGAACTTATTTTTTGTTTCGGGTTTTAATAAATAAATAGATATACTTACGGGTAATACGCTGCTTTCGACGGCCACAAAGGCGATAAGAGCTACGACGACAACCTGCAGAAGGATAGAAGGAATAAATGAAATGTTAGATGTATACTGTGATGAATTCCAAATCGAAAATATTACTAGAAGCCATTTATTGTATTCTGACCTATAATACTTGAACTATGATTGTTGTTCAATGACGATGGTTGAGTTCTATTTAATAACACGCTTTATTTACATTAATTTACACATTTTAGAGGAGAACTATAGAACATTAACTACATCAGACATTGCCAAATCCCCTGATTAAAACTTTGTCGTTGCCATGGTAACACAGGGCGAAAAGAAAAACTCACTAAAACCGCTTTCGTTACGTATACAAAGGCAGGCGCGTTTTCTGCTTTGGGCCAACCTAGAACCAAATCAGGCTCCCAAAATAAGAGTTATGGGCTAACTGACAACGTTTCATAGTGTGGGCGCGGTGGCCCAGTTGGCAAGAGCAGCGGACCAGTGATCTGAAAGTCCCTGGTTCGATGCTCGTCGCAGCAAATCCAACGCCGTATTCACTAATGGTGGTCGGGGCACGTAAAATCTGTCGTGGCTGCAATGTCCTCCAAGTTCTTAAATTTACCTCTGGAGGTGCGGGATCAAGTGTTCCGGTCTTGTCACTTGACTCGGTTCAAAGTTACGGTTCACTAAACGGTTCACTCACGGTTCAAAATTACGGATCTCGGTTCACTTGGCTAAATCATTTAGCCAAGTCGCACTCCGACCCTTGTGGTGCTAATTCAAAGCAGGAGCCGCCCCTTTCAGCCCAATAACCTATTAAGACCTGGTGAATGGAACCTCCAACCAGGGGGCATTAGCAACAACAACAACAGTGTTTCATAGGGAGCTACCGCACATTTCGGACACTAAGCTTGTCATTTGTTTACATCAGAGCCGCTCAACGTACTTTCGTCGTTTTTTTAACTATAATAGATTGGAATACATCGGGTGAAACGAATTAACCGTTTACCCGATTTCAGAGTTTGTTTCAAAATAGCTTATTATCTACCATGCAAACGAAGTTTGCATACTTGAAATCTCATTTTCAAGCAACTGATTCACGTTTGCACAGACAGCAGGAAAACATGTTCCCAAAATGTATTCCACTTTGATATTTAAAAAAAAAGAAAAAGTAAAATTTTAAAAATGGTGCCCCAGCTTTATAAACTCATTCCCAAGGGTGCCATAAACATAAAAATTACAAGATAAAAAGAACTTTTTATATACCATGTTTTTAAATTTTCTGTTGAATCATATAAACTTGAAAATACTATGTATTAATAAATACTCTTTTAAAATTTTTTTTGATGAATTATCTCATCAACTTGAAAGAAAATGAAGTTAATTGGAAGTTAACTTGCATTTAACTTTTCGTTCCCGTTCCGGCCGATAGATGGCTGCACCAGTCTACAAAACAAAATTAGCTGAAAATAACTGAAAATTAATTTAATTCTGCTTAAAGATGGCTAAAAGTATTAAAAAAATTCATTGTCATCGTATTCTGAGCTATTCTAAAAGTTTCAAATGTCTAGCTAGTCGGGAAGTTAGTTAAAAACCGATTGCAAGATTTGTAAGGGACAAACACACAAACAAACAAGAAAGCAAGTTAATAAAAACATGGTAAAAATGTTGGGAATCCGTGTTCTAAAGCATATTCAGTTGATAATAACGGCAAATATGAAACAAAAAAATAACAATAAGAACGTTTTATCTGAACAGTCCAAGATGAAAGATGTACCTGTTATAAAAGTCGATATGTGAATGATTTTGAAAAAGATTAGCACTTAATGACGCTATTTCCTTGGGGGTAAGGCAATAGCGTAAAATAACGAAGATTTTATCAGTAAATAAAATTTAATATTATTTGAAATAAATATTTTGTTTACGCTTGAAATAATTAAGTTGGGGACGACAGGCGAAATAAAAGCTTACTCATGCGTAAAATTGTGTACCTCCTGATATACATATCGCCGATTATTTTTCTCTACGCCTAGATGAACAGATAATCTAATAAGTATTACGCGGCAACCTAATTTGCGAAAAAAAAGGCTAAAAGTAGCCCTTTTTTCTCATATTTATGGACGGAAACAAGATTGTATATGTTTACTTTTTTTCTGTGATACATGTTTTAAAAATACTTATGACATCAAAAGTGTTTAGAACTTAAACTGGCTATATTAGGATTTTAGAGAAAAGTCAAAAGAAACTCAAAATTTGACAAATGAAATCAATAACTCAAATTATGATTTTTATTTACGGTTAATAACACTTAATAATATTAATCTAGGACTCTGTAATTCAACTGTTTAGAACTGTTTTCCCAAGGGAAAACCGGCCATAGTTTCTTTAATGACAAAAGAAATATGATAACGACTCCATCTTTCAATGCTTTTGATTGGGTCTTACAGTGGTGCGCAAATGCAATTGCGAGATTTTGGCCGGAAGTATGAGGCCCCTGGTCTCTTTTTAGGCTCAAGAGAATGTAAGGTTGACCAACAACGTATATATGTAATGTCTTAAATATTATGCCCTCCATTCTAGCATTTAAATTCCCTTTCCTAAATTTAATCCCCAGTAATATTAATTTATCGCTTTAAAACCCTTAGCCAAAGAACTTCCCATGAATCGCATGCCTTTCCATTTCTACACGTGTATGGAATTCAGGAGTGGGTTTGCATCGCGAGCCCCTAAATCTGACCCTATATATAATAGTCACATGTCTACCTCGCCCTCTCGCGTTTAATGTTGAAAGGTGATATTTTCCCGAGCCTTTCTTCTGGAATGAACGGATGTATTTTCGCGCTAATAAACGATGTACTGAAAAGTTTGGCTGACTGTATTTAAATCTAATTTTTATTCCTCTCAGGCTGAGTCTAGCTCCAGCCATGTAAATATGAGCTAGTTTTCCCTTTCAGGTTATAGTTTAAGGACGTGATGTAATGGGTATATTACATATATATAAACATACGTATGTTACGGTTAAAGCCCGAAGTCTGGCCAATTCGCGAAATGGCTGGCCACTTCTAGCACTGGCCAAGTGAACTGGCCCAAGCCCGAAATAATCAAGAATTTATAACTTCGGGTTTTGGTCGGCTAATTCGCGATGTGCCCGACAATCAATTGCCACTTAACGAATTGTCAAGGAAAAAGTGGCCAAATCTAGATCGATCATAGCGGGAGGTGGTCATACCAGTTCTAACTCACATTATTACCACTGTGAAAATCGCTTTAGTTTAGTCAAAGTGGAAAAAATCCCTTCAAAATCAAAGCGAAAAGGGCAATTTTTCTTGGGTAATTTACACTAATATACACTATTTTCCTATCCTAGAACCAGGTGTATACAGTATCGGAGTTCTCTAGCTTTTGACGAAAAAAACACATACAAAGTTCTCTTGTTTAGAGATCTTTGATTAAATTGAAATAGTAATTTAATCAAAGAGAAACAAGTATTGAAAATTATTGTTTAACCACCTTTTTTATGAAATACCGCTGATATTAAGACGGTTATAGGTAGAAGTTTTGAACACAAAACTTGAAACACAAACTACAGAAAATCCCTTACCTTTGAAAGCATTTTTGTGTATTATTCCACCGATTGTTTCAACCGAAATCACTTGGAGGTTTGAACTGAGATTATGAGTGACTACCAAGGAAAGTGAGCGTATTTATACGACAAAAAATTGCATCTTATTAGTACCAACTTTTATCAGCGATCGATAGTGAAAATTTTAGGTCACTGCTTCAAACGAAGTAGAAAACCGTTTGTTAAGATATCTTCAAAAATGTATATTATCTGGAGATTTAAATATTCCATCTTTACGGATGAGAATATGCATTTGCAAATTGGAATAACCTTAGGTTAAAGGAAAGCGGATGAGATTTACTACATATGGCTGATTAGTTGAAAAGATATTGTTAATTAAAATTCGCTTGTGTGTCTTTGACGAGCATAGACTTTAGTCATGCAAAGAGATATCTATTATTATTTGACGTAATGTTTCCTTGCTACATAATATTGCTCGTAAATCCTTCTCAAGTTGCCAAATTCTGTTCAAGGCCTGATTTTATCAAATTGGAGACTGTAGAAACTCATATTCTTAGATAGAAACATGAAGAAAGGGTAAAATTATTTTGTTTAAACAAGGATGGATATTTTTTATGTTTGATGCCTCTAATGCTCTAGTTCAGAGGTGCGCTAACTGTGGGTTGCGAAAAGAATTTGAGGGGTTACGGATAGTTTGAACTAAATTTGTACCATACTGAATTACTAAATTTAAATATATGCTTTAAATTTTCAATAATAAAATATTTTTGATATTTTTGTTTATGTTTTTATACGAGTATGTTAAGGTATACGTTAAGGCTTACGTTGAAATGGCTGTTTTTGTGAAAAATTTTGAATTTTTTTTATTTTTTATTGATCAAATTCAAAGGCCAATGTTTTAGAATTCTAAAACTGCTTTACTTTTATTCGTACGATCATTGGATGAGAATTTATGGCCAATTTTATAAACCGAAAGCAGTATTGAAAGACCGGAAGTACCATCTTTAAAGGCATTTTCTAAAAAACTCATTTTTCAGTTATTTTATAAACAAGAAAGCTAATAATTTAAAAAAATTTCAATATACAGGGTGTCTGGGGCTAAAAGTATCCAAAAGTTATGACTTATTTTTGCGAAACTACCCATTATAATTTTTTAAAAATGATTTAAATAGAAAGAACATCTTACCAAGTTTTAATATCAATCATAGATTTCGATCATAGTCTCATAGATTTCGATGTGTGCACCTTTTGTAGCACGACTAACGTCTAAATGGTAATCCAGTTCTCTCCAACTGTTTTGTACAGCTCCGATTCAAAAAATTAGAATAATGTAAAAAATAATGGGTTTAATGTTTCTAAAGTATCAATTTGCATACTGTGTTCAGAAAAATAAAATATTAAAAATGTCTAAATATCTTCAGAACATTTAAAAATATAACTTAAATATTCATTTTTATTTGCTATACTAATAATTAACTATTTAAAAAATATTAGAATTATTTAAAAAATTAGAATATCTGTACAACTTGGTTCAAAAAATTAGAATATGAAACTATTTTCCTGTTGGTTTAGAGAACAGCTGCTGGACTAATATGTGCGGAACTATAAAATGTGTTCCGCGGAAAATGTAAAGTAGTTTGGCATTTGATTTTAGTTCAGTATTTGCTTAATATGGGTCGAAAGAGCGACTTATCTGAGGCTGTGAAATTTCATATTGTGCACTTCCACAAAGAAGGAAAAACACAACTGTTTATAGCAAAGGAAGTGAAATGTTCTCAAGCAAGTGTGAGTAGAGTTTTGAGAGAATATTGTAATAATAAGTGTTTTCAAAATAAACGCTTTAAAATTGGTCGAAAGACAGTAACTTCAGCAACAGATGAAAGGCAACTGAAAAAGATTGTGAAGAAACATCACTTTCGAAGTGTGAGATATTTGCAGAGAAAATGGAAAGAAGTGGGTGTAAATGCCTCTAAATCTACAACATTACGACGACTTCACAAATTAGGCTTTAGATCACGTGTGCCTAAGACAAAGCCACTCTTATCATCTAGGCAAATGGCTGCTAGAGTTAAATGGTGTAAACAAAGGCTATTTTGGGGTCAAGATGACTGGAAAAAGGTACTCTTCAGCGATGAAAGTATCTTTTGTGTGTCCCATGGGAATCAAGGTATACGTGTTTGGAGACTTAAACAAGAAGCTGTAGCGTCTTGGGCCTTTTCGGTGAAAAGGGCCACCCAGGCCTCCCTTTACGAATGCTGCATTACCAAGAAAACCATCGTGGGTCGCTCCTGCACCCCCCTCCCCCCGGCCAGCTGGCTGAAAAAACAAAAGGAGAAAGCAGTGCGTGGGAGGCAACCAGAGAGGGTGGCTGTTTGTTGAGCCTCGTATTTGTTCGTCGAATACGGTGCGGGAATGCGCCGTTACGGACCGATTGCCTGAAAATTCCTCTCTCGGCTTCCCGGGTTAGTCCTAGTGACTTTTGGAGAAAGATATCTCTATTGAGAGACTTTTTGAAAGATATTTTGTTCTTATAAAATCTCTTATATGCAGAGGAGCCTAGACTCTCTGCCTTGTACATACTGTAAATTTTTATTTGTTTAATACAAGCTCTGTGTGATATAATTGTCTCTCGTGTGTCTCATTTTCCACCGAGGACGTTACAAAGCTTTTGATAAAGAGTGTTTAAAACGTTCGGTTAAAATTGCGACCTCGGTCATGGTATGGGGCTGCATGACTGCAGAAGGCCCAGGTAGGTTGTGTATTATTTACACAAAAGTCAATTCAGAAGTGTATCAAGAAATCCTTGAGCACTTTATGATTCCTTCATCTGAGGATTTATGTGATGACGATTTCATGTTTCAGCAAGATTCAGTTTCTTCCCACACTTCCAAATCGACAACTAAATGGCTCCAAGAGAAGGAAATAAATCTACTCCCTTGGCCTGTGAATTCACCCGATCTAAACCCCATCCAGAATTTGTGGGGAATTATAAAAAAAAATGACATCAAGAAGTTGCACCAAGAGACAAAAAAAGATCTTATTTCTAGTTTGAAGAACATATGGGTGAATTTTGATAAAAAAATTTGTGAACCTTTAGTCAATAATATGCCAAACCGTTTAAAAGCTGTCATTAAAGCTAAGGGTGATGCAACAAAGTACTGATTAGCATGTAAAACCCCTTCGAGTTTAAATTGTGTATAATATATTTTCATTATTCTAATTTTTTTAACCATGTTATGAAGTATTCTAATATTTTGAATTTTTTTTTCACTTGCTGTTTTAAATATATTTTCCATTTCATTGTAATATGTTCATATTTTTATAATCTACAAAATATGCAGATTTATATTATGATAATTTATATTTGATATCATTGATTATTTATTTGATAAATTAGATTTGCAATTCCCTTGACCATATATTCTTCTATTATTCTAATTTTTTGAATCGGAGCTGTAGCATATCAGGAGTTGTTAGACTTTTTTGCTTGGGGATTCATTCAATCCGTTAGGTATAGACAAAATATTGAAACTGTGGATGAGTTGAAGAAGCGTATCATTCAAGCAATTCGTGTAATAACTCCTGATATGCTACGAATCTCTTAGAGAGAACTGGATTACCATTTAGACGTTTGTCGTGCTACAAAAGGTGCACACATCGAAATCAATGATACTATGATCGAAATATATGATTGATATTAAAACTTGGCGAGATTTTCTATTTATTTAAATAATTTTTTTTAAATTCTAATGGATAGTTTCGTAAAAATAAGCCATTACTTTTGGATACTTTTAGCCCGGGCACCCTGTATTTCAATCAAATTTTTCATTAGTGTTTTACATATTACTAACTAAGTTTTAACCTAAAAGCTAAGCTATAAATTCCAATTTAATCATTTTACAGGTACCTGTATTTATAAAAAGATAATTTAAAAAATCAGCGTTTTTTTCCTTTTTTTTGGTACATTTCAATGATTTTTGGAAATATTGTAAAACATTTATTCCAGAACACAGGAAAGTGTCACAGTAATATACAGTATAAAGGAAATTAAAATATATTTAGTTGAAGGGAGTGTGCTATCTCTGGCGTAAGCACTCAATTGCACTAAAAATTTATAAAAAAATTCCCTCTATTTTAAAATGCTATGAATTTTCACCAAAATCATATTTGTTTCCATGCTTTTATATCATATTTGAACTAAAAATATATGTATTTAATAAGCACTGCATATTTTCGAAAAAAAAAAGGGCTCCGAATCTGGGCAGATTACCTTGAACTGGGTTTTCGAAATAAGTAGCTATAAAAACCAAACAGCGATCAAGACTTGACCCGTAAAATAATATGAGAGTCGCCTTCTCAAATGTTTCATCAAATATTGAACAAAAAATTAGTCTAAGCTCACCCTTCTCATTAATTTACTCTCTATTGTAGTTTAATGCAAATAAATAAATTTTATAATTTTCACTGTTTTAATAGAAAGTTTATCATTTTGAAATCATATTCTTTTTTAATTTAATTTTTAGTTAATTTTTTAAAATTTTTCCGTCTTAAATGAAGTACATATATATATATATATATATATATATATATATATATATATATATATATATATATACTAACTGAATACCCGTGCTTCGCTACGGAGTACATTAAAATTGCATACATACAACGGTCAATGTATGCAATTAATGACACACAAAAAAAAAATATTTATAAAAAATCGTAACAGATATTTTAATACAAAAAATAATGTAGAAGAAAATATTGAAATTAAATCTAATAGAACATACAATAGAATATAGTACAGTTAATATAGCACAGTTTGAGGAACATTTCTTTTACTATATTTTAATATTTTTACCAGAAGTTTACCTGAAAACTGAGATTAAAATCAAAAGGACAAAATTACAGAAAAGGAAACACAGTATAAACAAAAACTAAACACAACTTAAATCAGAACTATAAATGAAAGACCCTGAAATAAAACTGAGATTAAAATCAAGAGTGCAAAATTACAGAAAATGAAATGAAAAGCATGTTTTGAAATTATAGAAATACAAAAACAAAATAAATGACTGAAAAAGTTTGCCTTAAAACTGAGATTAAAATGAAAAGGGCAAAATTAAAGAAAAGGAAACACAGTATAGCCAAAGATGACAAAACTGCAAACGTGGCCACTAACTGGCGTTTTATGACGGTACTGCTGTTTTCCACACCACGGTAGGCGTACAGCAAAGGCGCCTTATCCTCCTTTCGCAATATATCCAAGGCCAGGATTCCCCAGTAGGGATATGTTTCCTTAATTATTTAAAATCAATCAATTTTTATAATATCAATCATTTTTTAAATTAAAAAAAATTAGTCCCTGCAAAAAAAGTTGAAAACTTTTATATATCTACATTTAAACCATTTATGAGTTGAAATTAATGTAAAAAGCAATCAATTTTTATAATATCTGAATCATTTTTCATGTCAACAAAAAATTAGTCCCTGTAAAAAAACATTAACATTATCTCCATTAATTTGAACAGGAAAAAAAATATTCAGACTGTGGGAAAAAAATTTAATTACACAAATATAAATTAAACATTATTTTACACTACAGGCCTAAATACACTAACAAAAGTTGAAAGCTTTTATATATCTACATTTAAACCATTTATGAGTTGAAACTAATGTAAAAAGCAATCAATTTATATCTGAATCATTTTTTATGTCAACAAAAAATTACTCCCTGCAAAAAACATTAACATTATCTCCATTAATTTGAATTTATAATAAACCACTAAAAGTCGAAAAGGGAAAAATGTCAAATTGTCTTTAGGAAAGTAAAGAATTTTGAAAAGTAAAGCGTAAAAGTAAAAATGTCACTTTGTCGAATGTTTGTTAAACAAAATCAATTTAAAAACTCAACACAGTATAAATAAGATTGAAATTGTCGAATGCTTGTTAACCCAAATCAATTAAAAAAGTAAACACAGTATAAATAACATTTTAAAAAAACCATGTGAAATGTTACACACATCTCAGAATTTTAGTAGATTCAGCCTTTCATCATTCTTCTACTACTAAATGTTAAAAAGTAAAAATGTCAAATTGTCTAATGTTTGTTAACAAAAATCAATTTAAAAACTAAACACAGTATAAATAACATAGAATTAATAACGGTATAAATATCATAAAATAAATAAACGGCATTGCTCCTCTTATTTGTGTCTTTCAAAAGGCTAATATGAATTAAATTAATGCTTCTTGATCTGTGGCTTGTCCATTCATGTTGTTGGCTTGAATGCTATATTAAAGTCTGTATAGCGTTGATAAAATTCACTTGAGTCTTCTTTCACATTTCTTTCTTGAAATATCAGTTTAGAGAGCCTCAGGATATACTTTATCTTTTGTTCTTCCATTTGGAGCTACGATGTAGAGATTTTCGGCTTTTCCAACTCTAGAACAACCCACATAAAGTTGACCATGGGAGAAACAGGCTTTGAGAAGATCGAGTCCAACTACTTTTAGCGATTGCTCTTGTGCCTTGTTAATGCTCATGACGAAATTTAAACGGACAGGGAACTCAAGTCTTTTAAATTGAAATGGTATATCGGAAGGGATGATTGGTATCCTGGGAATAAATACGACTTCGCCCGCAGAGTGTCCTGTCATAATGGTGGCTTCAATCACATTCGGCATCAGATTCTTTACAGCAAGTCTTGTTCCATTGCAGAGTAAAGGTGGATGCAGATTTCCGAGCAGCATAATTGGTACACCAATCTTCAGCTCTAATATGTGAGAGGGTACTCCAGATGGCTCCAACGTATTTAAAAATTTTGTGGTGTAGTGTACCGCTTCTTCTGTATCACAGGTGGTGTCAATCTATTTGTAAACTTGAGCTTTACCTGGCAATTCTTGTAAAAGCTGTTTATTGATGACGTTGACATCTTCGTTTCTTGGGGCAAGGATTGCTCTTTCGCACAGCCATGTGTGATCCGTGAAGTGCTGGGCCACATGTGGAAACACCGCCTCTTTCAGCTGTTGATGAGTTGTCACAATCATTCCAATCGTTCCCATGGCTGTACATCCTGTATTATCAGCAGTAATGGCTCCATTTCCAAGTGTTAGAAGATTATCTGCAAATTTCTGGGCTGAGGGATCACCATTGACATAAACTCGCATGTTTGTTGAAAGACCAAGTCTTTCGATGTCATTCCACATGTAAGACGATTTTAAGCAGGCCTGCATTTCATCCGTCCTGGTTCCACGTGGAATAACTGGAAGTGTCTGTCGAAAGTCGCCAGCCAACACCATAGTTAAGCCTCCCATTCTGCAATTGTTACCTCTGATGTCCTTCAATGTGACATCGAGTGCTTCGAATGCGGCTTTGTGGGACATGGTACATTCATCCCAGACAATTATCTTGCAATGCTTCAGAACCCTTGCCTTTCCTGGATTTTTTGAAATGTTACACTTAGGAGTCTCTGTGTTTGCCAGATTTAAGGGTAACTTAAAAGCCGAGTGAGCTGTCCTCCCTCCTGTCAATAGAGTTGCAGCAATGCCAGAAGAACCAACAGCCAGGGCAATCTGTGTCGCACTTTAACCAAAAGAAGATTGATTAGAAAAGTCTTCCCTGTACCGCCCGGAGCATCCAAAAAAAAAATATGCACCGCGACCATTGAAAACTGCTGTTGTGATCTTGTTAAATGCTTCCTTTTGATCTGGGACCATTTTCGGCTCATTTTCCTCTATGTATGTTGCGAGTACATTCGTATCATAATTTTGCTCCATACGTTCTTCACTCGGCAGGACTGAATCAAGGTTTCGATTGGGTTGTGGAAGTCCAAAGCTTTTTAGGTCCGATCCACCCATCAATATAATCTTGTCCTCAATGTAGATTAGCACTCTGTTGAAGATGTCGTCACTGTAGTCCAGATCGATATTCTGCTGTTCCACGCGTGCTTGGTGCAGCATGTCTTCGGACAGGTTCTCCTTACGATTCATCCATAACTGTTCGGGAGATGACATGGAGCATGTATGTACCATTACAGCAAACAGATTCCGTAAAACCTTTGGTGATCGAGATGCAGCCGCTTCTTCGAGTGCATTGCTCCAGTGGTCATCGTTCTCCAAAAGGCCTCTAAGCTGGCAGGCCTTTTTGTAAGTTTCACAGAGCCGGTCCTGAAATGTTTTCAAATCTTCAAATGATTTTGGGCCTGGTACTTCATGCAGCAGGAGGCGCAGGTGAAAGCACTCTGAATTGTTCGGATGGACGGTGTACACCCGACCCAGTGCATCGCTTGACCTTATTCCAGTTTGCTCAGGTACAACGCGTCCTTGTTTTCGACGGTTCCATGTCTTGTTTACATTGTTCCAAGTGTAGTATTTGGGAACTTGGTTGTACAACAGGGTGCGTGCAAACTCATCTTGGGTGCAAAGTCTGAAGAAAGACGTGAGTGTCGTTTCCTGAGGTGTTTGGGTACGTTCAGCAGCGTTTTCTGGTGTGAAGTAGACTCTCTGTCCATTCTCAAGGTGGACGCTCAGATGAATCACTGTGGGGTGACGCTCTTGAATAGAAAAGTTGAGTATTCGCCATACTGCTTCATTGCTGCTGATATATCTTCCCATTTGATTCTGGACAGTTTCATTTAAGTCATTCTCGCCACTGTTCACTTGAAAAGCAGCCATGTCCGATCCTTTGTTAATATACTTACAGGCATACTTTATAGACTTAACAGAATTGCAATACTCTACGTTGATATGGGCATTGAAAATTTTTGTTAGTAGAGGGCAATACGGGAAATCCAAGTATTGTTTATAGACACTTGCGATCCTTTATAAACGATGTCAGCCTTAAATACCCCGTCTTGTGGTGATCTGCGCCGATAACGTGGATATCCGTTTCGTCCTGTTTACGTCTCTTTCAAAAATTGGCGCGGGTATCGTTAGTGCAAATTCCATCTTTCATGCACGGAGAGGTTGGATTTATGGATCCGCAGGGGCCATGCATCATCTGCTTAGTTAGAATTGAAAAAAGTCCCGGGTCTTCTTGTTCATTAGGGATTTCTGCACTGATAAAGTCATCCACGCGGTGAACGTGTACGGAGTCCTTGAGCCAAATCAGAATGTCAGCATGAGGAAGTCCTCGCTTCTGCCACTCTATCGTGTACATATGACACTGAACTTCTCCAAAAATCTTTGCCTTTGTGATGAGACTCATAAGCGTTTTTTGTTTCTGATTAAATACTCCTGCTAACAAACCATGACGATCCTGTGGTTTTTGTCCAACAAATAGTTCTTCCTGTATCTCTGTCCAGTTTGGATTGCAGGTGAAGGTGATGAAGAGTTCTGATCTGCTGTAGTTTCTCACGTAGGTCATGGCATCTTGAGTACGCTCGTGCATGTACCTTGGACCCCCTGTAAAGCTGGAAGGCAAGATGATCAACTGGCCTATGTTGGAGATATTTCCATCATTTATGACCGCATCCCTCAAATGAGCATACTGTTCAACTCTGAGAGTCCTATGATTTATTCGTATGTACAATAGTCTTTCCGATTCAATCTTGGCATACATATCAACGATAAATTGGTGGAACAGGTCTTTGCTTCTCAGTAATGTGTTAAAATTTGAAGAACGTATCATCATCCTGTAAGCATAGAATTGCATAGCTGAAATCTTCTTAGTTTGGGGCATTCCTGTAGTTGGATCTTTTAGTCGCAGTTCAAAATGATATCCATCCTCCCCCTGCCAAAAGATGAGTGGATACTGTAGCGCGTCGTAGGACCTGTGCGTCTCGGGAATTTTTTTAAGGGTGCCACTTCTTTCTTCTAAAACTATGTCTCTTGTCCCATGCTGTTCACCCACCATGATCAATGCGACTTCTTCTGTTGCGGGGGCGTAGAACCGCCTCTCATGTTCACCGTGTGGGGTTCTGTCCGCTACGATCACCAATTTGAATTCCGGGGTAATCTTATCCATAGCCGACTTAAAGCTCTGGATGTAACAGTTGTGATCATGCAGCATACCTTGCAACTGCAGTACTATTTCTCGTCTCGTTTGTGGTATGTTTTCACAACGATGCTCTGCTTGTTGTGTAGTGTCTCCGACAAGTAAATTTGCAAAAATTTAGGCTCTTCCCTCGGTAGAGGCTGCAGACTGCCGATGCGGTGATAAACTTGACCCTGTACCTTAAATGTAGGCATGTACCCGGGCTCTCTAATTTCTTTCGTTGTGCCAAAAGAGGTCATCTGGAAACAGGAATTGTAGCTTCTTATATTAGAAAGGAAATGTTTAGCTTCTTGAGAAGTGCCGCTGAGTAAAGAACACTTCTTTGCTCCACAATGTTGGCAAGTTTCAGACATGGATCCAATGTTACACAAAGGATCAGATACGTAATCTGCCGATGGATCGTAGTGAAAAGCTGCATTTTCAAAATTAGTGTACATGCGCCTTCGAGCAGCACTTGTTGTAGTTCTAACCTGCTGTAGTCTTGCTTGTCTTTCCGGAGTACATTCCATTTCTCTTCTTCTTTGATCTCGTTGTCTGTTTGCTTCCTGTCTTGCTTGTTTTTCAGGAGTACATTCGATTTCTCTTCTTCTTTGATCTCGCTGTCTGTTTGCTTCCTGTCTTGCTTCTCTTTCAGGAGTACATTCGATTTCTCTTCTTTGCTCTCGTTGTCTGTTTGCTTCCTGTCTTGCTTCTCTTTCTGGAGTAGATTCATCTTCTCTCCTACTCCGATTTCGTTCTCTGTTCTGTCGCTTTTGTGTCCGAAGATATTTTTTTTTCTCGGAGGCTGTGGCATATTGAAAGAAAAATGCTAAGGACAAAACATTAGCAAAACATTAAGCACAAAATGAAAGCAAATAAAATGAAAGATCCTGAAATGAAACTGAGATTAAATTCAAAAATACAGAAATTGAAAAGAACCAAACAGCAATGGAAGTTGAATCTGCAAAGAAAAAAAAAGTGAGTTACCAAAACAAAAAATTATTGAAAAAATAAACACATTAAAACAATGCACGAATTGAATTCAGTTATAGCCCTCCTCAGCGCATTGACTGCCGGACGGTCCTTAAAATATGAAATATTATGATGTTTTTTTAATTGAATAACAGTAGAATTGATATTTCAGTAGTATTCAAAAGTTATACGATGAGAAAAATAAATATAATATAAATAATAATATAAATAAAATGAGAAAAAAAGCATCGACTTTTTGTTATGGATCATATTATTGTTAAAAACTATGTGAAGACTAAAGACATAATCGGAATCTTCAGTTTCACAGTTTGAAAAAGCGTAAAAACCCAACTTTCTTAAAAGTTGTCCACAATTTTCCGATTTTAACTGAACTTCTATTAACGTAAGGAAAAATAGTTATGTGAAACGATACGAAAACATAAATTACTTACTGTAAACATAAGAAATTAATTAACATCATTTAAAACTGTAGAAATCAAACAAATAATATAAATACCACATTCAAACTCAAAATTTCTTTCATTTCTCAAGCAATATAATAATAACATGTGAATTTATCAATGATTATAACACACGTAAGTAAACACACACGCAAACATTCGCTTTTATTAATATATATTTCTTATTAAATACACTGAAGTGCCACTGAATTAGGGATAGCAAAGACTATGCAAATTGTGTAGCGCTGCACATCATGTATGCGCAAGTGAGGGCGCTGTGGTAACTGCATATATAGCGCGTACTGTGGTTGTTCTGAATTAGTTGTTGGAATTTCCAGTATGGGTAAACTGCCTGATTTAGACGCCTTCGATCGCGGACAAATCGTAGGTGCGCGATGCATGGGCCATTCAATTTCCGAAATCGTCAGACAGCTAGGATTTTCAAGGTCGACAGTGTCAAGAGTATACCAAGAATACATGGATGATGGAAAAAAAACTAGTGATCGGGCAAACTGCAAAGGACAATTAGCCTTGACAGTGCGTGGTGAGAGACGGTTCAGGCGTATTGTACGTAGCCAGCGAAGCCAAACATTAGCTCAAATTACCACCCAGTTTAATGACGGTGTCAGTCGTACAGTCAGTAAACAGACTGTGCAACGCTCGCTTCACCGTATGGGTTTCGGGAGCCGTCGACCTACGAGAGTACCATTGCTCTATACTCGTCACCGGGCTGCACGTCTTGCCTGGGCAAGAGAGCACAGAGACTGGAGTGTAGAGGACTGGAAACGAGTAGCATGGAGTGATGAGTCTCGATTCCGACTACTTAACGCCGACGGGAGGCTGAGAATATGGCGTCAGGCTCATGAATCCATGGATCCTGCATGCCTGGCTGGAACTGTACAAGGGCATGGTGGCTCAATCACGGTCTGGGGTGTTTTTTCGTGGCACAGTTTGGGATCTTTGGTGTGTGTACCAACCTCCCTCAATGCAATTCGGTACGTAGAGTTGCTGGGTGATCACCTCCATCCGTTTATGCTGTTCTGTTATCCGCACGGTAATGGAGTTTTCCAGCAAGACAACTGTACCTCTCACAAGTCCCGGTTGCTACTGGCTGGTTGAATTAGCATTCCTCTGACTTTTCTGTCATGAATTGGCCACCTAGAAGCCCAGACAAATGCTATTGAGCATCTTTGGGATGTTTTGGAACAAGGCGTGAAAGGCTATCACACAGCACCAAAGAACCTTACTGAATTATGGACAGCTTTAGCCAATATTTGGCAAGCCATTCCCGTGGAACGTTTCTAGAAACTTGTTGAATCTATGCCTCGTCGTATGGCAGCCGTTATCAAGGCCAGAGGAGGCCCAACTCGTTACTAGGTAGGTATCCCTAATTCAGTGGCACTTCAGTGTAGTATGTGTCAATAATGAAAATACTTATTACTTCTATAATATAATTGTTGAAATCATATTTTATATTTCTTATTAAATAGTATGCAATTATATTAAAAATAAGAGTTTCAAATAAAAATTTCAACTTACAACGTTATATGTGGTATTTGGTGCATTTAACATGTGTTTGATTTGATCAGTATCGGACTTTATTTTTTGACTGTTGTGAAGCTGGTTGTTTGTATATTCCTATTCCATCTTATAGTGAGACTCAATTTTATAACACTATTGATTTTATGATATATTTTATAAGTTTTGCATTTGTTATGTGATTTTTATACTATGTACCATAATAAATACTTACTTAAAGTTGGATTGATTATATTTTTTTGTAAATCCATTAAACCTAAATATGTATTTTTGAATTTAGTATCAAATCTGATATAATGTGATCAGTGGTTTAATGATGGAGTTACTCTGCACAGAAAGCAAATCTTTCTTTCATGGGATGGATAAGAAATCTACTGAAATCCAACTGCATTATTTTAAAATCGTAGGATTTTTTCGTAAAGATCAAAGGAAAAAATGCATGGACACATACATAATGACCATTTATTTTATAAAGCAGCATATAATCCAATATATCGGAGTGATGAGCTTTCATAGCTAGTATCATGTCCTCCTAGTTATAAATTCAGCTAACATACTCAAATTTGCATTTGTTTATATTGCATATATTTTCCCATAAACTTTTATTTCAGCAAAATTAGGATCACTGAGTAACTAAAGCTAAAAATAATTGAATTATTGCTCTCATATTCTTGTGATACTATTTTTACCATACATTCAATGAATAGTGTTAAGGGGCCACTACCAATAAGTGGGGTTGTGTTGGGCTGAACAACTCCCCTAGCCTACATAATATTTTTTCATGTTTTCCTAACTCTCTTCTAATAAAAATTTCTTTGTTAAACTTCGTATCGTTTCACATAACTATTTTTCCTTATTTATGCAAAAAAATTATTGATAAAATAAACACATTAAAACAATGCACGAATTGAATTCAGTTAGGGTGGTATATAATTGTTTTCATGTGTTTGTGTGTGTGTTTACTTACGTGACATATTATTATATTGCTTGAGAAATGAAAGAAATTTAGAGTTTGAATGTCTACGGTTTTAAATGACGTTAATTAATTTCTTATGTTTACAGTAATTAATGTTTTCGGATCGTTTCAAATAAGTATTTTTTTAAATCGGAAAATTGTAGACAACTTTTAAGAAAGTTGGGTTTTTATGCTTTTTCAAACTGTGAATTTGAAGATTCTGATTATGTCTTTAGTCTTCACATAGTTTTTAACAATAATATGATCCAAAACTATTATTTTTTAATATAATTGTTTTCAAGTATTTGTTTGATGTAATTTTTAAAATCATTGGTGTTGGGTTTCTCAGTCTTATCTTTAACTCTGTTCTGAAGTAATGGATTATAACACACGTAAGTAAACACACACGCAAACATTCGCTTTTATTAATATAGATTTCTTATTAAATAGTATGTTTCAATAATGAAAATACTTATTACTTCGCTAATATAATTGTTGAAATCATATTTTATATTTCTTATTAAATAGTATGCAATTATATTAAAAATAAGAGTTTCAAATAAAAATTCAAACTTACGAAACCAAATGTATCGTTCCAACAAAGAATTTTCGAAAATGGTGCGAAAATTTTACCTAAACCGAATCGATTCATATTCGAATGACAGTTACTTGAATTAAAATGTCTTTTCACTTTTAACTTGCAAAATATCCCCCCAAAAATCAGTACATCTTGAAATGATCTAATTATGATTAAAAAATTTGAATTAAAATTTTTAAGGCTCTTTCCAAATATGTAACATTTAATGAAAAAAAAATGATATCGATAAAAACATGGCCGAATTTCAAAAGGTCAGTTTGTAACTCGAAATAAAAAAAATGATGTATTTATGATTAAAAAGCTTTAAAAAAAATTAGACACACTATGACACATCTTTTCAGTGATTAATTTTTTTTAGTGAGAATCATGCTGTGAAAGAATCAAGCTTTGTTATGACTCATTCGTTCTTTACAACTTCGCTTCTGTCCACTCCCCCCCCCCCCCCCCACGTATGGGCGAAAAATTCTTCCTTCCAGGCTTCCGCATTTGAACGAACGATAGGGAATTTGTGTTGACGTATTGTTCTTTAAAATTCAATTAAGAATCAAAATTTTAAGATAGAGACTTGAAATGAGGTTTATATGAATGAGAAAGCTTTCATCTTCCAGATGATGTAAATATTTTCTTTGTAAGATAAAAACACGAAGAGCATCGACCGTAGATGATAAAAAATGAGTAAATTTCTCGAAACAGTTGGTTTAATATTTTGATTAAAATATTAGTCTGTTTTAAATTATTTTAAACAAATGAGGTCTTGTTTGAAGGAGAAATGTCTGTAGTCTTAGATTGTAAAAAGATCAAAATTCTACGATAATTTTTTTCCGAGATATCGTAATCTGAAGTAAAAAAAACATAAAATATCGCACAAAACACAAAATAAAAAATTTTCTAGAATAAATTTCAAATTCGGGCTTCGAGGTACACCTTCCCATAGTCTGCACTACCCGTGTGCCAAATTTCACGGCTGTAAGTTTCACAGATTCGCCGTATACACACACGCACGCACGCAAACACTTGCTTTTATTAATAAGATATATATATATATATATATATATATATATATATATATATATATATATATATATATATATATATATATATATATATATATATATATATATATATATATATATATATATATATATATATATATATATATATATATATATACAGTGATTTCCGGTTATAAGAATCACGTTTGTTACAACTGCTTTTGATTCTTATAAGCGGTTGATTCTTAAAGCCGAAATTTAGGTTTTTGGACAGGCACACACACACACACACATATATACATATATTAGATAATTTACCATAAAATACTCTTTAATTTACGTTTATTATCTTTTATTGAAATTATTTTTTATAATTTTAAAAATACAACATAATTTCTAGACCTATAAGTAGATACACATGATTATAGTAAGAGAAGAAAAAAATCCAATATTTGTTACAACATACCTGCTTAACAGTTTTAACATTCCAACTACAGGAAGGTAGCAAGCAATAGTTTTCTATGGTAGTTTGAAGTAATGAAGTTTTCAGGAGGCTGTTTATACCTCTTTCAATACTAAAGAGTCTCAGACGAAAATTCACCTTCTAGCTTACGTTTCACGATTTGATAACATGCTGAATCTACTAATGTCCCGTTTGCCTAAGTGATACTGGACTCTTCGAAGATTTATGTGTTTCAGGGTCCAAGAAGCCGCAACCAGGATGTGGGAGGTGGGAAAAAAGAGTCCCTATTTTTGTTTGTCAGTGAAGAAAAGTGAAATCGGACCCGGACAAGTAAAGATGCCCCGGGTCAAGCTAATAGGACAGTGTTGTGCTAAAGCGTTTAAGGGGAAACTATTATGTTATGTCTAACAAAGAAAGGGGTGAATTTTACGACTATATTCCATCCCATCTTATCAATCTTTATATAAAAAGAAGAAAGAAAGACCTTCGTGCCTTTTGAGGGTTTAAGTGGCTTTTTGGGAAAATGAAAGGAAAACGAAGAGTGTAAACTGATTCTTAAAACCGGTGGATTGATTCTTTAAAGCAAAAATTTTAACATGGAATTAATACATTTGTTTTTATTTTCGCGATATTGATTCTTATAAATGGTTGATTCTTATAACCGCTGATCACTATAAGCGGTGGTTACTGTATATGTGTGTGTGTGTGTGTGTAAGTAATGTCCAAGAGTGTTAACTATATTTAATTCGGTCAAAGTTAAGCTCTAGATAGTATTTAAATAATCGACAGATGGACAGTTAGCCAGATGGGAGCTAACTGTCCATCTGTCGATTAACGATGTGACTAGTTTTAACGATGTGACTAGTCGTGTGAACTAGTTTAAAAGAGCCAATAGATGGCGGTACGCTGTCTATATCTCGGTTTTAGATAGTCCTTGGGTGCGAATGACACAGGAAATGACAGAATATCGAATGTTTGAAATCACGCGGGTCTGATTCATGTAGATCATAAGATGCTTCGCCCGCGAAATTGCAACGCACGAAATTGTCTTTATGATAATCGCGAATATTATAACTTTAAAACTGTCAGGATTATGAATTGGAATAACGCTCTACACTTAAATATTAAACGTAATGTAGTTACTAACCAGTTAATACGTTGCCAACGTTTACATTCAAACACAAAGAATATGGACTTCAGAATAAATAAATTCATAGCACTAGCCATTGAACAGGGTTTTCCCGTTAATTTCCTTATGTCAATTCTAACCCAGTTTTTTAATTTAGATAATACCGATTGCAAGGAACGTATTAACATATAGATGGCAACACCAAAAGTTTTCCCTAACACGGCATTGAAAAAATCCCTACTATGACTATAAATGCGTGTGTGCTTTTGATTCGTGACTCTTGCTTGGTGTGGAGTTAAGTATTTTAGTATCTTAATATTTTTGTAGTGTATTTGTAAATGTGTCATTATTTAATATTTACTATTATTGTATTTATGTATCTTAGTATCTTGTTTTTCTATATTTATATAATAGTATTAAAAGGTTTAAACACTATTCATATTGTAATTAAGATTTAGATTACTCTATATTAAAATTATATGGTTTAACTTATCTGTTTCATCAAAAAAAAATTTCTTCAAATAATTGTTTTTAACTGTCTTGGTGCTATAGCCGACCTCCGGGAGTGTTGCCTGGGCGCAAAACATGTTTAACCGGGGTTGGGGGGTATCAGAACACCCCCCCCCCCAGTCATCAACTATACCACCTCCACTTTCTTTCTGCTTAAATATATAAATGTATTTCTTGTTTTAGGTTATTGGAGTATTAAATGGTCGCATCTGTCCCTTTTAGTTATCTTAATTTTAAATATCTGTTATATCGTAAATATTTTTGTGTGCAGCTTAGCGCCTGAAATTTATGTACTCATTCTTTGTTTCCTATTAAGTAATTTACATTTGTATACTATATATATATATACATATATATATATATATATATATATATATATATATATATATATATATATATATATATATATATATATATATATATATATATATATATATATATATATATGTATGTGTGTGTGTGTGTGTGTGAGCATCTGAGGCATCATCGATGAAACGAATTCATCGATGAATCGAATTCATCGATGTCTAACTCTAAAATACTATAAGATATTCATTTTCAAAAATAAATTATCATTGATACTTAGGTTTTGGTTATATTGCTTTTTTTTAATTCATTAATTTTTATTTTTTTCTATTCCTTTTAACCAAATATTTCTCCATTTCTATTTTATTTTTGCTTTATTTCGCTTCTTTGCTTTTTCTTTCATAGTTAGGTCTCAGTCAGATCGCTCTTATTTTTAAAAAAAATTATTATTTTCTCTTAAGGTTGCTGTGTACTAACCCTATTGCATTCGCTTACCTCAATGTTAACGTATGGAGAAAATGTATCCAAGGATTACAGACTTTGATTGAAAGATTTTTTTTTAAAAATTGTACTTTTTATAAAAAATTGTAATAGAGAAAGAAATTTTACACTTTGAGGCATTTTTCGTATTCTTTTAAAAATGCAAATAATAATTTAAAATTTAAATTATTCGAGGGAAAAAATCTAGTATAGTGTGTTTTTAAACGCTCCTAAATTCCTTTAGCGAAAGAAATTTATAAAATGAATCCTGTTGCAAGGGGCAGAAAAGTTCGGGCTCTCGGAAAATACCCTTTTTATTGGATTATCAGCATTTACGTAGCTGTAAATAGTAGACACGTTTTCTCCGTAGGTTAACATTGAGGTGAGCGAACACAGCACCAAATATATCTTCACCAAATATTTCTCCACTTCCTTATCCAAATATTTCCCCACAGACTTGGGAGCAAAAAGCTAAGAATATATCCTTTACGACAGTGATTCTCAACCACTGTGCTCAATGCCGGATCTGGGAAATTTCTCAGCGGGGGCACGTCAGCTCTATGCCGCCCGTTTAGCTGTTTTTTACTATTTAATGCAATAATAAATAACAGGATAAAAGTAATTTATTTTGATGGTGTGCCAAACTTAATTTATTTAAATAAAAATATATTTTTAACTTAACAATACTATAAAATAGAAATTTTTTTTTTCATACCGACTAAAATTAAAGCCCTCTACTACCCTCTTGCCCAAGCAATGATGGTCTTCGCAGCTACCTTTCATTATGCTTTAGAAAATCTGTTGTGTGCAGATATTTTTGCAAAATTATTTTCCTTGATTTTCTTTCAGAAAATAAATTAATGGCTTCTTCATAATTTATTGGATTAGCCTCTTGTACTCTATAGGCAGGATTGCGAGGTTTTTCAATCTGTCTTGAGTGACTGTTGATCTGAGATAGTTTTCAATTATCTTCAGTCTGCTAAAACTCCTCTCGCAGCTTGCTGATGTAGTTGGGAGCGTTAAGTAAACTCTCAAGGCTATGCACACATTTGGGAAAGCATCAGTCAAATCTCATTCTTGGATTAGGTTTAGAAGATCAAGTTGATTCATTTCTTCAAAATTAACTGTTGAATTCTGTAAATGGTCACGTGGAACTAAGATTTCAGTAGGGAACTCATCTTCACTTATATCTTCAAGATATTTACTAAGTTTGCAATTCAAGTTTTCAACTCCTTGTCATTCAAGCTTTTCAAATCTTTACAATTTAGAAAAGAAAAAATATTGCTGGGTGCACTTATACTCTGCATTCTATCTTTCAACTGGATCAGTATCACATCGATAACTTCCTTCATACTATGGTAAAAACTTTCTTCTAGAGAGAAACTTCTTCCTTCATCTTGCACCATCTCTCCAGTGTGGTGAATTAAATTAATTCGCCCAATACTTAAAATCATTCCCAGCCGAGCAGATGAACGCTTACGCCGTTAACGACAGGAGATCAGTCACCCCTTTGTGCTAGCAGCAGGTGGGACGCGCTGAGAAGAAAAAACGGGATCGTTGTGCCGCCGTCCTGGCGGGGAGTTGACATTACAGGTGAATAAAAATTCTTCACGCCACACCAAAATTGATGACGCTGGTGGAGCCCAGGGAGGAAGAGATAGAAATCTCAAACCTCCGGACGCCGAAGCCCCGGCAAGTAAGGAGTAAAAAAATGGCATCACCGTTACAAGAACCAATGAGAAAGAGATACGAATTCTCTGGATGGTAGCGCCAAGTGCGGAGATCAGAGAGCAATTTTTTATAGAATAGTTAGTTATCTTATCCGAGCTGAGAGATCAACTCCGGCCATTCCGGGTCGTGAAAGGACTTGTTAAGTCAGCGATTTTTTCTCGAGAAGAGAAATTTAAGCTTCAGTTAGGAAGCTTGTTTTTTTTAAATAGTATCTTACGGCGAGATTATCTGTCCCCATCATCCCGATTACATTTTCCTTCCTCGCAGTCATCCGCTCTGCAGGAAAAGTTAATCGAGGACCCAGCCCGACTCGATACTGATTCGTTAGACGAAATTCATCTGGAAACCCATCCCAACGGACTTATTGACTTTCTTAGAGGAAATCATCGTTTTGATCCTGTAACCCTGCAACCCATTACTTATTGTGCACCACCTCTTCAATTTTTTATCCATCTTATTTGTAAATAAACTAGTTAATTTTTAATTTACTTGGCTGTGACTTTGATTGATTCGATCGCTACCTCGATGAATACGGTATACCAGGCATTATTTTCCTTTTTGGGATTCTGCGAGTTTCTATAGTTGGCTCCACTTCAATTTTTATCGCTATTTGATCAGCAGTCTTTATTTGTCCATTTGTTTCATTTCTCAGCCTTTCCATGGTTTTGGTGAGACCTTCCAACATTTGCATTGTTTTTGACAATATTATGTTATGTTTCTGTATTTCCTTGTTAACTCTGTTAATTTCTTTTAAGATATTCCCCCAAGCAACGAAAGACAAGTCGGAAATTTTTCAAAGTACGAATGAGACTGGAAGCCTCAGATTTTGTCTCTGGTGTATAGTGTTCTTCTTGGTTCAACTCAGTGAGAGCGCTGACTACTCCTTGAAAGTCTTTTACAAGAGCATGTACTGCCTCGGACTTATCAGATCATCGAGTATCACTGGTTCCTTTTAAATTCGTTTTTGTGTGTTTCTTCATGACTTCCCACCGTTGTGTTGTTAACAAAATAGGTGTATAATCTCTGAATTACTCCAAATACGTTCGCTGTTTCAGGAGATGTTAATGCTGCATGTAGTCCCACCAGATTCAATCCCGTGCAAAGTGGCCTGTGCACGGGACAAATGTTGCTAATGAGTTGATATCCAAGAACCCAGCTTGAACTCCTTTATAAACACCCCACATGTTCGACCCATTATCATATGTTTGGGCTCGACAGTTTCCTATTTCAAACCCATCTTCCTCCAACTTATGAAATATTGTATGTGCCAAGTACTCCCCAGATTTTCAAATAACTGCTATAAAATCAATGAAGGTTCCTCTGATTTCAAATTGACCATTTTCATCCTTAGTGACACATCGGATTACTTGGGTCATTTGTTCTGCGTGTGATTTATCAGGTGTGCAATCAAACAATACTGCGTAGAACTTTGCGTGATATATGTCTTACAATATCTTCTATCGAACATGATCTCCCATCATTTCAATGAAACTGTACTACTGATTAATTGAACACTTACACAATTCCCTAAAAATTGCATTTTACAAGCACCGACAGGCGACGACGACAAGTCTGCAACTGGCACTGTCTTTTCCCGCCTCCTCTCATTTCTATGAGTCAGGGGCCACTCTCCCCTCCCCTAGTTACCTGCTTGTTTTAAGGCAACGAAACATTCCCCGAAATCACATCAACGCAATTAGCGTTCTTCTGTTATTGAAATACGCTTGTTTTATTTTTACCTAAAGCAAGGATTTGAGTTTACTTTCTGTAATTAATCTATACTAATATATAAAGAAAGAGCGGATTTTGTACGTGGAGGGTAATCTCCGGAACCACTGCACCTATTTGAAAAATTCTTTCACAATTTGACAGATACATTATTCCAGATGGACATAGGCTATATATTATGTATATCTGATCAGTAGAAATAAAGTTAGAGGGGGATACTCTAGATTTGTGTGCACGGCCGCCGTCTTGGATTTTTCCGCCAGGGTTTGGCGCATTTCGCATGGCGATAATTATTGCGTTCTGGTAAAAATAACCCAATGTCAAATTCTCTAATTTTAAGATCAAACAGTTATTTCTGATGTGATCTTTTAATTACAGTATAATAATTGTAAGTCAGATCTCGGCCTTGAACTGGAAATCTGAGTCAAATTGACTATACTCAAAAGAGTAAATTATTTTTAAAACTAAGATTCTTTTTGTTGAAAATTTTTGAATCCATTATCAGTTTTTCGTTAACTTTTTAAATTTAAGTTGCTTTTAATTTTGTTTATCGATTGTCAATTAGTATACTATAATGATACACCATTTCATTTATTTGAAGTAAAAATTATCTGCCATCATTTTTTCGTAAAATGTAAAATACAGTATACATTTTAAATACAATATATTTTAAAATATTTTATAATTCCAAGTTGTAGTGGATTACAAATAAATTTAAATAACTGAAGTTCAACTTCTCTCTCCCCAGGAACCTAAGTTAAGAAGTTAGTTAAGGTTAAGTTACTGGTTTAGAAAAAGGGTTTTTTTCTTATTTCCAACACAGCAGGATAAATGGTCAAATAATCATTGTCCCGATTTTATTGTATGCACCAAATATTTGGTTAAGGTCAAATCTGAAGTAAAATTTCATTACCACAATGCCCTAACCCGAAAAAAAAAAAGAAAAAAAAAAAAGAGTATCTTGTTACTCACCATAAATTTATGCGTTCATAATTATTTTACATTTTTCAAAGCTGAATTTGAGATAATTTTTAAATTGCAAGTTATTTAGGTGGTACGAAAATGCTGTATTTTTTTTCTAATTAACAATATATTGGCATAATATTTTGGTGATTCATTGCTATTAGTCAATGAGTTAGGGCAAACTGAATACATGGCATTGAAATTTTATCTGTAAGTAAAATTCATTTGACCAAATTTTTCATATGGATCATAATTTGAAAAGGTAGTTTTTAATTAAAAATGACAAAAAAAAATCTCAGTCCAACGATTAAATGATTTTTCAAAAATATTTCTAAGTTTCATAATTTAAAAAGGTTGTTTTTATTAAAAAAACTAAAAGAAAAACCCAAAATTTCCAATATTTGAGAATTATTTTTTCAAAAAAATTTCCAAGTTTCATAATTTAAAAAACTGGTTTTTATTAAAAACCCAAAAATAAATCTAAGTCCAACGTTTAAATGATTTTTCAAAATTTTTTCTAAGTTTCATAATTTAAACAGGTGGTTTTTATTAAAAAAGCTAAAAAAATTCAAAGTCCAGCGTTTTGAAAACACCGCTTAAAACACATTGGCGAGAATTTTTCCACTCCTCAAAACACGGTAAAATCGCCAAGTTGGCACAAAAAAATCCAAGATGGCGGAGTGCACACAATTATTAAGTAACGTAATATTAATTTGAATATTATTTTAGGTGCTTAAAATAATTGAAAAAACATTCTTTACTTAAAATCCTTTTTTTATTTTTGTATTTTTATTTCATCTCTTACTCTAATTTTGAGATACCAATGTGTATCTATACTTCTACAATCTATCTATCTATACTTATATATAAAGAGAGAGCGATTTTGTACGTGGAGGGTAATCTCCAGAACCACTGCACCTATTTGAAAAATTCTTTCACTGTTTGAAAGGTACATTATTCCAGATGGACATAGGCTATATATTATGTATATCTGATCAGTAGAAATAAAGTTAGGGGCTTAATCCTAACAATCTCCATTCTTACCGCTACTGTCCTCTACCACTTTTTGTGCCGAAGTCTTCAACGATCCTTAGCGTGATGCTATCGCGGTGGGCTTCTGTTTTTACGATAGTGGTTAGAACCCAGCCGTTCTCCGGCACGCCCTTTTTTCTTTTAAAAATTTAACTTTAATTATTTACTAACGTAATATTAATTTGAATATTATTTTAGGAATATTATTTGAAAAAAAATTTAATATTATTTAAAAAAAACATTCTTTACTTAAAATCCTTTTTTTATTTTTGTATTTTTATTTCATCTCTTAACCTCTCTCTTTTAAAAAATTCACATTAATTAATAACTAACGTAATATTACTTTGAATACTATTTTAGGTGCTTAAAATAATTAAAAATACATTCTTTATTTAAAATCCTTTTTTATTTTTCAATAAAACTACGGTCTCAAGCACACCTCTTTCTTTTAAAAAATTAACTTTAATTAATAAATAACGTAATATTAATTTGAATATTATTTTAGGTGCTTAAAATAATTTTAAAAAAATTCTTTACTTAAAATCATTTTTTATTTTTTTATTTTTATTTCATCTCTTATTCTAATTTTGGGATACCAATGTGTATCTATACTTCTATAATAATATACAAAGAGAGAGAGCAGATTTTGTATGTGGAGGGTAATGTACAACTTTTGTACATTAAAATGTACCTTATATTTTTTCCTTTGTCAACCGCAGTCAAGTAACCATAGTAACACCCTTTAGCTTACGGGGTCCGTTTTTCGAAATCGCTCTTTACAACGGGAAAATGTTATCTACTTCCTATCCCCATATTTTATATGGGGGACATTCAGCGTGGGGGGTCACTGGAAAGAGTGGTTAATTGCTTTCTTATTGCTTTCTTACTATTGAAGAAGAATTTCAATAGTAGTTTATCGGCACTCCGTGCCTCTTACATCTCTCAAAAGGCTGAAAATGGATGAACCGCGGGTGAACCGCCCTACTGATGTCTCTCGCCTGAAAAGAAATAGCCTCTAGCTAGAACGACAAAAGATTATTATTCAGTCCTTTTCGGCAAGATTGACCCCCCGTTCCCAGAATGTCACCCAATTGTTCTTTGGGGGCAAAGACGTTAGGAAAGTCACAACGAAGTGGAATTGGAGACTATATCTCTGCCGACATCACACCGTATTTTTCGAGAGTATGTGCTTCGGATATATGCTATCCCACCCCGTAAGGAAAAGGTTTAATATTTTTAAGATTCAAGTAGAGGAGGTATTGATAAATACAAAAAGGATTTTTGAAACTGGCAACGTTAAATGGTTTATTGAAGAAAACTACATTTGGAACTACGCTTTTTATTGGACATTTAAGGTAAAAAAAGATATACAATTTATTGGCTATCAACTGGAAATTTATTCGTATAATATTTTGTTCAACCCGGACGAAGTCGGGACAGGCCGCTAGTAGTTTAATAAAACCCCAGCAGTATAAAAAGAAAGTGATCTGATGATATCTAAATCTTATGTTTTGTTTATATTTTTATGGCACTATGAAATTATTAAAAAAAGGATAAATTTTTCAATCCCATTTTGCCGCCTCCCGGCCCCCCCAACCACCCGGGGCAGTTGCCCCCTTTTGCCCCTCCCCCCTCAATCCGGTACTGACAGTGCTGCGAGATTCTTGAAGTGTGTCGCCAAAGCGAATACCCATACGTATGCGACGTCAGACTAGACTACACATACTAGTAGTTCACTCAGTTCTATTTTCCTAGCGGGGACTGGTTAAACCAATGCGCATGACTATTACAGTTCTGGACTTTTAAATCTGGATAATGAAATGACAGTAGCATTATCATTTTTAAGCCCAAATATTAATGAAGTTATCAAAAAACAACAAGCTCAAATTTCGCATTAAATGTAATTTGTAGTTAAATAAACATTTTGTTTACTTTGTGGTACAATTTCATTTTATATTTCAATGAAAATTATTTCGCGTGCTATTTTTACAAAATATATTTATGGTACATCAAGTATCCAAGAAAAATTCTTTTAAATTTATCTTATAGTTAGTGTGCCGCCAAATTTTAAAATTATTAAAAGGGTACCGTGTCGAAAATAAGGTTGAGAATCATTGCTCTATGATGTTGCTTGAAATGTTTTGTTCCAAAGGACGGACATAGGGGTAAAAAGCTAAGAACCTGCCCTCTACGACAGTGGTGCTCAAACTTTTTTCGACCGCTAATCCACTTTCTTTGGATAAAAATTAAACTCGATCCATATGAAAATTGTTTGTTACTAGCAAAAATTTTTTTTAAAAGGAAATTTTCCTCAAAAATAGAAAAAAGAAATAAGCCAGTTTTGACAAACTATTTTAAAAATAAACGAACTGTAGATTTTGGGTATGTATTTACTTTGCATACTAACGATGAAAAATGTCTCCTCTTACCTTCTCTACTTGTCTTTGGTAAGGATTCGTAAGTCATGCCGTCCCTATCGCTAGATAATACGGCGAATATTCCTGCTGACAAAAAGTCGTCGCGACAGCGCTCCTACCAGTCCACATCAGGACCGGCGGGGCCGTCACACCAAAGCAACATTTTCTTCTTTAAGCATTATGCTGTTATATTTAGATTTGTCATTGGGTTATGCAATAATACACAACATAAGTGCACTGTTTATAAATAATATCCTATATGTAACACATTACTTCAACTCTGCTTAATACTGTACATAACACTATTTGCACAATACACAAAACCAACTGCGACACAGTGCACAACCTCATTTACATAATTACAACACAGTTGCAATTTATACTTCACAATTAAATTACATTCCAATCTGTTAATTCTAAATTGAAAACAATTGTATAAATCACATTAAATTATCAATATACTACTGTAAAATATACCTTACGTTACACTGATACATACAATGATACCATATACATATTTACAACATGATGTCGGTATTCATTTTATTTTTAACTCCATTTCACACTATATTATAGCATATTAATGAGCTACCTTTACTGCTTTTCTTATTTTATATGATATAGAATATTAAACTATCCATTCTATTACACCCGGTACATGTTTCAATACATTTACAATAATCTATTAATCATTGCTTGATACATCATATTTCATACAACTAAACATTTCAGTGAACCACACTTTCCAGAACTACCGTTATGCTGTGCCTCATACGCACTTCAGCTATTATTGTTTTGTCTGCACATAGTATATAAAATAATCGTCCACATACGCTGCTTAATTTTATATTCACTATAATTACAATATATTCAGGTTAGTAGCACTATAAATAGCCAAAACAAACCCAACAAGTAACCCAGCAAGAACTGAGCCACTATGACGATTGGGAGAAAGGAATGTGCTCATCCATCAAAATGGAGATCACCTTTTTAATAAAATTTTTACAATAAAAATCAGTAAAGAATTTGTGTTTATCCCAGTTTGTTATATCTGTAGGTAAAAACACTCTAAGATGATTAAAGTTGATGCAGTCAAATAGGCAATGTTCTACAGTTTGAATCTCACCGCATGTACAAGTATTAGGTTTATTATGGAATCTGTTCTGATATTCAGCGAATGAACCATGGCCCGTTAATGCTTGATTTATCTTAAAATCTCCTAATAATCTATCTTCTTTAACCTTGCTAAATATTTGGTACGTCTTTCTACCCTTAATCGAATGATCCCATTCATATTGCCAATTTTCAATTTCATTATTTTCTATTTTCTTTTTAATTGCGTTCCTGCTGATTTTAAAATATTTATCTATAGTCTCCTTTTCAGATGCCTCTTTCGCCGCTTTATCCGCTTCTTCGTTACCAATTATTCCAACATGGGCTTTAACCCAATGTAGGAAAATAATCAACTTTTCTTTTTTCAGCATTCTTTTGATGTAAGCTACTTGCTCTCCCTTATACGTGATTGACTTTAGTGCTTCAATCGCACTCCTTGAGTCGGTAAAAATGTCGCTTTTTCTAATATTCCTTTCCCTCATAATTTCTATTACCATTTGTATGGCATGCAGTTCAGCTATATAGGAATTTCCATTTTTTAGTCTTTCCTTGAAGATTTCCTTATTATCTCCTTTGTAGTAAACCACTCCTGCACCAATATTTTCCCCTTTCTTGGATCCATCTGTATAAAAGATGTGATCGGTTTTAGGTGTTTCATCTAATGTCCAATCAATGCTAATTAATTCATCTATATCTTCTAAAATTCTAATCCTAGTTTCAGAATTTTCAGCATTAAATATTTCTTCCTTAATTATTATTTCCTTGTTTTCATCATATAATTTACTTAACAAGTTGATTGCTCTTGCTTTTAAGTGCAGGGGTATACAACCCGCTAGTATATTCATAGCTTCCGTTGAAACCGTTTTGTAACATTTAGTTATCGATAGTAAAGCGGACCTTTGTAAACTATGTAGTTTGTTTTTAAATACAATCTGTTCTTTGTACCAAACCTCTACTCCGTAAAGCAGAATCTTTTCTATCACTATTTTATAAATTTGCTTTATAATTTCCGGTTTAATACCCCATGTTTTTCTTGTGAGTCTTATTAACTTATATAATATTTTATTTGTTTTTTCTTTCAATTTCTCCATGTGCTTTCTAAAGTTTAATTTACTGTCGAAAATGATTCCTAAATATTTCAATTCAGCATTATATTTTAAACTCTCCTGTTGCAGTTTTATGGTAGGTTTGGTACCTATATTACCTTTCCACTTAATTATATTATATGTACATTTTCCAAGACTGAATTTTAGTTTATGACTGGTGGCCCAATTCTCGCATTTTTGCAGAACATCCCTTGCTATAGCTGTAAATTTATATACTACATGACTATTCATAATAATCATCAAATCGTCCGCGAAAGCCTGGACACTATATCTATAGTCCCCTTCACACTCCCTGAGTAAATCATTTATAATAATTAACCAAATAATTGGCCCAAGCGAGGACCCTTGAGGCACTCCAACATTGTAATGATGATCCTGATTTTTCATTATAATCTTCCTTTCGGTTATATAACTTTTTATAATGTTAAATAAATACTTTTTAATGTTCAGCTTCTCAAGAGCCTCTATAATACTTTTCCTTCTAACAGAGTTAAAAGCGTTCTGTATATCCAGGGACACCAAGCAAGTATGTCTTTTATTAATTTTATTTTCATCTATGGCTTTCATAATATTTTTTAATGCATGTATCGTACTCTTACCCCTTCGAAATCCAAATTGATTTGAAGAAAGCAGATTATGTTTTTCCAAATATAGTACCAGTCTATTCGTTAATATTTTGTCTAGTAATTTCCCCATTACTGGGAGCAAGCAAATAGGACGATAAGAGCCCGGCATCCCTGGATCTTTCCCATCCTTGGGGAAATATATAGCAATTGCTTTTTTCCAATTGTTTGGGAAGTAACCTTCATTGAGGCACCTATTAAATAATATATACATGATGTCTTTTTCGACATTATGCATTTCGGTTATTATTCCCAGCGTTATTCCATCATGACCAGGTGATTTTTTCTTAGCCATTTTTTCCAAGTTATAATCAATTTCCTCCCTGCTTATTTCTGGAATATCTTCATCATTTACCATTATATCCTCATTTGAATCCCCAATTTCCTCTTTTTGAAAATGATACTTAGTCAATTCTCTTTCAATATCTTCCTGTTTGTCTTTATAACTTCCGTCCTCTCCCATAATCTTTTCCATCACATTATGCCTTTTTTCTTTAATAACATTCTTGACTTTACCAAATGTGTCCTTGATGGTTAAATTGTCCAAGAATTCTTTAAATTTCTCATTTTTAACTTTTTTAATCAACTTTTGATAAGCAGCTCTTTCTTTTTTAAATTTAATCTTTAATCTCATTCTTTCATCATTATCCGTTTCCCCTTGATAACGCCTTCTATGAGCTCTTACCTTACTTCTTACTTTGGTTAATTCACTGCTCCACCAATAAGCATTCTGCTCTTTGCAGGCCACTTTCTTTTTCCTGCATTTTTTGCAGGAATTTATAAGTATTTCATTTATTTCTTCAATAAGGTCATCAATTCCCTTTTCTTTTATAGTTTCCATAACCCACTTTAGTTTTTCTTTAAGCTCTGCTCTAAATTCAAGCCGACTAATATTATTTATGTCCCATCTCTGTTGTTTTTCATTTATCGTTTCCCTATTCTCCGTCCAAACTTCAAATATTATCGCATTATGGTCTGTAATACTATAATCGTCAACCACTCTCCAGTTTCTTATTTGATGTTCTTCAAGACCAAATGAAATCACAATATCGGGCCAGCCTTGGCCAAATGGCCCGTCATAGGTGGGTATACTGTTTGGATTGTTTTGAATAGTGCCATTGTATCTAATAGCTAGGTTTATAACTTCTTGGCCCCGTTTGTCTACTGGGCGCCTACCCCACAGAGTGGATCTTGCGTTCCAGTCACCCATGACTACTATTTCATATTGTTGATACTTATATAATAAATCATTTAGTTGACTCCACTGGGGTTCCGTTCTTTGCATGGAGCCATCTGAAGGCGGTAAATAAATTGAAACAAAAATCATTTCGCGGTCATCATTACTGAGTTTAATAGCCACAATGTACTCAGTGGTTATTATATTTAAGTATTTTAGTTTCCTTTTAATGAATATTGCCGCACTTGGCTCTTTGTCTTTATATATTCCCTGATAGGAACTCGGGAACCCAGTAATTATATCGATTTCTCCTTTTCTATAATAAGGCTCGCTAATTGAAACTATATCTGCGTTTACAGTACCAGTAAATTCGCTTGTTGCTACATGTGATTTGTTCAAATTAAGGTGCACACAGTTATATAGGTGCACCGCGTTAATAGATCTATTAAAATTAAAATGAACGCAATTAAAAGAAAACATGGCGCTATGGGCCATAATCAGTTCTGCTAATTAATCTGCTTACCTCCGTGCTATATCTGGTGCACGTCATAGCGGTAGGCGCATGTCTAATTTCTACTTTATTTTCATTCTTACTATTAAAGAATTTACAATTAACGCAAGTAATCTGTTTTTCACAGTCACCTTCATGATAATTCTCTCCACAATCTCTGCATATTTTCTTATTCAAACAGACTTTTGCTATATGACCAATTCTAAAGCAGTTAAAACAAATTCTGGGTCTCAGATATTCCTTAATATTATATCTGTTCCAACCTATTTTTATTTTTTTTGTTTTCATTATCTTTTTAAACGATTCACCATTCAAGCTTAGAATGACATTTTCACCTCCTCTAACTTTAAATTTTGTGATCATCTGTATTTCTCCCTCTTCTAACTCTTCATTTTGTTCTTTTATCATACTTTTCAATTCCTCCATCTCTAACTCCTCAGTCACTCCATATATTATAATTTGAGGCCTCCTCTTCCTTGGTTTCTCCACTTTATACTTTTCCATTATCTTAGCATTACTTCTAACTTCCTCAATTATCTTATCTATATCTTCATCTGTTTCCGTGCCAATTAACATTCCTCCTTTACTTATTTTTCTAAATGCATTTATACCCACTTTCATCTTAATTGGGTTGATTTCATTCTGTATGTCCGTTCTAGTTACTTCAGCATTATGTTCCTCCCTTGGTACTATCGTGATCACGTGTAAGCCTTTTTCATTTCTTTTCGCAGATCTCGACCTGCTTCTAGACCTCACTCTAGCTCTATCTGCGTATGTTTCACTTATAAGGTCCTTTTCCTTCTTCCTTTCATGTAACATTCCTCTTACAAATAGCGTGTGCGCTTGCTGCTTCCTAAATAGCGCCACTATAGTGCCGATATCTTCTAATAAGCTCTCCTTTTCTTCTGCCGTGCAGCTGCTTTTCGCTACTGTTAAAACCATTCTTTCATGTACCTCTTTGACTGTCAAGTCACCATATGTATACGCTGCATCATATACCTTCTTTTCAATTTCGCCATCTCTTTCTCTCTCTTCCCCTCCTTCTTTTCCCAAATCTTCTAATCCACTTGCACTACGTATTTCTTCTTTACTAGTATTCGGCATAACTTCCTTCCTTAATCGTGGCGTCTCATCTTTACTCACTCCTGGCCTACCCTCTTTACTTGTCACTGGTGTATCACCTTTCCTACCCTCTGGCGTTTTCTCTTCCATTTCCTTAAGCGTTTTCAATTCAGGGCCTTTCTGCCCTTTCTTCAAAGCTGGTTTAGATGTCCTTTCTGACCTTCTATACATTGCTAATGCTTATCTCTACGGCAATACTTTATTCAATATCAACTCTCACAGTTTTAGATAAATAATATTTTATACAGTTGTTACAATGTGTTGACATACCTTGACCAAACAATACAATACCATTTTCGAAAAATCCACAAAATCGCACAATACGTTGTCTCAGTGACCTTGGAGTGTCCTTGACACGTGCCAGTCTTGGTAAATCTCATGTGACTCAAACTTCATATTTAAATATTAATATGTGTTTGTATTTCATTTAGGTAAAAATGAACGAAATTAAAAATTAAAAAAGCGTAATTTCAAATATATTGGCATATTTAAAGCAAAATTTTTAAATTTAATAATTCAATATGATATAAATTGTTTACAAACTATCCGCGACCCCTCTAATTGGTTGATTTAAATAATTTTGTAAATTCAAGCTTCAAGTCTCTAACTTACAACGACATCTTTATTTACTACGTTCTAGGACATAGTAGGTAAAAGTCTAGATTGATAAAAGGACGCAAATTCGTCACTGCATCTCTGTTCGCTTAGAAAGGCAAATTTTCAAGGGGACGCTGAGTAATTTTTTTTTTCTGAAAAGACGGCGGCAGGCCAAATAAGTTTGGGAACCCCTGGTTTAAATGCTTTGCTGCTCGAGGATGAAATCTAAGAATCTAAAAGGGTTAATCTAATCTAAAGGGGCAAAAATATAAGAATCTGCCTTCTACGGTATTCGCCTAAAATACTTTGCTATTCAGAAGCATTTCTATTTAAGCGAGGTACTGATTTCAATACCCTTGTGAATAAAAACCACTCAAAAGCTAAGGATTTCCCTGTCCGCTGATATCCTTTTGTTTTTAAATAAAATATAAATATAGATTAAGCATTGAAGGTTGTTATATAATCGATTTTTGAGCGTCTATGTTGGTTCTTTTGTTCAGAATTTTACGTGGTAACCTCAATTTACGAACAGCGACTCACATCCACTAAAGCGACTGCGCATGTATGAAAACTGACTACAGGTAGCCCTCCTACAGCACGGCATCTTACAACACAGTTTCGCTCTAACACGATAAGATAAATTGCGGAACTATAGTGGCTTTACATGAAAATGAATAAACAAATAATAATTTATTCGTTTATAACTCTATAAAATTGCAAGAAGGCCTTAGCTTAGCTGAAAATCTTGAATCATTTTTCCTGAATACAGACCCTTCCGCTGAAAGAAGCAGAAAATTCAAAAGGGAGCAAACTTGTCTATCTCCATAACGTGAATCTACAATGACCTTGTAAGAACAGCAAATAAACCAACATTACAGATTTTTTAAAGAGGATAGAAGGTGCAAAAAATCTTAATGAAGAAAATGGTTCTGAAAGTGAAGGTGATATCGTTCATTCGAAAAAACGTTCTCGTTCGATAGTACTGAGCAGTGATGAGGAAGAAATTTATTAAATTAAGGTCGCATTAAATGAAAATAATATGTTTTTGTTTCTTTTCGTGTTATACATACATTTATATTTTTAATAAAAATTAAGTTGCTTATATAGAATTTTAAAAAAAGTTTGTTTTTAATAAGTTTTCAGAACGCAACCTCCCGCTTTTCAAACTGTCTCTGGGTCTCATATAACACGGTTTCACACAACACGGCATTTATTAGGAACCTATCTACCGCGTTATAGGAGGGTTACCTGTATCAAGGTGTCACAAAGGATCGAGGTATTAGAAGAGCTGGCTGGATATAATTTGGATTTCTTACTTGTTAAGTTTTTGCTCTTTTCTATGTATTTTAATTTTTTCTACTATAATTTTTACGTGTTTTCGGGGGGGGGGGGGGGGGTTAATAATATCCAGGAAAATGATTTGACATGGGATCTTTTTCCTTGGCATTTTTTTCTCGATCGCGGAAGGTATTGTTATCCCGAGAACATTCGTCCACCCTTAAGGCTGTTGTGTACTAACCCTACTGGATTCGATCACCTCAATGTTAACCTATGGAGATAATGTGTCCAAAGATTGCCGACTTGGATTGTTTTTTTTTAATTGCTCTCCGTAATGGAGAAAGAAATTTTGCAACTTGGGGCATTTTTCTTTTAAAAGAACAACGCAAATAATGTTTTAGAATTTAAATTATTCGGGGGGAAAATCTTGTATAGTGTGTTTCAAACGCTCGCTCATCAATTCCTTTGGTGGATGAAATTTAGAAAATAAATCCTGTTGCAAGGTGCAGAAATGTTCAGGCTATCTGGAAATACCATTTTTATTGGATTATCGGCATTTATAACAGGTCCCTTGAAATAGTGATAGTTCCCGGTTGTTGCAAGTGCAAAAAATTATTATTTTATTTTATTTATTTCAAATTTTCTTCAAGACGGTCCTATACGGCAGCAGAAAAACTATCAATTGTTAAACGTGAGACGGCAGTGAGAACGACATATTATGGGAGGATGGGCAGTTGTCATCAAATGAGGATGAGGATGGTGATATACACTAAAGAGCCAAAACATTATGACCACCCCTACATTTTGCAATGAATTCGCCTGGATGACGTGGAAGGCACGTGATCAGGTGGAAGTGGTATTTAACTGCTGCTGAAGAGTCTGAAGAATCATTCTTTCACTTACTTCTGTGTGTGATGGGAAAGGCTGCGGATCTAAGCGACTTTGATAGAGGGCAGATTGTAATGGCTCGAAGGCTCGGAACAAGTATTTCCGAAACTGCACGACTCGTGGATTGTTTGCGACCTACAGTTGTTAGTACTTATGCAAAGTGGATGAATGACGGTGAAACCAGCAGTAGACGACATGGTGTTGGACGTCCACACGCTATCAAAGAAAAAGGTCGTCGGAGACTGTCTCGCATAGTGAAGCAAAACCGGAGCCAGACAGTGGCTCAGCTGACAGCCCAATACAATGCAGGACCAAGTAGAATAGTATCGCAGCACACTGTTCAGCGGACACTGTTGGATATGGGGCTACGCAGCAAACGTCCCACTCGTGTGCCTTTGCTGACCAAGCGTCATCGCCAACTGCGCCTGCGCTGGGCCCGGGAACATCGCGACTGGTCCATGGATCAGTGGGAGAGAGTTGCCTGGTCAGATGAATCACGGTTTGTCATTCATCACGCCGATGACCGTGTCAGGATACGCCGTCTTCCAGGCGAACTGTTGCTCCCTAAATGTACAGTAGGTCATACACAGGCCGGTTGTGGCGGTATTATGCTTTGGGGGACGTTCTCTTGGGCGTCTCTGGGACCCGTGGTTGTGGTAGAGCAGACCATGAATGCTACAGGGTATCTGAACATGATTGCGGACCAGTTGCACCCTTACATGGCCTCTGTTTTTCCAGCTGGAAATGGAATGTTCCAACAGGACAACGCCCAGTGTCACAAGGCTAAAATTGTGTTGGAGTGGTTCCAGGAACATGATGCTGAATTCCAGTTAATGTCCTGGCCGCCTAACTCACCAGATCTCAATTCGATAGAACACATTTGGGATGTCATGGGACGGCAGCTCAGAGTTCAAAGACCACCAATTCGCAATATCTCGGATTTGCGTGACCATTGCTTAAACATCTGGTACAATCTGTCTCCGGCTATCTACCAAGGACTTGTGGCATCCATGCCAAGGCGGGTTGAAGCTGTGTTGCGCGCCAAAGGTGGGCCAACTCGTTATTGACAGGTGGTCATAATGTTTTGGCTCTTGAGTGTATATTACGACGACACGAATACTTATGGCATGGACGCAACAACAATAGATGAGCTGTATTCTAGTGAAAGTGATTAAGACTGATAATTTGACAGTATTGTTTGTTTTGAATAAAAATTTAAGTTTTTTTTTTCTACTGAATTTAATGTTTTCGTTTCTTTTTATTACAAATTTTATTTCTGCTAATAAATATTTATGCAATTTTTAAATAAAATATTGAAAAGTTATGGGTGCGTATTGTAGCCGAATTTTAATTTTTTCCGAAAATTTCGGCAAAATAAAGCATGCGTATTATACTCGGGTGCGTATTATAGTCGAGATTTTACGGTAAATTTCGTATAATAGGAAAACGGCGGGACCAAAATTTTCGTTTGTTATATACCGGGTTCGCTATAACGGAATCGACTGTATATCCTTCAGAAATATGATAGTTTTTGTGTTGATTATTTTCATGCAATCTAAAATTCCATGCCATGTGAAGGGTAAGAAAAAAATCTACAAAGATAACTTTCAAGATTTTTTATTTCAAAGAAGTATCAAGCAGGAAATGAGAAGATGAAAGGAGATTTGGCATAAAGAACGCACGATTCCGTTTTGAGAAATCATTGCAGACAATGTACAAGTTTTGAAAGTCAACACCAGCGAGCAATTACATTTCGGTACAGCACAGGCGGATTTATTCGCCTCTAGTGCCTGCTGTCATAGCCAGAGATGTAGCCTCCGTGCAGAGGACTACTGTACTTTATGTCGTATCCTCCGTGTGGGCCGTATCCGTAACCACCGACAACTCCAGCTCCAACTCCGTATCCGCCGACAACTCCAGCTCCGATTCCGTATCCACCACCGACAACTCCAGCTCCGATTCCGTGTCCACCGTAGTATCCGTTGTGGGCGGAGGACACCATCTTGACTGCAGCTGGATCCTGGTTGGCGGTGCCTGGCTCGTTGGTCTTCACCTCAGCCCTGAAGCCGCCGTGGTCTGCCACGTAGTTGACCTGTCTGTGCACGCCCCTGTCGTCGGTGAATCCGTAACTGCCCTTCACGCTGTGGCCACCGTCTCCAGTCTCCTCGCGATGTTGTTCTCCGTGGTGGTCTTTGACGCTGTACCCGAAAGCGTATGGTTGGGGATGGTGGTGCACCTGAGAGAAAGGAATGAGTTTAATTATGATTTGATGCAGATTACGAGAGATTTAGGCCTCTTTCAGACGAGGCGGTTAGTTGATTCAACTAGTTTAACGGGCGGCTGTCAAGGAGTGTAGCCAGATAACAAATGGTGGGAAATCGCCCGAACCCCTTCACACGCAGTCAACTCGTCCGCCTAGGCTATTTGCCAGCAGTCACAAGTGCCGCTAACGTTCTTATCCCCACTAGTTGACTCAACTCAAAAGACGCTACTGGACATTCGTCCTTCACACCAGTCACCTGGTTGAATCAACTCAGTTCCGTCTTCACATCGCAGTCAACTAGTTGAGAGTCAGCCAGGCAACATAGTTGCATCAACTAAACCACCTCGTCTGAAAGAGGCCTTATGCTTACTCCACACCAACGGCGACAGCAACGAAAGACAGACACATTTTGCCACTCTGTGGCTGTCATAAAAGCCTTCACATCGCTAGGAGACGGGGAGAAGAGGCAATTTATTTGCGCATGCGCATAATCTTCTCTTTCTATTCTGATTGGCTGTCGAGCATGGCGGCAGAGACAAAAGTTGAACTTTTTCTAACCTGAAACCGCAGAGACCAGAGACGGAGACGAACCGGGAGAGTGAAAATTTGTTTGTAATACGCATGCGCAACAACGAAGATGATTTTCGTCTCCGTCGCCGTTAGTGTGGAGTAAGCATAAGAGACTAGTCTTTAAACTTTTCTATTCGTCGTTGCTGTGACTTAACTTTAATAAATGATCTCAAAATCCGGGGATTTTTCATTCTTAAGTGCATGGAGATTTGACATACATACGCTACCTCTCTAAACTCCTACTACCGCAGTGGGTCCATTGTAATAGGAGAGGAGATACAGCTCAAAATAAACCCGAATTAATTTTATTTAAAATACTAATGTATTAGTGTCTTTTAACTGAATACAAATAAAATACCATATTTTAAAATATAACTTTTATAATAACGGTAACACTTTCTTAAAAAATGATAGACAATATTTTCATCGAATTAACAGTGGCAAATATTTCTTTTATGAAAAATTAATTTTAAAAGCAGTAAAATTTTCTAAGAAAAGTTTAGAAGACCCTGAAAAAATATTAGGCATGCATTTTCGAAAGATAAATTGCGTCTAATAAAACTAAACTCATGGCTCAACAGTCCGCTGTAGACCAAGGCCGGCGGTGCCCATCTCCGCTTTCTTGACCGTGGGCTTGGGGTACCATACAGCATATATCTCAGTCAGGTGGTCAACCTGACGTGGGACCCCCAGAGTTTAGTTCCCAAGCATGCTTGGTCCTCATTTTATCGACCCACTCAAGGGATGAAAGGCTGAGTCGACCATGCCCAGTCGCAGGATCGAACCCTGGACCTGTGAGGTGGCAGCTTGATTTTTTGAACCACTACGCCACCGGGCGTCAAATTGCGTCTAATGGCGAAACAAAAAAAAATATGAGAGTAAAATAAGTATAAAAGATCAGAAAATCAGACCTATTACGAATTTTTGGCTGAATCCGAGAGAAATTTTATAAATTGGTGGTATTTCTTAGACTTCTTTTCCTAATGAGAGATGTTTTTACTAAAAGCTACATATTCAGTTCTGATTAACCTTTGGTTACAGGTAATAACTACGATAAAATTGACCCTGTTCGTTTCCCCACGTTTCTTTACCTGAATTGCATCATAAGACATTCTAATTCTTCAGTCCCAGAGTTAAGCTATGGGAAATTTTTCTCTCATTATTTTCTACTCAGAGATTAAAAAAAGTATATTTTTTGGCATATTTTCAACAGTTTAACGTTTTCAAAAAATGGTTTTAATTTTTCTAGCAATAGACTTCAATATTTTAATGTTATGTTAAAAATTTATAACGGAAAGTTTTACAATTTTGAAAAACCACAAGTCCTTAATTTAAACGTTAACCTTTAAGAAAAAAATTAATTGCGTTTTTTAATTTAGCAAACAACTGTAATCGGCGATCCACCGCCTTTAGCTAAAAACGTACGGTTTTGTATGCTGAACGGTTCTGTTTCACAGCAACTAATGGGGGATGTCTATCCTGGAAATTCGAAAATTTCTCCACATTATTACTCGTTCCGTAGAAGGTACAGTATCTAACTTCGAAGATTTTTTATCTCAATGCTAAACCATGGCGAACTTTGCTCTCAGTTTTTTCCTAACCACGAATTAGCAAATGCATATTCCAGAATTCTGCTTTTTTTCCCGAATAAATGGAGAAATTTAAATAGAGAGCATGTTCTTATATTTCTAAATTTTACATCATTGATTTCTTCAGTGTATTAAATTATATAGATCTCTATCACTACGAAATTAAAGCTGTTTTTTAAAATATTAAATTAAAATAAAATAATTTCAAAGCACGCATGCTTTCTTTAAAGATCTATTTTCAAATAATGGAAAAAATACGATGTAATGCCTTTACTAATCCACGATTAGAAAATTATTGAGAAGAAAATTTCCCATAACTTAAGGTTGCTGTGTACTAACCCTATCGGAAGGGCCCGATTATGAACGCTGGGGGCACCTGGGCAGATGCTATTTGGGCCACCCCCCTTACGAACATTTATAAAAATAAGAACTATCCATGGGCTATACATACTATTAGAAGTACTAGGTATATACACCAAGGGTGTTTTGGGCCCCCTAGCATCAGGGGGCCCTGGGCAAAGTCCCGATTTGCCCATGCGATAAAAAGGCCCTGCCTATCGGATTCGCTCACCTCAATGTTAACGTATCGAGAAAATATGTCTACTATTGACAGCTACAAATGCTGATATTCCCATGAAAATGGTATTTTCAGATAGCCTGAACTTTTCTTCACCTTGCAAAAGGATTCATTTTATAAATTTCGTCCACCAAAGGAATTTGGGAGCTTTTAGAGCACACTATACCAGATTTTTTCCCCAAATAAATTAAATTTGAAAATATTATTTGCATTTAAAAAAAAAAAAACGAAAAATAAGCCAAGGTGTAAGATATCTTTCTCTATTATGGAGTACAATTTTTAAAAAAAATTCTGTCAATCCAAGTCGGCAATCCTTGGAAACATTTTCTCCATAGGTTAACATTGAGGTAAGCGAATCCATTAGGGTTAGTACACAGAAGCCTTAACACTAATATACATCTGCGTCGTCAACCGCCTTAAGCTGAAAATTTCCCACAATTAGGCACCTATGCGCGGTAAGTGACGTCAAGCCTGGAAAATTAACGCAGTTCGTCCATTGTCAAGAGCTGAGTGTGAATATGGGTTTCACAAATTTGTGATATTTAAATACTAGCTGAAAACCCGCACTTCGCTACGGAGTACATTCAAGTTAAATGCAACGGTCAATGTATGCAATTAATGCATATATATATATATATATATATATATATATATATATATGTATGTATGTATAATGAATACGATGATCAATGTATACAATTGATGTAAGCAACACCAAAAAAATATTTTTATAGACAAAATAATGTAGAAGAAAATATTCAAATTAAATCTAATAGGACATACTAAAGAATATAGTACAGTTAATATAGTACAGTTTGAGGAACATATCTTTTACTGTATTTTAATAATTTTTTGGATAATGTCAAATCGTCTGCCGCATTAGCAAGGGAAAAATTTTTTTTTTGTCTCTTTCATTGTTATGGACGTGACGATAAATTTATTTAAAGTACCAGAAAAATAAATCACGTGATCAGCATTTAATAAATTAAATTCTAAAATTTAATCTTTAAAAATTCACCAAAAATCAGAAAATGGAGGTAAAGATTCGAAAAAGATTTCATTTTAAAGGAATTTTTATGATCTTTCTCGTGATGTAAATTTATAATCCTCAAATTATTATTTTAAATGTAAACTTAAAAAAAGTTACTAAAGAGTTTAAAAATTTAATTTTAAAAAATCTAAGAAGAATTTTTCAAAAATCTTTCTTAGTGCACCCCTACACTATAAGAAGAATCGACATGCAAAATTTCAGCCCTTTCGGTCCAGCGGTTTGGTCTGTGCGTTGTATGTCAGTCAGTGAGTCAGTCAGTTACGGAACTGTTATATATATATATCTTTATATATAAAAGGCAAAGTCTGTGTGTGTGTGACCGAGTTTTTGTCTGCTCGCGGCGCAGCGCAAAGACGGTAGGTCGGACAGTCTTGAGATTCGACACGAAGATGCCTCCCGAGGTCTCATTATGCACCTCGAAGCCCTTTTTTCGATTTTTTAATTAGATTTTCCGTAATTAAATATTTAGTCGCGATTTGGAGCTCCCGGACGAGTAAAAGCCCCGTAAATCCTAACGTATCCGTCCAAGAATTTTTTTTTTTCGGACGAGCCTATACGGGAAAGATGACACTATACGGAAATCACAATTAAAATTGTCTGTCTTAATTTATCGATTAATTGTGATTTTTTTTCGATCGCCTGTACGCACCCGTTTTTCGGAAAAAAAACGCGATTTTGTCCGTGACCCTTTTTTCCAAATTGTCGAATCGATACGTAAATGTCGTTACATTTTTACGAAATTTTTATCTCAGAGACCCTAGACATCACAGTTTCGAAAGCCAGAATCAAAATTAATTTACAAATTGTAGTTATTTTTTAATAATTTATTTTATGATTCGGAAACTCTTGCGAGAAATCTCATTTTGGAGATTTCGTTCTTCATTTCCGGACGAAGGTAAAATAGGAGAAAAACCAGTTTTTCGAAGTCATGCACGTGATGTGTTGGGGCGTTTGTTTTCTATGAGGGATTCGGTGGTTAAAGGAAATCGATTACTATTGCAGTGATAATCGATTAAAAAATCACATTTAGTAATGCCGTAATTTTTTTGGCCAGCACTTAGTTAATATCATATAATTTGTGGTGTATTTGTGGAAAAAATCTATGAAGATTTCAAAGAATTTCAGCTTGTGGAGGATGTGATATATTCGCTTTCAAGGAAATCGATTACTATTGCAGTGATATTCGATTAGTAATCCTATGTCAAAAATTTTGCCAAAATGTGCCAGAAAGGATTAAATTTATATGGGTAAAATAATGTATCGTGGTGAGGAAAAGGATGACAGCGACGCCCATTAACAAAGGGTTAAGGCTACTAAAAAATTGGTAATTACATTACCCGAGCAACGCCGGGACGGGTACAGCTAGTAGATATATATTTTAACGAAAGTTAAGAGAAGTATGACGTCAAAAATCCAGTATACTTACTTCATAGTGTGGCATGTAGCTTCCTACAGTTACGCTGACGAGAGCGGCTAAGAGGATTCCCTGGAATACACAAAAGTGGGTGAGTTAATTTGGGGCACTGGATTTGGGGAACATAAACTAAAGATACGTAAATGTAGCTATAGATAATAAATGTCTTATAATGTTTTTTCTGTCAGCTGTTATTTGCATGAAGATGGTAAAAAAGTTTATGGGGCACAGGACCTTGAGGCTCGACGAAATAACTATAAATATGGTCTAATTCTAACCACAAAAACTCAAATAATATTAGAAAAAGAATTTTTCTTTCTTTATACATATAAAGTACATATCTTTAAATATGGCATATATAAAAATGGAAATTATAAATCTATAAATAATTTTCAAATTAGCAGTTTAGAATTTTATATGATTAACTGGTGATTAAAAATCATAAAGTGCTGCGAGCATCATAAAATTGAGATATATGCTTACAGAAAATAATTAATGGTCAGAATACACTTGTAATACAGTTACCTTTAATGTAAAACCAAATAAATTGTAATAAATATTATTTAAAATAAAAATTGAGCATAAAATTGAAAAACTTCAAAAATTATCACAATTATTTGCATAATTTTCCCAGATTAAAAAAAAAGTATTCTAGAATTGCACATTTTACTTGTTTTAAAATGTAGAGAACCATGAAATATACTTATGAGTGTAGTTTTATCACTTCGCTATTGATAGTTTAAAAGTAATGATGCACGCGAACTCAAATTAGCAGTTAATCCTATAAAATTCTAAACTGCTAATTTGAAAATTATTTGTAGATTTATAATTTCCATTTTTATATATATGACACATTTAAAGATATGTACTTTATACGTATAAAGAAAGAAAATTTCTTTTTCCAATATTATTTGAGTTTTTGTGGTTAGAATTAGACCATATTTATAGCTTCAAGGTCCTGTGCCCCCTTGGTATCTGAAAACGTTCGGAGCACTTTTTTTCGAAAATATTCAGTACTGCTTAAGAACATATATTTGTAGCTCAAATGGGATATAAAATCATGGAAACAAATATAATTTTGGTAAAAATTTCGTAACATTTTAAAATAGAGGGAATTTTTTATAAATTTTTAGTAGAATTGAGTGTTTACGTCAGAGACCGTACACTCCCTTCATTTAAATATATTGTTACGAATTTTTTAAATATTGCATTTTGTTTCGTTAAAATGGCTTCTATGGAAGAGCTTCTATAGCTATGTATTTAACATGAGAATCTATGAGAATCTCGCCAATGTTTTCAATACAATACACGCCAATTAACGCAGTTTCAACACATTCATTTCTCACTAGGAAATTGAACTGAGTTCCAATGCCATTGTCATGTATATTTATAGATTTCCAAAGCGCCCTCTATAGGTCAGTCACAGCTAGATGTTTCTAGAAGCTTCCAGAAAGCTTTAGTCGGCAAGTTGGTGAAATATCGCCAAATTGAATGGTTTGAATTTGTGTATACGCCTGAAGAATTTACAAAATAATAAATTTATTTTCTGTGAACTTTCTGAAAAGATTCTTATTCAATCCTAACGAACCCAGGAAAACGGAATATTTAAATTTCCTTTATACTATCTACTACTGTGATACTTTCCTGTGTTCTGAAATAGAAGTTTTACAATGTTTCCAAAAATCACTGAAATATAACAAAGAAAAGTGAAAAAAATACTGATTTTTTTAAAATTATCTTTTTATGAGTACAGGTGCCTAGTAGAGTGATTAAATTAACATTTAAAGCTTAGATTTTAGGCCAAAACATAGTTAGTAATATGTAAAACAATATTGCGAAAATTCATTGAAATATATTGGAACCTTTTCAAATCATTAGTTTTCTCGTTTACAAAAGCAACTTAAAAAAAGAGTTTTCTAGAAAATGCATTTAAAGATGCCACTTCAAGTCTTTTAATATGGCTTTTTGTTTATTAAATTGGCCATAAATTCTTTTCCAATGATCGTACGAATAAAAAAAAAGTAAAGCAGTTTTAGAATTCTAAAAGATCGGCCTTTGAATTAGAGCAATAAAAAAAAATCGAAATTTTGCAACAAAACAGCCATTTCAAGGTAGGCAGATATCTTAACATAGTTTGTAACTATTTACCAAGATATCGAAAGAATAGAAAGATCAAGAACGGATTGATAGAATAAAAGATAGAATAGATGGAAAGGATATCTAAATAGATAAAACATATAGAAGGGATTAACAGATAGAAAGAGTTGATAAATAAGTAGAATAAATAAGAAATAATACATGGATTATAAACTTAGATATAGAATAGAAAGATAGAATAGATGGATGGATAGACAGATAATAGAAATTGAATAGATTTATAGATAGGCAGAATAGCTAGCTAAATAAATAAAGTAGATTGAAAGGAATAGTTAGGTAGGAGTATTCGATCCCCGAGTCTCAATACTTTGTAACCAGTATTCTGACCAATAGATCATTCTAACAATTCGCGGATATTTCATATTGTGAATCCCATTCTTAAAATAGCCTATATAGACGAGATTTGTTTAATCTATCATAACAAAACTTTGGATATTTGGAATAGAGATGTGCAAAATATTAATTATAAATGAAGTACATTATTATAGTTTAATAATATATATATATATATATATATATATATATATATATATATATATATAAATTTAAATATGTGTTTATTTAATATATCATACTCATCAGAAACAATCCATTGGTTTTTAGACAGTATTGACACCGCTGATGAAGAAATGCTGTCAAAAACCGTATTCATACTTTTCTTTACATGTTGGATGTTCCTGGCTTCATGTAGCTTTAGAGCTATTACTGGTTTTCTCTTTCATCTTATTCTTATTTATATATATATATATATATATATATATATATATATATATATATATATATATATATATATATATATATATATATACCCAGTGGAGGCAAAACGTATTTGCACACAAAGATTTTCTCTTGTATTAATGCTTAAATATTTAAGATCATGTTCTGTTACAACTGCCATATCACGCAGATTAAGTAAGCTAAGCCCGTCTGCACACGAAGCAACTCAAAAGAAACTGATAAATGACTCAAATCACAAACCAGTCCGCGATGAGTCGCAACCTATGTAATTGAATGGAGCCACGCACACGACGCAACTGGTTACAAACCCGTCCGATGGGTTTGAAATGTTTTGCAAGGTATGAAATATCCCGATTCAATACCGATGAAAAAGCTACATAATAGTAAAGCTGATCGGAAGAAGCGCTTGCTTTTTACTAAAACGTACTTAATAAAACCTACAGATTTTTACAAAATGCATTATTTACTTATGAAAGCAAATTCTACCTCTCTCTCTCTCTCTATATATATATATATATATATATATATATATTAAATACAACGGTCAATGTATGCAATTAATTAGTATGTTTAATATCCATAAAACATACTAATTTGAATTAAATTCTTGAAAAACTTCCATCTCTATTAGTCTAGTGGTTAAATTTTATCTTTTACCATATTTTAATATTTCTTTTGTCAATTTATTTCGCTGTTATGCACTTAACGCAAAATTAATTTAAAGTATCACAAAAAGAAAAGAAACCACTTGATCGGCATTTAATAAATTAAATTCTAAAAATTAGTCTTTAAAAATTCACCATAAAATCAGAAAATGGAGGCAAAGATTCCAAAAAGATTTCATTTAAAAAAAAATCTTATGATCTCTCTCGTGATATAAATTTTAAAACCCTCAGATTACTGTTTTAAATGCAAACTTTAAAAAATGTAACAAAAACAGCTTAAAAATTTAATTTTTTAAAAAATCTAAGAATATTTCAAAAATTTTCTTGACACTCGAAAATTTGAAAAAGATTTGAATTTTACAATATAAATTCGTATACTGTAAATCGAGAAAATTATACAGCTTAAATAAATATGTACTAGTTGACACTTCCTAATTGCATTAGCTGAAGCCTTCCTTATCGATTAGAAATACTTAAAAAATAATAATATTAAATGTATTTAAATAAAGGGAAAATGATTTCAAACAGTTGGTTAACTGCATTCAGAAACTTCTTATATTTAAAACTTTCCCTGATAGTTAATTTATCTTATATACCTCAATTACCTTCGGCTGCATTACAACTTTGCATAAAATGGGGAATGAAGCATAATACTTACGGCGAAATACATGGTGATGAGGTTAGTTACCGATGGAGCTGGAAAAGACTTATTTCCTTATAATACTGTTTATCCCGAAGCGATAAGATATGATCGCAGACCCTTATCTGGACTCTTATATACTTTCCGAAAAAACATAATCCGGGCTGTTTCGGGGAAACTGGTCGAAAAATTCTGGGCCAGCCTGTTACAAAACTCACCGCTCGGGGTAGTGGGCGTCGTGCGAATCGGTGCTAGGGAACGGATCGCTTAAAGAGGGATTTGACACCCGTAAACAATGTGGTTCCGACTCGCGGCCCGCTTTAATTTCAAGTTCACGTTTCCCTTTTTTCTTTTTTCTATCTTTCCATAATTAGGGAGTTACCTCTGTTTGTTGAGGCCATCCATGCTGCTTGTTCGGGGAGTGTCGAAAATGGGGGATTTTGAATGACACAACATAGTTTCGAGTCGAACGCTCAAGTATTGCTTAGTATGTCTCTATAACATACGGTGCGGTAGTTCACTGATTAGTATATAGTCGAACCCAGTTATGACGAACTTCAAGGGACAATTCAATCTTTTTTAATCTGATGATATATATATATATATATATATATATATATATATATATATATACATACAGTGACGTAGCGAGCATAACTGGCGCCCGGGGCACGATACCTTTTTGGCGCCCCTCCCCCCGAAAAACATAGTAATATAATATATAGAATTAGTAAAAATGACCATTTGGCGCCCCTCTGCGAGTGGCGCCCGGGGCATGATAGACCCCCTTGCCCCCCCCCCCATCGCTACGCCACTGTACATATATACACACACACATATATATATACATATATATATATATATATATATATATATATATATATATATATATATATATATATATATGTGTGTGTGTGTATATGTATATGTTCGCTATATCCGAACCGTTAAGAAAAATGCTAGAGTTCACAAAATGTATAACTCATTAGTTGCAATGTGTATTCAATAATGATGTATTAAAAAATGATAAAATCTATTAAAAAGATCATTAATGAATTAAATCGACTAAAATCGATTACATTAAACTGACACAACACTAAATTACGTACAATAGGAAAACGGCGGGACCAAAATTTTCGTTCGTTGCATCCGTGAGTTTGTTATATACCGGGTTCCCTATAACGGTGTTCGACTGTATTCGCCCGGGATGCCAGAAACGTACGGCGGGATCGAGCCCCGAAAGCCTCTTGCGCCGATGTGTTTATTTTTCGGGGCAAATTCGAGTTAAACACTGGGCCCGGCCACGGAGACTACCCGAGATGTTAAATCTGTATTACGGAAAGTTCCTCTGTGGGTTTTGTAGGAATGGGAGGAGTGTACGAACCCGAAAAAAAAATCGGGATTGAATTTGGTATAGTGGGTTTTAAACGCTCCTAAATTCCTTTGGTGGACGGAATTTATAAAGTGAATCCTGTTGCAAGGTGCTGAAATGTTCAGGCTATCTGAAAATACCATTTTTATTGGATTATCAGCATTTATGTAGCTGTAAATGGTAGACAAATTTCCTCCATAAGTTAACATTTTCCTTACGGGGAAGGATAGCACGTATCCCAAGAATACGGTCTGAAGAATGAATATATATATATATATATATATATATATATATATATATATATATATATATATATATATATATATATATATATATGTGTGTGTGTGTGTGTGTGTGTGTGTGTGTGTGTGTGTGTGTGTGTGTGTGTGTGTGTATACACTCTGTAACAAAAAAATATATGCACCCAGAAGAAATCGAGCTACTATCACGAAACTTGGCAGGAATGTAGTCAGGTAAGAGATATGCAAATGATTAAAATTTCGACACCAATGAGACAAGGGTAAGCGCGCTATGTGCATATGAGATGTGCAGCTGGGAGAGTTTAAAAGCATGATTGCTCGTGTCATAGGGTTATTCAAACAAATCTGTCGACTTAGATGGACGGTATTCTAATTAGAGATGCCTCTGAGATGTAACCGGCGACAGTAAGAACAATTTCGGACTTTGAGAGGGGGCGTATAGTAGGCCTCAGTGAAGCAGGTTGGTCGAACAGGCGTGCCGGCCACCACCTCGGTTGGAGCGATATGGTAGTTCCTCGGTGTTGGCAACAATGGATCACGGAAGGGATAGTCTACCGTCGCGGAGGGTCAGGGCGTCCCAGGAACAAAAATGTGCGCGAGGATTGCGCAATCGTAAGAGCGGCCACGTCCGCCCCAACAACGTCGCTAGAATCGATTCGACGGCATTTACCACCTTCCGGACATCCAGTGGTGTCAAGGGAAACCATTCGGAGACGACTGGCCGACGCAGGTATAAGGAGCCGACGTCCATTAAGACGCCTGCCACTGACCCCACATCACAGACAGCGTCGATTGGATTTTTGCCAACCTTGGGCAAGCTGGAGTGTGACTGACTGGAGGCGTGTGATCTTCAGGGATGAATCCCGATTCAGTCTCAATGCTGATGACCAGCGCATACGCGTGTGGAGGCGGCCAGGCCACCAGTCCGATTTGTTGTCGAGAGGCATACGGTGATTACACAAGGTGTGACAGTGTGGGGAGCGATTTGTTGGGACACACGATCACCTCTAGTCATCGTTCAACGCACTTTGACGGCACGCAGTTACGTGGACGGGATTTTAACGCCAGTTGTACTGCCTGTGCTCTCAAGTCGCCCAGTTGCCATTTATCAGCAAGACAACGCTCGTCTACATACTGCGCGACTCTCCCAACAATGTCTTCAAGGATATGACGTACTCCCATGGCCTGCCAGGTCACCAGACCTCTCATCAATAAAGCACGTCTGGGATGTGCTTGGAATGCAACTGCAGCCGTCCCAGAATACTGGGGAATTAACTGCCCAGTTGCAAAGATTGTGGTATGATCTTCCGCAGGAGGTCATACGTGACCTCACTGATACGATTCCAAGCCGTGTTTCGGCTTGTACAGATGCCAGAGGTCGATTTACTACTTACTGATTTGTAACATTCTTCATGCCATATCCAGGGCCCGACTTTGACCCAATGGGGCCCTGGGCAAAGCAGACTTTGGGGGCCCCCTCCAAGGACAGATCCAGAGGGAGGCCATGTGCCCTCCCCTTCCAGGAGTAGATTTCCACATGAACATGTGGGATACTCACCAAGGCCCCCCCCCTCTCCATAAATTCGGACCGGAAATTCAAAAAATTTTCGGCCAAAAAGGCAAACATTTGAAAAATAATAATAATAATAATAATGTGTTAATTAATTTACTTTTAATGTTAATAAATAAATTCGGGAAATTTTCTTTTTAAATGAATATAGTGGGTGCACTGTGCCCCACCCAGGATTTTTTTCTGTATCCGCCACTGCCCACCTTTACTGAATTAACCTAAAACCAAATTTTCAAAAATATGTACAACTTAATATTAAATTAGGGGGCCCCATAAATTTGGGGGCCCTGGGCAAATGCCCCACTTGCCCATGCGGAAATCTGGGCCTGGCCATATCTTCTTAATAAAACGGTCAGTTCTTCTGAATTTGTAATCATTTGCTTATCTCCTCATACACTACATACATGTTAAGTTTCGTGATAGTAGCTCGTTTCCTTCTGGGTGCATATATTTTTTTGTGACAGTGTATATATATATATATATATATATATATATATATATATGAAATGACCCAAATTGGGTCATCTCATGAAGTAACACAATCGAGGCCGAAAGAATACAATTTAAAATCATAAAGAAGAATTGAAGTTTATTTCATGAGAACAGCGACATAACATCTAATTCGCTTCGAGTCAGTCCAGCGTCTACCGAAAAGAGCGCCAAAATAGAATTAGGTCAGAGAGGTTGCCAGAATTGGCGGAGGAAGTTAGTATGTGGGAAGGCGAAGCATTTATGCCAAGACAAGAAGGAGGGGTTACCAGGACAGAGATGAAGTACAGAATGGGCGATTATAGATAGTTAGTAATATTATCACAGAATATCCCCCCCCCATCTAAAATGGATTGGAGCCACGGCCGTCGACTCCAAGACACTCCAGATAGTGAGAACATGAAAATTAGTAGTTAGAATATTAGGTTGAAGCTGTCTCGAAAATCACAAATTCTTATGTTAAAATGTACAGTTGAAAGACATAATAGTATGAAAAATTGCATAATTTTAAAAACAAATAGCTGGAGAAAAATAAAAATGGAATGGTACACTTAAATGAAAACACTAACAACAACAGATGTAAAGATGTTCCAAATACAAATACAAGTAAAAAAAATTGTGCATGTCTCAGCCCCTGACATGTGTCACAGTCTGAAAGTGTTCAGAGTCCAGGACGCGTACAGTTCAACTTGTTATAAAAACACAAAAGTTATTATTTTTATTCACAGTCTTTAATCGTAGTATAGTTTAGTTCTCTGGGGAGGCAATCAATTTAACCCTCCATGATCATTTCACTTCTTAAATTTAACTTTTTTCCGATTTCTAATTTTCTCCTGAAATATTTTGTAATATCATCATTGTTTTCATTAAATTTTAACCCTGCAAAATCACTAAAGGTAGTTAAGGTAGGGGTGAAAAAATGCTCTTTTAACACAGTTACTAATTCTGTAAAATTATTAACTTGATAACAATTTTGAATATAAGTGCCTTTCCCTTTACAAATCGTGAAAAATGTTTTAGTTTCCATTCATCATCCTTGTTTCCTTCGATACATTTTTTGTTGAAGTAGGATAACCATGAATCTATATCTATAGTGCCATCTTCAAAGGGCACAATGTTAATTTCGTTTTCAACATTCGAAACACTAAAAGAGTCATCACAATCAACATTTACTTTGGCAGTGTTCATCTTGCTTCACTTATATTAGAAATTACAAAAAACAATATAGTAACTGACCTGTTTATAATATACAGTATTTTACTTAAAGCATTTTAAAGAGTAAAACACTCTGATGGTGAACTTGAAAATTTGCTTATATGAAATTCTTTGATTTCAAAGCAGCGTTCAGCGTTCACCCGGAAATCGTAATTATTTTCTTGAAAGGAATTTTTTTTTTTGATGACTGTCGCTCACATATAAAAACTTGAATCACTTCTTGGAGGCCTAGTTGAATCGGATGCTGCAGCACTGGTATTTTACTTTAAGATGGCGTAGTCCGTGACGAACAATGCAGAGGTCAGGTGGAAAACAAAACTTGAAATCCATACTGGAATGAACTGGAACAAGGGCATCTTCACTTGCTTCGATGTCGTCGATTTCTGTACCAATTTCATGGTGTTGGATGAGGAATGTTTTAGCACTGGTCATTTTCTTTCAAGATGGCGCATTCAGGAACGCATACGGGAATCGAAAGCTAAAGTCCTGTAGAACAAAGACCTCCTCATTTTCTCACAATGCAGTCGTAATTTCCGTTGTATTTCTTAAAAGGTCAACATCCTGTCGACTCCTGAAATGACCCAAATTGGGTCATCTCATGAAGTAACACAATCGAGGCCGAAAGAATACAATTTAAAATCATAAAGAAGAATTGAAGTTTATTTCATGAGAACAGCGACAATTCGCTTCGAGTCAGTCCAGCGTCTACCGCAAAGAGCGCCAAAATAGAATTAGGTCAGAGAGGTTGTCAGAATTGGCGAAGGAAGTTAGTATGTGGGAAGGCGAAGCGTTTACGCCAAGTAGGAGGGGTTACCAGGACAGAGATGAAATACAGAATGGGCGATTATAGGTAGTTAGTAATATTATCACATATATGTATATATATATATATATATATATATATATATAAAGTGCCTACTCTGGGGGTGTTGTTGTTGCTAATGCCCCCTGGTTGGAGGTTCCATTCACCAGGTCCTAATAGGCTATTGGGTTGAAAGGGGCGGCTCCTGTTTTGAATTATCACCACAAGGGTCAGAGTCCGACTTTAGCTAAATGACCAGTCCTGTAATTTTGAACCGAGTCAAGTGACGAGACCAGAACACTTGATCCCGCACCTCCAGAGGAAAATTTGAGAACTACCCTGTGGGTGGGGGTGATCGCTTTAAATTCAGGTGACACCAGGGGGTAATGTTGGTTCATATATACCAGTATCATGGTGTCACCAGTATCATGGTATCACGGTTGCTTCATATATACCAGTATCAAGTTCATATGTTCTACTTCTGAACCTTTTGTTGACCAGGGTCCACTTGCTAAAAAAATCGCAGGGGAACATCTCCCAACAAACCCTTTTAGAGGCAAAAAAAATGGGTTTAATTTTCTGAATAAAAAGCTATTTGTGATGAATATCTCGAAATAAAGGTTGCAAATAAACTTAATCACAAGTTTAACGTAAAAGTAAACTCAATAGCAAACATAAAAGCCTATGACAGCTTAAAAATGAACAAGATTTCAGAGCTTGCATTTGGTTTGCTAGCTGTAAAATCCTCAGCTTAGTATTGTTCAAATCTATGTGATCAAAAGAAAAAATAATAATTTGTTCTCAATTTTATAAAATTGTTAAATTTGCAGTTTTTTTTATGACTGCTGACTTCGTGGACCATTTCTTGGGTACTCCTGGACCACAGTGCCCCCCCCCCCCATTACAAGAAACAATTTCGTGGTGTAACGGGTGAATGTCTAAAGTCAATGTCCCTGCTCGTAGGAAAAAAATATATAAAGGGGTACGGGACACAAAATTTTCAAAAGGAGCCCAATTTTGTTGTCTTGGCTTAAAACATACTGTAAAACATTTAGAATCGAACATCTAGGATAATTACAATGAAAGGCATATTTTTAATGCTGTACTGCCTATGCGTTCCGCGCTGGGCTCCTGCACATAAGGCTGCTGTGTACTAACCCTATTGGATTTCCTCACCTCAATGTTAACCAATCGAGAAAATGTGTCCAAGGATTGCCGACTTGGATTGAAGGATTCTTTTTTAATTGTACTCCATAAAAGAATAAGAAATTTTACACCTTGGGACATTTTTCTTTTTTCTAAATGCAAATAATACTATTTTAAAATTTAAATTATTCGGGGATTAAATCTGGTATAGTGCGTTTTAAACGCTCCTAAATTCTTTGGTGGGCAGAATTTATAAAGTGAATCCCGTTGCAAGGTGCAGAAAAGTTCAGGCTATCTGAAAATACCATTTTTATTGGATTATCAGCATTTATGTAGCTGTAAATGGTAGACAAATTTCTTCCACAGGTTAACCTTTTCCTTACGGGATGGCAAGGTCATGACCGAATGGAATAAAAAAGTGTTATTTACAAAGTTCTAAGAAATCTTGACGACAAACCATTTAACTCTTTCCTAGTTTTGGCCCCAGTTTTTAACCAGTTGAGTAAAATACTGACAGATATGAGAATATGTAACGAGAATATGTAATGAGAATATGAATATGAGTGGGGCTAAGTTTTCTAAAATCCTTTCTCAGTGAATTTCCGCGGCTTAATTACAAACAGTATCCTCGTGCTAATTACAAAATGCCCTATTTTTAAAACGTACCGATGAACAGCTTGACTTTTTGAAATACAGAAATAAAATCAAAATTCGGAACTCGAATTGACTATTAGTTTTAATAGTGTACAAAAGGGGGAAAAAAGCGAGAGAGACTACGTGCAATTTAACTCTTTGTAAGAATTTTTTAGTATTTTCTTAAGATATTAGATTCTAATGCCAATAAATGTTTATTACGTAAATTCAGATATATGCCGTATACAGTGGAACCTCGACCGATCGTTCCCCGAATCATCGTTTTCCCGTATGTACCGTTTACTTCATCCAGTCCTGATGATAATATTTCTTTGCTATGTTTCCGCATCTATCGTTTCCCCGCATTGATCGTTCGGTGCAATAGGTCCCTTGAAAAACGATGGATCGAGGTTCCACTGTATTTCTATGGGGACGCATAAGTAAGTCGAACTACAGGTTGTTTGACAATGCCGGGCACTTGTTAATGAATACTTGCTAATTCGCACTTGATCTGCGAGAATCGCTGGCTGCTTTCAGTGGGGGTACCGTAAAGGTGAAACAGAACAACCCTCTGTTGCCACCTCAATTTGTACCGAGAAACCCCAGGGGAGACTTTTGGGGGATCGCACATTCTCCCACCCTCTCTGACCTCATAGAAGGACTTTCCGGTCTATAGATTTAACGTGACCCTATCCGGTCTAGACAAGGAGGTATTGAATGGCTATCGTCGGGATTCGAACCGAGCACCCCCAGTCCCATCCACATAAAAATGCCTCAAAAAATCATTTTAGATGCTTTTATTGTAATATATTAGTGTTTCCATTTTGATTATCTTGAAATTTTTAAATTTTTAAATGACCCTTGAGTGGCTGGTACCTAAAATCCGCAGGGATCTAGAGTGTAGCATTAATAACTGTTTATTCGTATTAGCATACCTTATTTTTCTGGCACTGTTCGCAATACTGTTTATGAGAGCTAATTATAATAACCGAGAATTTAATTCACATCTCCTAACCTCGAGGTGGATGTTCTCCTACCCAAGCTATCCTTGCGAAGTGACAAAGTCTTATTTTTGTTCATTTTTTTTTCAAATCTAAATTTCGCCTTGTCATTCTGGAAAGAATATTAAAATAAGAGGCTATAAATTAGAAATCTTACTGTATTTTTTTAAAACTAACTACAGTGTGCTGTGACGACTCACTGACTCTAGCGAACTGAAGTGAAGAAGAACGGTGGTTCGGATGTGTTCCACGCTAGTTTTTGAGGTGATAGCCCTCGTCTATTTTTGATTCTGTTGAGTAGCTGAGATATAATGCTACCGTTATAATCTGATGAGTTCCACGCCAATTTTTGTGTTGTGTTGCCTCTCGTCTCGTCGATATAAAATAAAGTTTGTTTTTCCTGTTAACTAGCTGTCTTATTACGGTACAGTACTCTCGATTATCCGGTTTGGGAATTATCTAGTTTGCGGATTATCCGTCCAGAAAAAATCTAAAACTTTATCTAAAGTAATGCCTAATTAATTTATTAAAAACTGCATGCGAATTTCTTTCGATATGCATATTATGTAACGAAAAATGCCTTCTCCCAATTTTAACCCAACGCGTATTCTAAATTCTCTCTTTTAACAAAGCACAACCCCTCTTCTAAACTAGGACCTAGGAGTAATTTAATTCATATTTTATATTTGCCCTTAATGCAAGGGCCGCTGAATCTTCTCCAGGCAGTAAGAATTCAAATCCCGCAATCGATGTTTAAAACCCCACAAACATGACCATATATAATATGACCCGCAAGCCCCAGTGAAGCTAATATATAATGAATAACTGCTTTTAAGCCCCTACTTGCTAAACCCAAATGAAGAGTAGATAATAATTACAAGATAAAAAGAACTTTTTTTATACCATGTTTTTAAATTTTCTGTTGAATCATATAAACTTGACAATTCTATGTATTAATAAATACTTTTTTAAAATTTTTTTGATGAATTATCCCATCAACTTGAAAGAAAATGAAGGTAATTGGAAGTTAACTTGCATTTAACTTTTTGTTCCCTTTCCGGCCAATAGATGGCTGCACCAGTCTATAAAACAGAATTAACTGAAAATAACTCAAAATTAATTTAACTCTGCATAACGATGGCTAAAAGTATTAAAAAAATGCATTGTCATCGTGTTCTGGGCTATTCTAAAAGTCTCAAATGTCTAGCTAGTCGGGAAGTTAGTTAAAAATCGATTACAAGATTTGTACTGGACAAACACACACGCAAACAAACACACAAACAAGATAGCAAGTTAATGAAAACATGGTAATAAATACGCCTTCTTCAAGTCTTACTTACCAGTTAAAAAATCATAAATATGCCAGTTTCAAGCCCCTACTTACAAGTCTCATTAAAGAGTCTATAATAAATATGCCTACTTTCGTACAGTCGAATCCCGTTATAGCGAACCCGGTATATAATGAAAGAATATTTTGGAACGTTTTCCTATTGTATTTAATGCTAATTTATCCTTTTATAGCAAACCTGCGAAATCTTAAGAATCGGCTATAACGAACCCTTTTTTTCAGTCGACAACTGATTTTTTTTTTATAAACTTTTTAAGAATGTTGAAGATACAACGAATGTTGAAGAAGCAAAGAATGTTGAATAAGAAGGTGATGAAGATTTACTTATCGTGATGTGGATAGAAAAGCACAAAATTTCATTATTCTCAGACTGTGACATGCAATTGTTCGAAACATGTGATGATGAAGTCATTGCATGTGAAAATCCCACTGATGAAGATATTGTGGAACAAATTAAAATGAATCATTCTGAAATGGAAGATTCTGCATCCGATACTGATGAAGAGGAGCACATGAATGACGAAATCCCCACCATCTCAGATGCTACAGCAGCGATGCGTGTAATTAATAAGTTTTTGTTTACACTAACAGTGGAAGAAAGAGCGTTCGAGTCATTTAATGTATTGGACAAAGAAATTCATAAATTTTTTTTGAAATCGGAATCACTTCAGCAGAAGATTACCGATTATTTCTGTATCAAAACAGTAAGCAACTATTAAAGATAAAATCAATTTATTTCTATTTGTCTTCATTTTTAGTTAATTTAATTAGTAATATGTCAGTTTAATGTAATCAATTTTAGTCAATTTAATTCATTAATGATCCTTTTTAATAAATTTTATCATTTTTTAATACATCATTATTGAATATACATAGCAACTAATGAGTTATCCATTTTGTGAACTCTAGCATTTTTCTTAACGGTTCGAATATAGAGAACCACCGGATATAGGGATCAAAACCTTTAGTCCCTTGAAGTTCGTTATAACGAGGTTTGACTACTACAGTAGAACCTACTTAATACGAGCACGGTTAATACGAGATCATGGGAAAAGCGTGCAAATTGTTTTGAAATATTGGTTTCCAATGTTTAATAATGAAAAATTTCAAGCTTTACACGAGGTACTTCAAGGATATTACGAGAGCTGAAAAATCTGTCGATACCACGTTTGAACGAAAAAAGAAAAATTTTGTTGCTAGTTGATAACTGTACAGCGCACCCTCAAGTGAAAAATCTTGTGAAGTTTGAGGAATTTTAAAATGAAAGCCAATACTGAATAGACTAAATTTACTGAATATTTTTTAAAATATTATTATTGCTTTTGTTTATACATAAACAATTTTGTCCTTTAAAATTTAAAAGACAATTAAACGTTTTAAAGACAAAAGTTAACGATTGATCTTTGGTGTATATTCCAGATTTTGTTTAAAAACAAAAGCAAATACAATTACAGTGATGTAAAGGTAAGTCATTCTGCTTATTGAACTTTGATATATAGAAAATTGTTTATAATTTTAATCATTATTTTAAAATAAATTTTTTTTATCCAAAATTGCTTTTTTTTTGCACCGTTTTTACGAATAACGGTTAAAAAGAGCAATTTCAGCGATCCTAAGCATCTCGTATTAACCGATTTACACTGTACTTAGGAGTGACCCGCATCCACTAGCTTCGGCAATGTGACTGATTCTGGCCAATTTTATAATTCCAAAACCTGGTGGAAAATGGGGAAAATGTCCATTATAAATATGCCTGCAACGGAAGACTTATCCTCTTTTTTCAGTTCACTAACCCGTCCTGTTTTTTTTTATAGTAAATAAGACCACGGTTCTGTTGTCTCCAATCCCCTTGGTGTAGGAAAGCCTACAACAAGAACAAAGGACGTAGGTCCATAGCGAAAGGTAGTAAGTAGCTTCAATTTAAGGGGAGGTACCACTAGAGCTGAAGTCTGACTTGACCTCAAGGAACATTGGTCCCGTAATTTTGAACCTGGTCAAGTAATGAGACCGGAACACTTGACCTCGCACCTCCAGAAGTATTTTGGGAACTTGGAAGACATTGCAGCTTCGACAGATTTTTTACGTGCACCAGCCGCCATTAGTGTACACGTTGGTAGTTTTGTCAGCGACGGGCATCGAACCAACAACGTTCAGATCACTCGCCCTCTGTCTTTGACGGTTCTTCTATTCTTTATACATTGCAATTTAGCCTCTCGTGTATTACGGTAGGTGGGAGTTACTTCGAAACTTATTAAATGGGTTTGTATGTCATGTAATATTTTCTGGAGTTATTAGATATGTCCTGGAAATTAATGGCCGCACCTTGTAAATGCTGCTACAAATCAACCTCTGGAAGAAGTTGAAGGTGAGAGCAGTGAAGGCCTGGTGATCTGATCAAACATCGCTACCGCTTGTCCAAACTTTGCTAGATTATATGAGTCAATGCATGGAATTATGAAAACAGTGATATCATTGCTGTTAGGAAAATTCGTAGTGATATCAAAAAACATATCAAAGATTCGGTAACCCCCCCCCCCTAAGAAAAAAAATGCATGGATTACGTACATAAATTTATTTAATAAAATAGAAAAGTAAGTGTCGTAATATATTTTGAAAATACAATAAAAATAAACAGATGTCGGATTATCCGTGTTTTTCAATTATTCTTGCTATTCCTCCCCTCCATTAATCCGGATAATCGAGAGTACCTTGTATAAGGCTCCTTCGTCTCAATTCAAATACATACACTAACGACTTTTGCTTTGCGATAACATCTGATCAATGTAATACCTAATTACAACAAAAGTTTTCCACTTTACCATTCATTTATTCTTAAGATATTGAATGTAGTTAATCTTTCGTATTTAGATCCATAGATAAAACAAATTAAGCGAAAAGATTTAATTCTATCTTTAAAAAGAATTTGCTTTTCAGCTGATTTTGCTGATAACGTTTTTTTTTTTCTTAATTCAAAAGAGATCCTTTACTGATTATGAAAGAAGAAGGAAGAAATAAAAAAGTGACAAAGAAGCTAAGAAATTGTTAAAATTAGGATAGAAAGACATGAAATTTGGTAATCAAGAGCAATGTTATTTGGAATTGATACATTTGATAGTTCATCTTTTGTATGCTATATTCTGGGAAGAGCGTATACACTTTAGAGCAGGGTTCCCGATCTGTGAGGCGCGCCCGCTTGGGGGTCGCGAGGGAAGGACCCCCCAAGGGAGGTCTGTGGGAGGACTTGGGATTTCTAGGAGGTTGCCAAGATTTTATTCAATTAAAATACGTTTTTAGCGAATTTCACCAAAAACAAATCTGTCAATATTTATCTATATATATATAAAACAGTTCAGTAACTGACTGACTCACTGACATACAACGCACAGACCAAACCGATGGACCTAAAGGACTGAAATTTTGCATGGTGATTCTTCTTATAATGCAGGGGTGCACTAAGAGACATTTTGGAAAAATTCTTCTTAGATTTTCTTAAATTAAATTTTGAAGCTTTTTTGTAACATTCTTTAAAGTTTGCATTTAAAATAATAATCTGGGGGTTATAAAATTTACATCACGAGAAAGATCATAAAAATTCCTTTAAAATGAAATCTTTTTTTAATCTTTACCTTCATTTTCTGATTTTTGGTGAATTTTTAAAGATTAATTTTTAGAATTTAATTTATTAAATGCTGGTCACGTGATTTCTTTTTCTGGTACTTTAAATTAATTCATCGTCACGTTCATAGCAATGAAATAGACAAAAAAAAATTTCTTGCTAATGCGGCAGACGATTGGAAATTATTCCAAAAAATATTAAAATACAGTAAAAGATATGTTAATCAAACTGTACTATATTAACTGTACTATATGCTTTAGTATGTTCTATTAGATTTAATCTGAATATTTTCTTCTACATTATTTCGACTATAAAAATATCCCTTTCGATTTTTTTATAAATATATTTTTTCGATTTTTTTTTTGCATCAATTGCATACATTGATCGTTGTATTTATTATAAATATATTTTAACATATTTTTGGCATTAATTGCATACATTGACCGTTGCATTTAATTTGAATGTACTCCGTAGCGAAGTACGGGTTTTCAGCTAGTTTACCATGAAACTGTAAGTGGTGCAGTGATGTTTTTTAAAGGACAAATTCTCATTCAAAACGCAAACACCAGTATGTTAGAATTCAATTGCCTTCATTTGGTGGTAAATGTAATTCGCGGTCACGTACTACGTACAATGCACACATTCTAAACGTCAGTTTGTCTTTCATCAATCTCCGTCGTCCCTTTTGGCTTGACTATTGCAGTTTCCCCAACGGAAAAAAAAAAAAAGCAATTTTATTTAGGTAAGAGTTTCTCTATTTTTACTGTTATATAATTCTGAATCCATACGGAAGGTGCGTTATTTTTCTTGGGGTTTTGTTCTGTTCTGTCCTTGATTTTACATACCCTTGGCTAAGCGATGAATGCTTCTTAACCCATATTTGACCATCGTCCTATATATAGGACAGCATACATTTCTAGCTCATACTCATAAAATATTTTTTCTCTTGCGTTTGTTTTAGTATTACATTACTGTGAAAGGATCCCTCATTACACTGTCTAATTTTTAACTTTTAATTTTTAAACATTTATTTATTATTAATTTTTAAAATATGCCAATTTTGAGAGTTTTTGTAGGAAAATGTATAAAATAAGGTTTAAAAAGATTGGGTGAAAAAATATTAAAATTCTGGCTTATTTTCAATTCTGTAGATGTTTAACATTATGCAAGGTAAAAATCAAGAAGAAAAATCAATAAAATCACCTTTTTTTCTTCGTTTTTACAAGCGTCCTATAAATAGGACAATTGTCAAATTCATTACTACATTCTTCTGCTATTCAAGCATACCTATTACAGTGGATGTCACATTTTGCCTCATGAAACGATGTGCTGAGAAAATGCTCCGGATACTGGAACAGCACAAGTTAGTCGAGTAATGCCCCGAAACAGATACTTTGAGATGAAAAAAAATATTTGTATTGAAATGACAATAGCTGTATTTATTCGGATCGTTATTACAAAGTACGTCAAATATATGACTTACTGAATGAAGCTCTACAGCAGTTTGCCGTATTTTCTGAACATCTAATTATTGATGAAAGAATGGTGCGCTGTTACGGAAGACATGGCTGCAAGATGTTTATGAAAGGATATCCAGTCCAATTTGGATATAGGTTGTGGGTACTGTCTTCTTATGTTGGATATCCATTTCATATCATTCCATATCAAGGAGCGTAAAAAGACCCAATCATATCTAGGTCAGAAAATTTGGGATTGGAAAGTAACAAATATGATCCTCAAAATTTTGAAAAGAAAACTAAATAAAAGGTGCAAAAGAACAAAGTACCATTATCTCAAGAAATTCTAGGAAGTTTTCTGTCAATTAAAAAAAATCCAGCACAGTACAAAATTTATACTGATAACTTTTTTACCTCCTATGGCCTTTTCGTTAGACTGAGAGAAAGCAATAGCTTTGCTACGGGAACTGTAAGAGAAAATAGAATGGCCAAATGCCCACTAAAGTCAACTAAAATAATGGCTAAAATGGATCGAGGTATGTAATATTGGAAATTTGATGAGAGAAATGAAACTGCAGCAGTTCGCTGGAAAGATAATAAAGTTGCATCATTGCTCACGAATTTTGAAGATACAAGACGCTATTCGAAGGTAGAAAGAAGAGTAAAAGGAAGCCGACAAAAAGTTGACATACCATCATGCACAATTTCTTACAATAAGTATCAAAATGGTGTAGACTTATTTGACAATCATATGGAAAATTATTTTTCCTCTATACAAGGAAAAGAGTGTTATTGGACATTATTCTTCAATGCTTATGAAACTGCACTAATTGCAGCCTGGAAGATAACGAAACTGTTCAATCCAAAAGAAGCTTTTGAACTTCTGGAATATCAAAAAGCTATTACAATAAATTATTTAGGACTCTCTATATCAAGGAATTAGGTGGTTAGGTGATTAGGCACTCAACAAAGAAATACAGAATTTTTGAGGCTGCAAAGTGAACACAATATTGTGAAAAAACAGTAGTGGAAGACAATGTCGTTGTCAACTGGAGAACTGTACAAAAAAACCAACTACTATTTCAAAAATATGTGATGTTCGAATCTATTTAAACTGTTTCTTACCATTTCATTTGAAAAAGGAAGTTTGAGTACGAAAAACAAAAAAAAAAGTGTCATAGCAGTGGATTTAACCGTCGTCCTATATATAGGAAATTATGTAAATATGAAGATAATAAAATTTTGGCAAGTTTTATAATTTTATATCTTTTCTCGTGTCTTTATGAAGCTAAACCACAATTTTTGAACAAAAGAATAAATTTTTTCAATATTTGGTCAAATATGGGTTAAAGTTCTCGATAACTTAAAATTCCATTTTTGTTAAATTAAACATATCGTTGGAATTAAAATTATGGAAGACGTATTTTAATGTTCCTCTTTATACCTTAAAAAAGGCCTTTTTAATGAAAATATGCAGGGTGGGAAGGAGTTTGTGTGGTTCATTGGCTGTATGGAAACCATTGACGGGATCACGAGTCGTAAAAGGTTGGGAAACACTGTTGTAAGAGTATCCAAATAACAAGCTTTAAATCAACAATATCTACAATATAAAGAAACTTTCAGCAAAATATTGAGGAAATTTTTCCAAACAATTTTTAGAGCCAAAGGGAACAATATTTTATGCAAAGTATAGAGACTTAGCACTTCTACCCTACCTTTGGGCATGTATATCTTGAAGTGTCACTTTAAATAATTTCATTCAAACACAGTTCTTACATAAAAACAATGTTTATTTAAATATTTGTCAATTTGCTTTTCAACATAAAGCATGCGTAGTACTAGTACGAGATATATATAGCATTCATGCAAGGGAAATACAATTTCATATATTCACTTGTATAACGACTCATTCAAGAAAAATACACTTTGCAATACTCACAGATACTTTGAAAGTCAACCAGCAGTGCTGCCACGTAAAGTTTGGGCATAACAAGAACTCGCGTAGGTTTGAAGCAACCTAGCTATGCCTCCAGCGGCTGCTCGCAAAATTCAACTATTATTAAACCAGACTCTAAGCCTAACTCCAGCTTGATACTTCGTTTCGCCAGCACTACTCCTCCTTTCACTTCCTCTCACTTTCTTTAGCTTCTTCCTTCTTTAATCTAGCTGCTTGGTATTTATACCAACCGCGTATGCCGCAATTAGCATACCTTAAGCGGCTTCTTTAGCTTTATTCACTTAAAAGTTCGATTATTGTGAATCGAATCTTATCTAAACCTTACAAAAGCAATATTTATTTGAACAATATTTAAATGCAAACTAATACCCCACCCCCCAACCCCATAACGAAAAATCTCTTTTTTTTCTTTTTTCTTTCCTTTCTTTTAAATGAGGTTTTGCGTGTGTAGGAGTATATTCATTGATTCTGTTCATGAAAATTTTTAAAAAAAATATAGTTTATATGGACAAAATCTTATTCATAAAAAACTTGTTCTTAGTATAATTTCAGTTATTATTTTTTTTTTCAGGTTACTTCGTGGAATTACTTTTACAAGTATCCGCAGAAAGTCGAACCTTTTTAAATAAATATTTTCGCTTAAAATGATTTAAAAAAATTGCGGTAAACACTCTTTTAAAATATGATTTGGAAAAATACCCATTTTTTTATGAATACATCTGTTTTTATTTTAAATTTAAATATGCAAAATCTGATTACTCTAACACATGACCTAAAATGAAAGTCGAGCAGTCTCTCCAGAACTCCTTTTTTATTTAAAAAATATGTTTTTGGTCTGTTATGGTTTTGTATTCAGAGGCAGAGGGTATATAAAAACCTTACTGTTATAAGATTATTTTGCTTATTAGAACTTAAATGCAGTTTATATCCCTTCATTTACGACTCTGTCATAATATCATTACTAGATATATATATATATATATATATATATATATATATATATATATATATATATATATATATATATATATATATATATATATATATATATATATATATATATATATATATAATAAATACAACTGTCAATGTATGCAATTAATGCCAAAAAAACAAAATAATGTAGAAGAAATATTCAAAAATTAAATCTAATAGAACATACTAAAGAAAATAGTACAGTTTATATAGTACAGTTTGAGGAACATTTCCCTTAGTGTATTTTAATATTTTTTTGGATAATGTCCAATTGTCTGCCGCATTAGAAAGAGAAAATGTATGTTTTTTTGTCTATTTATTTCGTTGTTATGTATGGGACGCAAAATTAGTTTGAAGTATCACAAAAAGAAAAGAAACCACGTGATCAGCATTTAATAAATTGAATTTTAAAAATTGATCTTTAAAAATTCACCAAAAATCAGCAAATAAAGGTAAAGATTCGAAAAACATTTCATTTTAAAGGAATTTTTATGATCTTTCTCGTGATATAAATTTTGTAACCCTCAAATTATTATTTTAAATGCAAACTTAAAAGAATGTTACAAAAACAGCTTAAAAATTTAATATAAAAAATCTAAGAAGTTTTCAAAAATCTTTCTTAGTGCACCCCTACACTATAAGAAGAATCACCATGCAAAATTTCAACCTTTTAGGTCCAGTGGTTTGGTCTGTGCGTTATCTATCAGTCAGTCAGTTGCGGAACTGTTTTATATATATATACAGTCAAACCTCGCTAACTCGAACCTCGATTTCGCGAATTTTTCGATATCTCGAAGAAAAAAAAATTCCCTTCAAATTTCCTATGCACTCAATGTTAAAAAAACCTTGATTTGACGAATATTTTCGGCTCATCCCTCGATAACTTGAATTTTTTTCCATAAATGGAGAAGAAAATATTTTCTAAAGACAAAAAAATAATATCCAAAAAAATAGAAATTTCTAAAAAATAGAAAAGCTATTCAAAAATTACAGTGGTAAAACCCTGCATAAACTTTAAAATTAAGGGATATAAGGACGGAAGATAACACAATGAAATCACAACTTCTCTTGACCTCCCAAGATGGGAGTTAAAATTCCTGTTTATTGTTTCCTTATCTCTTTTTAGTCAGTTGCTGTACATATGTAGTGACCATCCATCCTTTCTTTTAATTTTTGTCCTTTTATTCTCCAGGGTTACTTTCTAGAGGGGTTGGGGTGGTTTTAACAAAACAGGAAATGAAGGCATGAACAAAAATCAAGAGGTGGGTGGCTTCCAAGAAAAATGTGGGATTTCTTATCATTACAACAAGGAGTGAAAGAAAAAACTACACGTGTGAATGCATGCCTGTGCTGTCTCGCATTCAAGCTAGTGCCGCTCCTGAAAAGGCTGAAAAGTTTCCTTTCGGTTTATCTTGGTTATTGCAGAAAAAAAATTAGAAATCGTTCGAAAAAAACATTTGGAGAAGGTGAGATCTTCTGCGAATCATCTGTACAAAATGTCTAACAAACGAAAATTGAATACGCTTACTATTGAAGTAAAGAAGCAAATTATCGAAGAAGTTGATAAAAGTTCGAAAAAGAAAAAGAAAATTGCTAAGGAGTTTGGGATTCCAGGCAGCACATTGTCAACAATTTTAAAGAATAAAGCAATTATCCTAGAAAAATTCGATGACGGCTTAGGCAAGCGAAAGAAGCTCAAAACTAGTGAATTTCCTGATATGGAGAAGTGCCTAATGATATGGATTACGTAATGTAGAACTCAAAACATCCCCCTAGATGGACTTTTAATCAAAGATAAAGCTGAATCTTTTGCAAAAGAATTAAGTTATTTAAATTTCAAAGGCAGTAATCGTTGGTTCGAAAATTTTAAAAAACGAAACAACATTACATTTTTGAAAATGTGTGGTGAAAGTGCTGACGTAGATAAAGATGTTTGTGTAGAATTTAGAAAGAAAGTAAGCTTGATATTGAAAGATTACGACGAAAAAGATGTGTTCAATGCGGATGAAACTGGACTTTTTTTTAAATGCACTCCAGACACAACCATGCATGTAAAGGGTGAAGCATGTCATGGAGGGAAGATCAGTAAAGAGCGTTTAACTTTATTGTTTTGCGTGAATATGAATGGAACAGAGAAGTTAAAGCCGTTAATGATAGGAAAATCGAAAAAACCAAGGTGTTTCAGCGGGATAAAATCTTTTCCTTTGGATTACGAAGCTAACCGAAAAGCTTGGATGACATCTAACCTTTTTGAAAACTGGCTCAAGAATTTAAATAGAAAAATGAAAGCAGAAAAGAGGAAAATCGTGCTTTTCATTGATAATTGTACGGGGCACAGTACCATACCTAAAATGGAAAACGTAAGAATTGAATTCCTCCCCCCGAATACTACATCAAAACTTCAACCACTTGACCAGGGCATCATCCAAAGTTTTAAAGTAAAGTATCGTCATCAAGTGGTTAAAAAAATGCTGTCCGAAATGGACGAACGTGTTTCACCATCTGGTGTAAATATTCTACAAGCTATGCGAATGACAGACAAAGCTTGGAAAATTGTGTCTTCCTCTACGATAATGAATAGCTTTAAAAAGGCCGGATTCATAAAGGACCACGAAAGTTCTCAGATAATCAACATCGACCACCCTGCTGACAACTGCGCAGAAAATTATTGGAACCGATTAAGCAGACTCATGCACCTCGATAACATGGAATTCAATGATTTTGTTGTCGTAGATGATGCAGTAATAGTGTGTGGTCAGTGGGAGGACAATGAAATCATCGGTCAGACGAAAGCTTCTTGTGTATTATCAGAAGAAGAGGAGAAAGAAATCCGCCATTTGCCACCAAATGTGACAAACAAAGAAGCACTATCTGCAGTGGACACTTTGAGGAGATATGTTGAAAGTCAGTCAAATATGTCAGAGGACACTTTTAAAGCCATTGGCCACTTAGAAAGTGTAATAGATAAAATTTCCTACTCTTCTCTGAAGCAAACAACAATTGAATATTTTTTCAAATAATTTTGTAAATAGTGTTTATTAAAATTAAAAAATGGATTACTTTTTTAAAAGGTATGTAAAAAAGAGCTTAATTCCTCTATTCTACTATTGATAACATGCGATTTTCGATAATTCGAATTTTTGATATTTCGAATTTTTTTGTCTCTCCCTTCAAGTTCGAGATATCGAGGTTTGACTGTATATACAGTGAAACTTCTCTACACAGCCACCTTTCTAAACGGCCATATTTTGTTCAGAACCAATTCAAGTCTCCATAGAGCCAGTGTTATGGAAGAAACCTGTTTTCGACGGCTACCCCTCAAAACGGCCACTTTTTATTAGGAAGCGCATTACTGGCCTTCATAGAGAAGTCTCATGTCCCAATTTTCAAAATATTGGAGAGCCCGTGGTCTGATACAATGATCTCCAAACTTTTTAAACCGCGTACCCCTATGACGAAAATAATTATAAATTGTATTCCCTAATTATATATATATATATATATATATATATATATATATATATATATATATATATATATATATATATATGTAAGGCCAAAACGTAAGGCTAAAATATGGGGGGGGGGGCTTTTGTTTAGAAAGAAATAAGAAATTAACAATTTAAAACGGTGAAATTACGATATATCGGGATAGGGACATCGCAGAGAAAGTATTTTACGGGGTGAACTTGATTCACGTAAATTGAAGAACCAGGAAGGGAATCTATAAATAGTAACAAAACTAGGACATTCTCGGCCTCATCTTCGGTGCAAACGTCACACGCATGCGCGATAGCTTTAGATGGTAAAAAACAATAGCATTTTGGTCAGACGGCGGGAAATTCTTGATTAAGACAGTCACGCGTCGCGTGGGAGCTTGATGATTCTTGGATTTAAATTATTATTACGTTAATATTTGGAAATAAACGATGTTAAATGTAATTAATTGTAGTTCTTTGCCACCGGCCTTTAACTCATTGACTGCTATAACTTTAATAATTATGTAGAGATAGATTTAAGAAAGAGTAAGTTTGGATGTAAGACGACGTGCTGGGAGTGGGTGAGTAGCGGGCATGTCATATATATATATATATATATATATATATATATATATATATATATATATATTGGAGTGTCAAAAAAAATTTTTTTTCATGAGGGGTCTAAACTCAATAGTAATTAAAACATTTTGTAATGCACAACACTATCTGCACACCATTACAATTAAATTCACTCTACGATGACACACGACCTCACTAACTAAAACATTTGCGTTGTGTATGCACAGTTGCATTGCGTACTGATAACTAGTGTGACTAGACCACTATACGTGAAAACAGAGTTGCCAGGTTTCTATAATGCAGAGTCACCAGTTAAAAAAAAAAAATCACCCAAATTTTGTTTTCAGTTATAATTTGGTGCACGCGAGAGGACATGACGTTTTTTGAAGAGAAATGTGGCTTACCCCCTAGAATTTTCTGCGTTCCCCACTTTGAAGACTTCAGGTTTAATGGCCTAGAGATAAAATTACCGGCATTTGTGCTGGGGGGGGGGGGGAGAAGTTTCACTCTGCATATATGTGTGTGTTTGTGCTGGCTGTGACGTCATAACTGCATATTTATTTTTTCTAAAATTCTTATTTTGTCACTGTCTTTCATGCTAATTTTTCTAATATTTTTCCTGATTTGTTCATACACTATCTGGACAAAAATATCCGGACAAACCCCTAAAGAAGTGGATCTGGCAGGTGACGTAATTTGATGCGTAACCGAAAGCTATAAAAGTGTTGGTGGTGGTTTGTCAGGTCATTTATGTGTTTGTGAGACAATGAGTAATTCAAATGAGCTTTGTGACTTTGATCGTGGTATTATAGTGGGATGCCACCTCTGTAGGAAATCAGTTCATGAAATTTCGGTCACTCTACAGAAGCCAAAATCCATTGTGAGTGATGTAATTGTGAAGTGGAAATGTCGAGGCAGTGAAACTGCAGAAAAGCGAAGTGGCAGGCCGAAAAAAATTAGTGTACGCAGCCGTAGAACTCTGAAAAACGTAGTGAAACAAAATCGCAAATCCTCGTTGATTGAAATCACTCAGGAGTTCCAAAGTTCATCAGGCGTTAGTGCTAGCAGTAGGACTGTTTGTCGAGAGTTAAAAAACATGGGATTCCATGGTCTTTCAGCCACTCACAAGCCGAACATCACTCTCCAGAATGCGAATCGTCGATTGTAATGGTGCAAAGCTCACCGTCATTGGACTGTGGACATGAGGAAAAATGTTCTTTGGAATGATGAATCTCGCTTTATAATCTGGCAGTCCGATGGACGCGTCTGGGTTTGGCGGATGCCCGTCGAGCACTTCATACGTGACTGCATTGTGCGGACTGCTAAGTTTGGTGGTGGCGGCATCATGGTGTGGGGTGTTTTTTTAGTGGTTTGGCCTGGGTTCCTTAGTTTCTGTGGTTGGAAACATGAACTCTGAGATGTATGTGGACATTCTAGGCAATGCTGCTCTCCCAACTCTATGGCAATATTTCGGGGAAGGCCCATTTCTCTTCCAGCAGGATAACTGCTCCATTCACACATCGAGACTTACACAGGCATGGTTTAAAGAAATGGGTGTTGAAAAAAATCGACTGGCCTTCTCAGAGCCCCGATCTAAATCCCATTGAACACCTTTGGGACGAATTAGAACGCAGATTACATAGCCAGCCAAATCGACCATCCTCACTGCCAGCACTCACTTCAGCTGTGATGGAAGCCTGGAAGCCATTTCCTATGGGCCCCTATCAAAAACTGGTGGAAAGTCTCCCCAGGCGTGTGCAGGCTGTCATCGATGCAAAAGGAGGACCAACATCATATTAATATATACCTCAGGACTCTCCGAGTCCGTACCACTGGGCGTTGGGATACTTTTGGCCAGATAGTGTATCTGAGCTACATGACATCGCAATTAGATGGAAAAATAAGAAGGATGATAACTGACCAGTTGTTGGATCTGGTGGTAACTGACCACATGTCCTAATTATGTAGCGACGTCAAGTGCCGCAGTTTTTTCAACCTTGCTCTCGTGCATGGTGACATTTCACGACTGATACAATTATAATAATGTGCCATAGAGAAGTCTTGGCTATCGAAGAAAAGAAAGTGAAGATTATGTGCTATTTTAATCGTTATTTTGTGAATGTGCCATATATCCATTATTGTATTTAATTCACTGAAAATACCTGTGTACTTTAAACATGAGTCGTTCAAAAATTTCTGTGAATCCCGTTTGGGACTGTCCTTTAAGCAACGGACGGCATCGTAACTGCTCACGTCCAAGCAATTTGGCTTATAAGGATAATATGAAGACTTATTTCAGTGCTTGATATGTGAGGCTGTTTGTAAACTGTACAAACTGCCATATGCCATTTTGTAAGACGCAAAAGAATCACCAAATGGGACTGAATTTGTAATTTCAACGTACGAATAAACTCTTGAAATCAGTCTGCCAGATCTATGAATAGCTCTGCCAAAATTATTGTTCATAATTATAACATCATTTTGTTTTTGTATTTCAGCATTCTTTATTGGAAGTTTTTTATTGGAGCTCCAAAGAGAAAATTATCGATAAGCTCTTACAAATTCTGCTAGAATTTCTCTAATAATGTTTGGTTGTAACTCACAAATATCTCCTGCAAAAACAACGATACTCCTCCCATTAACTTGTTCCAGGTTTTACTTGCTTTTAAGGTTATGTCAGCAGCTTCTATAACCTCTTTGTCGTTAATAATGCCGTACAATATGGGAAGATTCCCGTAGATAATTATCCATGGATCTGCTTTTGCAAACTGACTACACCAATTCTTGCCGTAAAGAAACACTTGACGGTATTTTAAAGAGCCGGGCTGACCAATTGTGGCGCCTGAGGCGAGTTTTAAAAACGGCGCCTTTTCAAAATTTCGGAGAGACTCTTAAGTAATTAAGTAGTTAAGTAAAAAAAAGGGGATTCTTTGATCATTCAATCGTCCTTGAGTTGTTGTTGTTCGTAGATAATTCTTAAAAATTTTTCAGTTTAGAGAAACTGCTCTCAGCTGCTATTACAGTTACAGGTAGAGTTAGTAGAATTCTTAGAACTACAACGACGTTTGGAAATATGTATTCAAAATTTAATTTTCCTAATATCAAATTCAGAAGTTTATAAAAAAATAGTCTAAATATTCACTTTCATTTGTATATCTTTATGAATTTCTTCATTTATTATATAAAACTATTAATATTTTTGGAACGAAGTTCTTTTACGACGCTTACAGTAGAGTGAACTGGCAGAAATCGTCACGTAAGGAAAAGGCGTTATGCCCCTTCCAGCCGACCTTTCCCTCTCTTTCTCTTTTTTAGGGCTTTTTGCATCATCGGAATGGCGTGGTGCTATCGGCTTGTTCTGGTGTGTGAGAGTTCCCGAGTTCGGGCCTCGGCGGTGCTGTCAGGTTTATTTGATGATTGTCTGGTATTCTTGTGCTTGAGCGCTGGTTATTTTGACTTGATTAATATGTTTGTATTTAGCCTTGTTTGTATGTTATTGTTTTAATTTACACGGGATTTATATTGTGTCATTATTGCAATTTTATAATGGAAAGTCGAGTCATTAGCGAATAATTACCATGATACAATATAATGATAAAATTTTAAAAGAATTTTTTCTTATTTAGAATTTTTTATATATAATTTATAATTCACTATTTTATATTTAATTTTTAATAAATGACTATTTTTCATAAAATATTAAATGAAATTTATTGATTTAAATCCTTACTTTACATTTTTGCTTTGAAAAAATGATAAAAAATAAAAATAAAATATACAAATTAGAGAGAGAGAGAGAGAGAGAGAGTTGGTTGGTTGGTTGGTTGGTTGGTTGAATAAAAGAGGGCTGCGCTTTTTGGCGTGACAAAAATACACTAATATAATCAATAGAAATCTACATATTAAATCACGTTTAGAGTTGAAAAAATAACGTAAGGAACTTCGTTCCTGACTGGGGTCCCCCGACCACACAATTATTTTCGTTATTCGTTAACATTTTCGCATTTTTACTATGTCTCATTTTGGCGCTTTTTTCAATTCGGCGCCTGAGGCGGTCGCCTCGCCGCCTCACCTTTGGTAATTTATATGAAGAAGGAGCAATTCTAACACCGCTGTAGTTTCTTGCTGCTCAACCTGTCTACAAATTAAGATGTAAAACAGATTTTTCGATTTCAAGAATAGAACAGAATTTTCCTATCTGATTTTGGCTCTCTCTCTCTCTCTGTGTAGTTCCGAATAAATCAAGATTGTTTTACTTTCCCTGCCAGAAAATTCTAGGAAAAATATTTGGCATTTGTCTATAAATGATATCAGTTATCGTATAAGTAAACTTTTGTTGATGGGTTACATTCGATTATAAGATCTTGAATATTTTATTGAGGAATGTATCTCATTTTCTGAGGGACTCATAATATTCTGGATAACCCTTTTTTAAACATAAAAACATTAGCAGCGCTTTCTTTTTAATTTCTGTAGGAGTAGAAATCGTTCTTTGTAGAAAAACAGAGGAAACTGACACATAGGTTTGTTTATGCTGATATTTTATTGTATAAATATTACAGATGATTACATACGCAAATAATGCCCTGAAATCCCTATCAAGTATAATTACATATGCAAACCACAACATTTTTTAACTCACAAAAGCAAGCAAAACTGTTATTAATGAAAAAAATAATAGCGACGAAACACAAGAGTAAAATTAAAACATGATGTAAAAATATGAAAACGAGTGAGTCGCAGTTCATGATAAGGAACATTAGAATCCTAAATACAATTGTCATAAATCATTTAATAAAATCTAGCATCATAACCTTTTACAAATCCTCCTAAAACAGGTCCGCCGTATGCATATCCTTCAGGTTTTGCCGCGGCATAAGGACCTGGGGCTAAAAATGGAAGAGGAGCTTTTGCGAACATTTGGGCATAAGGAAAGGCTTTGAATTTTCCTAATGCAAGGCCTTCTTTCTCTAGTTCGGCTTCTTTGGCCAATCCAAATGCAGGATATTTATTGGCAAATAATGGAGAATAAGCAAGCCCTAATTTGGCTAATTCTTCAGAGCCTATTTTGAGTTTTTCCTTCTCAAGGGCTGATTCTTTTGCTGCCAGCATGTCAATAGGAACTATAGCAAACCCTTTCTTCAAAAGTTCTTCCAAACCGAACCCGGGAACAGGGCCCATACCTTTAGCAGCTTCGGCTTCTTTTGCAAGACCTTCAGCGAAGAGTGGAGAAAGGAAAATACCTTCTTTGGCCAGTTTCTCCAGACCAATTTCAGTACCGAAAGCCTTGCTAAGTTCAGCGGTCAAAGCTTCTTTTTCTAAATCGTTTTCTTTGGCTAGTCCAGTATCGAAAGCGAAGCCACTTTTAGCCAACTCTGCTGCATCCAGTTTTAAAATACCAGGAAATCCAAAGCCGCCGCCAAATGGTAAACCCTCCTTTGGAACACCAGGGGCAACTGGACCCTTCGATATTCCGAAGTATGGATGAGCAGATGATTCCATTTTTACAGCGGCAGGGTTCATTGGTGCCGTTCCTGGCTCATTCGTTTTAACCTCGGTTCGAAATCCTCCTTCGTCGGCAACATAATTCACTTGACGTTCTATGCCTCTCTCGTCTTTGAACCCATAGCTTCCTTTGACGTTGTGTAAGCCGTCTCCAATTTCTTGCCTGTGTTGTTCTCCATGTTTGTCCTTGATAGCATAGCCAAATGAATATGGTTTAGGAATATGGAACTAAAAAAAAAATAGATAAACTAGTTATTTATAGAGCTATTTGAAAAATTTCTGGAATGAGTGAAAGAATTCAGAGTTTTAAAAAGATCCAAATAAATATTTTCCGGAACATAGAAGAGACTCTTCTATGTTCGCGAAGAATTTTGAAGGAAAAATTATTACATCAAGAAACATTTTTCACCTGTTCAAGATATATCTCGTTCAGCATTTTGATGGAAAATTCTTTGTTTTATTTATGTTGTTGCTTAAAATTTGTGTTCTTTATACCCTTATTAAGGCTGCTGTGTACTATCCCTATTGAATTCTCTCACCTATGGAGTTAGCCTATGGAGAAAATGTGTCCAAGGATTGCCGACGTAGATTTAAAAAAAAAAATTTTAAACTGTACTCCGTAATCGAGAAAGAAATTTTACACCTTCGAGCATATTTCGTATTCTTTTAAAAATGCAAATAATATTCTAAAATTTAAGTTATTCAGAGTAAAATCTGGTCTATTGTGTTTCAAACGCTCCTAAATTGCTTTGGTGGACGAAATTTATAAAATGAATCCTGTTTCAAGGTGCAGAAAAGTTCAGGCTACCTGAAAATACCATTTCTATTGGATTATCAGAATTTGTGTATCTGTAATTAGCAGACATATTTTCTCCATAGGTTAACATTGAGGTGAGCGAATTCAATAGGGTTAGTACACAGCGGCCTTAACATATCAGACTTTAAACAAAAGATCCGTATTACTATTCACTTTTTTTCTTTTACTCTCGAACAGTTAAAGATATTTTTTGTTTATCTTTGATTTGAACGATCTTATTTTAAAACTTGATACTCTTAATCAATTTTCCATAATCAAACTAAACTGTTTGCTACATAATTAGAATTTTTCCTAATATTTTGCCGAGAAGAAAAGTTTTTGAAAATCATGAGGAACAAATTCGACCCCATTTCGATTAAAAGAGCCATGGGAATTAATTTGGGAAGCATGTAACATATTTATATCGTATAAAAATTCGCTTCCTTGAGAGATTAAATTATTTTAAAACATACAGACTATTTCTATAAATAAAACAGTTTCGTAACTGACTGACTGACAGATAACGTACAGACCAAACCGCTAGACCCAAAGGGCTGAAATTTTTCATGGCGATTCTTCTCATAGTATAGGGGTGCACTAAGAAAGATTTTTGAAAAATTCTTCTTAGATTTTTCAAAATTAAATTTTTAAGCTGTTTTTGTAACTTTTTTTAAGTTTGCATTTAAAATAATAATCTGAGGGTTATAAAATTTATATCACGAGAAAGATCGAAAAACTTCCTTTAAAATGAAATCTTTTTCGAGCCTTTACCTCCATTTTCTGATTTTTGGAGAATTTTTAAAGATTAATTTTTAGAGTTTAATTTGTTAAATGCTGACCACGTGGTTTCTATTCTTTTTGTGATACTTTAAATTAATTTTACGTCACGTGCATAACAACGAAATAAATTGACAAAAAATATTAAAATGCGGTAAAAGATAAAATTTAACCACTAGACAAATTGAGATGGAAGTATTTTAAGAATTTAATTCAAAATAGCTTGCTTTATGGATATTAAACATACAAATTAATTGTATACATTTACCGTTATATTTAATTTGAATATTTTCTTCTACATTATTTTGTCTATAAAAATATCCGTTACGTTTTTTTCATAAATATATAATTTTTTTTTGGGCATTAATTGCATTGTATTTAATTTGAATGTACTCTGTAGCGAAGCACGGGTATTCAGCTAGTCAAACATAAAAAAGCCTCTGTTCTCACTAAGGCATTGATTAAATTTATTATTTTTTTCTTCCTCTGTTAATCCTCTCCAAGACATTGCTATTTTTCTTGTTTTATTGAAAAATTTTGTCGAACTTGAAAACGGCCGAAACTTAAATCTTTCATAGTGATAACAATAGCACCTTTGTGCTGATAAATAAGTGTATACAAGCTAATTTACTGTGTCGTTAGCTTCAAAGAGAAAGAGGAGAATATGTGAATGAAGTCATTGAAATTAATAGTTCCTCCCATTTCCGGAATTGTAAGGTTGGTAGAGTACCGGCCTTGAGAATTAGAGGACGTGTGATTCTTATTCAATCCAATCTTAGCAGATGACTGTTATAAACTGAAGTTTCTGTGCATGATTAATTATACAGTAGTTTCCAGCTTTAAAGAGGTTGTCAATACACGTGAATTTAAATATTAAAATAATAATTTTAATTAAGTATATAAAAAATTCTCTTTAATTGAGAAATTTTAAACTCGAGATATCGATCCTTTGAAATTTTTTAGTCTCATATTGTAACAATACTTTTTTATTGAGATAAATTATTAAATTAACTTTAAAAAGTTGCTGTAAGGAGTAAAAAAGTGTTCTTTTCCAATTTCGAAAGTTTAAAAAAAAACCTTCCACCTGAGGGATGGTAAAACGGTATTGTGCTGCAGGAAAATAGGCTAATTTTTGCTTCTAACGGTGAATTCTTTTGGGTGTTTTGGATTCCGTATTTATATTACCGTTTTTCACGAGCTTTTACACTTTCCTTAACTGCTTCAAGATCTTAATTACTTACTCTCTATCTTCCTAACTGCGTTCCTTACAAAATCAATTGAAGATCATGCTCTATGACTAATAAAAAGTAGAATCATTCACAGTTAAAATATTTCTGTGTGTAAACATTCCATGAACTAAATTTCGCATGTTTTCTTTTGCCTGAAATGGAACTGAAACCATCGTAAAGACAAAAAAAATTTCAGGTAGTCTCTTCTAACGAAACTACTTCGGGTTATTATCGTAGGATTACTTATTGCTGCTTACCTCTTTTTTTTCTTACAATAAAATTCCTACATACGAAGAGAAAGATGAGTGATAACCCTATGCAAAATAGGTCGATGGTAAGAAAAATAAGTTACATATGACTACTCTGCCACTCATGATTTATAACTCGCAACGACGGTTTTAGCTTCATAAATTTTGCTTTACCGCGGACTGTTATGGAGGAACGTAATCCTAAGTTAAAAAAAGTTATATCATGACCGTGTTCCTTACAAATCGAGAGAAGTTTATGCTCTATGACCAATAAAAAGTGAAGTTATCTACAGCAAAAATATTTCTGCGTGTAAACATTAAGCGAACGAAATATCGTATGCTTTCTTTTGCCTGAAATGAAACTGAAACCATCTTAAAAACGAAAAAAAAAATCATGACTGTGCTCCTTACAAATTAAGTGAAACTTATGCTGTATGGCTAGTAAAAAGTAAATTTATTTAGAGTGAAAACATTTCTGAGTGTAAACATTAAACGAACTAAATATCGTCTGTTTTCTTTTGTCGGAAAAGAAATGAAGTCATCGTAACGTAAAAAGAAAAAAAAGCATAGTAATCTTTGAAACTGATAAAAAAAGAAAAAAAGTTACTTCACTTTCACCTTCAACAAGACAAATGGGTGTTCGAAACGCTCTGTTTCACATTCCCAGTGTTGTCTTTCTGGTGGATGGATAATACCTGAAATGTTACCCAATCGAACGTTTCACTTCCCCGAAAAAGTGTAGGTCAACTAACCGTCAAATGAAATTCATAGTCATTTACCAAATAGGCAAATTATAGCTTAATAGAAATTCCTTAGAGGTTATATTTTAGAATACAGTTGTTTTCTCAGCAAAGTGTAACAAAGTCATTTGTTTGTACACTTGACCGCTATTTTCATCCACCATAACCTTTTGAAAACACGCATTCTTCGCGATCCATGGTTAAACAGTAGTTAGAAGGCGTTTAAAGCAATCGAAAGGGATTTACAAAATATTTAATCGCATTTGCCATTGTTTTGTTGAAAAGAAAGTTTGAAAAAAAATTATATTTTGCTGGTTGTCGACAGGCCTGCAGATAGTAATTCAAAAGACTGAAGCGTATTACCGGTTAAATGAAAATTATGTATCTGAGGCTAGAGTGTTATACATCCATACCTAGTGCATTAAGATAGTTTAAAAGAAGCAGAAGCAAAAAGTAAACAGCTTTTTTTTAAAAAAAGATTTCTTTAAATATAGACATTATATGCAAGCATAGTCGTATTATCGTATAAATACTCATAATAAAATTTAGAAAAAGTAAAAGCATCATTATAGAATTATGTAAGTAAATGAGACAGTGCAATGTATAATTGAGATTATTAATATTACATCCAATATTCCTATTTTGGCATCGGAGAGGCAGTGCTGACAAATGTATAACATATTAATTATCCCTTTTCTTGCATTGTACAAAAGACGCTTGTTATAACGACAAAGAAAGGGGTTTTATATCGAGTGATCCCTGTATCGAAATTTTTTTTAAACATAGCATTAAAGGGACTCCATTTGGGACTTTTTGCATCGGTAGCTGTATTGGAACGGTCTCTGTAACGGCTGGTCGTTATAACGAGCGTCGACTGTATATATATATATATATATATATATATATATATATATATATATATATATATATATATATAATGTAATTTAACAAGTCATAGAAAATAGTGTTGTGACTTTCTATACATATATATAAACTAACTGAATACCCGTGCTTCACTACGGAGTACATTTTAGGATAATTAAAATGAAAAAATAAGGAAATTGCTTTTTAGAAGATTTCCTTATAAACAATTTTCTTGTTTCTTCATTGGGCGGAACTAATATTACCAGCGAACTTACGCATGAGCAAACTACGTAAAACTGACCTTGGGAGAAACAATTTTCTCTTAAATCTACGCCAGCTTATTTTAAAGTTTGGCCTTAAGACTTATTTATCGTCATGGCGAAGCATACTTCGAGGGAAAATTGCACGGAACTGTTTTATATATATGGGTTTAATTTAATATCCATAAAACATACTAATTTGAATTAAATTCTTAAAAAACTTCCATCTCAATTAGTATAGGGGTTAAATTTTATCTTTTACTGTATTTTAATATTTTTTTGTAATTTATTTCGTTGTTATGCAAAATTTATTTAAAGTATCACAAAAAGAAAAATAATCTCGTGATCAGAATTTAATAAATTAAATTCAAAAATGAATCTTTAAAAATTCACTAAAAATCAGAAAATGGAGGTAAATATTCAAAAAAAGATTTCGTTTTAAAGGGATTTTTATGATCTTTCTCGTGATTTAAATTTTATAACTCTCAGATTATTATTTTAAATTCAAACTTTAAAGAATGTTACAAAAACAGCTTAAAAATTTAATGTAAAAAAATCTAAGAAGACTTTTTCAGATATCTTTCTTAGTGCACCCCTACACTATAGAAGAATCGCCATGCAAAATTTCAGCCCTTTAGATCCAGCGGTTTGGTCTGTGTGTTATCTGTCAGTCAGTCAGTCACGAAACTGTTATATATATATACAGATTTAAGTTTTTAAAATTATGTATTTATAGAATTAATCCACATTTATCCCATTTACCCCACGCTGCTTGATTGTAGCACAGTAAACAAAGTTCGACTTATGAAACAACTTAAGTAATCAAGTAAAGTGATAGTACGTGAAAAGTTAACTAAAAATTATTTCAACATTAAAAGAAATCGACAGATTACCTCTTCGACAGGAACAATGGCTGAAACCACTACAACAGATGCCAGCAGAAAAGCTACCTAAATTAAAGAGAGAGAAAAATTAATACAAGCTTCTTCAAAATAATAATTTTCAAGCATAACAATTATCATAAGATTTCATCCAGTGGAAAGAAATATATTTAAAAAAAAAATATTTCAGGAAGTCTCTTCTAAAGAAACTACCACGGGTTTATTAACGTAGGAATACTTACCGTTGCTTACCCTTTATTTTTTTTTTCCTCGACTCATTTTGGTACTTTTCTGTTTAACTGTTTACTGCTACTGATTTTGGCGCGCTGCCAAAATTTTAACTCGTGACACCGGAAGGACACATTTTTTTCTTCCTAGAGGACCGTTATTGAGGAACGTAATCCTACGTTAAAAATTAAAATTTAAGGGGGCACAGGACCTTTAAGCTCAACGAAATGACTATAAATATGTTCTAATTGGTAGTGATTAAAATTTACTGGTAATTAAAAATCATAAAGTGCTGGGCGCCTCATAAAATTGAGATATATGTTTACAGAAAATAATTAATGGTCAGAATACACTTGTAATATATTTACCTGTAATGTAAAACCAAATTAATTGTAATAAATACTATTTAAATTAAAAATTGAGCGTAAAATCGGAAAACTTCAAAAATTATCAAAATTATTTGTATAATTTTCCCACATAAAAAAAAGTTGCACATCAGAATTGCACATTTTTCTGGTTTTAAAATGTATGGTACCATGAAATATACATATGAGTGTAGTTTGATCAGTTTCCTATTCATAGTTTAAAAGTAATGCTGCACACAAACTCAAAATTAGCAGTTAATCATATAAAATTCTAAACTGCTAATTGAAAATTATTTATAATTTCCATTTTTATATATGACATATTTAAAGGTATTTACTTTATATGTATAAAGGGAGAAAATTTCTTTTGCTAATATTATTTGAGTTTTTGTGATTAGAAATAGACCATATTTATAGTCATTTCGTCGAGCTTCAAGGTCCTGTGCCCCCTTATGAAAAAACCGTTTGCATTGTAGAGCATCAGGCATCGAAATAATATCATTTAAAAACATTTTCAATAGTTTCAAATACTTTCTTATTTTGGATCGAAACTGGTTAGAAGCTTAATTTCAATTATTCAATTACAATAATACCCCGAAGTTACGCGATAGGTGGGACCGACGAAAGATCGCTTAAGTTGAATTCGCGCAAGTCGGGGTACAACTTTGCATATCTATATACGTATATATAAAACAGTTCTGTAACTGACTGACTGAAAGACAGGTAACGCACAGACCAAACCGCTGGACCTGAAGGGCTGAAATTTTGCAAGGCGATTCTTCTTATAGTGTAGGGGTGCACTAAGAAAGATTTTTGAAAAATTCTTCTTAGATTTTTTAAAATTAAATTTTTAGGCTGTTTTTAAAACTTTTTTAAAGTTTGCATTTAAAATAATAATTTGAGGGTTATAAAATTTATATCATAAGAAAGATCATAAAAATTCCTATAAAATGAATTCTTTTTCGAATCTTTACCTCTATTTTCTGATTTTTGATGAATTTTTAAAGATTAATTTTTAGAATTTAATTTATTAAATGGTGATCAAGTGATTTCTTTTCTTTTTGTGATACTTTAAACTAATTTTGCGTCACGTGCATAACAACAAATGGACAAAAACATATTTTTTCCTCTTGCCAATGCGGCAGACGATTGGACATTATCCAAAAAAATATTAATATACAGTAAAAGAAATGTTCCTCAAAGTGTACTATATTAACTGTACTATATTCTTCAGTATGTTCCATTAGATTTAATTTGGATATTTTCTTCTACTTTATTTTGTCTATAAAAATATCCGTTACGATTTTTTATAACTATATTTTTTTTTTTTTGCATTAATTGCATACATTGACCGTTGTATTTAATTTGAATGTACTCCGTAGCGAAGCACGGGTATTCAGCTAGTAAATGCATATAAGTTTTGTCTAATTGGGACCAAGAAATTACAAAAACACTAGTTTAAAGGAAAAATATTTCATTAAAATTAAAATATTGTATTACATATTAATATTACACATATGCACAAGAAATTAAAAAAAAATTATGTTGATGGTTTTAAAAAATCCAATAAAGTAGCCTGCCGTATAAACGACTTTTTTTTTCTCGAAGAATTTCTTCATAACTAGCTAACATTTTTTTAATTCCCTGCTTTGTCGTGATTACGCGATCTTAAGAGTCAATATTCTCTAAAAAATCTGCAATCCTTTCTCAATAGCGCCGAGACCTTCTGTCAAATTTATAATTGTCATTAGATTTTCTTTTGGAATTGGGTCTGAAGTGTCGGATTCGTCTGTGATACTTTGGTCGCATATGAGATCATCGACTGTCAGCTCCTCAAGATGAGAATCCAACAGCTCGTTGGCATCATCTCCTACGACTTCCATATCTAATTGTCTGGCAAGATCGACAATTTCTTCTATCACACGAGCAATATAACGTTTCCGACGTTGTTTCCGCCTCGTTTTTAAAAAAATACTGGGCAAAGTTTCTTCCATATACCATTTAAAGATTTTTGGGAAATTTCATTCCAAGGTTTAAAAAGGTGAAAAAGCGTAAAATCCAAAACCGCTTAACTCAGAGTTCGCGTTAAGTCCGGGTATTACTGTATACATCGACTTTTTGAAAAACACTCACGTACTTTGAATAAGCAGTATTATAAACATTTTAGTTCCGTATTGTACAGTAACCAAGGGCAATCCTATATGTGAGGCCGCGACGCGACTGCCTCAGGCGCCGATTTGAAAGAGGCGCCAAAATGAGGCATGGTACCAATACGAATTTTAACGAATAGCGAAAAAACCATTAATAGTTTAATATAATATATGACAAAATTCATAAAAATGTACAAATATAGGCGAATATTTCACTATTTATTTTTTTTTTTTAGTGGTGAATTTGAGAGATGAGAAATAAATTTTGAATACCTATTTCTAAATTTTGTTGTAGATCTAAGAATTCTGCTAACATGACCTATAACCGTAGCAGCAGTTTTTCTAAAGGGAAAATTTTAAAGAATTATCTGTGAACAACAACTCATGAGCGATTGAATGATCTAGCAATCATTTCTATAGAAAAGACGGTATGAAAAATAATAAATTATAGAAATACAATTGAGCCATTTGCTGCAATAAAGGCTCGGAAAATGATTTAGAAATTGGCCGACTACCGCTTAGTTTTACGGAACGGTTTTCTCACCTCTTATTCACATAATCGAAATCCCAGGTCTGCTTTGTTCTTTTAGCGCGCGTTTAGCATCTCGTGGGTGTTGAGCGTCACATGACCGATGATTCATACTCACATGTTTTCAGATGTACTCGGAACATTCTCGGAGCACGCGGTTGTTGATGCCATATCCTATGCTAATCGCAATCAAGGTTACCCCCATAAACCGAGATTGTGGACAAGTCTCGCCATCTGTTGACTCTTTCGTATTAATAAATAGTGAATTTCTAATAGTATATATATACATATATATATATATATGTGTGTGTGTGTGTGTGTCGGTCGGTCGGTCGGTCGGTCGGTCAGAAGAAGAAGAAATTTGCATGCAGCTTTTAATAAATTAAGCAGGTATTATCTTGGATAAAGTTTTCAGATATTTTTCCTTCGCGGATAATCCGCACTCGAATAATTGAGAATACATTGTATATACATATGATTGCATGTATGTTAACATATATGTATTTATGAACAAGGTTCCGTTTTAGGTTTTCAATATCTATTTCAATTCATAATTTTATGTTACATTATCTGCCGACCACACGGTGTAGTGGTTATCGTCGTGAGCTTCCACGCAAGTGGGCTTGTGTTCAAATCCCAATTAAAGCTTGGTCGTCAACGTGTTGCCTCCTCATAGGCAGGGCCCGATTTAGAAAACTCTTGACTATAGGCACAACTCGGGATAGGGGCCCCCTAACACTGATGTGGGCGTAAAATTTCCGAAATTGACACATAAAAAAAATAATCGTGAATCATTGGGAAAATACCATTTTACCAAGAATTGGCTATTTGAAGCGTAGAAGCCTAGAACATTATCAAATAACAAAAAGCATTGCAACATATTAACTTCATCATTAAAACACCAATACAAGGCAACCAGAAAAACTTATTAATCCCTTATATACACTACAACATACATATGATGAACCTATCAATCAAATATGAAAGGATATATAAAAAAATTGCTATTAAAATAGGTAAAATAAAAAAAAATTTTGAATTGGGAATTTTTTCTTTTGAAATGAAAATTTTGGGGGGCCCCTAGGCCCGGACCTACTGGGCCTGCTCATAGGGAGCAATGCTGGCTCACCTAAATGGTGCTTCCACAATAAAGTAGCCAGCAAGACTGCGCGGGGAATAATAAAAGGCGAATGTCTCATTACAAGTGCCTCCGCATTTAGGAAAATAATAATTTTATTATTATTATTATTACACCATCTTGACTCTCTGTAGTATTAACCCTCAAATGGTACAATGGGGGTCGGATCCGACCCAAGGGTGTGTCTTTCCCTTCTCGTACTCTCCCCTTTCATTGCAAGAGATCGAGATGACAAGGAACCCTACCAGACAGACCTACTAGACCGCCCTACTAGATATAGGAACAAATAAATACGAGTATCTTTGATGAAAAACATTATTCATGATCACTAGTCATTTCTTTTTTTTCTTCTAGAATTTTAAATTTTTTATTTCAATTTTGAAGGCCAAAAATGACTCAGTATATATTGTTTTTTACATTTTCGTGCTCGGAAAATTGGTTTTGCTAACTTCTAAAATTAGGCAGACTAAATTACATATTAGGCCTAATATATACAACATTCTATGTAAATGCCAAAGAGATTTTCATTGTTTACCAAAATTAAAATTCGTTGGTCATTTTTTCTCTACAAAAAGGGTTTTATTTCATGTAAAATATTATCACTAAATGTTATTATACAACAAAAATGCTTATTGCGTTCTTATTTCTACCAAATAACTCATCAAAAAAGAGATCGGGTCAGATCCGACCCAAACATAACTTCTATTTTGTCTCAAACCACTCTACCGTTTGCGGGCTAATCCTCTTTATGGAATTACGCTTAAATTCAGCTCTTTAATTAATAAATGGGTGATTTAATAAGGAAATAACAAAATCTAACCATTTATTTCATTCTTTCTAAGATCAAACGGAACTTACCTCAACGAAATGCATATTCCTTGTTTGCCTTTAGCTGAGTAGAAAACCGTATTCCAAAGCAAATTTTCTAGCGTTCAATACAGAAACGTGCGAGTACAGCCGTCTTATATACACAGTCCAACGTAAAAAATAAACAAACAAACAAACAGAAAAATATTACTCTACAATACTGGCCAAAATGCGACCCAGATCAAATTCCTGACAAATTTATTGCGAATTATAGGGAAAGTGAAGTACAATTGCGGCAAGGTCATGTGAGAGTGGTCCACTTCCCATACTAAGCAGAATTCATTGAAAGCTCATTGTGGTTATGCGGGGAGACACTATAATTTTCTTATCGCACATCGCCAGCTCTCTTTCTATCACTTTACGATGAAGCAACTTATTTTCAACTTCCCGGACCGTGAAAGGCTAAACTACAAATCAACGTGTTTTGAATGATATAAACCATATTACTTGGCCTACCTCAGTTTCGGTACTCAATATAAATTAATGCTCTTGTTTACGCGGATGAAATATCTAGGTTTCTAAAGGAATTTTATTTTGAGGGTAAAGGGTACAATTTTTTTTCCTCTTGAACTACTCGCTATTTTTTTTCAATAATATCATATGTACAATAGAACGTTATTCTCAGCAAGGGCCTGTTCACATAGAATCGGTCAGCGTCGGCGTTACTGGTATTGAAATGTATTTAATCAATTACAAACCTCCAAACGATTAACCACAAAATTGTTAAGGTTTGTGATTGGTTTAAAATATGCCAATACGAGTAAGGGCCTGTTCACATAGGAGTCCGTTGCGGGGCGTTAAAGTATTGAAATATATTTAACCAATGACAAACCTCCAAACGATTAGCAATGAAATTTTTAACGCCTATGATTGGTTTATTTTCGTCTCAACGTCATCTTTCCCTTAACGCTACGCAACGGACTCCTATGTGAACAGGCCCTCAGGCCCGTTGCACACACGGCGTAGGCGGAGATTTTCCATCGGACGTCGTTCTAAAAGTAGAGCTTACACACACGGCGAAAAACTCCGTCGCCGGGGAAAAAGCCCACCCTTCCTTTTCGAATCCTGCACGTGTTCAAGAAAACCAGAGGGGTCGCAACAACGCCCCCCTCCCCCCAGTCGGGATCGGAGGAGCCCTCCATTTCGAATCCCCTTTACGATTCCAAGAAAACCAGCGCGCCCCCCCCCCCAGCAAACCCCCAAACACCCCTCTCGCAAATGACCCTACGACGGTAGAGTCCGCTGTGTGTGTAAGCGTGCATAGGGTCACATGGATAACTACTTCAATCTGGCGTCAACGAATCCGACGGCACACAGTGGCACTCGACAGCTGCACAGGCTACCGTCGAAGAAAAATTTCATTTTCCGCTGTGTGTGCAAGCTCCAATTGACTTCTGTGGTCTACTGTTGGAACGACGTCCGATAGAAAATTTCCGCTAGAGATAAAAACGCTGTGTGTGCAACGGGCCTTACGCTGACACTGACGGATTCTATGTGGCCCTTAGGGCCTGTTCACATAGGAGTCCGGTAGTGGAAGCGTAAAAGGAAAGATGGCGCTGAGACGAAAATAAACCAATCATAGGCGTTAAAAATTTCGTTGCTAATTGTTTGGCGGTTTGTCATTGGTTAAATATATTTCAATACTTTAACGCTTCTGCTACCGGACTTCTATGTAAACAGGCCCTTATACGTAAATTTTCAAATCTGTGGAACTCAACTCAATATATAACCAAATGAAAATCCTGAATTGCATTTGTACGAAAATTAAAGGAAAATCTTGCAAATTTCTTCTAACCCCTAAATATTTATTTGGTTGCTTTTTATTTATATAATAAGATTTAAAAAAATCAATTATTAGCACTAAGGGGCTATTCTGATCACTTGTACAAATTTGCATTTCTGCTTTTTCAAATTCGTTTCCAAAATTTCCAATCAAACATGTAATGCAGCAATATGCCTTGCCGGCGTTTAACAGAAAGAAAAAATAATGAATTGAACCAATAACACCTTGGTGCGTATTTAAAATCTCGAACCAAGTTTTTTTTATAGTTTTTTTCATTATTATAAATAAAATTCTGATATTTTATTGCTATTTTCAATCTTGAAATCTTTTATTGAATTTTATCTTTTAATGTTTTTTTATTTTAATATACAATTTTTAATGGGATTAGTCTAGTAACAGAGTACACCCGATTCTCTTTTTCTACTTTTTTTTTCCGCATGGTTTTCAAGTAACACAGTCCAAGAAAAAGAACCGATTATTTTTAACGTAGGATTACGTTCCTTCATAACGGTCTTCCGGAAAGCAAAATTTCAGGCTCTAAAACCGTCCATCCGTACCTCGCTAGTTAAAATTTTGGCAGCTCACCAAACCTAGTCTGTATCGCTTGGACAAGCTATTGGTTATTAAATAACCTTAAAACAATGGATGCATGCGTGTGTTGGAGCAAGCAAGGAAGACAGAGCATTGGCCTTTAACATACATTTATTTAATAATTCACAAAATTCAATTAAAGTGTAATTGCTACTAGAACAATATTCTCTTTCATATTAACATTTTACATACGAGAACTCAGAAGCAGAGGCAAACTATATGGTCAAAGTAATGATTTTTAGAGTCTATGGGGAGGCACTTACTACAGTTGAAGTATACAGAGATGAAAGATGGCATCGACGACAGGGACCCAAAATCACGTCATATACAGGACCATCTTGGCGGGTTACTGGCACTTCTCCTAGACTCTGAGGCAGTCGAGACTCTCTATGATCTCAACTCTAAGAAAAAAGTCTGAGATAAATCTGGACCTTCACTCCTTTTTCTTTCTTACTTGGAGGGACTGTTGTCCGTTTACGGGGGGGGGGCATTCTGGTCCGCCCCTCATTTTCATTGGGCAGTGGGCTGTTTTTCTCTCAGTAGTTCCTGCCCCAATTGGTTCCGTATTATACTGCCCCTGTCCATAGTCTACGAAGTACCTCCCCACCATAATTTTCATTTGCAATACCACTTTGACCCTTATCATCCGAAGGTTTTACTGTGGGCCATAAAATAACGACCATCTATCTTGCAATATTTATAGACTTTAGATCGCTATCAATGGCCACACCGACAGCTATTCTTCTATTTCCTCCTGGTGTACAAACCCCTATTTACCCCTGTCTCTGTAGTCTTTACAATAGATTTGTTCTTGGCCACACACCGTGGGGAATTATACCATTCCGCTTCCGCACAAGCAGTAAACAGTTACACAGAAAAGTACCAAAATGCGTTAAAATTTTGACATTCATATATATATATATATATATACATACGTACATATATATATTTTTTCAATGCGGAGGCACTTGTCGCGAAGACATTCGCCTATAATTCACCGCAGTTTTGCTGGCCATTTTATTAGGAGGCAGACCAGCATTGCCCCCTATGAAGGGACGACTCAAACGGAGGCATTTTAGTGGCGCTTCGCCAGGATTCGATCCGAGCAACCTCAGCACCGAAAACCAGCGCGCTGTACGACAAGGCCGCCACGGCTCACATCAGGGCCGGCGCTAGGGGCGGCAGCCTTAGGAGGCGGCAAATGGGCTGTTAAATTAACTAGTTTATGAAGAAAATGATTAAACGAAGATTCATTTGAATTCTTCTGAAAAATTAATAGGTGGACTTTCAATAAAATTTGCTTTTAATATGTTTTACGAACTTTTAAGTATAGGTACCCACTCACTTCAAAAATCCTCAAGCATGAGAATGACATAAGAAGGTCGGGGTATGTAGTTTTTAAATAAAAACACGTTTTGAAAGATGAGTAGAGTTTTCGTGTATTAAAGACCACGTCCAAAACCGAACGAAAATACAGAGCAATATAGATAAAATATCAGAATATTTCAAGGAAACCGCTCACAAACATAATAAACTCCCGCTTAAAAATGGCTTTAAAATGTATAAAATAAAAAATAACCCTTTTTATTATAATTTAAATACATGGACACACATACAAAGTGCTGTAAAAGAATTTTTTACCATGTGTTTTAATTTGTCGGAACATGTATGGGGTCGCGAAAAACCTTTCATGACAAGCTGTGACACGATTTTTACGCTACTATTACAAAAGGAAAAGAGGCAGTTCGATTGTTTATTTATGCAATAATTGCCTTACAGGTTGGTTACTAGTGAAGTAGAGTGCGTTACATAAAATTACTATTTGCCGTGAGTTTTTGAAAATTGTGTCATAAAGTGTGTTGTAAAAGTAAGGTGAGTAGGTAATAATTAAAAAATAGGCAGCTTTTCTAAACAAATATTTTTATAGCTTCTACAGGATGTTTTTAGAAAAACGCTCAAATCCGTCAATTTTTTTACCACTTGGGTGTTTCATGCAGTAGGATACACCTCCTATGAGGGGTATTGTTTACCCTTCGTATTTAGATAGGGAATATGGGCCGAGTGGCACCTTGTTTTTAAGGGGTCTTAATTCTTCTTACTACGGTCATTTTTTTTTATAAATCGTTTGAATAGTTTTTGATATATATTTAATTTTAAATTTGCCATGAGCCATTTAAAAATTATTTTTTAAGCATGTTATCTTTAAATTTTGACTTTTTGCTCGGACACGTCGATTTTGTTTTGAAGGAAGTCACTTTTCTTTTTATTTTGTTTTTTTATATTTATCAACCCATATGAAGGGTAATTTTTACCCCTATTATTTGGATAAAGAAAGTGAGTCAAGTGACACTTCGTTTTGAAAGGTTTATAATTCTTCTTACAACGACGTATTTTTCAAAAATAATATGAGCCAAATAAAAATTATTTCTTTGAGCATGTTACCTAACAGAAATAAGCGAAAGTGCCTTTTTTTAAAATAAAATCAATGGGTCCAAGCAAAAAGTAGTTGTCCAGAAAAATATTTTTCCGGCTTATGGTAACTTTGACAGTAAATATTCTAAATCTAATTAAACGATTAAAAAAAAAGTAATACATATATATGTAATACATAAGATGAATCAGAAGGTAAGTAAAGGTAAGTAAGAACAGACAAGGCACTGCTCAACTCATGTTCGCTATAAATAAATGTCAGGGGTAAAAATTAACCCTCGTAGGGGAGCATCTTTCCAAAAACATTCGAAAAATCTTTTGTTTTTTCGTACCCTTATTTACTTATTTCAAGGCGAGATTTTGTTGGCTTTGTTTAGGGTAAATTGTTAAAAAAACACTTTCTATTCCATGGCTGACGTTTCGGTTTTAATCAAACCTTGAATCGCTGAATAAGGTTTGATTAAAACCGAAACGTCAGCAATGGAATAGAAAGCTTTTTTTTTTTAACAATTTACTCTAAACAAAGCCAACAAAATCTCGCTTTGAAACATTCGAAAAATATTCGAAAACGCCTCTGTTTCGTTTAGAAAAAACAATTATTTTTACTGAAACATTTTTTTAATTGTTTTTAGAATGTCTGATGATTATCGGGTGCTCAGTACAAAAGAAAAAGGGTCGAAAAACAAGTTCAAATTCAAAAACAGGCTGGAAGTCTGTTAAATTACTTACAAGGCACAAAAAGGAACGCTGACGACACAGAGATATTAGAATCTGATTCATATCTTAATTATGAAGCCATTACCAATCAAGCTACCGATATTGCTCAAGTGGAGCCTACTCCAGGGATATCCAAAGAACCTACTCCAGGGACGTCCACTGAACCTACTCCAGGGAAATCCAAAGAAGAGACATTTGCTACGATAATAAATTCAGATCCGGGTTCCTGGCCAACTAGCTTAACAGAAGCCGAAATATATTTTTGGGTAAAAGAAGGAGAACCTCAACCATTAAAGGAATACAGTTTTCCGTATAATGATACCGGTCGAAGATTTAGCGGAGTTCATTATTTGAGAAACATGAAAAATGGTGAAAAAGTCATGCGTAACTGGTTAGTTTATTCAATTACAAAAAAAAACTGTGTTTATTGCTATTGCTGCAAACTTTTTGGTTTTATTTTAAGTTATCTTTCTACTGAAGGTTTTAAAGATTGGAAGCACCTGGCTGAGACTTTAAAACAACATGAAACCTCTAAAAACCATATCCAAAGTCAAAAATCTTGGATTGAATTTAGTCAAAGAATACAGTTCTCTAAAACGATTGACAGTCACTCACAAAGACTCATTACACGCAGAGATAAATTATTGGTACGAGGTGCTTCTACGAATTGTTTCAACAATAAAAATGCTTGCTCAAAATTGTTTAGCCCTCCGAGGTACAAGTGACAAACTTTACGATTTCGGTAATTACTTGCTCAGTTGGATCCAGTAATGGAAGAGCATATCCGCAGAGTGCTCAAAAAAGAGGAAGTTAAAGTCCACTATCTCGGAAAAGATATTCAAAATGAAATAATTATTCTTTTAAGTGAAAATATAACATCTCACATTGTTAGCGAGATTAAAAAAGCTAAATATTATTCAATAATTCTAGATTGTACTCCTGATGTCAGCAAGATCGAGCAAATGACAGTCTCAGTAAGGTATGTACCCATTGACAAATCTAATCCCAATGAGTTTTCCATTAAAATTAATGAAAGCTTTCAAGGCTTTCTTCCGGTTGAAAGATCGCCAGGGTCTGAACTTTCAACTCTAATACTTAAAAGACTCGAAACATTGGGATTGAATTTGCAGGATATAAGGAGGCAGGCTTACGATAATGGAGCCAACAAGAGGGGCGATAAATCGGGAGTACAATCTAGAATAAAAGCGTTAAATCCACGAGAATTTTACCTCCCATGTAGTAGCCACTCATTAAACTTGGTCGTTAATGACATGACAAAGGCATCCTTCAAAGCCGCCAATTTGTTAATGTGGTCCAAAAAATATATCTGTTTTTTCCTCATCAACTTTTCGATGGACCATATTAATAAAATATGTTCAGGGACTAACTTTGAAACCCCTAAGTCGCCTAAGTGATACTCATTGGGGAAGCCGAATAGATGCATTAAAACCACTGAGGTATCAATTAGGAGGGATATACGATGCTTTATTTGATGTTTGTAATAATTCGGAGATTGACAACTCTATAAGAGTTGAGACTTCTGGACTATTAAGTTGTGTTAAACAATTTAAGTTATTATGCTCCATTGTAATTTGGTACAAAATCTTAAATTGTATCAATCCAATAAGTAAGCTCTTGCAGACAAAAGACTATGACTTACCATCTGGTATGGAACTCTTGAAAAATTGTAAAGATTTTTTCAAGGATCTTAGATCGGACACGGCCTTTAATGAAATGCTCTGCGATGCTCGAGAACTCGCCGACGAAATTGACATACCGGCTATTTTGAGCTTACCCAGCCACGTCATAGAGTTCGAAGAAGGAATGTTAATTTTGACTATGAGGCACGAGATGATCCGATAGAAGATCCTACTTTGAAATATAAGACAGAGTTTTATTTTTTCACACTAGACCAAGCTATCAATGCACTTGAATCCAGGTTAGATTTGATCAGTACCCACAGCATCTCCAGTTTACCCACTAGTATCTCCAGTTTTTATACAATATTTATGATTTAAAAGATACCCCTCAAAACGACTTACTAAAATATTGTAAAGATCTATAAATAGTGTTAACTGATGGGAATTCATCAGATATAAACGCGCTGGACCTGGCAGACGAGATAGTATCGGTGTTTTGGCCTTACTAAACAAAAAGAAAGTCCAATCGAGATTTTAAAATTCATTTCAAAGCTGGATTTTTCTCCAAATCTCGGTATAGTTTTAAGAATCTTGCTTACTCTCCCAATAAGTGTGGCAAGTGGAGAAAGAAGTTTCTCCAAACTAAAGTTAATTAAAAAATTTTTACGCTCTACAACTACCGAGGATCGGCTAAATGGCTTGACAACATTAGCCATTGAACATGAGCTAGCTGAAGAAATTGATGTCAAAAAAATTATCAAAAAATTCTCAGAATTAAAAGTGAGAAAAAAACACTTTTAAGTTTAACTGTATTTTTAATAATTAGGTTTTTATTTTTAGTGGTTCTATAATCTGTTTTACTATCTTTTTAATACATGCATTTTATAATTATACACTAGATTTGTGTCTTTTCTTTTTTTCTCTGCAACCTTAATTTCAATTTAGTGCCAAAATCATAAATCAAGAAATCTGTATTTTTGGCAAATCAAACTTCAACATTTTTAATACCAGTTTTTTTGCTCACGTTTTATTTTACTACTAAGCGTGGGAAGGGTTTAGGTTATCTCTTTTAATTTTTGTTATAAAGGGGCGGCATTTTACTTTTTTGCCCGGGGCGGCGAAACTGCTAGCGCCGGCCCTGCCCACATACGTACATATATATTGACACATACCGTATTGCTTCGAATCTAAGCCATACTTTTTTTCCAATGTTAATGCTGCTAAAAATCGGGTGCGGCTTAGATTCGAAGGCGAAAAAATTCGTTGGATGGGCAATTTGAATTCCCACCCCTTTCAAATGGAAAAATGTAACAGTCCATTCTGGTCACCTGCATCGATGACTCATCACATTCTGCGGTTTATCTTCAGTATTCAGTCTATCTTTAACTTTATTTTCTGCACGTATTTAGGAACTTTTTTGTATACGCTTTTTTTTTTTAATCACCTAAAACATGAAAGATGTCGGTAACGGCATCAAGACGAGTTCACTATGACGCAAGTATGAAAAGGAAGGCGATTTTATATGCAGAAGAAAACGGAAACAGAGCAGCGGCCAGAAAATTTGATACGGATGAAACAAATATACGTCGATGGCGTAAACAACGTGATATGATTTTTGCTTGTAAATCTTCAACAAAGTCTTTCACTGGGCCAAAAAAAGGAAGATATCCTAAAGTAGATGATAGTGTTGCTCAATTTGTACGTGACGCTCGATCTAAAGCATTACCAGTTACAAAACAAATGCTGGAATGCAAGGCAAAAGAAGCCATTCATAAATTGAGAATCAAGAATTTTAAAGCATCAAGAGGCTGGTGTGAAAAATTTATGAAAAGGGAAGGATTTCCTTTGAGACGGAGAACTTCAATCTGCCAAAAACTTCCTGCAGATTTCGAAGATAAACTCGTGCAGTTTCAACGCAACGTCATCGGTTTGCGGACAAGAGATGCGTATGAATTCAAGAACATTGGAAACGCGGATGAAACCCCCCTGTACATTGATATGCCATGAAATTATACTGTAAATCCAAAGGGTGAGAAAGAGGTGAAAATCTTGAGTACGGGATACGAAAAACAACGTATCACTGTAATGCTGTGCGTTACAGCAGACGGCCATAAATTACCTCCGTATTTGATTCTTAACAGGAAATTAGTGCCGAAAAACGAAACATTTCCCAAAGACGTAATCGTACGTGTTCAGAAAAACGGATGGATAACCGCCGAAATTATGGAAGATGGGTTGATTCAGTGTGGAATAAAAGACCAGGAGCTCTTCGAAATCCTCGAAACATGCTTACCATGGAAGCGTTTGAAGGTCATTTGACAGACTCTGTAAAAAAGAAACTGAGACGAAGCAATTGCGATATGGTGATAATCCCGGGCGGTATGACAAGCCAGCTTCAGCCGCTTGACGTAAGCATTAATAAGCCATTTAAGGACTACGTAAAAAGAGAGTACGAAAACTGGTTGCATTTGGAAAACCACCCTTTAACTGCTTCTGGGAAAATCTTGAAGGCAAGTACTTCGAAAATTGCAGAATGGATATCTATTGCCTGGAAAAAAGTTTCCAATGAGACTATTATACATTCTTTTAAAAAATGTTGCATAACAAATGCATTGAATGGCACGGAAGACGACATCGTGTGGGAAAATGGCGACGCCGACACCAGTTCCAAAGTCAGCTCTGACAGTGGGAGTGACGAATCATTTTCGGAACATGATACTGACGATTAGAGCAATTACAGGTTCATGTACGTATTTAAAAGGTTTTAATACTGGTAAAATAAATTAATTATTCACTTCTTATTAGCTGTCATTTAAAATAATTTCGTAAATATCGGATACTGATAAACCTTTTTACACTATTTTTTATTTTTTCACAAAATCGTGTTGAGAATTTGGAGTGCGGCTTAGAATCGAAGGTGGCATTTTTTCACAAAAACTTGTTGAGAATATCTGGGTGCGGCTTAGATTCGAAGGAATACGGTATATACGCATACATACATAACACATACATACATATAAATAACACATACATACATATATACATGCAAAAGAGATAAGCAACGATAAGTAATCCTACGTTAATAACCCGCAGTAGTTCCGTTAGAAGAGACTACCTGAATTTTTTTTTCATTTCTTTTTGACTTCGGTTTAAAAATAAAATAATAATAATAAATATTGAGTGCAAAGTTATCAGAGGGTATTTCAGATAATGTAAATGATTCCACGCTAGTTTATAGTAGTGTTGATCAAGGTGTGGATCTGCAAGTACAATTCTAGAAGGCTTGCAACTAGCCAATGAACTTTGAAATCATTTTCTTATAAATGATGACAATGTCGAACGAGCTGTGCCATTCAACGTGATTTAAAAATGGCTATGGCACGTTATGAAGGATCGTCTAAAGAACAAACAAAAACAAAATCACAGCGTTTGATAACCGAATTCGTATTCAAAACCGGTGAAACAAAATAAACACAAGATTATAATTTTATTTAAGACACACTTTGTAGATCGTATATCGCCATTCAATATTTCCAGTGACGAAAGGGATTTTTCGCCACCGAAAACCAGGAGTAAACGGGCACGTTTTCTGTCTAATAGTGACGCTGAATGACGGAGAATAATGTTATAACGGAGCTGAATGTTATATGTATGTATGTATAAATATAAAATAAATTTAATTTATTTTTAAACACTTCCTACAGCTGCACTTTTTCAATTAAAAAAAATATCCCGTATAAACAGAATCAAAATAAGATTAGTGGATTTGCTCTTACATAATTATTCTCGTTCAGTCGATCGAATCTAAATCTTGTATGAAAATTAACATTTTTTTTTATTATTAAATGTATTTGGACGGAATCTATCTTCAATTTTTATATGTTCACTGTATCTTTTTTTCTTTTTTTTTAACGTAGGATTTCGTTCCTCCATAACGGTCCTCCGGAAAGGAAAATTTCAGACGCTAAAACCGTCCGTCCTTATCTCGCGAGTTATAATTTTGGCAGCGCGCCAAACCCAGTCTGTATCGCTTGGACAAGCAGTTAACAGTTAAACAGAAAAGTACCAAAATGCCGCATAATTTTGACATACATATATGTATATATATATATATACATACGTTCATATATATAGATACATATATACATAACACATACATACATATATACAGTAGAATCTCGATCTATCGTTTTTCAAGGTACCTGCTGAACTGAATGATAAATGCGAGAAAACGATAGATGCGACAGCATAACAAAGCAATATGATCGTTGGGAGTGGGTGAAATAAACGACACATACGAGAAAACGATGATTCGGAGAACGATCGATCGAGACTCCACTCTACATACAAAAGAGGTAAGCAACGATAAGTAATCCTACGTTAATAACCCGGGGTAGTTTCTTAAAAAGAGACTATCTGAAATTTTATTTATTATTATTTTCTTACACAGAAATTTCAGCTGGTACCTATGAAAATATAGAAGTATGATTTTTGATAATATAATAATCAAATACATATATCTACCTAGAAAGATGGGTAATATACACCGATATATGTCCAAAGTCAATTTATTTATTCAGTTTCAGTGTTTTATTGTTTAAATAGCAGTTTCATATTTGCTCTCAGATAATAATTAAAGTCGAGTACACTGGGATGATTTGTCCACATACTTTGCTTATATGGTCGACTGATGTACAAAAAGTTTTTGCTGAAATGGAAATTTAATTTTTTTTTTCTTTCATGAATACGTAAAGTACATGAAAATGACTTTAAGATTTTTTTTTTTTATTTCAGTAACTGCTTAAGGAAAAATTTGGATGGAATGAAACTATCGAGCAGTGGCGTAGCGAGCATAACTGGCGCCCAGGGCACGATACCTTTTTGGCGCCCCCCAAGGTCTTTGGGTCCAAAAAAAAGGAAATGTTCAATGGTCTTAAAGACCATTTGGCGCCCCTCTGCGAGTGGCGCCCGGGGCATGATGGACCCCATCCCCCCCCCCTCGCTACGCCACTGCTATCGAGCAACGTAAGAGAAATTTCCCTAGATGGTTTGTCCAGATCAGGAACGATATTCTTAGCTCTAATATCTCCATAAAGTCCTTTTTTCTTAAAATAGTAGTTCAGTGTATGCATTCCCTTATTTTAAAAATCAAAAGCATATGGGTTTGTATTTTTTTAAGAAGCTATATAAAATGAAAAAAAAAGATTTTGGATATTTCGACCTTTCGAAATATGTCTTTTCTCAAAAGAAGAAAAACGAAATCCTTTGAACAGAATTTTTTCTTTACTTTAAACCTGAAATTTCCTTTTTTTTACTGCAAGTAAAAGAAACGTACTGTAAGGTATTACGGTGAAATAATCGAATATCAAGAACTTATAAACACTTTACCCATGGGCTAATGCCGTGAAACTTTGTAAAGTCAGCCCTTTTCCTGTTGTAGATTCAAATACAGGGTTCCCACCTATATCCGTTACACCCCCTTAATTTCTAAACGGTGACAGCTTAGGCCATAAAGTTGGTGTCTATGTATAGTAAAAAGGCTATGCACTCTTCGATGAGACAACTTACAACGCCCTCTATCGGAAAATTTTGCAATTAGCGTTTTTATCTCAAAAACGGTCCCAGATACGGGGAAAATGTCAATTACAAAGTTGTTCAGCATCCTCGATTTAGTAAGAAAAGACATCTTGCGCACATTAATACTCAAAACAGAATGTAAAAAAGGAACATTTGTTTGGTCGTGATTTTCAACACTATGGCGTCGTGAAACGCGAACGCAGCTCGAAAAGACCACTTCACGGATTAAATACCAGCCTGTGTTGTGGCGCAGGGGAAACGCAAGAGATTCGCATTCATGAGGACCATGATTTTGTCCCCACCAGTTGCGAGTTTTACTGAATGTCTCAACAAACTATGAAAAATTTCTGAATTATGAAAACCTTAAACAACCATGTCTGGTATAAAAGTCACACGGATTTCATGTATTATGCAAATGAGGATGGAACGTCATACCTGTTCACCAGAGACTAGTATAGTATAAAAAGAATGTTTTTGATGGGTTGTACGTTAAAGCTGAGAATTGTGGCAAAATTTGGCATTACAGAGTATTGCGAGATGTTGTTAATTTACGGTGAATGTGGGCGTAAGGCAAAACTAGTTGCAAGGCTGTATCCTGCAGGACGGCATTCTACACGGCAGACCATCGTAAAAGTTGTAAAACGTTTAAGGGAGACGGACTGCGTGACCAGCCGACCTCGAGTTCGTAGACCTCTTAATGTAGGACGCAAAGTGCAACCGGAAAATGTGCTAGCATACGCTCTCGCCCATCCTCAGAGCAGCACAAAAATGATCAGTGACAATTGTGGCCTCTCAAAAAGCCGCGTTTGGAAAATCCTCAATGATTTAGGTGCTCATCCATACTGATCCACACCCGTGCAGGGATTTCTGCCAAGAGATGCTGAGAGACGTTACACGTGGTGCAACTTCGTGATGAATAACTTAGAGGTCCACCCAACATTCCTGGCAGACATAATGTGGACAGATGAGGCATGTTTTTCGCGTAACGGAATATGAAATAGACAGAACTTTCATACCTGGTCCATGGAAACTCCGAGTTATGCTGTCGAAGTTCGACATCAAGTTCGCTGGTCGGTAGATGTTTTGGTGCGGAATTTTTCATGACAGGCTCATTGGACCAGTATTTTACGAGGGAACGTTAACGGGACAACGGTACTTGGAGCTGCTGCTTCCCGATCCTGAATATAGGGAAGTGTCTCTCTTTCTTCTTTATTCCACTTTTTATGACATGACAATTTTCGAAATCGTGACCGAACAAATGTTCATTTGTAATAACCGACTTTGTTGAGAATCTACCGTTTCACCAACTAAGAAATGCAAGGTTCCAACATTACGGCGGCACTCCGCATAAGACACCCAACGTTAAGCAGTGCCTAATAGAGACATTCGATAATCAAGTCATCGGGTATGGTGGTTTCGTAGAGTGGCCCCCGCGCTCACCCGACTTGACCCCATTGGACTTCTTCTTATGGGGACACATAAAAGGGCAGGTTTATGCTAATCCTCAGCCAACATTGCAGGATCTTCGACTACGCATTACTGATGCTTGTGCCTCCGTAACACCTGCCATGTTGCACAATGTTCAGCGAGAAATCCAGTCCAGAATGCAAATGTGTATAGTGGCTAATGGAGAGCATTTTCAGCAACATAAATAAATGATCCTGAAGATAGGGAAGTGTCTCTCTTTCTTTTTTATTCCACTCTTTATGACATGACAAATTTCGAAATCGTGACCGAACAAATGTTTATTTTCTACAATCTGTTTTAAGTAGAAACACTGTGCGGAAGGTGTCTTTTCTTACTAAATCAAAAATTCTGAACAACTTTGTAATTGATTTTTTTCCCGTATCGCCTACCGTTCTTGATATTAAAACTCTAATTCCGAAATTTGCCGATAGATGGCATTGTGAGTTGTCTCATAGAGGAGCGCATAGCCTTTTTACTATACCTAGACACCAACTTTATGGCCTAAGCTGTCACCGTTTAGAAGTTAAGGGGGTGTAACGGATATAGATGGGAACCCTGTATATATTCCCATCCTTTCCATTTGATAAATACCGTCAGCGTCATCATTCTATAATTCGGAAGATACTGATCAGTACTGTTTCAAAAGAAGCCAATAAGGCAACAGTTACTGATATTAAGTATATAAGCATTTCATGCAAATAATTGTCAATTGCACTCAAGAATCAAGGATTTCACGTTCTCGAACAGAACGTAATAACAGGAAATTAGAAAAGAAGAAGAATTACATAGAGAAAACTACGAAATGTTGTAATTTGCACATTCTATCATTTCATTTGAGTAATTTAACCCGAAATATACCTCTATTGGGTAAAACTTTATATAGAGCCCTTTTTTGGCGGAACTTCTGGTGGATGGCCGTACTCATCTTATTTCAATCTCTTCATATATTCTTCACTAAGGATTTTAGTTTCAGTTGACTCGCTCAGGAGAACTGCGTTTTAATGAATTCTATTTAATACATTAGCGATATCCTGCACCTGTCCATTATACACCTCCAACTCTTCAAGAGTTACTTTATTAGCTTTTATTTTGGGGTAAATTATATTTTTTATCCGGGTAATTTTTTCCCTTTATGATTGATTTCTATTTTTTAATATTTTCCATTTTCATTCACTTTCAAGGTAGGTTTTTATACTCTCTAAATAATCTTATAAGTAGCAATTTCAGATATAGGGGCCCTTCAAAAACTTTTAAATATTCTCAACATAATAAACACATATGCATAGTACATTTAAAATAAACACAAAACAGAATTATATATATAAAACGCGTAGGTATGCGGCACAAAAATCGACGATATTTCTACACTCCGAATGGCAACGGCTGCATCTACCAGATGTAAACATTAGCGGTCGTTCTTAATTTACAACGCGTGTCAATATGGATTTATGCCCTTAAATCAGGAATGCTCGAAAGCGAGCTGCACGATCAAGTGACAATTGGGAACAGTCTCAATAAAGAAAGCGAAGAAGAAATAATTCATTGAGAGAGGTGTGAAAGAGAGAGCATAAATGATCGCTAGGTTAGGCTTAACCGTCGCCGGTATAGCAACCAACAGCCAGTAATAGCTAATTTTCTACACCTTTTTCAGTACTTGCTGAATTTTTACTCCATTTTATAAGTGAAGAAAATTGTTATTTGATTTGATTAAGTGTAGATATCTGAATTGTGAACAATAGTACACACAGAGAGTGTTGTAATCCACGCTATATTTTAGTACTTACTGAATTTTTACTCCATTTTTTAAGTTAAAAATTTTCCCTAACAATTTCTTATTTGATGTAATGATAAAGTGTAGATATTTTAATTTTGAAAAATAGTACAAACAGAGAGGGATGTCATTTTTAAAATCATTGGTGTTGGATTTCTCAGTCTTATCTTTAACTCTGTTCTGAAGTAATGGAAATTCACTTTTCTTAATCACGATGTTTTAGAATCAGCCGTATAGAGAAATTAGCAATGATTATAAATTTTTGGCTGAGCTCCCACTACCCCTTAACAACGTATATTTATGATAACAGGTAATGGTAACATTCCGTACATATGTTACTTTAAGTTCAGTTGTTTTGCAAAAGAAAATATAAAACTAAAAGCGACCATACTGGTCGCGCAGCGGCTAGTTAATTATATAAAAACATATTGATATCCACCAATACTGAAATGGATCAATTTTGGTGATAAATTATGAGAATAAAGCTATGCATGCATAAAAAGAAACAATATATGAAACACTAATTTTTAAATAGTTTTCATCTACCTTAAACAATTTATAATCAACTACGGAGTTAGAATAATATTTTAAAAAATCACATGTAAATATGGCATAAAAGCAATAAAAAATATTTGTGTCTCCAATGATCTCAACTAAAACACATAAAGTGAATAATTACAAATATAGCAAAGGGTTAATTATTTCTTGATTATAACAGATTATATTGTTCAACTCACCACGTTTGATGCACGAAAATTTCACCGATGGCAGGACGACTTGAACATTTTAAAAACCGAGAGCGAAACACTTTTTCCATTTATATATAGGTAATATGTTTTCCCACTGTTTTCATGGCTGGCACACACACACACAGAAATATAGCTCGGTCGCTTAATACATTTTTTTTCGCGAGCACGTGGAATCAGCACAGAGGAGAAAGTCGTGGCATAAAATTGCGACGCACGAAAATTTTCCCATGTGACATATCGACTTGAATATTTTGAAAATCGACAACGAAAACTGTTTTCACTGCTTTCATGGCACATCCACACATAGAAGTATCATTGGATCGCTCAATATACTTTTGCGAGCAAATGGAATCAGCACAGTTACTTATAACATTCCGGTAGTCGATGACCGAATAGAATATTTCCGTTGAACACGGTGTATCCTACCGACTATGAAATCTGCCGTGATTTGGTTTCAAGACAGAAATCAACTCATTTTAATTTAATAAGTTTATTAATTCCATTAACTTCGAGCCAAACATTCTAGCTTAGCTACCTGCACGTGTCGCGACCACACACCAAGTAGTAACGAGAAAAATCTGAAAAACGCTCATCTCCCTATACTAGGATTGCCACCCCAGGACAGCAAAAACGTGTCCAGCAGGTCATTCGGCAAGAAACCGGTTTCCTTACACTCCTGACTCTGATTCGTCGGGGTCATACTCAAACTGAAGTACGATATCGTCATACGGGCACTTCACCCGGTGTGATGGTATGGGCAGCCATTGTGATAATAACACTTCTTGTCGTCGGTAATCTGAACAGCCAGCATTGCATTTCTCAGATCTTAAGGCCGGTGGCTGTGACCTATCTTTGAGGCATCGGAGACGTCATCATTCAACAAGATAACAAGACCACGTGTTGCCCGTCGTGTCCTGTTCTACCTCGTCGACTAGACGAGGGCGTTCGACTGCTGCCCTGGCCAGCACATTCTCCAGATCTCTCCCCCATTGAAAGCATCTGGTCATGGGTTGCTGAGAGACTGGGCCGCCACCGCTATCCAGCAACTACGATTGATGAAGTGGGGCATAGACTTGAAGCAACATGGAATCACTTGCCCTTATCTGTCATCCAAGCGGCAGCTGTGTGTACTAATTTCGGACCTTATATACCCCTAAATTGCCTACAAATTCAATCATGTTTCCTTCCTACTATACTGTATACGTACAATAAGTAAAGTTTTAGCATTTGCTTTCCTTCCTGGTGTTGCAATTTTGACGGCCAGCAGTATATATATATATATATATATATATATATATATATATATATATATATATATATTATATATAATGTGACATCATAAGTAGGTAGGCTATTCTCTGTGGCTTTTTTAAAATTACTAAATTCGTCACCAAGAAATACAGAGTCCTAATTGTAAATGATAAGGCCAAATCTTAAAACAAAACTTAACATTTAATAACAAAGAAAATTAACATTAAATAAATTTAACACAATTAAATAAATTTGCACTTAAGTGCAGATTTAACAGCGACGCTATCGCGAGACTCGGATAGCGTCTCACAGGAGTTTAAAAAACACGCCCGCCTAGCCGGCCGTTACATGAGGGATCTCCCTAAAAATCTCCAAGTCTCTGCCTATATCTCCCGGTCTTTTCTTTGACGACATGTCTTGAAATTCGCAGAGTTGGGGCCGGCAGATTAGCGGGTGATAGTTCTTATCGTCGAATATTTAGGCAAACTTTACGATCACTGTAGTATCAAACTCGCATTGAGCTATTGCTAAGAAAGACAGTTTTACGAGGCGATGGGAGACGCTTCTGTTTTTCAAAGCAGATATTCTCACATCTTGCGTGAGAACCCGATATGCTTGGACTTAAGATGTTTAATTTTTACGGCTAAAAATTATGGCTGCATTTGTTGGTATCGTTTTTTAATCCGCTCGGAATCCACACACGTGTTCAAAACTATGGGAACTGGAAAATGGTATCCCGATAAGCACGCAGCTGTGTTCGTGTACCCTGTGAGGTCTTAGGAAAAATAACCCCATACGTTCATTACGCTACAATACACACACACACACACACAAACACACAATACAAAATTTTGATTCTGGAAGCCAATAGAAAGTATACCGGTTGACCAATCTTAAAAAGATAGCTTCTTTATCTGTATTTAGTGGATATATCTCTTCTGTAGCAAGAAAAAAAGTACTATTCTGAACACCTAATAAGTGAAATTTAAATTAAACCAAGAAAAAGTTATATTAAAAATTATTCCTATGAAGAAAATTCAGAAATAAAGGAACAAAAGGGATACTTACCATTTGATGAAGCTCGTTGAAATTTAATTTGCTCATTTTTCAACTTTATATTTTGCTGATTTTTATTATAGTAATTTTCTTTATGCATGGATTAATAAAATCGTTTTGTCCCTGTAAAATCGTTAGAGAAAATTTCCATATATTACTCAATAGACTAAAATGTATCATTAAATATTAATAATATTTTCCAAACTTGGAAATTTTCTTTTTTGGTTGCTTATGAGATAATCTGTTTTCTTGATTTGATAAGACTGGTTGAAAGAATTCTGAAAATTTCCATTTTGTTCCGTGTTGTTGCAGCTATATTGTGCTCCAACTTTCGTTAGTTAAATATATTTTTACAGTATGAGAAACAGTAAAACGTCTCTCAAACTGGGTAGCCGCAGAATGCCATCATGTTCGATCTCGCTGTTGCTCGCAGATTAGTTTGTCTTCTGTCTTTAAGTTAACAGTTTTAGAAATTACGTTAAAAACAAGGAATTCTCCATGACAAACTCTTTAAGGCTGCTGTGTACTAACCCTATTGGATTCTCTCACCTCAATATTAACCTATGGTAAAAAATATGTCCAAGGATTTCCGACTTCGATTGAAAGATTTTATTTTTAAATTGTACTCCGTAAAAGAGAAAGAAATTTTACACTTTGGGGCCTTTTTTGTTCTCTCTCATTTTTTTTTTTTTTTTAATTTTTTTTTTTTTTTTTGGGGGGGGGGGGGTGTTGTTGTTTTTGTTGTTTAAATGCAAATAATATTTTTTTAATTTAAATTATTTGTGGGTGAAAAATCTAGTATAGTGAAATTTAAACGCTCCAAAATTCCTTTGGGGGACGAAATTTATAAAGTGAATCTTGTTGCAAGGTTCAGAAAAGTTCAGGCTATCTGAAAATACTATTTTTATTGGATTATCAGCATTTATATAGCTGTGAATAGTAAACAAATTTTCTCCATAGGTTAATATTGAGGTGAGCGTATCCGGTAGGGTTAGTACACAGCAGCTTTAAGACGATATTTTGGAAGAATTATCACGAGTATCTCTACACTGAGGATGAAGACGTTCTGACTAGTGGCGTAGCGAGCATAACTGGCGCCCGGGGCACGATACCTTTTTGCCGCCCCCCCCATGGTCTAGGAGACCAAGTGGCTCAATGGTCTTGGGGACCATTTGGCACCCCTCTGCGAGTGGCGGCCGCGGCATGATAGACCCCCTTTCTTCCCCCTCGCTACGCCACTGGTTCTGCCAAGCTTCCATTTCCTAAATCAATTTTGTCTCTTACAGCTAGAGAAATATTGATAATCAAATAAAGATGGCGTTTTATATAAAGTTTTAAATAAAGATGGCGTTTTATAGCCTGGACTTTTCGACATATTTCTATATTTTTCCTTCTTACAGTTTCGTCCGTCATAGGAAATTATTTGCGTTTAAAAAACATAATACTGTATTTTTTTCCCAATTACTTAAATTTAAAAACATTAATCGCCGCTTTTTTTTTAATGAAAACTGTGCATGTGTAAAGAATTTCTCGTTCTATTACGCAAATACAATTGTGTTTTTTTTAATCCTTAAATGCAACTCCATAATTATTCAGAATTTTTTTTCCATAGGTTAACATTCAGCTGCGCGAAAAGAAAATGGCAGATACGCAGCACCCACGAACTTCTTATCATCTACCGAGAGGGACATTTCCCTCTCGGTATTTTCCTATCACAGATTAGCTAACATATTTGGTTTAATCGTGTTTTTGCATTTACGAAAGTAGAAATTCTGCCTGTATGTGGTTTCTTCTCTATTCAGTCCCATTGAGTAATCTGAAGGAAAATCTGCATATCTCCAAGAACCTGCGGAAAATTTATTGTCTACCATAAAACGTGGGCACCCCACACCTTTCGCCTTCGACTCCTGCATTTTGTGCACCAAATTTTATCCTCTTCTACTCCCCCTCCCCCAGGCGAATTTCAAGGAACTCAGTGGGTAAAGCATGGAATACTGTAACTCTTAATTCGTGAAAAATCTGGTAAGTAAAATGGTAGATGATAATAAACATCGATGGTTAAAGCTGCTATGTACTAACCCTACTGGATTCTCTCGCCTCAGTGTTAACCTATAGAGAAAACGTGCCTACTATTTACAGTTACATAAATGCTGATAATCTAATAAAAATGGTATTTTCATATAGTCTGAACTTTTCTGCACCTTGCAACACGATTCATTTTATAAATTTCGTCCACCAAAGGAATTTAGGAGCGCACAACATTTTGATGTTATGCGATTGGTCACGTAACCCATGCTGCCACAAACAAAATTTTCTGAAGAGTGTGGATAACTCCAAAAACAGCTAAGTTCCTGATGTTGCAGAGAGAGAGAGAGAGACCGCCATTATGGCTCTTTTCGGAGAACTCGGGCCAAAGGCTTTGACTCCATTGATGACTATGATTAATTTGAATAAGGGTGCTCGTGAAATTGGTAGTAGAGGTTTTAAGATAAAATTACTTTACAATGGATTATTGTGCTGAGTTAAGGGAAGTTAAATTTAAATGAACAGAAAACGTTCATCTAAATAAACAGTTGTCCTAACAACAGGACAAACAGGAAAACTCGCGCGAGAGGAAAGAATTAGACTGACGCAGGTTCAAGTTGAGCAGCGAGGGGAAGATTACGAAAATCACTTTCCCGATAATCATAATCCAGCAATTATCTCGTTAGGAATCTTGTCAATCTTGTTATAAAAGTTGACTGAGAGCTATTGAGCGAACCAACGGAAAGTTCGGATATCAAAATCCCTCCTAATGACTGCATTAGAGAGGTATCTGAAAATTTTTCAAATATTCCTCAGTGTTCTATTTTGGAAGCGTTCAATGATATCGATGTTTATCTGATGTTTCAGTTCTCAACGCATATGGCACTACTTCAATTTACCCGATATGCCATTCTGAACTCCACTGGTAGCCACCGAATAGCCTTTCCTGGGCGTCCTAAGGCCACCATGGTTATTAACTCTGTCCTCATTCCTGTGCGTAATAGTTAAATTTTTTTCCTCTTATTCTAAATTCCAAGTTTCAATAGCCCAGCTACTTCTGTTTTCTGACCTGTCACTCCTGATTAATCGACCATAGGATCACCTCGCGATTCCCTCTCGTTCCAGCGTTCGCTGACGGAAGGGGGAGGGGAGGGGTTACTCTTCCAGCTGGTAAACCTTCCAATCTGGTAAACCTAGTAGGCTTCGTTTCTCCTACTAAATATCACTACTCGCTCTTGTTGGATTTCTGTCTGAACACCCTTCTCAGTACTTTGAAACTTATCTTGACCATCCTGATATGTCATTTTATTTTTATTTATCTATTTATTTATTTTCAACAATTTTCTCCAAAAAATCCGTCTAACTATCTTAATATTTTCTCTTAACCTCTAATTATAACTTAATTTAAAGTAACCTTTTTTTAATTAATTTATTTAATTATTATTATTATATTTTATTTTTTTATTATTATTATTATTTTTTATTCACATTATCAAATCTGTTATGGTTCTTATTTGGGTTAGTTACCATTGTTATATTTTAATTTTCTATTAAGGTTAACCACTCTACACATAGTGTAAAGGAGAACGATCGTATAGCATTCCTTACTTTAAAAAAATAGACAGGCTAAAATGTTAATATGTTGATATGACAAGAAAACCTACTCAAAACGACAGAATTCAAGGTTAGAGGCAACAACAATTTATTAAATTTAAACACATATTAAAATATCAATTACAATTATTAACAATGCCTCATTAATTTACATTTTTTTTTTACAATTGAAATATTGCGTCATACATTTTACAGTAGAGGTGGCTGGTGACGCATTATTACTCCTTATTAACTTAAATGAGCTCAAAAAAATATTTATAATAAAAATGCATATTACCTCACCCGGCTGCATTTTAACTGAAAAAAAGGAAAGGTTGAAAAGGGAAAGAAAGGGAATATAGACAGGAATAGACAGAGACATGCCTTCCAATGATAAGCTGTGACTACATCATTACGTCCTCCAGGCCTTCCATGCAGTCGGCGGATGGTTCATCTCAAAAAGCGGCGCTGAACTCGGCGGGCATCATCAGTCACGGCGGAGACCAAGAGAAACAACAGTCAAGCATAGCAGACAGCAGGGAGAGTCTTTTTTTTCGAGAGCCTCAACTCCCACGCAAAACTCTTTTTTCTCCAAGAAATCTCCGCTGCGGTAGCCGGGCGACGAAAAAGGAGTTCCCGTGCGCACCGAAGCCCCAGGTTACGACACACGTTGAAAGTGGGAGCATTGTTTACCCAACTTGTTGCTGACAGTTATATTATTTTTTTCTCTACACAAAACTTGGCTTTTTATTAGCTTTTCATTTTCGTTTAAATATTTTTCGTAGCGAACGTTGCCTGCTCCCAGCGCTGTATCCATCCGCGTGCAGGGCCGGTGCTCCTGAAAGGGGGGCCGGGAGCCTGCGCTTCTGTGGGAATCATTAACATTCCTTTGGGCTGGTTTCGCTATTATTGCTTTCCCCCCTCACGTGGGGATCAAGCAACGCACGCCCGAACCGAAATGGCAAAACAAGACGTATTGGATTACTGCATAGCAACCGCAAGACAGGAGTAAGTTAGAGAAATGTAGGATTTTACGGGACTAAGAAAAAAAAGGATATTTGCATTTCTATTTTCAGATTTTAAGATTTAAATCTTTCACCAAGCACCGGTGGCGAGAAATGAAATCAGCAAGAGTATCAGCTATAGTATCCGACGTTATGTTCGAAACAGGGTAAGCTTCGGGCCACCTAGAAAATGCACAAACATATGCAATTATGTATTTATTCCCCCTCTCAGTCTGTGGGTAGGGACCTGAAATATCGAGGTGAACGGTTTGCATAGGGGCGCTCTGGATCTTTAGACGCTGTAATTCCGCCAACCCACCTGGCTTATGTGCACGCCTCTCCAAGCACTTCATACATGAATCAATCAAGTTCTTAACGTGGGTGCTTAACCCTGGGCAAAAGAAGAATTGCTTCAAGCGTTGGTACGTCTTAAAATGGCCCATGTGGCACGCTACTAATGTGTCGTGGGCTAAAGCAAACACTTTGGGTAACAAGCTAACGGGAAGAACCACCTTTTCCTGAGAATCCCTTCGGGATTTTCCCCTTAAATCAAAACATCTTAAAATATTATCCCCTGATATATAAAAAATCTATGTATTCCGGTTTAACCTGTAGCCTCTTTTTCAATAAATTCATTACTTTTACACAAAACGGGTCCTTCTCCTGGGCTGTTCTAACGTCCTTTAAAAAATTTTCCTCCTCAATACAATCAAACGCTATCTGTTTGTACGTTTGGCACTGGTCAGTGTATTCAGGCTCCTGGACACAATTTACTTCGTCCAAAATTTCAAAATTAACGTATCGAGATAAGAAATCAGCTGTTGAGTTACATTTACCTTTAATATACTTAATTTCAAAGTCAAAGTCTGCTAACGCACACAACCATCTGGCAATACGGGACGTGGGATCTTTGAGTTTTAGGGCATGCGTAAGGGCAGTATGGTCCGTAAACAAAATAAATTTAGTGTTGAACAGATAGTATTTAAAGTAATTAACTGCCCACACTACCGCTAGCAGCTCTCTCTCAGTTGCGGAATAACGCGTTTCAATGTCTTTTAACTTTCTGCTTGCAAAGGAAAATTATCATCGTCCAACTGCGCCAAAACTGCACCGGAGGCATAGCCTGATGAATCGGTATAAACAATGAAGGGCTTACTTAAATCAGGGAGTTTTAAAGTTGGAATTGCTGCAAGACCGGCACTTAAATCATCAAACTCGGCTTGCGCTTCCCTAGACCACAAAAATTTACCTTTATCTTTAGTTAGATTGGTTAAGTGGAGGGCACGTTTAGAGAAGTCAGGCAAAAATTTTCTATAAAAATTGAGGGTACCTAAAAAACTTCGGACTTGCTTACGAGAAGAGGGAATTTTAAAATTCTTAATTACTTTACCGTTCTTATCCATGGGAGAAATCTGCCCATTTTTAACTTTAAATCCCAGGAAAGTAATTTCAGTTTTAAAAAAGGAACACTTGCTAGGCTTTAATTTTAAATTATGCTGCCTTAGACGGTCAAACACCAACTGCAACTTACTGAAATGAGACGGAATATCCTTAGAAGCAATAGCAATGTCGTCAATATAAATCTGAATGGAGAGGTCACCTAGGTCTCCTAACACTACATTCATCAATCTTTGGAACGCGTTGGGACTCGTCGCAAGTCCAAAAGGACTACGGGTAAAATTAAAAAGACCTTTATGGGTCGAGATTGCTAACTTGTACTGATCCTCCTCTTTAACTACTTGCTGGGAAAAACCTGAGGTCAGATCAAGCGTAGAAAAATACTTGGCACCTGCAAAGAGTCTATTGTTTCATTTATATTTGGAATTGGAAAAGAGTCTTTGATTAGCTTCTTATTTAATTTTCTAAAGTCAACAGCAAGACGATACCCACCATCAGCTTTTTTTATTAACATAACGGGGGCCGAAACGTCAGAGTTAGATGGCACTAAAATTCCACTTTCTAACAAAATATTCAATTGCTCATTCATCTCATTTCTGAGATGATATGGCACTCTATACGGTTTCGATTTTACAGGCTCATCATCAGTTAAATTAATATCATGCGGAACAGTAGTACAACCGGGAAGCTCTAAAACAGAAGCAGCAAAGATGTCTGAATTTTGATTTAAAAAATTTTGCACTTTGAGTTTTAATTGAGGAGATAAATGATTAAGTTCAAAAGTAGTATTCCAAGTTAAGTCGACATGATCTAGAGTAGCAATCTCACCTTGGTCTACATAGTTTACCAAAGAAAAATCATTAAGCTTAAAAAGAGGCTCCGCAAAACCTAACTCGCAACCTTTATTTACATGGACGTGGCTCGTACCAAAATTTGCTAGGCGTACAAAAAGGGATTTCTCCTCATTTTTGCAAATGGCATTAGCAACCAAAACGTCCGAAATATGCGCACAAGGTGTGATTAAAATTAAGTCAGAATTAGAAGGAAGCGGCGATTTAACGCATGCCGGTACAACAACCTGCTCCCCTGGGTTTAATATAACCTTACATTTTGAAAAAACCTTGATTTTTGGTGATATCTCTATTTTTGCATTAACAGCGTTAACCTCCGGTACCCCTCTTTCAACGGCGACACTAAAGGGAATAAAGGTGAAATCTGGGCACACAATCATACTCTCCTTAAAATCAATGTTTATGTTTGTTACGGTGAAGTAAGCGTAACATTTGAAATAAATTAGAGAAGGAAAATAATGAAATATAAAGAGGCAAGCGCGAACAAACGAAGTTTAGGGGGATAAATATACGGGGAAGACTGCAATGAGGATTGATGAACACAGGAGATGAATAAGCGATGGACTTAGCTAGATTCTAAAGAAGTAAAACGTGAAAAGGCAATTATGGGATGAAAAGAGACGCCGCAAGGTGTGAAGTCTAGGTGGAGAAGCAATTAATGGTAGAAAAGGTACAGCACAGAAAAGATATTGCAGATGGGGAGAATATATGACTTAGCCAAAAAACAAGGTGAACGAAAACAGATGTAGTTCCTGGAACACGGGGAAAGAGCCGTGGGAACGGAGGAAGATGTACGGATGGGCGGAGAAAGAAAGGTCCCCCAAAAACATAATTAAACCAATGAAAGAAGGAGAAGGATTTTGAGAGCCAATGGCGAAGAAAGGCGTATCAAAGCGAAGATGGAATAACGAGGGGAAGTAAGAGATATTAATGAAGGAAATAGAAAAAAGAGAGCAGATCAGATGATGCGGGGATCCTAAAAAGTTATTACCGAGGAGAATCAAGGACGAACACCTAGCCCGTAGTTAATGGCATGGGCCGACGAGTTAACTTAGAACGAGAAAGTTCGAGATGAAACTCAGAGCCAGCGTATTATAAATGAATATAGCCGGCCGACGGCGTGGAAGCGGAGTGCCCCATCCCAAGAATCGAATCGCCTGAGCAGTATGACCTACCGTATGCTACAAGCTGAATCTACGGACCCTGGAAGTGTGCCTCAACCATAGAACGGGTTTGAAAGGAGAATTCCAAGACGACGCTAGCGCATCTGATGTACTTCAGAACGAGTTCATCAAAGGAGAGCGGGTTGAAAGACTAATTCCCAGACAGTGCCAGCGCATTAAATTGACTTCATGAGAGTTCGTCAATGGAGGTATGTTTCATTTGTGCTCCGTATTGATCACTTATTTTAAACGTGTGCCATCGCGATTTCTCATTCATACACCATATATTCCGAATGTATATACGATAGATCTTTTTGTTAGAAATTGATATAATGTTGAATTATGATTTCAAACTGATTAATGAAGGTCAATGGTATTTAAACGAATAAGTGTTAATATATGATTTATTGTGAGTTGATGAACGGGTTATAAAATCCATTAAATGAGAAAATATTGTAGTAAAGGTTTAATAATTGATAAGAAATTACTAGAGTGATAATTGTATTGTAGGAAGTACAAAAATGAAAAGGGTTATAATGATATTGAATGAAACTGTAAATGAAGTGATTATTTGTAATAACATAATGTATAAATATGCTTTACATGATTCCAATTAATAAATGTATCCATTATTATATCAATCAGATGGTCTGTAATAATTTGTAAAAAAACTCAACGCAGTACTTAATTCTACATATGTCAATCATATCATCGGGTATCATAATTAATAACCCCAATCAATCTATTATAATGTTATATTTAGCAAGGAAAGGAATCCTCAAAATGAGGTCAAAATGACTGGATATGGAACCGTGAATAATATTAAAATTTTCGCAACATCGAAAATTTGCAAAATCAAAAAATAACTCACATTGCGACTCTATCTGTAATGAATTACCTGAAACGGTTCTAAGGGGAACGATGCACTCCGACCCACTCAAAATTTTAAAATGCTGAACTTGCTTCTTACCAATTAAATTTACAGAGCTACCCGAATCTAAAAGAGCAATCAAAATCTTATCTTGGGTAACAATCTCTACGATTGGCCAATTAAGGGCCTGTTCACATAGAAGTCCGTTGCGTAGCGTTAAGGAAAAGATGACGTTGAGACGAAAATATACCAATCATAGGCGTTAAAAATTTCATCGCTAATCGTTTGGAGGCCTATGATTGGTTTATTTTCGTCTCAACGTCATCTTTTCCTTAACGCAACGCAACGGACTCCTATGTGAACAGGCCCTAAAAGTCTTTGCGCCCGCTGTGTATGAAAAATTCTCGGCATACCGCCAGTTTGAAGGCCCCATAATGCCACTAGGCTGGCTTTCTAACGAGGGCTGTAATAGTTTAAATTGTCGTAGTAGTTTCTGTTATTCGCTGTGACATTATCACGTCCTCTAAAATTGTTATTTTGATCCTGATTTATTATTTTGATCCCTCCGCATTATCCTGAAACTGCACACGCCTCTGGTGTCCGTGAAAGTTTCTCCGGGTCCCAAAATTTTGCCTATACTCGCTCCGATTCCCCCTGAAATGCGGACTCGGCGACCTGGCGTACTGCCTGTTTGCCGAAGGAGAAAAGTTTCTCCCCGCTAATTGACTACGCCGCCCCCCACTGGGAGACCGATGAGTATTGTGCGACGGAAACTGATTTCCCTGCTCCCGAAACGCTGAACCCCTCTGCGAACTAAAGTCTCGCTGCAGGCAGTGGTTTTTGGAGTGCCCCAGCTACCTACAAAAGAAACACCGAACTGGAGGCGAGGACTGAGTTTGCGGCGAAAGAGTTAAATTTTCCAACTTAGAGGAAAGAAGAGAAATCGACTCCTGTAATTTGAAAACTATGCTTTCTAAATTAGCCTGCCTGTCAAGGCTCCGCGAGTCTGTATCTTGAGCCATAGCATACACGGCAGTCGTGGTAACAGCCCACCAAACACTGAACCTAAGCCACCACCTTACATATTTTTACTGAAGTGCGATTATATATTACACATACGTCTTCCTCAGTAGATACAGATTTTTAAACTTAAAAATAAACATCACTTGAACACGTTACGGGCCCTCAATTAGCATAACAAATCTGCTACAATCTTACGAACGATAACCATGAAACATCCCACTGTTGATACCGAGTATAAGCAGCTCATGCTCTAAGGCGCCTCGCAAGCTCTTCCTACGATGACGACGATGACGACCGAATAGCCTGAGGAACTGGGGAAAACGTCATGAATGTGTCCTAAGAGACTATTCACATAGGAGGCCGGTAGCGGAAGCGTAAAAAGAAAGATTGCACTAATGGATATAAACCAATCATAGTCGTTGCTAATCGTTTGGAGGTTTTTCATTGGTTAAATATATTTCAATACTTTAAAACTTCCGCAACCGGACTCCTATGTGAACAAGCCTTTAGTCTACCAGGACTTACGAAACTATTTCAAGACCGGCTTACTATACGGCGCTTTCTGTCTTTTGTGCTATGTGGCGACTCCGTCCCCCTGATTCTACATTTGTAATCTAGACATTTTATTTATCTTCACTATGAGGTATTACAAAAGAAAATCGGCCGATATATAACCGAAATAAAGTGGATTTTTTAATTCCATGGCGGCCATCTTGATGATGTCATTACTACTATACGCTACACACCAAAGAGTGACATCGTGGAAATTGTTCCTCTACAGGTAGTTTCTGTTGAAAAAACTACCTCCCCATGCTCCCATCATTAATAGGGCAATGTCTCGCAGCATGTCACATCTCAACTCTTGCAGATTTTACTTTTTGTTTGGCGAGGAGTGGCAAAAAATTGCATAATTTAACATGGCGTTCAATGAGCATTCTTACAGCTTGTTGAATAAAATGCTCTCAGATTACGCAAAGTCTTTAGATACGGTATCTAAACAAAGGTATATCACTAAATTAAACATTCAGGTACAGCCCGGAAAGGTTTATTCAGTATGTGACCCGTATTTATTGACAGAGGAAGACTGGAGTTCCGATACAAGACGCTGGCCTGAAGTAACTTATCCTGATATCTATACATATCTCAACATAATAATAATCATTCTCAACGAAAGAATAATTATATTCTCTTAAACCTTGCGAAATATTAAAAAAAAGTGTTAAAATACCTGTTAAATACAACTAATATGAGAAATTTTATAAATAAACTTAAATTATTTAACTCAAAATGAAGTCCAAAAACACATGCAAACGCATAGGAACTGCTTCTGTTTACTGCCACTCGATAATGACGTCATCTATAGCAGACGAAAACTGACGTAACCAGTGACGTTGCAACGTTTCACCTTATACCACCACCGAGCACATTTTTTCGACATGTGCTCTCCTACCAGTGGCGTAGCGAGAGGGGGGAGGGGCAAGGGGGTCTATCATGCCCCGGGCGCCACTCTCAGAGGGGCGCCAAATGGTCCTTTTCACAAATTTTATATATAATATTACCATATGTTTTTCGGGGAGGGGGCGCCAAAAAGGTATCGTGCCCCGTGCGCCAGTTAGGGCCTGTTCACATAGTAGTCCTTTGCGTTGCGTTAAGGAAAAGATAACGTTAAGACGAAAATAAACCAATCATAGGCGTTAAAAATGTCATTGCTAATCGTTTGGAGGCCTATGATTGGTTTATTTTCGTCTTAACGTCATCTTTTCCTTAACGCAACGCCACGGACTCCTATATGAACAGGCCCTTTTGCTCGCTACGTCACTGTCTCCTACTGCTAAGTTCAAGGTTGTATCACACAGAAGTACATCTCTCTGAATTGCATTATCCAATCAAATCACGAAATTCGTAATTATTGTCCAACAGTTTGATGATTTGAGACTACGCCGAGTCAAATGTATGTGGGAATCCCAATTGTGGATTTAATTTAGCTCCGAAAAACCAGAACAATCAAGCACGTAGGTTTGTTTAATTGCATGAAGCTAAAGACTCTGTAGCTTCATCTTTAATTGAATGGACAAATCCAATTATTGTTTTTTGAAGGGTTTGTTTGGTATTATCATCCATTTTCTTCTTCTCTAAGGGAAGATAATAATCCATCACGATGTTTATTGGCCTTATCCTCCATGAACACATTCGAAATCATGAGCTCAATTTTTCAGCGCATGCACATCATCAGAAATGGCATCATAAGGTAGTAACAGTTCCGCGAGTTCCGAAATTGTTTCGTTGCTATGTTATTTATGGCCATTCCCTATTTCTTTCTTTTTATGTGGGGTCTTCCAATCTTGATATACATGTTTCTTAAGTTTGCAAAGTTTCGACTGTTATAGCCTGTTTATTTTAAAAGGCAAGAAATGTGAGAGTAATTATTACAATAAATTAAGATTACTTATGTAAAAAATAATTTTTGTAAAAAGCATATTCATTTGTAATTTTAAATTTGATCGCACGATGATGTTTTGGTTTTTTCTATTATTCTTTGTACGTGTAATTATTCAAAATTCAAAAATTGTAAATCTAAAGAACTGTTGTACCTAAATTATTCATCAAAGTTTACTTAGACCGTTATTTTTATTTTGTACTTTAGTTTCGAAAAAACTAATAAATTATTATCTTTTGATTATTTATGATTTTTGTGTTTACACTAGGTGGACAGATACTGAGATCCACGGTGACTGATTTGCAATTTAAGTGCAGTGATTCCCAACCGGTGGGCCGCAGCACTTTTGGACGTCGCAAACTCGTCCAAGGGTGGCGCGAGATTTTTTTGGGTATCAACAAAAAAATATTAGTAGGTCCCACTTAAAATAAATATTAAGTTAATGTCAAACATTTGTGCTTTAAGAACCCGTCACAAACAAAACTATTCTTAGTGATGTCTATTGTAGTGCTCTAGTGTAATACTATATCATCAACCGGGGTTTCTTACTTTTTAGTTTTGAATTGCCCATATAATTCAAAAACCCAGTGGGCAAAGTTACCTAGACAACAGGGGCAACCTTGCCCACCAGATGTTTTCTATTGAAAACTGCTTCTAAAGTCTCTTCTGGGCAATGTTACTTTTGCCGGGGGTAAAACAAGCTAAAATAAACATGAGAACAGTTGAATTTTTTTTATTTATTATTTTTGTAAATTATATTTATACTAGGCACTTGTTAAATTGTTAGATTCTCGTTATAAAATTTTAGTAGATAACTGTTAGCATACTAATGAGAGAGATAAAAGAACGTATGTAGGTAATATAACTCATACTGTTTGAAAAAATCTTGAGAAATCTTCCTCAAAAAAAAAAAAATTCCCTTGGAGATGGAGTTTTCAAAAGCAACTTTGGTCAGAGAAATGCTGGATTCATCCATGTTTTCAGGAAATGTGAACGACTTCCCTTTGACTTTGGTTTTCAGATAGGAAACTTCCAAGTCACCATCATCACAAATGTTTAAAATTTTTGCCAGGAAATGCTTCAAAGTTTTTTTTCTTGAGCAATTTCACATTGCTCACATTGCTCCCTAAACTTGTAAGTCTCCATGCAAGTTTAGGGACTTTTCATCAATTTGAATGTTTTGTTCTGTTTCCATCGTTCTTCATCAGAACTGTTGAGTCATGAGTAGAAATGTCAGCATCCTCCTCGCTGCTCAAGTCAGTTTATACAGCTAGTGAGAGGTGGGCAAAATAACCCCAATTTTCCTATGGATCATGGGGTAACATTCATTGCCAATCAAAACAATGACATAAAACTTAAGGTATAAAAATTCCACAATCATATCCCTCCATTGGTTATATGCAACGCAAATAGAAATAATTTGAAAAATTTAGTAGCTATCCCTATGGGCTTTACGGATCAAAGTTGCTAAGGTACTCTAATTGCTTGCTCATAGTCACTTTACAAATTGATTAGTTTCACACTGATAATCTATCACTAAATGGAAATACTCCTGCCTCACTCTAGCCAACATTACAACTAACAGTGCTGATTATTTGCAGAGCACTCAATACCATTTGAGTAACTGCTGTTTGGCATGCAAACATTTTTTTTTTAAATGGGCAAAGTAACCTTGGTTGACAGTACTGAATCCCATGACTATTTGTGAAAATGTGTTAAATATATTTGTGAAAGGTATTTTGGTATTTGTTACTTATATTTTTTAATAAATAAATAAAATCAGCAATGGAGGAGGTATTTATTTGAATTTAAATTTAACATGTTCCTAGTCACTGAACAGGAGTAATCGACCTTCAGCCGAGTTTGTAGGAATTGCTATGTAGTCCCGGTCTTCAGTTTGACAAGGGCGTTTAGGCGAGAGCCGTGGTCGCTGTAATCTTTACGAATTAACATGTTCCTGATATAAATTTAGCTTTGATTTGATATTTTAAAAAACAAATTTTAATAAGGGTTCTGTGAGTTTTTTTAATTTTATTCCCAAGGGTGCCACAGATGTAAAAAGGTTGGGAATCCATGATCTAGAGATCCATTTGAAAATAACTTCTTTTAAGCACAATAGGTATTTATGAAATTTTTACCCTAGAGGTTGAACTGTGCAATTTTGTGAAGATGAACTGATGGAAAAATCCTTATCATTAAAAAGTGGCAACAAAAGTCTGTCATATTCAAATGTGAATTGTCTAAAATATAATTTAACTTGTTAAAAGTGAAATAAATGTTAGACTTTTTACATCTCATACTTTTTTCTTTTCAGCATACAATGGGAAATTTTGTCAATATCATTATTTTGACATGGAAGAATTTTAAACTACAGTTACGGCACCCATGGATAACTGTAATAGAACTGCTTATACCTGTGTTTTTTATGCTTATGCTAATAGCTTTGCATCTTGTAGCTCCCGCTGAAGCTAAAGAGATTGAAACTGTGTTTGAATCATATGACCTTGATTTTCTTCCTGTAGAATTCTTCAATATATCTAAAGAGATTTATCTTTATTATGCACCACAAAGTAAATTTCTTGATAAAATTATGCAAGAGGTTTCAGAAAGTCTTAATGTTCAATCTATAGGTTTGTTGAATTATTTTCAATATTAATATTTTTGCCTCTTGTTCAAGATCAAATAACTGAAATCATTAAATAACAGCTAGCAGTTTGATTTTATTCATTTATCTACCTTTTTTGTAATTTCTTAACTTTGTAAAGAAATTACAAAAATCTTTGCTTTGTAAAAAGTATCATTTAGCAATAATTCATGCAGTTTTATAAAAATATTTCAAAGTAGTTTTCAAACCTTGAATTATTATATTTGAATTAGATAACAGAGCATAAAAGTTTGGCATCTAGAATATTCAAATTTTATCACAAAAATTGAATCAACTTTCAAAATGGGCTTGTTGTCAAGGGTTTTATAAATTTAGCTCTTGTCAAAATAAAAAGGGAGAGATATTAATTTATTTTTAAAAAACTCAGTTCTGTAATTTATGCAGATTTTTATCTGTTACATTACAGTAAAATCAGAACATAAAAATAAAATAAATTAAAACTGCCAGTGGAATATCATTTTGTTGCTGAGTGTTTTATTTCTTATATTCATCCTACTTATAAATGTTCTAAATACATAACTGTATTCAGGACTTGATACCATAAACTGTATAAAGGATGCATAACTATATTTCTGACTCTTGCATGTTTTTATGTTAGGCTTTGTAGATATGAATTTTGGACTAAACTGAAGATTATAGTCTTGTCTTCCAATAATTTATTTTATTAGATAGTTAATATAGATATAAAGTCGATATCAATCAAGTTCCTAGTATTACTTTTTCAGTTTGGGATGAATTAAAAAAAATTAAAGTGTCACAAACAATTTTTTAATTTGTTCTAACATAATTTTGCTGAAATAGTTTATAAATCAAGAGAAGACAGCTGTATAAAGAAATAAAAACTTTGCTTTTGCATCTGAAAAATTATATATCATCTTCATAACTTACAGTGGGACTTTTGAACTACAGGGGTTTTATTACAGCAAGACTGGCTTTCAAATAGTTTGTTTTTTTATTTCAGAGGTTTACAATTATAAAATTAAGAATTAGGGTATTCATTCAGAGAACTACCTTTTAGAACAGCTAGGAATTCTATGAATGAAATTGTTATTAAGCATGTATTTTTAATTTTAGGCCTGTTTAATAAGAATCAGATCAATATATTTATGAGAAATATTTGTAAATAAACTTGTTCGATGTGATTTTTCCATATATTGTTCAAACTTCTCAGATTATTATATTGTTCATTTATAAATCTACTGGAGTTATTATTAGGGTAAAATTGTCAAAAATAATCCTCTTTAGAACTTTTCAGTGTTCACTGTGCACTCATTCACTGTACAGACTGTATTATTGGTAGTTAAATTCAAGATTGTAAGTTTTAAAGTCTGTGGGTTCAAATCCCCCTCTTGGCATGGATGTTTGTAGCCATTCAGAATTGTCTTTAAGCACTAGGTCCCAATCTAATTAGCCCTTGTGTAGCAAAAATTGACCGTAGTGCTCCAAACCAAACCAAGATTGTAAGATCTAAACTGCCTAATACTGAAATTTTGTTATTGTTTGGATAACGGGGTGCCAGTCTTAGGGCCTGTTCACATAGGAGTCCGGTAGCGGAGCGTTAAAGAAAAGTTGACGTTGAGAGGAAAATAAACCAATCATAGATGTTAAAAATTTTGTTGCTAATCGTTTGGAGGTTTGTCATTGGTTAAATATATTTCAATACTTTAACACTCCGCTACCGGACTCCTATGTTAACAGGCCCTTAATTGTAAGCCAGATCACCAAATGTGGTAACCTGTTTATTTCATGTCACAAGTAGCTATTTAATGATGTTATTGAGAATAAGCAGGCAAACATTGATATAAAATTAAAAAATAAAAGACAGTCATTTTTTTCTTCCCCTCATGATTCTGTCGGGATTGCTGTTTCTGTACATAGAAAATTAGTAATATTTTCTACATACTGAATTAGTAATTTTAGTATTTAAAGTTAATAATTAGTAATTTTAAGCATATCACTTGGCAGGCAAACTGCTGTACAAGGGAAAAAAATTTATTTGACTTCATTCTTAAATTTTTGAATTACAGGATTTGCCGAAGAAGAAGAATTGGTTGCATCATATAAGACTTCATCTGCGAGAGTAATTGCAGGTATAATATTTAATGCAGATATCAAAGATGGAGTGAAAAATGTAGGTGCTATTGGATTTACGGTAAGATGGATATTTGTTTATTGTTATTGTATTTAAATACATTTAAGAAAATTCTAAAAAAAAATTTATAACATTTTATATAATAAAGGATGACTTTAGGGCTAAAATGTTGATTAAACTCGACATAAATAATGTGGAAGCATTTTATAAGGATGTCAAAAGCATATCAGTGCTGTTTTAAGGACTTATTTATTTCAGTGCTTGAAGCTAGTAAAGAATACAAGAAGAGAGAGAGCTAGTTTCCTGATTTCATCTTAAGACCCTAATCTGCTGAGCTAATTACTTATTTGAAAATTATAAAAACAAACTGCAGATCTCATGCTTGTGTTAAGAAGCAATGTCGACCCATTGAGCAATCATTCCACTGAATGGGTGGACCATGACATTTTTTTAATCTTTTTCTTTGCGCTTTTCTTGGGAAACCTGTTAATTAGATACCACCTTTGTGAAAATATGCATTTTTATTGTTTGATTGAAACTAAATTAAAATAATGGTCTCTTTTACCTCATTTTACACTTTTCATTTTGAAAGAACCATTAATCTGAAATATACCAATAGGGTAATATACAATTTCTGTGAAGATTACCTTCAGATTCTATAATTTGAAAAATTTTGTTATATAGATATTCATTCCAATGAAGTTTTATAGTACTCAGTTTCTTATAATCCACTATAAAAATGAGAATGACAACTAGTTTTTAACAAATTAATTTACTTTATCATCAGGCAAGGGTATTAAGTGTGATTGACAGTTTACACATGCATATATAAATAAATCTCATGCATATTATTTTTGGGCTGTCCTCTATAAGCCAAAACCATATTAATGTGCTTTTCTTTGTATACTTACCATTATTTATCAGATTAGACCTGAAAGTATTCGAGGAGTTTCTTGGAATCTATCCTATGTAAGGACAAGCTTTCCTGACTCATGGGTTTCAGACAAGTCAATATACGGTACATGTAAGTATTTTTTGTTTTATGATTTTTTATTCATTTTTCCATTTAATATACATACGCACTATGGATTTAATGTTTTATGGTCTCAAGTAAAATGTCAACAAAAACATATAGGATGTGATCTGTGATTAGATTTTTTTTTTTTTTTTTTAAATTTTTAAAACCTATGCCTGACCTTGGCTTTTCAGTCATCAGTCTCTGTCGAGCAGCCCAATACAATCTCAAATAAAACGAAATGTCATCTTCAGCAGAATTTCTAACTGCGACGTCAATAAGTCCAGGGCAAGAGTAGAGGTGGTCACCAGTTATGTCGTCAAGTCCACACAAGGGGCAAGTTGGAGAGTCTGTCAAACCAAAACGGTGAAGGTGTTTCTGCAAATAGTCATGTCCCGTCTTGAGACGGAAATTTGCAACGCCCACTGCCCTGTGGAGGCTGCACGGAACAGGCTTAGCTAGCAAAGAGGCCCAAGCTTTCCCTCTCGTGGAATCTTTGTAAATATTTTTATGAAAGGAAGCAATATTTGTCTTTACAAGCTTTTTAACAGTATGATATTCCAAAGGTGGACAAGGCTGTTGTAAGTTCGAGCCAGCCTTTGCCAATTTGCCAGCTGAGTCATTACCAGCGATGCCACAGTGGCTGGATATCCACTGCAGCACGATTTGACGACCCTCTTCTAGAAGGGAACATCTGACAGAGGTAAACAGATTTAATATTGCTGGGTGTAATTGATGTGAGTGATTTGATGGCGACCTGTGAGTCGATAAAAAATACAATATTGCTCTCACCATTTTTGCTTATTTCCTCAAGAGCCAAAGACACAGCTGCAACTTCACCATTGTAGCTGTTATAGTATACACCAATAGCTAGGCCAAGCTTAAAACGTTTTGAGTATACACCTGCACCAGCATTTCTAATGGCATCTACAGCAGAGCCATCTATGTATACATGAAACCAAGTTGGTGAGGGGTAACGCTCATCAATAGTAGCCAGGGCAGCCATCCTTAGCTCAGAATCAGTAGAAACATTTTTACCTACAGGATGTACTAGGTCAAGATGGCAATCAGCTCCAAAAACAAGATTTCGGAAGTTAGGAGGTCTAAATAGAGGTTCTCTATCTACACTCGGGATCTTAAATCTCACGGATAATTCCTTGGACAAACTCAGAAACATTTTCTGAGTCTTCAATCTAGGGTAAGCAGGTGTATAGTTTTTCCAAAAACCCTCATCCCTCAGAAGCCTTTTATAAAGTTTCAGGGCAGCTCTTTGTCGCCGATCTGCCAAAGGTTCCAGTCAAGTTTGAATCTGCATTGCCTCAATAGGGGTGGAAAAAGCCCCACCGGAGATAAATCTAAGGCAATTGTTTTGTACAGTCTCCAGTTTTTTATGAATTGTGTCCGATGCAGTAACCAAGAGCTCAGCTCCATGCTCAACTGCAGACCTGATATAGGACGTATAGGTAGTGCAGAGTAAGTCTTGTGAAGCACCCCATTTTGCTCCTGCAAGTCTTTTTAAAAGCTTACTTCTGGAGTTCCCAATGTCCATAACTTCATCAGCTTGACTATTCCAACTTAACCTTGTATCTAAAATGATACCCAGATATTTAGCTTTAACTGTTTTAGTTAGACGATGCGGACCATAGAATAGACTAACATCAGAGGGTTTTGTACTTAGGGTAAAAACCTGATAAAAGGTTTTATCTATATTTACAATCATCTGATTTTCCTCTGCCCAATGGAACAGCTCATCCAGAGCTCTATTAAGTGATAATTGGATATGCTGCATAGTTCTGTTAGAAGACCAAATGACCAAATCATCTGTGAAAAGGAGGGCCTCAACATCCCTATCAGCATCCATGACTCTCAGGATTACATCATTTATCATATTATTAAACAAAATAGGGCTCAGCACAGAGCCCTGAGGAAGTCCCTGTTTAGTCTGCCTGTAATTGGAAACAGAGCCACCAAACCTGGTTCTAATAAACCTCTGGGACAGAAATGACTTGATCCAATTGTACATTGCACCACAGATTCCCATCTCTACCATTTTCTTAAGCAATTTTCTTCTCTACACTCTATCAAAGGCGGTTTTGAAGTCTATAAAGACTGCCACGGAACTGTGTTTTCGATGAAAACCATCCTTAATCATTTGTGAAAGTCTAGCCACTTGTTCGACTGTGTTTCTATTTTTACGAAAGCCTGCTTGATTATATGAAAGGCAAGACTAGCCCTCCAAGTAGAATTTGAGCCTATCCGCAATCAAGCGTTCTGCCAATTTACAAATGGCACTTGTAAGGGAGATAGGCCGGTAGCTAGAGATTTCAGCAGGGTCTTTACCGCTCTTGAGGATTGGAATAACTTCGGCCTTACGCCACTCACTTGGAAGACCTTTCCTCCATGACATATTAATTATATTGAGAAGAACATCCAGAGGACCCTCCCCAAGGTTCATCAGGAAGTCTGTCACAATTTTGTCCCCGAGTCAAAGTTTTAATTCCACACTTGAGTTGGAATAAGGAGAAAGAAGAATTGAACAAACAGTCCAACTCAGGAGTTAAGCAAGACTGTGGGCAAACCAATTCGCTATCATAAATCCTATCAGAGGGGAAATAATTGCTAATGTTTGCATAATGTTTATTAAAGGCTCTGGTAATTTCCCTATCTGAAGTAAGCAATTTATTGGCCATTTTTATTGGTTCTTTTCTAATTTCCTTTTGATTGTTGATATTAGAGAGAAAGCAATGAGCCCTTAAGGCATCCCTTCTGTAATCCAAGCCCTTTAAGAAGTTGTGAAAAGTGTGGCGTGTAGCTTCTTTAATAGCAAGTTTAAGAATGGCTTGTCTTTTACGAAGTTCAATACAATCAGACATTTGTCCAGTGGCCACAGCTCTGGATCTGGCCTCATCGCAGTTTTCTTTAAGTGATTGTAAGTGGTCATTCCAGAAGGGGGAATATCTCTTCACCTGACCTCTAGGTATACAACTTTCAGCACAGGTCAAAATAATTACAGTAAAGCTATCATTAATCCTATCCAAGTTTCCAGATAAAAGGGGTTTTATCATTAGTGAAGCCATAAGAGAGCCCGTCAAATATTTGTATTTAGCCCAATTTGCTTTTCGAAAGTTCCACCGAGGGAATCTAATCTCTTTATGACAACTTTGAACAATATCAAAATTGGTTAGCAGAATACTGTGGGCAGCTCCACCAGGGGCTGGCAGCAGAGAATGTGTAATAAACCTCGAGAGATTAGTGTGTACAATTAACAAATCTGGATGAGAAGTAGCTCCCCCGTAGGACAGAAAACTTGGCAGTCTCTCAGAATTTTCAATAAAATCTGCTTGAATAGAGTCAATAAAATTTTCAAGGATGTGACCAGCTGGATTAGTGTTACTGTATCCCCATCTCCGGGAATGAGCGTTGAAGTCTCCCATTAGAATTGAGCGTCTATTCCAGCGATCATTAATACAATCTAGATTCGGACAGTTATTCGGGGGGATTGTACATGACAAAAATTCTATAGTGCTGGGAATTTCTCCAGATATTCACTTTCATAGCCTCAAGTTTGTTTTCTGCAGTCATAGTGTGTCTTAAGGCCATACTAGCAGTATAAGTATTTTTAACATAGATAATTATGCCAGAGGCCACTTGTCGAGATTGTTCCAAACAGAAGGATTGATATCCATTAATACGATAATAATTTAAATTTTAGGTAGATGCCCCACTTTCTACTATGCCCAGGATGTCAATGATATGGTTAAAAACAATAAGCTTTAGTTCGGTGAACTTGTCAACTGTAAAACCACCTGCATTCCAGAAAATCATTTTAAGCTTAAAATTAGCCATAGTCCGGGCCTTAAAAAAGACCTTTCAGAGAAACAGCAGCAAGATGGACCTGTCGCCAGAAGAACGTAGTAGGCTGCACAAAGTGGCAGGTGTCAGTCGTTTAGTAAGAACAGGGGGCACCACGTGAAGGCGACTGACATCACCCCCACCATTCAAATGTTTACTGAATACAGTGGAATATCGATCTATCGTTTTTCAAGGGACCAACTGAACTGAACGATCAATGCGGGAAAACGAACATAACAAAGAAATGTGGTCATCGGGACTGAGTGAAATAAAAGGCACATACAGGAAAACAAAGATTCGGGGAACGATCGATCAAGATTTCACTGTTTATTTCTAAATAACATTTCTGGATTTTTGAAAGTGTATTGCATGTTGCTGTGCAGGATGCGCAGTGTAATAGAGACATTTGAATGATGACAAGATTTGTAGAAGTTGAAATCATTTAATATGTACAGATGGATAACATAATAATGAGCCAACTGCTCATAAAAAAAAAAAATATACTTGTACATGAAAAGGTATTATCTCCACCTCTAACCGAGAGTGAGAGATTGATAGATGCTATAGATGAGGGGTCGAGTCGCCCGCCTGTCTGATATGTAAACATCTCAGTTCCTCGTCTCACATATTGTGCGAGACAAACCGTCCGACAGAGACGACACGCTACAATCTCGAAGTTAGCTGACTATCGGCGTTACTCTCTTTCTAAAATCCGACAGGTAAAAAAAGTGTTGACTGGTAGGTTATATATACTCACGTGGCGACCGTAGCACATAGCGGACATGTGTGTGAGCATTTTGGGTTTTAGAAGTCCCATTTCACTATAATCAGCTATCTCCGACTCTACAGGAAGTCTCATCACCTAACGGTGGTCATTTAATACGGCTTAGTTTCGACGTGTTTGTATCGATCATAACAAAAGTTACCAGGAGGGATAGTAGCCATCATTTCATGTAAGCTTCTGCTTTTTTGCCATGCTATTTAATTTAATTTAGCTTTTTTTACCCACAATGAGTCCCCTGACCAGAAGTTCCAAGAAGTCAAAAATATATCATTATAAAGATGAATGGGAAGAGGAGTTTTTTTTTCCACGATGAAAAAGGATAAATGTGTTTGCATTATTTGTCTTTCAAGCATAGCACGTCCAAAATGGGCCAATGTTGAAAGGTACCTTAGAACAGTGCATAAACAATGAGAAAAATTATTCACTTGGTACCGAGTTACGGAAAGCAAAACTACAGCAATTAATGACACAATTAAATATGCAACAATAATTTTTTGCGAGATTAAGTACGAAGTCGAAAACAGCCATCATGGCCTCATTCAAGGTAGATGAAATTTTATTAAAACATAAGAAGCCTTTTGAAGACGGTGAAATATGGAAGGAGAGTTTTATTAAAGCATAAGTAGTATTATTTCAAAAATTTAACATTAAATCTGAAATAATTGCTTCAATTAAAGAAATGTTGGTCTTGAAAAACACCGTTAGGTATAGAACAGAAGCAATGGGTAACAATTTAGAAGAGATTCTGAAAGAAAATATTAATGAATGTAGGTTTCTATTCTTACAGTTTGACGAATAAACAGATGTCACTGATACTGCACGACTATGTATATTTATTCGAATGTGTTTCCAAGATATGTCTATCAGAGAAGAACTGCTAACATTTTTACCGATGAAAGGACAAATGAGAGGTCAAGATATTTATAATTCGTTTAAGTCTTTTATTACTAAAACAGAATTTCCCATACATAAACTGGTACCTATTACGACTGTGGAGCTCCTTCTATGGTTGGTAATCATAATGGATAATTTATTACTCTATGTAAAAGTGATGATGATATTCCATGTTTTACAAACTACCATTGCATTATCCATTAGCAGGCATTGTACTAAAAAATATTGAATTCAGATGATGCGATTAATTTCACATTTAAAATAGTTAATTCTATTCGTGGAAGAAGTTTGCAAAGATGCAGATTCAGAGCATTGCTAGAAGAATGTGAATCTGATTTCGGGGAACCACTATTATACACTGACGTAAGGTGGCTAAGCCGTTAAGTTTTTAAAAAGATTCTTGGATCTTTTGCCTGAAATAAAAGAATTTATGGCAACTATCAATACAGCATATCCCCAATTGGAAGATGATAAGTAGCTATGTGATTTTGCTTTTCTCTCTGACATTACAGGAAAGATAAATGAACTAAATTTGCAACTTCATGGAGAGAACAAAACATTAACTGAAATTGTTACCAATGTTAATGCATTCAAGGGGAAACTTACATTCCTAGAAGCACAATTGAGGAGAGGCGATTTAAAACTGAAAATATGGCAGCTAAATCTACATATAAAAACTCAAATGAATACGATATGCTAATAAGATCGTCTCTATTATGAAATGAGTTTGATAGAAGATTTAAAGATATTTCTAAAATACAGGATATAATATTATTCATGTTATTCCCATTCAATGACGAAATAAAAATAGAAGACATATCAATGTAATAAAAATAATTTTTGAATGTGGATCAAATGCTAGTTGAGAATGAAATCCTCAACCTAAAATGTGATATATTTTTGAAATCAAGAGCTTCGTCTCAAAATAGTTATTGGAATTTACTTTGAGAAGAAAAATATCCATATTTATGGAGATGTGCAGCATATTTAACAATCTTTTTCAGTTCTACATACCTCTGCGAAACAACATTTTCTACCATGAATGCAATCAAAACAAAACACGGCTCCCGTTTGATACATGACCATTTGGCAGCATGTTTACGAATAGCTATAAGTACATATGAACCACAATATGAAAAGCTTTCCAAAAATATGCAATCTCTATTTTTGTCTGACACGAAATAAAAATAGTTAAAATTAATTTACAATAACATTGTTTGCATTAATAATAAGAAAATATAAGAACATATTGTTTTGTTTATAACTAATTAGTTTGTAAGAAGAAAACATTTTTTTCTTATTAAATTACTTGATATTGAATAAAATTAGTAATATTTATGATTATTTTAAATTTGAACTAATTTTTGGCTTTAAATTACTAGCTTTCTTATGATCGCTCAACACATACGATGTTGGTAGACCGCCGCCTATAATTTAAATTACAGGTCGCCTGTAGTGATCAAAAGTTTGGCCACCACTGCTATAGATTGACTGTTTGACTGACTGTCCAACTTAACAAACCTGTTCTTTTATACAATCATACATTTGCATAAGAAACACAGTCTACAGTTACATACAGCCAAACATGGTCTGCTAAAAAATAAGTAGTTTCATGTGGCAAATACGTAAGAGAATAAAACTATGACGTCATATTTGCAACAGCCGACAAGCTGAATACCATCGCATTCTTGCGATGTTTAAAAGGCTGACACTTCAACCGCATGTTAGGAAGTGACAAGATAAAAGTAAACAAGGTGAATATTTCCACGTTAAGTACGAACCGTGCAATTTTCCTATCACATGTGTACTAAAGAATGCCTCTTTTAAAGTAATTTTGAAAGGTTTTACAATATTTCTGTACAACTGTACAGTAGCAAAAGTTTTTTGCTATTATTTTTTTTTAATCTATAGCAGTGAATTTCAAACTTCTTTAGATTATACCCATTAATCCCAACTAAAAGTCTTATTTATACTCACATCAATTTACCCAAATTTCAGGTTAAAAAATGAATTTGTATCCATTTTGTAGATTATTGGGGTATTTTTTAATGGCTAAAGGATACCTATTTGTAAAAAATTATTTTTAATGGGAAAAAATATACAAATAATCTTAACTTTTTGCTATAATTTTTTCTTGTTGAAAATATGACATGATCAGTTGAGTAAATTAAAAAAAAAAAAAAAAATTGTAAAAAGGCCCTAAGTAAGTTTCAAATAGTCTCATCTGGAATTCAGGAAGAAAAAAAAATGCTTCTTATTAAAAAATTTTATTTAAATTCTAGGTTTAAGGATTATGATTCCTTAAAGTTTTTTTTTTTAAATAAAGGAGAGAGGTGTTGCCCATATTTTACTTTTTAGGGTGCCATACTTTATTCCATGGTATTCCATAGATAAAATATGATCTTTACTCAGATGGTTTATTGATTAGGGTAGCATATAAAATATCAATGAAATGAGAAAATTCTATTCACTACTTAAAACTTTCAGAAAATTCTATTCAGTCTCACAAATACATCAGTTAAAAATGTTTTCACATACAGGATTCGAGAATTTCATCACATGAAAGTTCAATGATTTCTTCCTGTTATTGAAAAGCAATTTAGAAAACTGGAGTCTTTCACTGCAGAAAAGTAGCTTTGTAACTTTGAACAAAATGTCTTAATTTCCAGAAGGATTTTTGACACTGCCTTTAATCAAACTCGGGCAATTTTATGTTTACAATAATAGAGCCTTGAAACTTTAGTTCATTTCCTTCCACAAAATTTTCTGAGGCTGGAATGGCAGGCAGTTGTCCTTTTGCAGTATATATTGCTGGTGATTAGAATTTCCCTTTTAAGCTTTTATTTTCTCATGGACCATGAAGAACGTTATATATTTACTCTGTAGACATTCTTTGTTCAATTACTAGAGAATACCTGTAACTTCTCTCATTCAGGTTTGATTAGCTATGAATACATATCTTTCAATTCAAGAAAAAAGATTAAATAATAAGCATCAATCTTTGAGTTGTGAAAAAAAAATTTCAAAACAAAGTTTTTGTACACCTTTTAATTAAATCTATTGTCAACCCACTTTACCAAAAGGAAAATGATTACTTCTGTGCACTCAAACTGTTGTAGTTAGCATGTTTACTTTAGAAAAAATTAAATTTTTAAGACTTTATTTAAACAAAATTTAAAGCTGTAACAATCATCTTATGTATAATTTTTTACTAATATATGTAACCTTTTACTTATTGAGAAATTGAAAGATTTGACACATATTTATAAACTATAGATCAGGAGTTTCTAAATATGTGTCAAATCTTTCATATTTAGGAATTTATAGATCAGAGGTTTTCAAACTATGGTACGTATGCTGCATATAACTTTCAGAGAATATACAAGAAGCTCTCCTGGGAAAATTAGCAAAATGACAATACCACATGGCATAGGAAATTATTTCTCTTGAATAAATGAAAACTTACCAAACGATTATGTTCCCCTAAATGCATGTTTAGTATCTTTTTTTTTATTATAGTAGGCCTTGTTCTCTTTTGTGGTAATATCCAGTTAAATGTGAGACAAAAAAAAGGAAAATATAAGAATCAGTATTTTTATTGATTAGTGTGTCTGTTAAATTGAAAATTTACAATTCAGAAAAGTTAAAATTTCAGGGAAATCAAAAATCTATCATAATTTTGATTCTACTTCATGAAATTTTCTAGTTTTGAAGTTTATTTTCTGATGTCCCAGTTATTAAATATCATATATTTCCTTCCCCAAAAAATAGGGAAGGAAAGAATTTTCTGTTAGGCATCATGTCATGATACAACATGGCTGTTGGTCTTTTAATGTATCTTGATATTTCTATCTCTTAATGTCAATATTTTATCTTTAATATGAAGATAAATATTTATTTAACAAAAATTTATATTTCAGCACTGCAAATTCTTTCCTTAATAACTCTTTTTTGTGTATGCATGTGTGCGTGCACGCTTAAAAATGTTCTAATTTGTTATATTGTGAACTTAATGTCAAGTACTCTGTACTATCCTTTAATATACACCCTAGTCTTTTTCATATTTACTTTAATTTTTTTACTGACTATATAAGTAGGGAAGCATTTCTTTTAGGTAGTATGTGATGTAAATGTTATGCTTCTTTCCTTTTTGAAAGTCATTCAGGGAAGGTACTATTCCCACATAATTTATCATCATGAAAACCAAATTTATAATTCGAGGCAAACTTCAAAATTCTAAGTAAAGAACCTCTAATTTTGAACATTACTTTTGACTAAAAGTTTTAGAGAGCTAACGTCTGAAAAAAAGATTTTTAATTTTTTCTTTTTTTTTTTCTTAGTTTACGCGAAGCAAGGATTTTTAACTGTTCAGCATGCTGTTTCTAAGACTTTACTGAAGAATAGTATTTCTGTTTTGGATAAAGATTTTGATGATTTATTTCATATTCGTATGTGTCGACAACCTTATCCTCCATATGTATTTGATTTCTTCTATCAATCACATGAACATTATATAATAATAGCAATAAGTATTGGATTTTTCCTTCCTACTGTTCTGGCTGCTAAGAATATTGTACATGAGAGGCAGACAAAATTGAAGGTATGTATTCTGTGGTATATTTTTTATAATTTTGTTCTGGAATAATAGTATAAATTTCGTCTAGGACAGGGGTGGGCAAATAGCAGCCCGCGGGCCACATGCAGCCTGCTACAGATTTTTTTCTGGCCCGCCAAGACACCCAGAAAAACTACCAATGTTTCATTTAATTTATATTTATTGATTTTTATGATACAACTTATGCCTTTTCTGAAATGCAAAGTTAACTAATAAATGCAATAATTTTAAAAGGTGTGGCACTCCGCTAACCTCCACTTACACAAAGTTTTTTTTTTTTTTTTTAAATCCTATGTCCGTCTTCGGCATGTCTGCCATCAGTCGACGAGCAGCCCAATATAAAGATGAAGATATATAAAAGCGAGAAATAAAATTAGCCAGTAGAAAACTTAAAAACAATAGGGCAGTTCTTGAGGTGGTCACCATCCATATCACCCTGGCGGCACAGAGGGCAACAAGCAGAATCGCTGATGCCTATCCGATGCAGATGTTTTTGTAGATAATCATGTCCAGTTGTCATACAAAAGCAAGCAACTCCAACAGACCGAGGCAAGGAACTAGGGATTTTATTACTCTTGTTGAGCAGGATTTTCCACCTCTTATCCACAGCTGTATCAACATATAAGGATATTCTAGTAGCTTTCATTTTATTGTAAATAATTCTTTTAATATTTCGCAAAGGCAAAGGAGATTCAGGCTGGTCCATAAGAGATCCAGCCTTGGGTAGTTTATCAGCCTGCTCATTTCCAAAAATATCAGAATGGCTTGGAATCCATTGAAGAGCAATGCTTTTTCTAGTTTTCTTTAGATCGATTAGCTTCATTCTACAAGAATGAACCTGGGCATTTTCGTTATAATTCAAACTGGTAGGCGACAAAATAACAGCTTGAGAATCAATAAAAAACACAATATTCTGGTCATGGCTGTCTTTTAATTTATCAATTGCATGTGATACAGCCTCAAGCTCTCCATCAAAATTGTCACAGTACCTCCCAACAGGACAGCTAATACTGAAAATACTAGAATAGACTCCATCGACTTTTTTTATCGCATTTTCTGCTGAACCATCCATGTACACATGGAACCACTTGTCAGGAGGGTACCTGCTTTGTATAGTAGCAAGTGCAGCATTCTTTAACTCAACCCTGCATAGAAAGCTGCTTGTTTACATTCCAAACAAGATCCAGATGGCCCTCCAACATCTCATGACCCATAACAGGATTCCATTCCCATGAGAAAACTTGTCGAATGGGTGTAGGAATGTCATAAGTATCATAGAGATCGTAAACAGTCGAAAGGAAAGATCTATGAGTTTTTAGTCTCATTTGCTATTCTATAATAATTTAAAAAGTTGTTTTTTCTTCTCAAGATTTTTTCAACAAGGTAAATGGCGCATTCTTTTGGCACCTCTCACTTAAAGGCTCTAATTCTGTCTGGAGCTCCATAGCAACAATAGGGGTTGATTTAGCACCACCAGTAATTAATCGCAACATGTTGTTTTGAAAATTATCAAGTTTGTTTCTAGCAGAATCTGGGGAGGTTATCAAAACCTCATTACCATATTCAACAACAGGGCGAACATAACTCTTATAGGCTGTACACAGAACATCTTGGGTAGCGTCCCAAGTGACACCAGCCAGATGTTTCAGTAGCCTTGATCTTAAGTCCTCGATCAATGGCTGTATCAATTTGCTTCCTCCAAGATAACTTTGGGTCTAAATGAATGCTTAAGTATACAGTATCATAAGTTCTATTTAAACATTTATTTTTATAGTGGAGGTGTATGTCGTGATGTTTTGGACTAAGGGTAAACAATTGGAAGGTGGTTTTATCAGTATTTATAACCATATTATTTTCATAAGTCCAGGTGTCAAGCACATCTAAGGCCCGCTGCAGGGCACCCTCCATGCCAGCAAAGTCAAATCCTGCAACACTCATTGCCATATCATCAGCAAATAAGAAGACATCAGTGCCCAGTATGGATCTGGAAATAGTGTCTATTAAGTCATTAATCATTATATTAAAAAGGATTGGGCTCAGTACCGCTCCCTGGGGCAAACCCTGTTTGGTCTGGCGATACCCCAACACAGTGTGGCCTTATTTAACACTTATAAATCGTTGGTCAAGAAAACATTTTATCCATTTATATAGGTTGCCAGCAATGTCACAGGAACACAGCTTTCTAAGCAATCTAGCCCTCCAAACTCTATCAAAAGCATTTTTAAAGTCCACAAAAATAGCAAGGGTACTTTGCTATGAAAGCCATCCTTTATCCCCTGAGATAAGCGGACTGTTTGTTCAGCAGTGCATCTATGTCTGCGAAAACCCACCTGCCTTTCAGAGATTATTCCAATTTCGTCCAACATAAACAGTGACCTGTTAGCAATCAATCTCTCAGTTAATTTGCATATTATGTTTGTAAGAGAGATTGGACGATAACTGTCCAGATTGTCTGCAGGTTTATTAGTTTTGAGTATTGGTATTATGATAGCCTTTCTCCAAGCACTTGGAAAGCCATTACTCCAGGTTTGGTGCGGGACCAAAGCAATTGCCCTCCCCTGGTATAGGATATTGTGATAATAATCTTACATTGCATGTGGATAAATGATAAAATTAAATGAAAAGCACCAAATATTTTATTCTTACTGAGTACAGGTTAAGTATGATATGGCATAAAGCAGTCTTTACAAAGTGCAACCTGACACATTTGACAAAAAGTAAAGGTTCTTCTTTCTATCTGGATGAACAATAGCTAAATTGTTTCCTCTTAGCTTGTTTAACAGGAAGACGGTCTCCTACATTCAACAAAGTTTTTGCTTTTTTGACGGACGACCGTACTTTCACGTTCTTTTTTAGTTTCTTTCTCTCTTCCAACATTTATTAGTTGCTCAGCTAAGGGGACCATGAATGATAATAGTGATACTTTTTTATGTTCCACATCACACTTTGTAATCCATGCTTTCACAACATAAATCATAACTAATTTCCAAAAAATCTTTTTCCACCACTTGTCTGATTTTCTGCCATGACCATAAAGAGTAGCCATTTGATCACAGCAATCAACTCCACTCATGTACATATTGTAGTGGGAAATGGCTTCTGGGTAACTAACATCTAATTTTGTACCATCTTTTTGTTTCCGAACCACAGTCACTAATTTATCAGAATGACAGTTTGACAAAAGCATAACATCTTTGCTGTCCTTCCATTGAACCGACAATGTACCATTTTCGTTAACTCTAAAAACCGATTCTGATTTTTGCAATCATTTTTTAAAATCCAATTTCAGCATAGCCCTGATTTTGATACAAGTACCAACTGCAGCATATTTTATAGTATCCATCAATGTTACAAATGTAAAGAGACAATCAAAAAATAGTGTAAACTTTGTCCCTGTGGTAATGGTATCAACTAATTTGTTGACAACTCTTTCTACAAGTTTTCCATGTTGTTTCTCATCTTCTTTACCTGCATATATATTTATATCATATATATATCCTGTCAAAGAGTCACAACATTGCCACATTTTTATTCCTCTTTTCACAGGTTTCAATGGCAAATATTGTTTGAATGATGGTCTACCTTTGAATTTTGTCATTGACTCAGCACTGTAGATTTCAGAATTGCTTCTCATTTCTGTGAAAGTATTTTTGAGGAAACTAAGAACATAATCTACATAATAAGTTTTACTAGCATCTGGCAGTTTTGCAGGATCTGCAAAATACAACTTTGAAGATAACAAGCAATATCGATCCCTCAATATTGTATCTTTGATGGCAGTATTTCCCATTGATTTATCATGAGACCAATAACATTTGGTACTTGGCAACTTATTATAATGCATTATCAGATTACAACCAATGACAATCATAATTTTACCCATATCAGTGGGTGTGACTACTTTCTTTTTCTTGTTTTCTAAAATTTTCAGCCTTTTGTTAGTTGAGTTTACAATATGAACAAGTAAAGTTTTCTGGGAAAAGATTTAGAAAAATATCCAATTCTGAACAACTTCTTTGAATATTAGGGTGAATAACAACACCTGATGATAGATTTTTTGATGTTTGAAATCTTGGCTCAAAATCTTTTGGTTTATTGTACCACAGAATAATGTCCTCTTTATCTGTCTTTTTTTCTGTTAGCTGAAGGATCATCACTGTCAGAATGCTCGCACTCATTTTCATCACTTGTATTTGTTGAATCGCAAACAATATCCTCATTTTGCTGTGGTTGTTCATATTCACTTTCGGCAGAAGAACTTGCAATATAATCTGGATATCTCTGTAAAGTCTTCATCGTAGGCATCCATTAGTTGCTGAATTTCTTCTTGTGTTAGAAATTTTTTCCTTGCCAAGCCTAAAAAGAAGATACATACTAATAAACTACTAGCAGTTATATACCTACCAAGGGCTCTGCCACTTGGCTATGCCACTGACATTTAGAAACCAAAAGTTACCCCTATTCAGAAAAAAAAAACTAAAATTTGTATCCACACCTGAAATGAAAACCTTCAGGCTATGCCACTGGCATTTAGAATATATCATAGTATATCATCTTGTAGTAATTTGATCACTGATGGGACATATTTACCCACTGTTTAATACAATTGGGACAATATATCCCACAAAGAGAATTTATTCAAAATTTCTTAAATCTGATATTAAAAATGCTAAATTAAAACTTAATAAGAACTATTTCATACTAAGTATGTCTTAAATATAGTTGAACTTATTGTAAGATTAAAAAAATAGACAAATCGAAACTTGAGTAATGGGTGTGCTTAAAAACATAAGTCCGCCATTTGCAATCTGAAACTGTTGTCAGGTTTGTTTAGTCATATTTTTGTCCCTTAATTCCTTAAGAACACTGAAAATGTGAAAACCCATTTAAAAGTGGGTTTTATTTACCCAATAGGGAATGAAATCTATTTTCTGGGACATATATGCCCATTAGGACTGAAAGGATTAAAAAAATATTTTCATTGTTAACTAATCAGTTGTTGCCTGTTATTGTTTTACTTTGCAATAATTCATAATTCTGTTATAATGTGAGAGAAATGAAATAGTTAATTTTTCTGGATTTAAACCAGTTAATCAATTTTAAAAGGCAACTGATTGGTATCAAAATTTTAAATGTGATTTAAATTGTTTAAACCCTGGCTAAAAACTTATTAGCCAGGGTTCCACAAGCATTTTTGCTTGTGGAACCTTCCTCAAAACAAAAGATTTTAAATTTCTTATCAATCAAAAAATGGATATAATTTTTCTCAAAACCTTTGTATTTTATTACACTTATCTTTTGATAATAATGCCAATTAATGCTCTGAAAACTGGAAAAAATGCATACCGTAAAATATAATACACACTTTTTTTTTTTTTCACATTTTAGTCCACAAAAATGAGGTTACGTATTATACTCGTGTAGTAAAAAAAGCATGTAGTTTTCAAACATTAAATATACGTACATACAGCAGCTTTAAGACATTGTCACAACATGTGACTGCATGTATCTGCACTCCGTGATTCATCTACCCGTTTACCAAGCAGGTGTGCCTTTTAAACAAACAGAACTCGCAGCTCTCAGTTCGTATTGCACACGCGTTCATTTAATAGGTCTCTTGAAATAGTGATAGTTCTTGGTTGTTGCGAGTGCAAAAATTTATTATTTTATTTTATTTATTTCCCTCAAAATTTCTTCAAGACGGTCCTACACAGCAACAGAAAATTTTCGGTTGTTAAACTTGAGGAGGCCTGGGGTGCCTTTGTGGATGGCGGATCTGTACTGTCCATTCAGCATTCGCGGGCCCTACAATAATGAAAAATGTCACCGAACTTGGGAAATTGACCCTCGGCTGTGTATACAGGTAATGCTACGTAGCAGCCGGTCTTCAGGTGATTCATGAGCTGATACACGAAAGTGGGGGAGCCGAGGTGTCAAAACGATTGTTAAACTTGAGGCGGCAGTGAGACTGACATATTATGGGAGGATGGGCAGGTGTCATCAAATGAGGATGATGATGGCAATATATATTAGGATGGCACCAATAATTATGACTTGGACACAACCACAATAGATGAACTGTATTCTAGTAAGAGTGATTAAGATATAATTGGACAGTATTGTTTGTTTTGAATAAAATATTTTTTCCTACTGAATTTAACATTTTTGTTTCATTTTATTACAAATTTTATTTCGGTTAATAAATATCTGGGCAATATTTAAATAAAATATAGAAAAGTTATTGGTGTGTATTATAGTTGAATTTTAATTTTTTCCAAAAATTTTATGCAAAATTAAGCAGGTGTATTATACACATGTGCATATTATAGTCAAGATTTTACAGTAATCATTAAAAGGGCTTTCTAACTGTGAAAAATGAATTTTTTAAGGGTTTTAAATGATCTGTGCAACCTCTATATACTATTTTGAATAGGGATTTATTAAATAATAATATATATACAGTAAAAACTGCTTATAAGGACACCGGTTATAAAAACATATCGCTTAAAAGAACGGAATTAGTCGTTCCCGGCCAATTCTCATGTGTAATGATGGATATAAAATCCGGTTATAATACAATCGTTAATAAGAACATATCGCTTTTAGTGACTTAAAATTAATTTGTTTTTCTAGAAAAATAAATCACTTATAAGAACATGTTAATTGGGAAGTAGCAGCACGTTGTTTTTCAACCATCTCATCCATTTTTTATCTAAAAAATTGGACTAAAATTAAGAAACTTCGAAAAAGTCCACATGCTGGCATACAAGAAGCCCTTTTGCAATGATTTAAGATTCAAAGGAGTGCCAACATTTCCCTAATCGGACCGACTTTGCAAGCGAAAGCAAATGAATTTGCGAAGCTCTTTAAAAACATTATTTCGTTTGTTCAACCTCGTGGATCCAGAGATTTCGGGAGAGGCATTCCATTGTGTTCGGGAGAATCAGTGGAGAATCGAAGGCTGTGCCACCAGTTTTGGTTTGGTTTGGTTTGGAGCGCTACGGTCAACTTTTTGCTACACGAGGGCTAATTAGACCGGGTCCTACAGTTTAAAGCCGATTCCAGACGGCTACAAACAGCCATGCCAACAGTGGGACTCGAACCCACAGAATCTGAACCGAAGGCCTGCGCCCTAGCAATTCGGCCATCACCTGGCTGCCGTGCCGACAGGAGTTTCTGATAACTGGCTTAAAACCATTTGGACTACGTTAAGAGAAGGTTATAAAGACCATGAAATCTTCAATCAAAAAAAAAATCGAATTGTTTCCTGCCTGCTGGTTTTCTTGGGGTTCAAAATCCTCCCATTTTTTAAACTCAAGAAGCTAGAGATGAAACGCTTCAAGACTGGGTTAGAGATTTGCCAATTGAACAAGATTCACTTCAGGAATATGAAGACATAGATTTTGCTCTTGCAACTCATGGGAATGTAACGGATGAAGATATTGCTGCAGGCGTAAATGCAGAGATTTCTGGCAGAGATGATGATATTGACGACAGTGCCAGTCTAGAAGATCTTTTGAACGAGTTTCCTTGTCCGAGTTTAAAAGAAATGTTTTCAGCAATCAGTACTTTAAATAAATTTTTAGCTTGCAATGACGATTTTGTAAAGGATGCGTTAAAAAAAAAACTGTCAAAGAACTTGTCGCGATAACCGAAAATTATTTTTATTTACCAAAAAAAAATTACTGACTATTTTTCAGAAAATTAATATACATGTAAAAACAAAATATTGCATTATGTATGTACATTCATAATAGCTACATAATTTTATTCACTTTTCTTTTTAGCGTTTTTAGAATTATGTATTTGAAAAAGTTCAAACATGCATACTTGCATGAAAATGAGCAGTGTGTTTTTCCTTGATTGAACTTGAACCTTTTAACCATTTTTTGAACGTCATTTTTCAGGTGTAAATAGAAATTATGTGACAATGAATTTGGCATTTCCAGCAGTTGTAAGTTATCTATCGGATATAAAAACTATCGATTATAAGAACCAGTTATTAAAGGCCTCTGGATGTTCTTATAAACGATTTTTACTGTATATAGTTTGTTTTCTTCTTGAAATATATTCCTTTATATTAATTTATTTGTAAGCCATGTTTATTCATATTATTAGCATTTTATTTCTGTCATTTGTTTATGATGTACTAATAATTGGAGGGTTAGTGTATTTTGTGATTTGAGCCAAATTTTACATTTTTAGCCTTTTTTCTACTTTGTTCATGTTACATGTAAATACTCATTCATAGAGTAATATACCTCAGAGTTATATGTCATGACAGAGTGTTTGCATAGTCAGCAAAAAGAAACACATGGAGTCATTTATTGCACCTACAAAATTTTTCTAATAAAGGCAGATTATTTTTACTACCAATTGTAGATTTGAGTGTATATAAATTGTATGCCTCCAAAGGAAATTGTAACGAAAAATATTTGCCGTGCATGTTGAACATACCATAATAATTATTTAAGGAAAGAAAATGGAAATAATTAAAGAATAAATTTTACTTAAAGTTTACTTTAATGACTTTAATTTTTAAACTTAGTTAAATTACCTTAAGGATTAATTTAGATTGAGGCGCATTGTGAAAACCTCAAATAATTAAAAATTTACTATAATCCACAATAACCAAATTATAAGGGTGTTGAGAGTGTCTTAGAAAAATTGGTAACTAACCCCAAAAGAAATACTGACAAAAATACTTTGTAATTAACCCCTAAAGCAAATGCTAAAAATATAACCTCTAAAACTCACACTTAAAGGAAATAAAGATATAACTCAAAAGCTAGGAGATAATAATTACAAAATTTATTTAAACATTTATTTTCAATAGCCTTTTACATAATCTCGAAACAAAACCTAGACAAACTTAAAGTTGCTTACACAATCCCATGATGGCATATTCATTTAATTTTAAATCATACCAAAAATAAAACATAATAAAACAAAGACAAAAATTGGTGGCTGGTGTTAATAAAAATCATTTAAAATAAGTAAGTTAAATTACCAAATAAAAGGAAAATCAATTAAAAATCTTATTACCTATTTCGACGGCAGTCTAAAGAAAATAAGAAAGGTAATTAGGAAAGAATATAGTTGGGGCATGCCCTCAAGATACACTTATTAAGGACTTCTCTTCTTTTTAGCTTCCATTGTTCTTGCTTTCTTCAACAACATGTCAAATTCGATAAGCGACTTGACTCTGCTCTCTGTCACTCAGTTTAGGAGCTGCCTTATCATTTCAAATCTGCACACTGAAAAGTAGTTCTTGACAACTCAGTATATTATTAGCCTTGGGGAGTTCGCCGATCTTTTGTGAATGTATTCTTCTGCTTAGCTGTAAACAATTTCTCCCCTTTTGCTGGTTCTGGCGGGGCTGATGTCTGCTAAAATATCTGAAATTCTGATGTCCTGCGAACTTTGTTCCTAAGCCTGGGGTCATGGGAAAGTTCAGAGAAAAAGGCAAAATAGGATCTATTGTATTACCGTGAGAGAGAATATAGAAAAGTAGGGAATTAACACTAAAAAGGTTTTAGGAAAAGGAAGAGAAACTTGCTAAACATTTAAGTATTTAACTTTATATTACTTAATTGAAACCAAAATTCACCAGCCAACCAAAATGGGTTCAATCAGCCACCTCACATAGTAATAACAATCAGTATTTAATATTTTTAAACCACACTTATACATAAATTACAATACATGTTATGTTGGAAATTTGGACTTGTTAATGATTAAATTATTTATATATCAGCACAATAAAATGACACCCCAGAGCATAAGAAAAGAAAATTCAATAGGAAAATCTAAACAAGTAAAATTGACTTTCGTTATTTTAATTTTTGTTGCGATTTCTGATGCTCCCTGGCTGGAAGTTCCAGACCAGGTCCATGTAGGCATTTGGGCGGAAGTGTGTGGCTCCAGTTTAAATAGTGCCACAAGGGTCGGAGTCTGTCTTAGCTAGTTGCCACCTTAATTTCGACCGAGCACCCCCAGGGGTGACATCTGGAGGGATCGTACTCTCTAAGACCTCATAAAAGGATTCTCCGGTCTACAGATTTATTGTGTCCATATCCAGCCTAACACAGAGGTATTTAATGGCGTGTACTGGGATTCAATCCAAACACCCTCAGCACCGAAAACCAGCACATTATCACAAGGCCACCTCAAGCCCTTTTAATTTTTAAATGTAGTAATAGCTTTAATATACAAAACATTTTGATATTGTATTTATACAGTTGGCTCTCTGTTTAACGACTTTCAAGGGACCATGAAAAATCGTCCTTAAGTAGAGACCTTAAACAGAATTTGTGAAATTGTAACAGGGTTGGGACTGGGAAATATCATCTTTAAATAGAGGTCGTCGTTAAGTAGAGCATTGTTAAACAGAGAGCCAACTATATATATTTCCCAATTATTAAAAATTGGATTATTATTAAAAATCCGGTGATGTTTGGACTCATGGACTTGACCTGAAGAAATTAGATTGGAGGGAACAGCATCATAGTTATGTATTCTTAAGTTAGAATGAAATATATTTTTAAATTGAAATTGACAATATAGAATAAATATATTTCATCCTGTTTAGCCTGCTATGAAAATGATGGGAGTCTCAAACATGGCAATCTGGGCAGCATGGTTCATCAAGGACTTAATATTCTTAGGCATTTGTAGTCTCATCATGACTATTCTGCTCTGTACAAGATTTGGTGGAAATGCAATTTTTAACCGTAGTGATGCATCATTGGTATTTCTTTTGCTAATAATGCATACCTCAGCTCTCATAGCATTTACCTTCTTTATTACTTCTTTCTTTGATAAAGGTAAAAATTTATTGATTTTTTTTTCCAGTATCTGATGAAAAATGTATAGTATATATGTATGTGTACTTGTGTGGTTACCAATGACTTAGTGCTAGCAGGAGGGTTAATAATATCTAATATTTAAAAATTAACTTAAAACACTTATTCAGCACAAGAATCTACTTTATTTAGATAATTTGTAAAATCTCATAGTCATGTGATTTGTCATATACAGATATAATTAAGCATTGACTACATCAATTCTTATGTATAAAATTTTTCCTGCTCTGTAAAATTCCAGTTTTTTCAAAATTTAATTATTTTTTTTTTAAAAATGGCCAACTTTTTCCCTTTTTTTCAATTCTTTATGAATTTTTCAACTTTGGGATTAAAATTTATCTCAAAATAGCTTTGTAAAAATTTCAATATGATCACTGGATTGGAATCTAAATACCCCTTCATTCTATAAAAAGTTCTTAAATCCAGTGGTAAAATGAATTTTCAACAACATTTTTTCAAGAAATAAATATTCAACGATTATTTTTTGTGATGAATACTTTTATCGAATTGCATATATGTTAATAATTAATATATATATATATATATATATATATATATATATGTATGTATATACTGCACAAACATACACAGTTAAATGAGCAATCTTTTTTATTATTGCATAGTTAACATTTTAATTTTATTTTTAAATTTAAATTTTGTTTTTATATTTCATTAATTTTTCAAAAAATTTCATGTAATTTTTTCTATTATTTTTCTACAATACAACTTTTTGTTGTTGTTGTTGTTATTAACATGAATTAATATGTTTAAAAAGTCATAAATTTTAACTATAGCTCTTTAATTTCTCTAAACTAGCTTTTAATTTCTGGGAAATAAACACTTTAGTTTCAATAATACAAGCAAGAAAATATACTGCATGTTATATTATACCAGATCATTGTGCTTTCAAGCAATGATTAACCTCCAGCTATAACTTGATTTTTCTTGTTCACTTTGTTAATTTTATTTTTCTCTATTTTTGTTAAATATTTATAGTAAAATTGATTGTCTGCAGGGAGTTTAAAAACATATTATGCAGGCTTAATCAGATTCTTTCACGTGACTTTACTTAATCATAGGTTATTAAATATTGAATCTTAACTTTTTTTTTCTCACATTACTGAAAAAGTATTTGATAGGTGTAATTGTATAGAACTATCAAAATCAAAACTCATTTAAAAATCTTAGAAAGTTAATTAATAGACTGTTTGAGGTACAAAGTGTATGGTTTACTTTTATGGTTTACTTTTCATTATAATAATGTGTTCTGCTTGTTGGAATCTGTATCTAAAGTTTTTTTTTTCAACTAAATTTTTTTTGTAGGTATCTAGAGTGACTATCCTTCAGTAGTAGACTCTCAGAAATTCTCTAAATGTGTAAATTTGAATATCTTCTTAAATCCAAAATATAAAGCTATTACTAAATGTACAAGATTTTCTAAGCCATAAATTTGTCAAACCAAAGGCTGGAGATGTAGCAAGATCCAAATTTATTTCTACTTTAAAAAATATTTAACAATTTAATGACCAACATTTTTTGTGATTTGTACATTTAACATGGTACTTAACATAATGTTTTCACTAACAAATTAAATACAATAATTTGTAATATTCATATAGAGAAAGTCAAATTTTGAAACTTAAATAATTTCATTTGATTTAAATATTTATCTGTTTATGAATATTTTATGTGTGGAGGAAAACATATAAAGTAATATCATCCTCCTAGACTTTTGAACTAATTTTTTTTTTATGGGTTTGATGGGGTAGTTGATACTTTAAAAAAAAAAAGAAAGAAAAAAAACTAAAGCATGTTTCACACGATTAGCTAAAACTGCAACTGAATCTAGAGTTGTATGTAAATACTGGAGCCACTGCAGAGGTTAAGGTGACCATATTTAAAACTGGTCAAAAAGTTCTGATTAAAACTGTAGCCTTGTCACAAAATCTGATCAACAGGATTTTTCTTTTTTTGTATGTCTTGTGTTAGTAAATGCTCAAGAATTATATATCAAGCATGATAATCCCATGTATACTGGTAATTCCTAAGGATAAATATATGCATAATTTTGTGTATATATATTTTTAACATGCCTTGGGTATTCCAAATACTTAGAATCATTTAATTTTCTTGTTGTTTTTTCCTGTGTTTATTTAATGTAGATTTTTTCCAGCATAATGCTTGCAAAAAATAAATTATTCTATTTTATATGCCATCTGATTGCCATATCAATAAGTTATGTCATCTGATAACATTTCTCTTATTATTTTTTAGCAAATTCTGCTGTTACAGCTACATGTATTTTCTATATAATTACATTACTGCCTTATATGCGTAAACCAGGACTTTTCTATCAAGTACCACTCATTCCTAGGATAATTTTATGTGTTCTCCCAAATACAGTATTTGCATCCAGCCTTGGAATACTGATAAAATTGGAAATCCTTAGTAAGTTATCCTTTCCTTTATGAGTAAAAGAGGTAATTTTATGTGATCATATTAATTTATCCATTTTGAAAAATCATCAACTTGCATTTAAAGGTTTTTATTTATTTATTTTATTGACACACATATTAGAGAAAGACATTCTTTACATGTATAATTTTCATTCTTCATAAGAGACACAAATAACATTTTAAAATTTAAATTATTCAGGGGAAAAAATGGGACAGGTGAAACTTTTTAAGAAAATATATAAATGCGCAGAAAAGCTCAAGCTATATCTAAATATACCATTTTTATTTGATTATCAATATTTCTATAGCTGTAAAAAGGGAGAAAAAATTCACTCTAGATACCAAATTTCTTCAAAAATTTTGCCCTTTTTTTTTTAAAGTGTTGTGAAGGAGGAGTATTGTTAAATATGTCAGGACCACCCATTGCAGTAGGTGGTACTAGCCACTCTGATCCTCACTTGGAAATCCCTCCAGCTCAGCCAGTACCAGCCAAGTACACAGCACCCTTAAGAGCTTTTGAAACATGATATAATTAAGGCAATAGTCTAGCTCAGTCATTCCCAAAGTGGTCTATATCGACCCCCAGGGGTCCATGTAGACCTCCAAGGGGTCCATGCCAGTGAAGAAGAAAATTGGGGGTCCATGAGTTAGACAGGCCGTCACCAAAATTTTGGCTTCCCGTAAATGTAATAATCCGCCTAACACAGTAGTACCTATGGAGCTATTTACGTAATACGAGTACTTTCTTATAATAGATAGATACATTTCCTAATTAAATGCATATTTTATAAAATTGTGTAAAAAATCTATTCACTTTTCGGTCTCAGTACGTGTAACTTGTGTTGCGACATCATGGACTGAAACGGTTACAGTGAGTGCCAGCAGGTGGCCATTATATTGAACTTGTCAGTTTCCCAATTTGGCACAGACAAACTGCCAGGATGACCTTTCAGCCTACGTTCAACATTTAAATGTCCTTCACACAGACTTTGAAATTAGGTTTGAAGATGTATTGACTATGGATATACCACAGTGGATTATCAATCCATACGGTGACATTGAAGAAACGGATGTCATGTTACAAGAAGAACTGATCGGTATAATCACCAACGAAGAACTTAAGGTGCAGTTTAGAAAGGGATGTCAACAATTCTGGCTTCAGAGAGACATACCTGTTACATATCCTGCATTATGGACTATCGTGAGAAAGTTTTTGATAGCTTTTCCAACTTCATACCTTGTGGAAAGGGGTTTCAGCACGGTTGTCAATCTCCTTAATACAAAAAAAAAAGAAGAAAAAAAACAGAAACAGATTGGAAATTACTCGCCAAGGAGATTTAAGGTTAAACCTGACTAAATTGAAGACAAATATTGAAATTTTACTATCAAAGCATCGGGCTCATCCCTCCTATTAAAAGCATTGATTTTGTTGTGTATTTATTCTATGTAAAAATGTTACTAGATTTGCATTTTGTGTCGCTTTAATTAATAATTGTATAACTATAATCTTTCCATTTTTTTATTTTTCACTCTACTGTAAACCCTCTCAAAGTGAGTAGCTCTGTGTCAGCTTCAAAAACACTTTTAAAGTTGATGAATTTGTAAAAAATCAGTATTAGGATAGCAGGGGGTCTACCCCAAACGGAAAAAATCAGTAGGGGGTCTACGGGACAAACAAGTTTGGGGACCTCTGGTCTAGCTGGATGTTGCAGTGACAAAATTATTTTAAAATTTTCATGTTGAAAAACTGACTTTGGCTTAAAATATCCAGATTTCTCTCTGTACCATGTCTGTTTCCTTTAGATCAGGGATTCTCAGCGGGGTCCAGGTGGACCCCTTGGGGATCGATGGAAGTTTAAAAAGGGTATATAGTATTCCAGGGGTCTATTGGGGGTCAATGATAAATTTTTCTGTTTTAAAATTATTTAATTTTTTAGGAATGTAATTGTTAGATAATATCTGTTTTAAACTGTATAAATAGGGCGGAGTGGTCCACCCATATAAAGTCGAATGTCATGATGCTTTTGTATATGTGTTGAATGAAATTATATTATAATTACATATAAGTCAGTAAAATTGTTTAGTAAAATATATATTTATATTCGTTATGTTAGTTATTGTGACTATATGATGATAAGCAATTTCAGGGCAAACATTAAAAGAATTGTATCAAGAACAACCACCACATTAATGTAAATCAAACTTTTGTGCAATTACAATCTGTGTTTCTGAAATTTTGTTTATATTTGTGAAATTAAAAATTAAAATAGTACAAAAATAATAAAACATAAACCTAATGAACCACTTTTTCTAATTTTTTGTTCATATTCTTAGTCAAATTGTTATCTTTGTGTTTTATGTGCAATTATTAGTATTATAATTAAGTTGTATGCTGCATATTTTAGAGATAAATGTGAGGCGGTCGATCTTTTAAAAGGGGTCAATGTCGGAAAAAGGTTGGGAACCCCTGCTTTAGATGAACTTTTAATTCAATATTATATATATGTGTGTGTGTATGTATATATATATATTTGTAATAGTTCACTTTATTTTATATTTAATAAAATTTAGTGGCTGTAAGTGAAAATCACCTGTTAATGTTTTTTGCAATAATTATAACAATATTTAATGTGTACTCTTAGTTTTAAAAATACTCTTCACTGAGTTCGGTGCCTTTCTATGAAAAAGCACACCTACCTTTCTTTTTTCCTGGTAGAAATATCCATAGTATTTCCATCGACTGTAAGTTTTTGAAAACAATAATTACCAAATTTCTACAGTACTGCTTATGAAACATTTCATTGGGGGCGACATTCAGTGAAATTTCTCAAAAACTTTTGTAAAGTCCAACACGAAATGTCAGAATCAAACTCTCTGAGTGGTTACTTAAAAATTGTACTCCGAGCATGGAGCAATCGATGTGTATATCACCTGCCTACGTGAATGCGGCTTTATTTCTTACTGGGTTCCATATGCAGTGAGGGTGTGATAATAAATTATTATAAGGAATGACTCCTTTTCTCTGATAACAAAAGTTTAATTTAAAAGAAACATGAGTTAACACAACTCTGATTTCAGATAAAAACTTCCATAGTACTAAACGACCATGTTCTGCGAGAAAAACTGGAGAAGTGAGAACCTCTCTCTTACACTCCCAGTTCAGTAATATTGAGTCCAGTCCGGTAACTTGCTCTCCACTTTTTTCCCATCATGGGGGCTATCCTCCCCTCCAGCCTTTCCAAAGTTTCTCTTGCAATCCAGCACCTGGAATCTTTTTGTCTTCGAAACTCCCCAGAATATCCAGTCCTACTGAAAGAGGCTTTTCCTTCATCCAAGTTCAATGCTTCTCTTGTGAAAATGCAAATCCTCCCAAATCATGTTTCCAACAGTGAAAAGAATTGCACCGCTTTGAGACATTTTTTCCCCAACGTGCGGATGTCAGAACGCTGCCACGCCCCATGATAGCTATTTATTGTTCACTCCAATTGTCCCGCTTAGAGCGAGAGTCCGTACTTCGAACAAAAGGTAATTCCGTGATGCTTAGAGCTTTTGTCGGCGAAAAACACGTCTCCCGGTTGTCCTTTTGTCCCCCGTCGGCCCAAAACTTTCATTGCCCGTTTCGAACGTTACTTTTTTGAAAGGTTTTGTTAAAATTAGTTCTACAGAAATGAGTTAGATTTGTTGTGAAGAAAAAATTATATCGTAAATACTGAATGTAATATAAGGATATTTATCGTAAGCTTTTCTAAGATAAATCAATCATAACTATTGGTATCAAATGCTTTTAGACAGCTCTTTTGTAATACTACTTTTTTTTTAGGCAAAGGATTACAGTGGGAAACTATTCATCAGTCAAAATTAATAGATTTGGATTTCAGCATGCATATGATTTTCCTCATGCTTTTCATAGATATGTTTATTTACCTCATCTTGACATGGTATATTGAAGTAATGCGTGTTGGAACACATCAAAAGAAATATCCATGGTATTTTCCCTTAACAGTAAGTTTATTAAAGAGTTTATGTATTCAAATCATTTTTAGAATATGTAAGCTTTTAATATTTTTTTTTAAATAGTTGCCAAATTCTTGCAATGCTACTTATAAAACATTTCACTAAAGAAGACGTTCCCTGAAATGTTTTGAAAACTTTTGTAACGAGTTTTGTTGCAATTAGTTCAGTCAGTTTTCTGAAAAAAAATTAAGTCTTTATGTAAATATTTCTTTACAGTTGGCTAATAAGGTAAAGACTGCAACCAACTAATGGCAGCAGTTTGAAAAGAATAATCATCTGTTATAATAATCTAAGCATATTAATGAATACTCTATGAAGTATAATAAACTATGAAATACCAGTTACTTTGTATCCAGAGGTCCAGTTTTAATGAAACTTGTTTTATTTCTTATTTTACTCCTATGAGAGGGATTCTGTATTCTTAGGAATATGGCTCTATTGTGTCATTTCTGCTGTGTTGAGTTGTAGATTGGCAAATTCAGAGTTATAATGTTATATAATCTATATATATAAAACAGTTCCGTAACTGACTGACTGACTGACTGACAGATAATGTACAAACCATACCGCTGGACCTAAAAGGCTGAAATTTTGCATTGTGATTCTTCTTATACTGTAGGGAGCACTAAGAAAGATTTTTGAAAAATTCTTCTTAGATTTTTTTTAAATTAAATTAAGTTGTTTTTGTAACTTTTTTTAAGTTTGCATTTAAAATAATAATTTGAGGGTTATAAAATTTATATTATGAGAAAGACCATAAAAATTCGTTTTAAATGTAATCTTTTTCAAATTTTTACCCCCATTTTCTGATTTTTGGTGAATTTTTAAAGATTAATTTTTAGAATTTAATTTATTAAATGCTGATCACGTGGTTTCTTTTCTTTTTGTGATACTTTAAATGAAATTTGCGTCACATGCATAACAATGAAATAAATTGACAAAAAAAAAATTTCTTTCTTTCTAATACGGCAGACGATTGGACATTATCCAAAAAAATATTAAAATACAATAAAAGAAATGTTCTTCAAACTGTACTATATTCTTTAGTATATTCTCTTAGATTTAATTTGAATATTTTCTTTTACATTATTTTGTCTATAAAAATATGTTATGATTTTTTTATAAATTTATGTATATTTTATTAATATAGATATAATTTTTTTGGGGAGGGGCATTAATTGCATACATTGACCATTGTATTTAATTTGAATGTACTCCGTAACGAAGCACGGGTATTCAGCTAGTATTATATAAACACATTCTGTACATAGGTGTTAAAAAAGGAAAATTTCTCTTGGCAATGTAAATCACATAAATTATATGTGGAAAGATCCAAGTTGATTTTCCTTCACTATGTTTGTGTTTATGTAATCTGTGTATGATAAACAGTCTATTCATTGAAAATTATGTTTCTTTTTGTTCTCCGGTAATTGTCATGATAGATTCCTGTAGAATTAAGTGTCTCAGGAATGTAAAATTCTTATAAAATTTTTAAATATCTTTGCAAGGTAATATTTATATTTTTTCAAGGATATTGATGTGTACTTCAATATTTTTTGCAGGCATCTTACTGGACTGGTCGCAAAGATATCCCTCCTTTATTATCAACTAAGTATCACTTTATACAGCCCCAGTTTGAGAGAAATCCTTCAAAAGTGAAACCAATGATTGATGTCAGAAATCTGACAAAAGTGAGGCAAAATTCTGTTAAATTTCATTTTTGTTATCATTTCTTATACTAATCATATACATCTGTAACTTTTATGTTGTTTAGGGATTGAATGTAATAAACCTAAACCTAATATCTGATGCTCTATTTTTTCTTTATATTCAAGGTTTGTAAGGAATGTATAATGATGAATATGTATGTAAATGCAAAATTACATATGTTATATTAACAGTCAGTTGTGACAAAACAAACTGCTTAAGGTTTTTTAAAGTAAATTATAATGTCAAACGTTTATATAAAGTTTGAGGTTGTTGTATTTTACCAAATTTTATGTTTGACAATAACATATCTAATCAAAAATTATTAATCAAAATATAATAAGATGCTAATGCTTCAGCTTTTGAAAGTTTTTTATAACTGCATTTTTATGCCAAATTATTTGGAAAAGTTCGGGGGGGGGGGGGGGGGGGGTTGTTTGTGTGTGAACTCTGATTATTTCCAGTTCAGAATCCCAGGATAATAATGTACTCAGTGTAATAGTCTTATTCTGTCATTTTAGTAAGATATTGATTGTTATCATGTAATTTTTTCTGTGTCTTACAGATTTTTTTATGACTTAAAGTATACATTTTAATTTTGTTCAATTTTGATAACTCTTTATTTTGTATCCATTTTATTATCTTCTTTATTTGTATTCTTTATTCCAGTGGTTCTCAAAGGGTGTCTAGATTATACCATTTTGTTTATGTCAAAAGTATGAGGCCATGTTAGGTTTGATATTTGGCATGTTTTTTCAGCCATGTCCCACGTCTAAACAGTTATGCTACTGACTTAGTTGACCTAAGCTACTACTTTGAAGCAACTGATGACTTGAATTCCCTGGCTAACCTCTACTGAGTTGCATACAGAGAGATGATCTGTTGATGTCCTCTGGCATAGGAAAAAAAAAGTCTAATCAGTTTTTTAAATTTTTTTATAAACAACAACATGGAGAGGCATACACACAAAGTTAAGTTGTACTAAAAAGAAGTAAATGCTGTCTGTTTTTCTGGTAACTTGGAAGGTTTTTCTCAGAACCCAAATCCTCGGGACTGTTGTTTAAAAGTAGTTCTTGAGCAGTATTGTAAAGTAACCCTGAAAATTCATTTAACTCTTTCAGGGGCATCAAACTCCACTGTTTGCAAGGTGCAGATTTTGTTTCCGATTTTTTTTCTAACTATAAAATCTTGAAGATTTTTCCAATTAAAGGTTGAAAATGTTTTTACTTCTTTAAACTGATAAAAGATGGCAGCATTAGCTATTTTTCTGCTCATTTAACTGGAATACATTGGATACAAGTGAAAAGAAGACTAGATTTAGGTGTTCACACTGTGCGAACGGCACCTCTGAAAGGGTTAATATAGTTATGGTCAATTATTTTTTAGATCATTAATTTTTTCAGTTGAATGGGACTGGCTTTTCAAAAAATCTTCCTATTAAAAATTCTGGTCATGGAAAGCCCCCATCATTTACAACCTTTGGATGTTATCAAAGGGACCTCCTAGTATCTATGAACCATAGTTTCAAAAGCACTACTCTAGATATGTTTTTGTTGCATTTTTATAAAAATTTCTCATAACTTCAAGGTGTTTTTTTATTTATTTTTTTTTATAGATATATGATAAAAATTCAGCTCCAGTAATCAACAGAATGGATTTAAAAGCATATAAAGGCCAAATTACTGTATTGTTAGGATATCACTGTTCTGGTAAAAGTACCTTTTCATCTATGATAAATGGTAATTTCTTTAAATGTTTATTATGCATTATTAAAAAAAATCTAAATATTTAATGCATCTAAAAATGTTTCTAAATAAATTAAACTTTTAAATAATTACTGGCATCCCTGTTCTTATAAGTCAATCAATTTAAGTCAGATTGTTTAACAATTTCGCTGCCATGTGACACACCGGTGATGCACAGTGAATTTTTAGTTGTTTGCTGATGTGCCTCATGCCAGCAAGGCATTAAAATGTAATGTAATGTAATGTAAGTAATGTTCACCACATTAAAAGAACCCTTTTTTTTACAATATATCTCAATAGTTTTTTTCCAAATTGATGCTAAAAATAACTTTCATGGTACTTGGTGGATAAATTAGCTCTCCTCTCCCCCAGCCATATAAAATTACAGTTGTTTGACATACGTGGTCTGAGATCACTGGTGATCCCTTGGGATTGAAAGAGTTAATCTTTTCCTTATGGGGTGGGGTAGCATGTATCCCAAGAATATATATATATATATATATATATACATATACATAATGTTACGAATTTTAGGAGTCAATGGTAATCTCGCCAAATATAAGAGTTATCACCAAAATGGCAATGGATTTGGTGATTTATTATGGTCGCCAACCTTCTAGGCTTTTCTGGAATGTTCCAGCAATTTCTAGCTCACTGGCCGATAGAGGGTGCTTTGGAAGTCTATAAATATACCTGTGATTGTCATTAAAAGTCAGTGTTCTCTTCTGCTGCGTGTTGAATGTATTGAAAGTGCGTAGGCGTATATTGTATTGAAGACTCTGTTATCCTGACTTGTGTTTATAGAGTTTTCTGTTGTTTAGAAGACAGTTGATGCATGTTTTCTGTTAATATTTATATATGTGCGTGAAGAATTCAGAGAATAATAAATTACATTTTGTGTGCACTTTCTGAAGAGAATTTTTATTCAATCCCATCGAACCCAGAAAACGGAACAATACATACATACATATATATATATATATATATATATAAAACCCCCTTAATGCCCGTTCTTACAAAGGGGGTATAAAATTTTCCGTTCTAAAGAGGGAATTGGAAAAATGGGCCCCGTAAGCTAAAGGTTAATATTAGATATAGATAGCATGATATTTAGCTTTATTATGTCAATGTGTCATGTTCCAAAATTTAATTTTAGCACTATCTAGCATTATTATTTTTGTGTTCAATGCCAATCACTGTTTAAAATTTGTGCTTCACAGGTTCCTTGCTTCCTACATCAGGAAGTATAATATTGAAGGGATATGATATGCATAAACCTGGTGCAAAGGGTGAGATAACACCATTGCTTGGTATTTGTCCAGATTATGATATGTCTGTTGGTGACCTGAATGTTGGAGAAAATTTATATTTCTTTTGCAGAGTAATACTTTTATATATACATATTGCATAATCCTAAGTAGCAATTACAGCAAATCTTATAAAAATAATTTGTCTGAACACATTCTTCTTTTTAAAAATGTATAATCAAGAGGTACATGGAAAGAGTGAAAGTGCTGTGCAAAATATCAGGAATTTCAGGATTTCTTTTGCTTATGATTTAAATAAAATTATAGAACAAGGTCCCCTTGCAAACCTTAACAAGTCTTAAAAATGCTTGTTAAATATTCTGGTCCTTAAGTTCTTAATTTGTGAGAAAAAGGAAACTTAATATTTTAATTTCTGGAAAAATGCATTTATAAAAAGCTTTTTTCATATATAATCAAATGTGAAAAAGAATTAGCTTTATAATTTATGTATTTTGCTATCAGAAGTCAAACAAATTATATAGAAACACTAAATAACGGTATGTTTATAAAAGCATTAATAGACAAATTGGGTTTTCTTTTTATATAGAACCTTATACAATATTAATATATTTTGCAAATTATTTACTAATTTCTTGAAAAACAACAAGAATCTTTCATACTTATTTTTTATTTAAATTAATGTTACTCACTGATTCTAAATCAGATCAATGCTTGAATTTCCCAGACAAAATTTGGAACTTGGACATATCTGATTATTCATATATTAATTATAGATATTTCATGAGTTAAATTTTCTTACAAACCTCTTACTTTTCCAGTAAGTGATCATTACCAGCTTCTAATAATCTTCATTTAATCACAACATAAATATGAAATAATAATAGTTACTATAGTTTTTTTCACTATATATTCTACACATTCTCATAAAAATTATTAAGTAATAAACAAAAATGGAAATGATAGTTTCATAAAGTCAGAACTGATTCAATTCACGTAGAAATGCTTGACTTTTAATTAATTACTGTTGAGGAAAAATAAGTTGTATTTTTAAAGTTTTTGAACATAATTTGAAAATAAAATGTTTTGAAATAATATGATACTTAAAAATTTTTTAACTGACTTCTAGATGAAAGGCTTTGGCATGAAAGGAATGCATTCAGAAATTAACCATATTTTAAGCATACTCGATCTGGAAATTGAAAAAAACAAATTAGTTTCATCACTGTCAGCAAATACAAAGCGAAGGCTATCTATTGGAATAGCTTTGATTGGAGAATCGGAAGTTAGTTATGTTTTATTATTAGAACTCATACTTTATTATCAACAATATTCGATTTTTTAATATCACAGGCCTGCGAAATTGAAGTTTTTGAAAAATACAAGCAAAGTTTTCACTGAGTTTGATGTTATTTGGTGTGCTGATTTAAAAAATGACCTCCATTTTTTTTCCATCACATCAGGATTTTTTGTAAAATCGATATCAATATTTTTGCTAAAATCCTATTTGACAAGAAATTATCTCAGCAATTTTGCATGTACTATCTGGCAAAAGTGGTTTTATCCATGTAAAGCTATGTAAAATAACCGATTCTTGGTGAGGTAAATTGGTTTTTCAGCAATCGATTATTTTTTATAGGTTCAAATGGATGAAAACCACTGTTACCAGATCACACGAGCCACCTCTGATCGAGAGAAAAACAAAAATTTCCTTTAGTTTAAACTTATTACACCAAATTATGGTGCAGTTTCTAGAAGAAAATCACCAACATACTATTTTAATATATTTTTATTAAGATAACTTACATAAAATAGACGATGGACCAAGAGGCGCAAATATTATGTATGTGTACATAAAAGTTTGAAACAAATTTTAAACTGAGCAAAAAACAAAACAAAAAAAAGTTTCTATTTAAGTACGTACTCTTTTTCCTTTGTAACTTCTTTTTGACGTTCTTTTTTTATGTTCTATATCAGGCCTATCTCGTGTTAACATCCAACAGTAGTCAGTGAGCATGATCTTGTCCCATCTTCCTTGATATTTGTGCTTCATATCATTGATGTTTTGGTGGAACCTTTCACCCTGTTCTTCGCTGACTGATCCTAAATTTTCGGGGGGAAAGTCCCCATGTGAATGAAGGAAATGTATTTTGACACTCATGGAGCAACCTAACGCTCCTTGAAATTTTTCCAGCATATTCATAACAATTTCTTTATAGTCAGGATTCTTGTAATTACCCAGAAATTTACTGATGACATCTTTGAAGGCAATCCAAGCTTCTTTTTCCTTTGTTATCATGCTAGTTTCAAATTCGTTATCCTTCATAAGCTTGCGGATATCTGGACCAACAAAGATTCCCTCTTTCAACTTGGCTTCGGATAAACCTGGAAACTTTTTGCACAGGTATTTGAAACAATAGCCATCTTTTGGAATAGCCTTGACAGACTGCTTCATTACACATAATTTTATACGCAGAGGGGGTAACAATACTTTTTTGGGATCAACTAAGCTGTTCAGAATCACATTCTTGCTGCCTGGTTCAAGATTTTGTCTTTTCAGCCATTCCTTTTTTACCCAATGTTGAGTCTTATCATGGCTGTTCCACTCACAAATGAAACATGGGAACTTTGTATATCCGCCTTGTTGACCAAGAAGCATGGAGATAACTTTCAAATCACCGCAAATGGTCCAACCGTGGTCGGCATATTTTATTTTGTTGAGGACGAGAGCCAGGTTTCCATAGCATTCTTTTAAATGCACCGAGTGTCCAACTGGTACAGATGCATACTGGCTTCTGTGATGAAGGAGGACAGCTTTAAGGCTCCTTTTTGATGAATCTATAAACAGCCTCCATTCATCTTTATAGTAGGTGATATTAAATTTGCTCATGAATCCGGGAACATCAGAACAATAGACCAGGTTATCTTCCTCACAGTACTTAACAAATTCCTTTTCTTGATTCCTGTACCAATAAAAAGAGGTTCCTTTGGCCAATAAGTTTTTTCTTTCAATCTGGAGCCCATCAATGCAGCTGCCTCTTTCGAAAGGCCCAAATCTCTAGTCACATCATCAAGTTCAACCTGAGAGAAAGGTAAACGGCCCCCTCTGAAGGACCTCGCCTCCAGAGGGCTGATATTCGGTAGCGGAGCGTTGAACTTCTGGATGTTCTGAATCTGAAAACTCTGAAGAGATGACTGGCAATTCAGTTGGAAGCAAAGGCACTGGCACATCAGGTCCATGAGGATCAGGCCGTATAGCTAATGGAATGTGATCAGGATAAAAGATTAGGTTTTGATTTTTGCGGTTATACCTACGGACATGGCAAGAACAAAAGTAACAATCATCAGAGTGATTTTTCGGCTCCCTCCATGTCATAAGAATTCCAAATCTTACAGCAGTCTTCTTTCCTTTGAGCCATAAGCGTAGATCATTGAGACACTGCACACAAACTTTACGAAGAGCCCACGATTTGTTCGGATCTCTGAGTTTCATGCTAAAATACACAAGATAAAGTTGTCTTACATAGTCTGTAATGCTAGGGGAGGTGTCACAGAGGGATATTCTGTAGGTTTCACCACGGTCGAATGATGGTCAGGTGTTGGAACGAAAAAAAGATTGTTGGTACATTTTAAAGAAATTAAGTTGAGGCGCGTTGTGAAAACCTCAATAAATTAAAATTTACTTTTTTTTTTTAACCGCAATAACCCAATAACAATATAATTTTAACTTTATACCAGGTTCTTTTTACTGTCTACTCCACTGTGGTGGATATGAGCAAGGATAAAAATTAAATTAAATTAAAATCATTAGAAAATTAAAGAAAACTACTTCCCTATTCTAGAAGCACTCCTAAAACAAAATCTACTTCTCCTAAAAGAAAAACCTAACTCACATCTGCTGAAATTAAAATAATCTTCAATAATGCTGAAATAAAAATAATTTAAACTCAACACTGGTAAAAACGACAAACGACTGATAACATTTAACTTAACATTTTATTTGGACAGTTGATTCACACATAACATACTTGTACAATTTTAGTAATCATCCCTGTACATTCATTCTTTTAAATATTAATCCGACGTTACAAATTTTAATTAGCACAACACTATTCCGATAAACTTAATTCTAATACTGATTACACACTATTAATTGAACAAAAATCAATAACATAAGAAGATTAATAAGAGTGTGGCTGGTGAAATAATAATAAAAACCCTTTTTCAACTTTGATCTTAATTGCTAGCATTATTAATAAGTTAAAATAAAAATAAAATAAAAAGTCTTAGAGATTCGCTATAGCTTTCAAAATAAAGAGAAATTAAGGATAGAAACTAAAAGAACAGAAAGGAAAAAATTTTGGGTTTCACCCGAATAAAGGTGGTTCTCCGGGATCAGGCTGCATCTTCCTGGGAGCGTCAAGACCGAAGTCTTTAGCCGCCAACGTCCACGCTCAGAATCTCCCGCTTCCAACTTTTCTCCTCTCAGGTCCGCCGCCGCACTCCATGTGTTCATGCGCGTCTCGCCGTCAAGCTGCAAGAAGTCCAATCTCACGCCGTCGATTCCAAACATCAACCTCCAGGAAAAAGGATGAAGGCTGCAAAGTTCATCTTTTGGATCTTCATAACAATTTTATTTCTTCTTTTGAACTTGCTTTCATACTCTATTAAAATTCCTCCGCACCACCGCTGTCTACGTCAAAAATGTAACCTTGCGCGTCGCTCTCCATCGCCCTGAGCCGGGGATCGGTTGATGTCTGTTGAGCACCTTCACATTCCTGAGGCCTGCAAAATCCATCTTCAAGTCTGGGTTCTCGAGAGATTTCCCACGAAAATGGCAAAAACCGTGGTTTCATATTACCAGGCCTAAACCCATAAGAAATAAGGATAGGATAGACGCTTACAAAGAGAAAACTTTTAAGTACAATTCACCAGCTCACAAAGAATAATTAGAATAATTTCAACCAAGCCACTTTACAAACTTATTTAACACGTTAAATCATTTTAAATTCAGTACAGACTTAAACATTCTTTATTTAAACCTTTTATTTAACGTTACTATATTAAAAAAATCGAGGTTGTAACCTTTAATAAAATTAATAATTATTCTTTCAATAATATCAACACAACACAGACAGGGAGGGAAGAAATTCAACGCTGAAAAAAAAAATTTATGGTAAATGTTCTTAACCCCTTAACTGGTCAATTTTTTTTACTAGAAATGTTGCCCAAAAAAGGCATATTTTTTGTTGCCTATAATTAAACACCATACTTAATAGAATAAGAAAACCGAAGAATTTTTTATTAAATTTCACTTTTAATGCTTTTACACTATTTTTATTTTAAATTTTTGGAACACAAAAACCCTTAAATGTTAGCTTTTTGCAAGACAAAATCCCTTCAATGTTTGCTTTTTGCAAGACAAAACCCCTTAAATTTTTGCTTTTTGCAAGAAAACTCTGCATGCAATGAAGAATGTTTAACAAATCTTACAAAAATTTCTTTCATACATACTTTAAAATTTGAAGTTTACACTTTTGCAAATTGTTCAAAGTCTTTTTTTTTTGTGTGGTAAAATTTGAAGCATGGTGTAATACAAAGTCCTACGTCACAATCAGGGAAGAAATAATGATCTGAAGAATAATCCAGATTATTAGAAGACAGTTCTGAATCAGAATTTAGTCCATCATCTAACAGGAAAGTATTTTCGTCATTTATTTCATCCATAATTTTTAAGAAAATGTAGTTGTTTGAATTCACAAGCATTGCAAGCAGTAGAACAAAAATTCTCATGCTTCCATTTAATAAAGAAAAACCGGGTTAAAAGAATTTAAATGAAATGGACAAGCTATGACATCTGTTAAAAATATTTGTACTAGGCTTTGTATTAGTATTAGTCTTGCACGTTTGCACGTGTTTTTAGTCACAAACTAAAAACGCGTGCACATGAAATGAGGAAGGAAGATAATATCGATGGCCGTACGCTGTACGGGCAAACCGGTTAAGGTGTTAAAAATCCAAGTAAAAGTGAATTTTTCAAGAAAATGTGACATGATAGAAATTTTTCATTTTTTTTTTTTTAATCAGCACCAAAAAAATACATCAAAAAGTTCAGGTATCAATTCCATTGTATTTTTTTTCATCGCAGGCTTGTGTATTCTGTTAATATTTTCCTTAGAGTTAGAAAATTTTTCATGTATTTAGTCTCTGTTGATCTATTTTGTATGTACATTAACTATTATAAAAGTATAAAATAAAATAAATGTATGGTATATTTCTGTATCTACTACCACAGAAAATGTGGTAAATTTGAGCTTCATCATAAAGTGTTTAAGAGATAGGAAGTTATCCTGTGGGTCCAGTTATTTTATTCCCTATTAAAACTAAATTTTTTAAAGTATTTTTTAGGCTAAAGTACTAAATCGGGACCCATTTGACAAGATTTTCCTCCGAAATACAAATTTTGGCACAGGAAGTTTTCCTGGCCCGGAGGTAGCCCGGGCTCAATCCCAGCCCTCTCTACCAATGAGTGATGGGGAGCCACATCAATCATTGGTGGATATTTTTTGTATCCCTCACCCTTTCTTTGATGTTCCACATGACTGCATATATATATATATATATATATATATATATATATATATGTAACATGGGAGACAGAACGCAGACTCAGAAGATATCTAGTCTCCCATGCTACGGTGAGGAGATGCAGTTATATTAGAGAATAAATTTACTCCATGACTAAAGACGACGAATACGAGCTTGTTACGGGAACATTTCTATTCAATACACAGACCGCTCCGTCAGTATGGATGCAGCTAGTGAAAATACAGGAATCCGTCCTACTTCCGGGTAACAAGTATTATATAAACTTCAGTCCATCACGTGATTAAAGGGTGTGTCTTAATAGCTGATTGGTTTAAAGTTGTTGTTGATGTGCAGAACTGATTTAAACTTGTACTGACGCCGCGCCGCGTCTTTTAGTTAAAAAAGACAGCCATCTTGAATGATTTTGCCGAAGGCTGTAATAATGGAATTTAACGCGAATGCCCAAAGGGAATTAAATGTTTTAAGGGATTAAAAAAGGGGTATGTAATTTTGAATAGTAAAGTGAGGAATTAATAGTTTTTAAATGTTAAGAGTGTTGAATTAAGAAATTACTAGTTTTTTTTTAATATTATATATATATACATACACACACTGGTGTAAGAAATTAAGAGAATTTGCAGACTTGGTCTATTATCTCTAGAACTACTAGTTACAGTCAGTAAACGGACTGTGCAACGCTCGCTTCACCGTATGGGTTTCGGGAGCCGTCGACCTACGAGAGTACCATTGCTCTATACTTGCCATCGGGCTGCACGTCTTGCCTGGGCAAGAGAGCACAGAGACTGGAGTGTAGAGGACTGGAAACGAGTAGCATGGAGTGATGAGTCTCGATTCCGACTACTTAACGCCGACGGGAGGCTGAGAATATGGCATCAGGCTCATGAAGCCATGGATCCTGCATGCCTGGCTGGAACTGTACAAGGGCATGGTATCTCAATCATGGTCTGGGGTGTTTTTTCGTGGCACAGTTTGGGATCTTTGGTGTGTGTACCTACCTCCCTCAATGCAATTCGGTACGTAGAGTTGCTGGGTGATCACCTCCATCCGTTTATGCTGTTCTGTTATCCGCACGGTAATGGAGTTTTCCAGCAAGACAACTGTACCTCTCACAAGTCCCGGTTGGCTACTGGCTGGTTGAATGAGCATTCCTCTGACTTCTCTGTCTTGAATTGGCCACCTAGAAGCCCAGACTTAAATCCTATTGAGCATCTTTGGCATGTTTTGGAACAAGGCGTGAAAGGCCATCACACAGCACCAAAGAACCTTACTGAATTATGGACAGCTTTAGCCAATATTTGGCAAGCCATTCCCGTGAAACGTTTCCAGAAACTTGTTGAATCTATGCCTCGTCGTGTGGCAGCCGTTATCAAGGCCAGTGGAGGCGCAACTCGTTACTAGGTAGGTATCCCTAATTCAGTGGCACTTCAGTGTATATGCACATATATATATATATATATATATATGCATATATATATATAAATAAATAAATAAATATTTATATATACATATATATATATATGTAAGTCTCAGAGAGTAAAAGGAGACCTTGGTCTCGCAGCAATGCTTCGTCCGAGCATGTCCCAAACATGCTCGATTGGATTCAGGTCAGGAGAGCACGCTGGCCATTCCATATGCTGTATTGTTTCAGCTTCAAGCATGTTCTCCAGAAGACGAGCTGTATGCGGTCTGGCATTATCATGCTGGAAAACAAAGGAATCTCCAATGGCTGCAGCGTAAGGTATGACATGAGATCTCAGTATCTCGTCTGCATACCTTCGGGCCGTCAAAGTACCATTCTGGATGATATGCAGGTCCGTACGTCCACCTATGCTGATTCCACCCCATACCATAAAACCAGCACGTCTGTATTGTGACCTTTCACGAACGAATGTGGGGTTATTTCGAGTGCCGCTTTCCCTCCATCCCAAAACACGTCGAGTGTCACACTCCAGACTGAATCGGGAGACCTCTGTAAACAGAACTTGGCTCCAATCATGTTGCTCCCAATCTCGATGTTCAGCAGCTCATCTACGTGCATAGAGACCTCCCTGATGAAGCCTATTATGTACTGTTTGGCTGGACACCCTTTGTCCTGTTGCCAAGAGCAACTGTCTTTGCAGCTGAGTAGCATTCTGTTCTGTTTCGATGAACTGTTAACAGTATATACCGGTCATCAGTTGCTGTAGTAGCACGTGGCCGACCTTGCCCTGGTCGACATCTAACATTCCATGTTTCTTGAAATCAATTCCACAGCCTGGCAACGACACGTCGGGCGACTCCAACAGCGTCCGCGACACTACGTTGTGTTTGCCCGGATTCAAGTCTGCCTATAATATGCCATGCCATGGATTCCGGTAAATCACGTTTTTGAGACATTTTCAAGTCACCTTTTCTCAAAGAGAATAACTGAGTAATCGAATTTCACAGTTAAGGCAGTGAAACAGACGTTTCTGCAACATCCCGATTTCCACCCTTATGTTATTTTTCTGGTTTTTGACGTCATGAACTTTGATTTGCATATGAAGTTTTCTTCTTCTGTTTCTTGCTAGGCTTTAAATTATGGATGATTTATTTTATACTACTTATTGGTGTAAGTATTTGCGTAATTTCGTTAAAACCATGTGCTCTCCTAATTGTTTTGAGCAGTGTATATATATATATGTATGCGTGTATATGTATATGTATATATGTAGTATATATATATATCGCAGTGCTCACTGGACATGTTTGAGAGAAAAATCCTCAGGTCTATCTTTGGTCCAGTACGGTAGGAGGGACATTGGAGAACCAGATATAATTTTGATCTGTATGGGCTTTATGAGCAATCATATATAACACAAGTCATCCGTAGTAATAGATTGAGATGGCTTGGCCATGTTTGGAGAAGCTCGGGAGATAATCCCACTAAGATCTTGACATTTAAAAAACCTGAGGGATCCTGAACTAGAGGTAGACCACCAACTAGATGGTTAGAGGACATTGACAAAGAATTAATGACTTTGAAAGTTAAAAATTGGAAAGGAATCGTTGCAGATAGAAGATGCTGGAGGGAGCGTGTGGTTGAGGCAGACAAGTCCTGTTGTGCTTGTGAAGAATAAGACATGTGTGTATATATATATATATATATATATATATATATATATATATATATATATATATATATATATATATATAAACAATTTAATTAAAAATTAAGGGAAATATTGGGAAATTGCAATATATAAAACTGGTTGTAAAGTTTTATAAAAATGCAGAAATACTATTTTTTAGAAAAATTGAAATATAATTAAAAACCTTACTTAAATTTATAAAACATCCCCCAAAAGACTTTTTTTTAGTTAAAAAATAAAATATAAATATAAAGGGGAAAATTAAAAAATTAGGATTATCAATTTTTTTAATATATAATCAAGAAATACCAATTTTTATAAAAATCTAACTTTAATTATATTAAACTTTAATTGAATTAGTAGCAAACAGCCACCACACCCATCTCAAAACTTTTTTCTTCTTAAGAAAAATACTCTTTGAAATGTACAAATAATGCATAATGTACTAGAAATCAATAGAGTTATTTATCAAGAAGTGGGAAAGTCAACTTTACGTTAAAATAGTTCTCTTCATAAACACCCTTCTGAGCACCTCTAAAGGAGAAAGTTGGGTTGCCATAATTTGGGAGGTTACCGCTGTAAAATATCACTGTCCTCTTTGCCAGACCATTTCCGATTTAGTACACCAGCCATTTTTTAAGTATTATAGGTGTTGAATTTATTGACAGAAGCCTTTTTTTATTTACAAAGTCAACTATTTAAAATAAAAATGAAATTAAAGAAATATTTTTAAAAATTCTCTCAATATAAAAATTGCATTTTATTGATATTTTTGAATCAGGAATAAAAATATTTTGTCAGAAAGGACTAATAGTGCTTAAAAAATGCTTAAATTTAGGGATGTATGAAATATTTAGAATCTTATTTAATAGAATAAGACTTCTCTTTCAGCCTTGTTTAGGGTTCTTTGAATATAAGCCTCTAATTTAATATTCTTTTATACTGTTCTGTTTGCCTTTCCCTCTATTCAAAAATAAGAAAAAATAAAAAAAGAAACCATTAGCATTTCAAAGAAGACAAAATTGTATGACAGGGACCAATATATGTGTTGTTCAAGTTGGATATTTATTTCTTCAGTAAGTTATTTATCTACTTTAATTTCTTTCCTTTTTAACGTTAATAAGTTTTTGATGCTTGAATTATTTTAGATTGTTATTTTGGATGAACCTACTGCAGCCATGGATTCACCAAGCCAAAGAATTGTTTGGGATGCTCTGCTATCAGAGAAGAAATATAGAGCCATTTTCTTAACATCTTCTCAGTTCAAAGAAGCTAATGCCCTTGCTGATAAAATTGCTGTTATTGACAATGGAAAACTAAAATGTTGTGGATCTCCCTTGTTTTTGAAAAAGACTTATGGTATTTTATTGTTTATTAATTGTATGTGTTAATTTCTTTCCCAGATTTGTAACAAGGACAAATTACCTTTTTCTTTCCAATGATTTGAAAAGTGGCTGATGGTTTTTAATCATCAGAATAGACGAAAGTTCTGAAAAATGATACTGATTAAGAGACTTTTTTTAATAGACATAAGGTTGCCATGGGTAACTAAAATGTAACTATGTGAGCTGATGCATTTATTGTAGCTATTTTGAGGGGGGGGGGGGGGGATATTGATGCTTATATTTTCACCTTTTAAGCAACTATAGAATGGAGAGTTAAGTTGTTCCTGAATTAGTCTAGCTTAAATCTCATGCTAACACATTTCCCCATGTGATTTATTTTATTTTCGTGATGCATGTGTCTAAATCAGTGTTTCCCAACTGGTAGTCTGCAGACCACACGTAGTCCGCAATAGCCTCAGGAGTGGTCCGGCACCAAATATCAAAAAGTTGCCAAACAAACTGGGATTATGAAAGCAATGTTCATTGAACTACAAATAGATGGGCCGAATATATTCGATGACTATCAGGTGTTAAATTAAAATTTCTTAAAAGGTTAACATAATTATTTTATTATTGGAATATGATACAAAATAATTTGCATACCCCCGGAAGGTTTCCCCCCCCCCCCTCCGACTTGAGGAAGTGGGGATCCGCACATGGTTCAGTTTCTGGCTTAGTGGTCTGCAGACTTCTGTGGGTTGGGAACCACTGGTCTAAATGAAGAACTGGGTTGTAAAAGACAGTTTTGTTGAATAAAATATTCTTTAGGAACCTATACATGTATGTAATTGCAATTGTGATAACTATTATTGCTATTTACAAAACATGCTTCCTCTTTGTACAGCTATCAATATGTTCTAGATAATCTGCGTTTAATGGTTTACTGTTATTAGGATTAAGTACAGATTGTACTTGTAGGTAAAAATGTGGAAGGGTCTTGAAATATTTTCAAACTGAAACGGAAAAGATTGCTTTTTGTAGGATGTACCCCCCTTTCCCCCCCCCCCAAAAAAAAAAAAAAATTTTTAAAAAAATCCTTATTTTGCTGTTATATGTTAAATAAAAGTAGAATTGTGTTTACAGAAAAATCATATTTTCTGAAATGTTTTAATAACTTAGTTATACTTGATTATTAATTAATACTTGAAATCAAAAATAAAAATACCTTTTTTTACTAAATGGGATGTATAATTATCATCATTAAATTATTTTATTTTAATGATTCTTAAAAAACTAATGGGGATAAATTTTATAAAATAAATTTTTCTTTCAATGTTTGTAGTAAATGGTAAGATTATGTATCATTATGAATTTTTACGATGGAAACTGAAACTGTGTTTTTCTTTTGGCCAAGGAGAAAATTTTTTTTTTTTCTATCCCAAGGAAAATAGTTTGGTATTTTTTAAGATGGCAGATCTTAAAAATGTTGTGATCAAAAGTATTTTACAAAGAGCTAAGAGCAGTTACTTCTCATAATAATGAGAATTCTGAAATTTTTAATAATATGGATGTATTACACTATTTAATAAAATTATCACAAAATAAATTTGTGCAATATTGAAAGTATGCTGATTCTTCAAAATCTATAGCAAGTGGGTGGCCAAATGTTCATAGGCTGTTTGGTAGAATATAAATCTCTTATGGTTGAAAAGTTATCAGTAATTTCTTGTGTAACATTTTAGACTTAGGATTTTTATGCTATTTTTTTGTGATTTCAGGTGCTGGTTATCATCTAAACATATCGAAACAACCAGACTGTAATTCAGTTGTGGTTCTGAATGTGATCTTCTCAAAAATTTCTAATGCAGAGGTTGTCTGTAACACAGAGAATGAGCTGAAAGTAATCCTGCCACCTGACAGTAGTCATTTATATGCCACTCTTTTCAAAGAATTGGAAGAAAGGGATCTGAAAATAAATGATTTCACTGTCACTGAAACTGCGCTTGAGGACTTATACAAAAGGCAAGCATAAGTTCTGAATGTTCTCTGAGTCTAATTTTTACCACGTTTTTATTTACTCGCTTTCTTGTTTGTCCAGTACAAATCTTACAATCGATTTTTAACTAACTTCCCGACTAGCTAGACATTTGAAACTTTTAGAATAGCTCAGAACATGATGACAATGCATTCTTTTTATACTTTTAGCTGAAAAAAATCCGCAAGGTGGCACTTCGATCGAATTCAATGCTTGCACTTATGTATAACAGCGTTTGACGATTTTGAAAACAGAATACATGTGAATTTAGTTTGTTTACAAAAATATTGTGCGAAAAATGTAAATAAATTATAAAAGTTAGCAGTTTATAAAGTCAGTAGATAGTGGATACGACTAAAAAGTTATTAAAATTAAATAAAATAAAGTGAAAAAGAATAATTAAGTGAAGGTTTGTGCAATTAAGAGAGAAAAGGAGAGAAAAATACTCAAGTTTATATGATTCAACAGAAAATTTAAAAACGTGGTATATAAAAAGTTCTTTTTATCTTGTAATTATTTCATCTGTTTTGGTGTTTTTTAACTCTTATACTGGAATTTAATGTCAAATTATCTTTAAATCCTGGATATGTTAGAAAAAAAGAAACTGCTATTTTAGTCTGAACGATAATGGCACTGCTATAATTTTTAATGTAGGATTATATTCCTCAATAATGGTCCTTCGGAGAGAAAAAAAATTGTCCTGCATCGCAAGTTATAATTTTGGCAAACGAACCAAACCCAGTAGCAGTAAACATCTAAACAGAAAAGTATCAAAATGCATAAAAAAGGGGGAGGGGGTAAGCAACTGATAAGTAATCTGACGTTAATAATCTGCGGTAGTTTCGTTAGATGAGACTACTTGAAATATTAATTTTTTTTTCAATGCAGTTACAATTGGCAAAAATGGAAAACTTGCCATTCACAAATATCAAACTGTCATGAAAAGATTGTGCACTTCCTCTTTCCTCGAGGAATTCAACAATCAAGATTGACAATGAAAAAGTTGTTGTGGATCCATTCTAGCTTTTTCAGCGAATCTCCATTACCAAGAAATCGGACGAGGATGTGAAGAATTATATGCAATATGAACTGACTCCCTACCCCCTGGCATTCTTCAACAAAAGTGGAATGAGGAAGTGCAGAAAGTCAGCACTACACAAACTGTTTAAGCAAATTGATAAGGATGTTGATTTAACTACCTTTGAATTTGTTGTTGATGGGGGATTCCTAGTCTACAAAGTTATTTGGAAAAAAGAGACAACTGTATCAACCATTTGTGATGGTTATGTTAGATTTCTGAAGACCCATTATCATGGGAGAGGTTGTACAGTGGATTTTGATGGGTACACTAACACATGAGAGAGCACAAAAGCAGCTGAACAGAGTCAACGATATCGACTCAGGAGATGTGTGGACATCAATGTCAGTTTGGAAAGTGAAATTAAAGTCAAAACAAGACTATTTCCTGTCCAACTTTCATAATAAGAGTCAGCTGATAAACCTACTGATGATGCAGCTGCAGAAAAATGGGATAAATATGCTCTAAGCTTCAGGTGCTGACGTTGATATTGTGAAGACAGCTATCAACAAATCGCAAAATTCCTCAGTTGCTGTTATTGGAGTGGACGTCGACTTGGCTGTTCTCTTGGTAGCCAAAACCCCAACTGATCGCAATATTCTGCTGGTAAAACCTGGAAGAGGAAATGTCAAGACAAGTGTATATTCCTCACAACAGCTGCAACAGTAGTTGAAAATGAAGGACAATGTCCATTTGTTATTACTACATGGATTCACAGGCTGTGACACAACATCCGCAGCGTATCGCGAGAGTAAAGTCAGTTTTGTCAAAATCTACCAGAAGTACAAAATCATACAACGTGCAGCTGACGTGTTTGCCAGTGGTTCTTCTTCCCCTGACTCCATTGAGACAGCTGGGATCATGAGTACTCTCTCATGGTATGGCACTCTTGAGAAAAATCCCTCAACGAGTTCTGCTACAAATCATTTATCAAAGCAGCTGCAAACATGAAGCCTGATCTCTCAATTCTCACTCCAATTGAAGGAGCTGTTAAGCAGCATGCATTCCGGACGTACCACCAAGTACACCTGTTAGGGGAGGAACCTAATGGAATTGGGGATGGTAGAGCAGAAATGACCAATTAGTTCCAAAACTCTCAGAGTTCGATGCTGCCCGTGACGAAATCGTAATGATTTGTAATAATATAATAAAAGATATAATAATAAAAATGTGTTGTGTTTCAATTGCAATTACCTTTTTTCCATCGTTAAAGTGTTGTTATTCATCATGATACAAGTTACAGAAATTAAAACGCAACAGGCTCTCAACATACTCATTTCTAAAGGAACATCGAAATTGAGCGTATATGTTAGAAATACTATAACTTTTGATTGGTTGAAGATAAAGTGGCAAAATTCTATATCAAATTGAAGGAAATTTAATACTCTACAAGTTCATCTGTGACAATTTTTCTGAGAAACGATCGTGGGAAGTACTAGAAGCAAATGTTTGACAAAAAGAGTGAGGTAAAAATGATTTTTTCGAAAATTATAGATTTTTAATAACGTATATCTCGAAAACCGTTTGGAATTTGACAAATATGTATATTGACAATTTTATAGGAAATTTAATCAGCTTTCATTTTTATACTTAACATTTTTTTCTACAGTGTACCGTTTAAGAGATATAAGGGAAAAACCAAAAAATGGGACCTTTCCACCCCTCCCCCCTTTAGCTCACCCTTCAGGGGCGGGGACTTTTAGTATGTTTACATACTAACTACTCCTAACAAAGTCCTGAAGTCAAAAATTCTCGCATATTTCATGCACTCTACAATGCATTCATTGACTGGACTAACTAGAATTTTTAATGAAACAAGTAATGTTTTGGCAATATTTAACTGAGGGAGAAAAAGTAAGGATTTTAATCAACAATACCTTGGTACATGTTTAAAATCCCCAAACAACTGTTTTATAGTATTTATTTTTCTTCTTTTGTACATAAAATTCCACTGATATCTGAAAAGCTCAAAGTTCAATTCCAATGTTACTAATGTAGCAATCTGTATCTAATAGTGTCTAAAAAGCAGCAGTTTAAAATAAATCAACGCTGATGTGTTTCTGAATGGAAGTAATTCTTCCTCCATAAAAAGAGAGGTGTTGATAATTTTGAGATGTCCATTTGGAAGGGTTTTGTAGAAATACTGTAAAATTTGAATTGGCTGATTTACATTAAAGCTAGTTATATTGTGATTTAAATTGGATTTTTTTTTTTTTTTGGTCATCCCGTTTTAATTATTTATTCATTATTATAGAGTAATATAATTTTAAATTAAGTAAAATAAAATTTTAAAAAAACTGCTGATTCAGTGATGATAAAAGTATTTTTGAAAATATAAACAATGCTATTGTTAAATGCTGTGTCAGTTTAGTCAATTCAGGAAGTCTTTTTTTTTTTCTTTCTTTCTTTAAAACTCATAGCTAACTGAAATCATAAGACTATTTTAATTTTATTTTTTTTTTAATAATTTGTCTGCACAATGTACAAAAAATTTTCAATATTTCTGTTAAGTAAAGGGTATTTCTTCGGCATTTTTTTCTTTGATTCAGACTATCAGATTCTATAAACAATGTAGTTATACATTATTATGTCATACTTGGTTTTGAAATTTGCTTTGGATTTTTTATCTAAAACAAGTTAAGAAATTATTCATAAGTGTTCTGCTTAAAATATATTATTAATATTAGTTTAAAATTTTTGTGCTGTGATATTTGCAAATAAAATTAAATAAATATTCTCTGAGTAATATTCTTTCCAAAATATATATTGGCAATTTTTCTAAAAAAGGGAATGTCCCCTGTACTTCATGTGTGTATGTCGTAATTACCGTATGTTAAACTCACTAATACTCTTTTTCAGTGTAATAGTTGATATTCATTATTAATTACTTATCTATCTTTATGTCTTATAAAAATGGAGGAATCATATAAAGTATTATCTGAAAACCCGCACTTCACTACGGAGTGCATTCAAATTAAGTACAACGGTCAATGTATGCAATTAATGCCAAAATATATATATATATATATAAACTAAACACACGGTGCAACAGTCCGATGTGGACCAGGGTCGGCAGTACCCATCTCCGCTTTCTTGACCTTGGGGCTTGGGGTGCCATACAGTATATGTCTTAGTCAGGTGGTCAACCTTATGTGGAACCCCCAGAGTTTAGTTCCCAAGCATGCTTGGTCCTCATTTTATCGACCCACTCAAGGGATGAAAGGCTGAGTCGACCTTGCCCAGTCGCAGGGTTGAACCCTGGACCTGTGGGGTGGCAGCTTGACGCTTTTAACCACTATGCCACTGGGTTTTTTATATATATATATATATATATATATATTTCTATTTATAATAAATACAATTATCAATGTATGCAATTGATGTAAAATGTCCAATCATCTGCCGTATTAGCAAGAAGAAAAAAAAATTTTTCTCTAATTCGTTGTTATGCATGTGATGATAAATTAATTTAAAGTACCAGAAAAAGAAATCACTTGATCAGCATTTAATAAATTAAATTCTAAAAATTAATCTTTAAAAATTGACCAAAAATCAGAAAATGGAGGTAAAGATTCGAAAAAGATTTCATTTTAAAGGAATTTTTATGATCTTTCTCGTGATATAAATTTTATAACCCTCAAATTATTATTTTAAATGCAAACTTACAAAAAGTAAAAAACCAGTTTAAAAATTTAATTTTAAAAAATCTAAGAAGATTTTTTCAAAAATCTTTCTTAGTGCACCCTTACACTATAAGAAGAATCCCCATGCAAAATTTCAGCCCTTTAGATCCAGCGGTTTGGTCTGTGCATTGTATGGCACTCAGTCAGTTCCAGAACTGTTTTATATATATAGCTTAAGATATTTCTTTTTCATGTTTTACTACACATCTACACTTTCATGTTTTACTACACATAATTAAATTTTACATAACTGATTCCTAACAATTTTTTTTATATTTAAAAATAGTTTCTCATAAGTGTAGATATTAAATAATATGAAATTAAGGATTACACATTTTATAGAAAATTTTCCATAGTCTTGAACAGGGCGTGAAGATTTCTATCCAAACCGGGGAGAGGAGGGACTGCTGTCTCTGATAAAGTTCCTTTGTGGATTGAATCCAAAGGATCAAAATTTTTTTTTTTTTATCGTTCTGAATTTATCCGGCTTGGAGCAAAAATATTTTAGTCCTGAAATTTTACTCCAATTTTAAAAAAAAATATTTTTTTTTGCCGAAATCTGTTTCATCATTCTAAAATATGATTTTAGGATCTCGTCACTATTTGTGTTATCTAAGGTGTTTCTTTTAACGTGTACTACCCAGTTTCCCAGAAGTAGGAAAAAAGGCAGGATGATAATGGAATTCAGCGCTATTTTCTTTTTGTATTCAAAATTAAAGATAAATACCATGTCCTGAAGAAATATATTATATTTCTTACAAAATATATTAATGCCTTGTATACATGAAATTATATGTACCTATGCAAATGAAAAAAGCCAATATTTTGGAAACTAATAAAAGTTCATGTAGCAAATTTTACACATGTTATTTGCATTTCAACTCAAAAACAGCTTTGAAAAAACACTGTTGTGAAAAGAGTCCTTCTAACTCTGAACAAATTATGCAAACCAGTTGAATCTGTAGGCTTGATTTTAGCCTTGTTTGATTTAGAATGAAAAAATACACAAAATCAGATACCTAAATCAAGACATTTGTTAAAAACCTGAATCTTGAGAACTTTTTGAAAATTTTGCATTGAATTTCACTATTTTCCCACGGCCACATTTTGATGGCCAGTGAACTCGTTCTTCCACTAGACAAGAGCTATTTTTGTGCCAAAGTTGATCTCTCTACCTCAATCTATTCAAAAGTTATTGTGCTAGACATTAGATATATAGATCTATATATCTACACATACCAAAAAATGATAAAGTTTATTAGGTAACCCTGGTATCTAGGATGCTTGAAACAATATTCAGTATAGAAGTATCCTGAAAATTCGAAAATTTTTAATTTTAGCCACATCGGAATAGCTTAATAATCTTTCAAAATTCACTAAAGAGGAAAAGGAGCAAAATCGTTTTTTTGAGACATATTTTGTTCCAAATTGGAACAAATGAATTTCTCTGGGTCGGATAAATATCCAGAATGATAAAAATCATTTGGAGCAAAATCAAATCCATCTGATAATAATTGTTTCATTTCGATAAATAAATAAAAATTTCAGGTAGTCTCTTCTAACAAAACTACTGTGAATTATTAACGTAGGATTACTTATTGCTTACCTCTTTTATATGTATACAGTCGAACCCTGTTATAATGAACTTCAGGGGACCAAAGGTTTTGTTCGCTATATCCGAACCGTTAAGAAAAATGTTAGAGTTCACAAAATGTATAACTCATTAGTTGCTATGTGTATTCAATAATGATATATTAAAAAGAATGATAAAATCTCTTAAAAATGATCATTAATGAATTAAATTGACTAAAATTGATTACATTAAACTGACACAATACTAGCTAAATTAACTAAAAATGAGGACAAATAGATATAAATTAATTTTACCTTCAATTGTTGCTCACTATTTTGATACAGAAATAATCAGTAATTTTCTGCTGACGTGATGCCGATTTCAAAAACATTTTATGAATTTTGTTCTCCAATACATCAAATGACTCCAACACCCTTTCTTCCACTGTTTGTGTAGACAAAAACATTAATTAGACGCATCGCTGCTGTAGCATCTGAGATGTTAGGGATTTCATCATTTATGTGCTCCTCTTCATCAGCATCATATGCAAAATCTTCGATTTCAGAATGATTCATTTTAATTTTTTCCACAATATCTTCATCAGTCAGATTTTCACATGTAATGACTTCATCATCACGTTTCGAACAATTGCATGTCACAATTTGAGAATTAGGAAACTTTGTGCTTTTCTATCCACATCGTGATAGGTAAATCTTCATAATCTTCTTCATCAACATTCTTAAAAAGTTTTAAAATAAAAAATAAAAAAATCAGTAGTCGACTGAAAAAAAAGGTTCGTTATGGCAGATTCTTAAGATTTCGGAGGTTTGCTATAAAAGGATAAATTAGCACTATGTACAATAGGAAATCGGCGGGACCAAAATTTTCATTCGTTATATTCGGGTGTTCGTTATATACCAGGTTCGCTATAACGGGGTTCGACTGTATATGTATCTGTATATATATACGTATGTCTATATATATATATATGCATTTATGTATGTCAAAATTTTGATGCATCTTGGTACTTTTCTGTTTAACTTGTCCAAGCGATAGACTGCATTTGGCATGCTGCCAAAATTATAACTTGCGAGGATGAATGTATGGACAGTTTTAGCATCTGGAATTTTTCTTTCCACAGGACCGTTATGGAGGAACGTAATCCTAAGTTAAAATTTGACTTGAATTAATTCAATATTCAATAATTGGAACTTTTTATTTCATTCATATCCATTTTAAGCCCTGGTTTTGAATCAGTTTTCATTTTACTGAAACGTCATTTATTTCTCTTTTGTAGAATAATTACTAAAAATTTTGACTCAAGTGATGACTTCAAAGACCCTCAAATTAGGGAAAGTAAGTACCTTTCCTGTAATTATTCTCTTTATTTTCTTACTAAATGTGTCTCTTTTTTTTCTTTCTTTTTTGTGAGTTTTATAAGTAAAATAAAGATTTCTTTTCTTGAAATGACATGATTCTTGGCATTTAACATTATCCTTTGATTTATCAATACTGATAGGGAATTGAAGAAAATTCAAGAAATTCAAGCATCAGGCTTTTATTTGTTCAAGAGTACCAACTAAATACATGCTTCGTGCAAACGATGAAGCAGCCAGGTGGCACTACCAGTATGCCAAAAAAATATATATATATAATTTCAATTTGCAACAGGAATGTTATATTTAGTTCACTTTTCATGCAAAAAGTTAATCCTTGTTTATAATACAGAGGCTGTTCACACATTTTTTAGACGATGTATATTGTATTCACAAAACTAAATTACATAAAATTCTTGTTTTAAATGTTCTATTTGACATCCCTTATTCTGAACTATCTTTCGACACCGCAATTTCCAGGATAATAATGCCTTTTGAACAACGTTTTGATAATGCAGATTTTAAAAGTCCGAAAACACAAAAATCCATAGGTGATACATCGGGAGATTTAGTAGGGATATCAGTGAAGGGTATGGCCTTGATACCAGGTTTTTGTTCCATTTCTTTTAGGAAATTTACAGTGGATTTTGATGTGTGACTGCTAGCTTTGTCCTGATGGAGTCTCACAGATTGATGGCACTGTGGGTAAAGCGATGGTATTTCATTCAGAAAAATTGGCGATAAAATATGTTCCTGATAGTATTTGAAGTTAATCTTGACATTTTTTTCCACTCTCTTTATTTTTAATTTGCCATTATAAGAAAAACCAGCAACAATCATGAATCCCTTAGAAAAACTTTCTTTCGATTCTTTGAACCATGTACTTAAATTTTTTTCTCCCCTTTTATGATAATAAATGGCTCTTTTTTTGTTGCAATCATTTAAATACACCCATTATTCATCTATTGTGACAATTTTTTTCCATTTTTCTTTGGATAAGTGTTTCTCATATAGAATTCTGCAGCGTGTCCTGCGTTCAGCGATATGATTTGGAAGAAGACGATGCACATTGCGTTTTTTTTTCGCTTTCTTAAGATTTAAATCAATGTTTATCATTTTGTTTACAGTGGACACCGAGCATTTTAATGATTTTGCAACTGTCCTTTGACTAGGAGGATTTTCTTTTAACATTAAACAACGTACCTTTGCAATAGTCGAAGATGTCCGTTTTTTCCTTGGATACTTGTTTGGAATTTTTGTCCCACTTGAGGCTTCAATTTGACGTTTTTTTTCCTTTCTTGTTGACGATATTACCTATCGACGCTTTAGATATCACAAAACCATGACTCTCATGTCGTTTTTGGATAACGGAGTATGCATATTTCTCTTCGGAAAGAGCATAAATGTAGCCTTCGAACCACTGCTTTGTTAAAAACGCCATTTTGAATAAAAACAAAACTTTCAAGCCGCAGACGATAATTTTGACTTTTAAAAACATAGTACAATTGCAATTATTTCTTTTGCAGCAAACGATTTTTTATTACCGCTTACCAAAATCGTCTAAAAAATGTGCGAACAGCCTCTGTATGTACAAAAATTTGACTCATCATTTTATTGCAGGAAACACTCATTCTTCTTCATATTTAACAGATTTGTTTCTGCTAATGGCTACTGTATGCACTAGGAATAATGCAGTAGAACATCACAAGATTTGTACTACAATAATTTAAGACTTTTGTGGACAAAATAAGCAGGACCTAGAATGTGATCATAGAGAAGAAGTCTTTCTTACATTCAAAACATAGTTTTTACAAGTAGTATCCTGTGCAACTTAATCAGGGGGAAAAATTAAAATTTAATTCAGAAGATGGCCTTAATAACTTTTCAAACTCTAGTGGAACCTCACAATTTGTTAGATTTTCTCTAACAATCTCTTTGGTGACTGCTGCATGCATCCCATTAGCCTCAGTCAGAGTTTAATATCTTTACATTAGACATTTTTCTGATCAAATTATTACTATCAGTTACTTTGTGAACATTATTTTCTCTATGGTGTATTTTTCTTTTCTATTACTTAGTGTTAATTTAGGTGGTGCAGTGGTTTGCCCCACGGGTGTTCTCTAAGTGCCTTCACCACCAGGTTGTCAATTCGATTCCCGCTTGTCCAAGGACAATGCCGAGGCTAGGGAATTATGTTGGCTCACCCATATGGTGCTCCCTAACTAAAGAAGCCAATGATTTCACAATGTGGATGGATGTATGTCGTAATAGACAAAGTACCTGCTGCATTGTAAACATTAACAACTGAGTGTCAAATCGCTAAGTGCCATAAATATTGAGGAGTTGAAAGAAGTTAGGGGTTTCATGTTTTAAAGTAATTTCAAGACTGTTGTACGCTATTCTAGTTTAACTAGTCTCCAATACAGTAACCAATTCCAGTTTCTGTAATATGCTAAATTTTCCTTTTCATCTCTTTTACTTGATGTTATCATCAAAGCCACAAATGTTAATGTGTTGGGAGCAGATGGAAGTTTCATTGGCTACCCAGTGATAACTATTTAATAACTGAGATAACCTAAGAAGTGTCAAAGTTTAAGTTAAAAATATTGCTATACAAATAAGAAAGAGGTAAAACTGTGGAAATGTTAATTTTGAGTTTTTTGTTGCTTCCCAGAACATATACCTAGGTTAGTAAGTGGTATGTCCTTCTATGAGGTCAGAGAGGATGGAGAGGGTACGATCCTCCCAGATGTCACCCCTGGGGTTGCTCAGTCAAAATTGAGGTGGCACCTGGTTAAATCAGACTCCAACCCTTGTGGTGCCATTATAAACTGGAGATGCACCCCTCAGCCCACTAGCGTATATGGACCTGGTCTGGAATAAATTCTGGCCAGGGGACATTAAAAACAATAGTAAGGGATATGTGCATAAAATGACTTGAATGATTTCATATTAGAAACAACAATGCATATTTTTATGCAATGTGTTTAAAATTTTCAGTTAAATGATAAAAAGTAATTATATTTTTCTTAAATAATCATGATTAATTTTTTTTATGATAACAGAAAACCTGGTATTTCTTACTTAAATTTATTAAAAAATTATGAGATGATGGATTAGCATTAGCTCCTAAAAATTAATTTGGATCTTTTAGGAGCTAATGCTCATAATATTCTCTAAATTGGTTTCTGTTCATTTTAAGAACAGCATTTTAGGCAAACTAGCACATGTTAACTTTTGCTGTTCAATTACTGATTTCAGGTGTTTCCTATGTTTTAAATTGTTGTAACCATATTTTTTTTTTCATTGTTTCTTATTAATTTATTTTAACTGATGTTTTAACGTATAGATTATTAATTTAAATTAATTTAGAAAATCTTAAGGATTAACGTTAGATTGAGGTGCGTTGTGAAAACCTCAAAAAAAATAAGAATTTAATTTTAACCGCAATAACCAAGTTCTAAAGGGAGTAGCGAGTATTTTAACGATTCTGTAATTAACCAAAAAAAAAAAGAAATAACTAAAACTTACTCTTCAATAAAGAATTGACGACGAGACACAAGCTTAGGGGTAAAACACAAATTTTATTTAAATATTAACTTCTTATTACTCTTATCGTAATCTCTAACAAAAATTAAAAACTTGACAAGTAAGAGGCACAATTCCCCGATGACACACATATATATATATATTATTTTTTTTTTAAATTAATAAATTAAACACATAACGAAATAATAAAACAAAAATTAGTTGGTGGCTGGTTAGAACCCAAAAAAAAAATCAAATAAAAAAAAAAAATTTAAAAAAACGATATAAAACCTTAATAATAATAAAAAATCAAATAAAATGCATATTACCGGTTTAATGACTGCAGTCTAGAAAAAATAAAGTAATGAAATAGGAAAGAAAGGCCATAAGGAAAGATTAAAGTTTAGGGGAGTTTAAGGGAGGGCATGCCCAATTTAAAAAGGTTATAGGCCTCTTCGTGAATTCAAGTCCTCCATCATCTTGCAGGAACGCATCTTTTTCTCCATCAGGGAGTCAAGGGGGCGACTCTGCTCTCTCAAGGTAAAAATCTGTCTCTCTCTCCACGACTTTTTTTGTTGTCAACTCCGGAGCCACTTTTTCACTTGAAACATCCACGTCGAAAAAAGTAGTTCTTGCTTCTCCTTCTCCTATTGGGGAGTCTCGCCAAGCCTCTGTTTGTATCCTTGCGCGTCACAGACGTAAACAACCCCTTTCGCGGAATCTCAATCTTCGGTGGTCTTTCTGGTGAGTCAGGGATTTGCTAAAAGCATTAAAATTCCGATGTTCTGGTGTTCTAATCCCTGAGATCATGGGAGAGTTCACGGATTCACGACAAAATGGCACTGCTGAAAGTATTGAATTACCCATAGCTGGAAGGGACAGGATTGAAACGGAAAAAGGAGTAGCAACTTTAGAAAATATTTAGTTTTCTATTATTTAAAACAAAGGTTCTCCAGCCAATAAAATAAAATAAAATAAAAAAATTATAATATACCAGCCACCTAAATGATAGTAATAATAAATTCATATCTTAAACTTTTAAATGTCATTACACTAATTTCATGTATTTAAAACTTTAAATGTCAGCACAACAAAATCAGGGATTCCCAAAGGGGTCCAGGTGGATCCCTTAGGGGTCAATAGAAGTTTAAAAAGGGTTTATGGTATTCTAGGGGTCTATTGGGGGTCTATGATAAATTTTTCTATTTTAAAATTTAATTTTTTAGGAATGTAATTATTAGATAATATCCATTTTAATATGTATTAATACAGATTTGCATAGGGCGGAGTGATTCATGCAACTAAAGTCGAATGTCGTGACGCTTTTGTATATGCCTCGAATGCCATCGGCAGCTTTTATTTGTGTATCAACACTAGGCAGAACTGGGGAAATCCACTGGATCTTAAACAGCACATGGGTCCTCCTGATGCAACCAGTCAGATGCAGTTTCTTTTTTCTCTTGGTGATGTTTGTGCAAATACAATATGTGTTTCTGAAATCCTGTTTATATTTATGAAATTAAAAATGAAAATAGTACAAAAATAATAACACATAAACCTATTGAATCACTTTTTCTAATTTTTTATTCATATTCTTAGTGAAATTGTTATCTTTAAGTGTTTTATGTGCAATTATTAGCATTATAATTATGTTTTATATTGTGTATTATAGAGAAAAATGTGAGGGGATTGATGAAGCAAATCATTCTTTTAAAAGGGGTCTATGTAGGAAAAGGTTGGGTACCCTTGTTCTTAAATCTAAGGCTATTTCATTAAGGTATAGCTTAGTTGAAATCTAATTCGTTATTTTAGATTTATTACTTTAGACTTATTTATTGTTTTCAGGTGTAAAGAAAAGTTTCCGCTCTCTTACTAGAAAAAGAAATGAAGGTTTTGCTTTGTTTCATCAACATGTAACAGCTGTTCTTAAAAAACGTTTTATATTTTCCAAACGTAATACACTTTTGACTGCATCACAGATATTTATGTTGCCTATTGCAGTTATCTTTGCTATCCTTTTATCAAAGAGTATTTTTATTAATGATACCTCTGTTGATAGTTCAGAAGCTTTTGATTTGGGGAAATTTGAAAAAATTATAGTTGCATATGGAATTGATCCCAGCTCTAGTTACGCTATTAAATTGGGTGACACTTATGCTTCACTGTTATATAACTCAAGCCTATTGTACCTTGTAGATCTTGAAGATGAAAATTTCTTGACTCATCTTGTTAAACGAGCAATTGTAGATTTTACAATATATAAAACTGAGTATATCATTGGAGCAGTATTTTCAAAGGACTTTAACAAAACTCTAATAACTGGCTTTTATAATTCTGATGCCTATCATTCTGCTCCTATTTCATTACTGTATATTTACAATACGATCTTATCATATTACGCCGAAGGGAAAACTTATTCCTTTGTCATAAAAAATAAGCCCCTTCCATTCAAAGATAGAGATCAGAGATTAGTAAGTATTTAAAATTATTTTAGTATAAACATTTTTATATCATTACAATTATGAAAATTTAACACATTATTTGTCTTGTGAAATATGCATATTCTATGTAGACTCTTATTTACTAATGAATTTTATGTTAAAATTTGTAAAATGTTTTAATGTCTTGTCTATTCTTATATCCTAAAGGGGTTACATGAATAACTAACTTGGCATACTAGATTTTTTAATATGATGATCTGATTTATTTGTTACTAGTTTATGTCATTTTAACTTAGATTTATGAATAGGGACAGATTGTATTTTGCTAAGAAAAAAAAATTCTGAATTTTGTTTCCCCAGAATTTATGAATGATTTGAAAAATAAAAAGGCATCAAAATCTGTATAAAATCCCTTAGCATGATAGTAGAGTCACTATCCATCATTATCTGTTTAGTGCATTATCTATTGTAAGCATAAAATTGAAATATCCATGTCAAGTATAATGAGAGATTTAAAACTTGTGCATTAGATAGAGTATCACTGGTCGCAAAAATCATAAAATTTGCAAGTAGTCATGACAAGTAATAACTTTCTTTTTTTCTTTTGGTATGAGACAATATCTTTGATAAAAATGTAAATTGAAAAATTTATATTCTATAGAAGAAATTGTTATTGGAATTGGAATTTTACAGAATCTATTCTAAATAGCTTCTTTCCTAAAAAAAGTACCATAGTAAGTAGATTTTTAAAATTGTAAGCTAATCAGTTTTATTCTTATAAGTTTTATTCAGTTTTAATCTTACATAAATGTTTGTAAGTTTTATAATCCTTCTTCAATATATTTTATTTTTGATTTGGTGTAAACAATGTTGAACAGTTCTTTAAATAATCTTAAATTCCACCCCTCATCCACCCTTCCTTTTTTTATTTTTTCAAGATATCAATGAATGCTAAATAAATTGTGGTGTAACCAAAAAGTGTGGGTTTTTTAAATTTTCAACTGTAGATTGTTTTCACATAAATAGAATATTGAAATACCTAAAACAGGGGAGGGCAATTGTTTTGGCCTGGGGGCCACTTTGTGTAAGAGGAGATTAGCAGAAGGCCGCACCTTTTAAAATTATTGCATTTATTAGTTAACTTTGCATTTCAGAAAAGGCATAAATTGTATCATAAAAATCTATAAATTAAATAAATTATTGGCAGTTTTTCTGGCTGTCTTGTAGTTTTTGGCTGTCTTTGGTAGTTTTTCTGGGTGTCTTGACAGGTTGCATGTGGCCCGCGGGCCGCTATTTGCCCACCCCTGCCTTAAAAGATAAAATTTAACAATATTCAAACTACTAATATGAATGCTAAATAAATCAATTGTAAGTTAAATAGTGCATAAAAGAAGCATTTTATTTTGCTTTTACTTTAATAAATGTTGTTTTTACATGTGTCATAGTTAGGAACATTATATACTACCATAAAAATTTCATCTTTTCTTTATAATCTTTTCAATATCAGGGAAAATTCATCATCTCTATAAGTTTTCCTAGTTTTCACTTCTCTATATTAGTTACCATGCAGGGAATTGAAAGAGTTGGGTTAGTCTAAAAAAAATCCCCAAATTTCATAATTTTTTTCATTCAGTGAAATTTAAATAAAATTTTGGATTCTTTTGATTTTAATATAATTTAAGAACTTAGTATAAATGATTGTGCAAATCACTGTAGTATTGATGTATTAATATATATTGATTTAAGTCAAAAATTGAAGAAAAATTATCTTATATCATGAATTTTACTGTTTTGGGTCCAGTAGACACCTTGATTAAAGCTTTTTACATTTTAGCCTTTAAAAAGCCAAATCTATTTCAAAATTTTCAGTTATCTTAGTTTTTTACTATGTGCATCAATAATATAGTATTTTTTATATAAAAATATTAAAGTTCCCATCACATGATTCCCATGATGATTGTTAATTTACATTTACAAAATATACTTTAAAACTTTTATTGTGCTTTTAAGAGAATCATAAGGAAAAACTAATATTCATTTATATTTTATCTGTGAATTTTCAGGATTGCATATCATTTTTATTCCTTTTTGTTATCATTAGATTTAGTTCATAATTAATTATACTTCAGATTAAAACTAAACCACTAATTTTAATGCAATACATTTAATGAAAAACTATCTTTCAGTGTTTAAAAAATTTGGTACTTTCATTTTTTTATTCATTCAAAAGATATTACATTGAAAATTTTAAATGTTAATTTATCTTTCTTGTTCAATAATTCAAAAAACTAAACATTTCCCTAATCATATTCAAAAGTATGTTTATTAGCATTTTTTTTACTGAAATGAAAGTTATAATGTCTGAGGTCAAAAGTAATTTTAAAAGTTTAAAATTGCCTAATGCATTCTGTTTCACTTTGGGGTAAAATATTGGATTGAAGTTTCAAACCACAGTAGGACTGTGGTAAAAATATATATAAAAATATCACTCTCCTAAAATTTTATTCTTGAACAAAGCTTAGCAACTTATATTGCATTTTGATCACATATAACCTATATTAGAAAAATTGATTAGATATCTCCTTCTTAAAAAGTTTTAATGAAAATTTCAATGACTGCTTATAAAATAATTTTCAAAAGTAATTTAAAATCCATAAATGTAACTATAATTATTTCATAGTAATTTTATTCAGCCACACTTTTACCATCAAAATATGTTAAAAGTATTTAATCTAAAAATATGGGTTATACTGTTAAACGTTATGTTCCATCAATTAAGCAAAGTTATCGATAGTAACTATTTATTTCATAATGTTGAGGTAATATATATTCTGTTTAAATTTTCTGTTGTCCTTGACATTTAGCTTATAAAAAGTTTTTTTTCCCCTTAAATTATTTTCATATGGACTTTTTAAAAATCGTTTAACCTTACTTATAAAGCAAGCACAAGGGTAGGGGTGATTTCTCTAACGAAACCTGCACATCCAAAAGAATTCTAGCATTCTATTTCATATGATAAACTTTGCTAAGAATGTGTAAAAATAGAGTAGTATTGAAAACAAAAGATACTAAGAATTGTTTTGATGTTGCTGTTCTTATGTAAAAAACTAGCTGAAAACCCGTACTTCGCTATGGAGTACATTCAAATTAAATACAAAGGTAAATGTATGCAATTCATGCCAAATATATATATATATATATATTATATGAGAAATACGACGATCAATGTATACAATTGATGTAAAATATATATATATTTATAAGAAAATCGTAAAGGATAATTTTATAGACAAAATAATGTAGAAGAAAATATTCAAATTAAATCTAATATAAAGAATACTAAAGAATATAGTACAGTTTGTAGAACATTTCTTTTACTGTATTTTAATATTTTTTTGGATAATGTCCAATCGTCTGCCGCATTAGCAAGGAAAAAAAATATTTTTTGTTTATTTAGTTGTTATGCACGTGACGATAAATTTATTTAAAGTACCAGAAAAAGAAATCACGTGATCAGCATTTAATAAATTAAATTCTAAAAATTAATCTTTAAAAATTCACCAAAAATCAGGAAATGGAGGTAAAGATTCGAAAAAAATTTCATTTTAAAGGAATTTTTAGGATCTTTCTCGTGATATAAATTTTACAACCCTCAAAGTATTATTTTAAATGCAAATGTAAAAAAAGCAGCTTAAAAATTTAATTTTAAAAAATCTAAGAAGAATTTTTGCAAAATCTTTCTTAGTGCACCCCTACACTATAAGAAGAATCGCCATGCAAAATTTCAGCCCTTTAGGTCCAGCTGTTTGGTCTGTGCGTTGTATGTCAGTCAGTGAATGAGTCAGTTACGGAACTGTTTTATTTATATAGATTAAGCAGTGAAAAGATGGATTTTTCTGGTGAACTTTTTAATTGATTTTACTTATCAGCATTTTTTTTAAATGTTTATTTTATTCTGCCATTTTTTTTTTTCATGCTGTTCATATTTAATTACGGTTGTATTTTTTTTTATTTTTTTTCCTTCCTAGTTTGCCACAGACTTTGGTCTTGAATTGCCTTTCCACTGGTCTGAAGATTTCTTGATAGGAATGGCATTACTCATGAGCAGCTTTGTTGTTTTACTGGCTATTGAGAGGTCTTCAAATTTCAAATTGCAACAAAGGATAAGTGGCTTGGATGCTTTTGTGTACTGGTTTTCAACTTTTATTTACGATTATTGTGTTTACCTCATCCCATGCATTTTGGTGATCATAGTACTGTGTATTTTTGAAGTTCCATGCTTATCTGAAGTTACTGAACTTGGTGAGTTCCTTTTATAGTTACATTTACTTCTGTTTATAGCTGTAATTAATATGTATGAAACTTGTTTATTTTTATCCTTTGCTTCTTGACTAATAGTTCATATCTCATATTTAATACTTTTTTTTCATGAAAATTTATCTTTTTTCATTTGCACAAATAGGAAATTGGGAAATATTCATATTTTAAATTTCAGCTGTCTATTTAAATAATATTTATGAATTTGCTAATTTCCAATTCTAACCATTGATAATTTTTCCTAATAATGTAGGTTTCAAAGGTAATGAATTATATTTTTCCAAATTTATTATTTTTTTCTGTATAAAAATTATAGTCATTAGCAATTTTCAATTCTGTAAAATTAACAAATATTGTTAAGCTTTGTTCACATATATATGTAAGTATCAAAAGTACTAGTTTCAATTAATTTTGAAATGATCAGAAAGCTCAATACACTGATGACATTCATTAACAACAAATATCATTTAATGGTGATAGTTGATGGTAATGCATTGTGATCTATCAAGCCAGTGATTGGTCACTTGTATTGCTTGTGAGTTTGCCTTTGCATTTCATTAGGCCTAAAATTTTGAGGTAAACTGCACACTTAAAGCTTTAGGGAAAGAGCAACTTATTTATCAACAGTTAAGAAAACTGTAACTTTTTTTTTGTCTTTCTTGTCTTATTATAAAAAACTAAACTCATGGCGCAACTGCCCACTGTGAACCAAGGCCGGCAGTGCCCATCTCTACTTTCTTGACCATGGACTTGGAGTGCCATACAACATATGTCTCAGTCAGGTCAACCTGATGTGGGACCCTCAGAGTTCAGTTCCCAAGCATGCTTGGTCCTCATTTTATCGACCCACTCAAGGGATAAAAGACTCAATCAACCTTACCTAGTCGCAGGATCGAACCCTGGACCTGTGGTGTGGCAGCTTGAAGCTTTTTAACCACTACGCCACCAGTTGTTTTGTCTTATTATAACTCAGTCTATATTTACAAGGTAACGTGTAACTGTACCAAAGGAGGAAGTAGGGGCAATTGTTGCCCCCACCCCCATCCCAAATTTTAAAAAAAAAACTGGCATATATTTTTTTCATAGCCAAAAATTATGTAATTGCATACCTAATACTAAATGAGTTTAATTTAAAATGAGAGGATTCTTATTTCTTTTATATATACAGTGGAATCTTGATCCATCATTCCCCGAATCATCGTTTTCCTGTATGTGTCGTTTATTTCAACTGGTCCCAATGATCCTATCTCTTTGTTATGTTCCCGCATTTATTGTTCAGATCAGTCGGTCCCTTGAAAAATGATAGAGCAAGATTCCACTGTATGTATATATAAAGAGGCTGTTCACACATTTTTTAGACGATGTATATTGTATTCACAAAACTAAATTACATAAAATTCTTATGTTTTAAATGTTCTATTTGACATCCCTTATTTTGAACTATCTTTCGACACCGCAATTTCCAGGATAATAATGCCTTTTGAAGTGTCAGAAGATGTATTCTATCCCATTCCTCCTGAACAGCTTTCCAGGGTCCTGTAAGGGTTTTGGGACGACGTTTGGATAATGCAGATTTCAAAAGTCCGAAAGCACAAAAATCCATTGGTGATACATCGGGAGATTTTGTAGGGATATCAGTGAAGGGTATGGCCTTGATACCAGTTTTTGTTCCATTTCTTTTAGGAAATTTACAGTGGATTTTGATGTGTGACTGCTAGCTTTGTCCTGATGGAGTCTCACAGATTGATGGCACTGTGGGTAAAGCGATGGTATTTCATTCAGAAAAAATGGTGATAAAATATGTTCCTGATAGTATTTGGAGTTAATCTTGACATTTTTTTCCACTCTCTTTATTTTTAACTTGCCATTATAAGAAAAACCAGCAATAATCATGAATCCCTTAGAAAAACCTTCTTTCGATTCTTTGAACCATGTACTTAAATTTTTTTCTCCCCTTTTATGATAATAAATGGCTCTTTTTTTTGTTGCAATCATTTAAATACACCCATTATTCATCTATTGTGACAATTTTTTTCCATTTTTCTTTGGATAAGTGTTTCTCATATAGAATTCTGCAGCGTGTCCTGCGTTCAGCGATATGATTTGGAAGAAGACGATGCACATTGCGTTTTTTCACTTTCTTAAGATTTAAATCAACGTTTATCATTTTGTTTACAGTGGATACCGAGCATTTTAATGATTTTGCAACTGTCCTTTGACTAGGGGGATTTTCTTTTAACATTAAACAACGTACCTTTGCAATAGTCGAAGATGTCCGTTTTTTCCTTGGATACTTGTTTGGAATTTTTGTCCCACTTGAGGCTTCAATTTGACGTTTTTTTCCTTTCTTGTTGACGATATTACCTATCGACGCTTTAGATATCACAAAACCATGACTCTCACGTCGTTTTTGGATAACGGAGTCTGCATATTTCTCTTTGGAAAGAGCATAAATGTAGCCTTCGAACCACTGCTTTGTTAAAAACGCCATTTTGAATAAAAATAAAACTTTCAAGCCACAGACGATAATTTTGACTTTTAAAAACATAGTACAATTGCAATTATTTCTTTTGCAGCAAACGATTTTTTATTACCGCTTACCAAAATCATCACATGCCTGTATTCAGTTATATCCAAAGTGAAAGTTTATAGCCAAAAGATCAATATGTTCCAAGCTGTGCGTAAAAATACATTTCAAAATTTACTGCCCTAAAATTTTACATTTAATTGGAAAATATACACACTCTTAATAAAAAATACTTTTAGATATTCAAAATTATTTTTATTGTTAAAAAATAACTCATATGACTTAGTAGTTTCTTTTAATAAATTATAATTACTGTCAGTAATAAAATGAGAATAAATGAGAATACTGTAATAAAATGAGAAAAAAATATAGCATCGAATTTTTGTTATGGATCATATCATTGATAAAAACTATTTTAAGGCTAAAGACATAATCAGAATCTTCAGTTTCACAGTTTCAAAAAGCAGGAAAAAACCAAATCTCTTAAAAGTTTTCTGCAATTTCCGATTTTAACTGAACTTCTATTAACGTTTTAATTTATTTCAAGTTAAGTTGGAGGGGGGGGGGGGGCACATGCCTGTATCCAGTTATATCCAAAGTGAAAGTTTATAGCCAAAAGATCAATATGTTCCAAGCTGTGAGTAAAAATACATTTCAAAATTTACTGCCCTAAAATTTTACATTTAATAGGAAAATATAAACACTCTTAATAAAAAATACTTTTAGATATTCAAAATTATTTTTATTGTTAAAAAATAACTCATATGACTTAGTAGTTTCTTTTAATAAATTATAAGTACTGTCAGGGCTAACAAGAAGATTTGATGGGCCCAGAGTAAGGCCTATTTGAGGCAGGTAAGAGTCTTATACAGGCCCTATGTTGGCTCTCTTAACATCAGGAAAGCTAATAATTAACAAATTATGTTTGCTTCTTGTCACAACAATTAGTTACACTCAGTGGGGGGGAATCTTTGTTCTTACATTTATTTCAAAGAGTTACACTTTTTTAAAAAGTTTCATAGCCTTTTAAGGTACGTTGATTTTGCCAAAAAGTTCACATTCAAAAAAATATTTTTGATGAGGGAGGGGTAGAAATGATTCGGTTAACTTATTTGTTGTAAATGAATGTACTCAAATAGTGATTTTGTTTTTGAAAATTGTTTTCAGCTTTCAAAACAACTTTCAAAGTTTCAGGTGTGATAAAAGAATTATTTCAAGTCATGTGAAATGGACTTTGTTAACCTTTCATATTTTTATATATGATAATTGTATAATGAAATAAAATAAGGCATTATTCTTAAACATGCAAATATTTAATTCTGTAAAATCCTATTTAATGTGTTTTGTGAAATGCAGATGATAAATTTCAAAAAATAAATTAAATAAACACATTTTTTAACAGGAAAAAAATTACAATTATTTTTTCCCAAAAAAATTTTTTGTTTTATAATTTCAAATTTAAATTACAAAAGATTCTTTTTTTTAAGTAAAACATCCCTTTCTTTTCATTAACATAATGTTTTTATTAGAGGTGAATTATAATGCTTCTTTTTATATGTGCTACATATTAATAATTTCATTATTTAATAGGTCCTTTGGCACTTTTGTTCTTACTACATGGATTATCAGCTCTACTTTTTACTTATTGTTGTACATTTTGCTCAAAGTCAGCATCTGCTACCTATATTGGAATTTTTCTTTATTATGTAATAGGTGAGAATATTCTCTTCTAAGTTGACAACGTTATTTTTCTTGTGCATTTTTCTTGAACTGAAATATTTCTGATAATTCAACATATACAGTATTGCTGTTGCTATAATACGGTACAACCTCCCAAATCCGGAATGCCAATTTCGGAAAATGGCCAATTTTACTTTTCTATTTCACCGATAGATGTTGCTACCAAAATGATCGGTAAAAAATTGCGCTTCCTCTCAAGGAAGTGACAGCAGCGATTTTGAGGGCTGTTAGGAGTAAGCGCCATTTTATCGGCATATTTTACTTATAAAGATCGCTATCCCTAACTTTGATTATATCCCGGCAACTATGCGCAAATAAAGGCACCTAAACATATAAAAACACCTATTATTTCCTTTTAATTTATGTGTCCTCATGTTGGCTTTGCCGCGGAGTGCGGGAGTTTCGAACTTTAATTCGTAAATAACGCAATGTTGGAAAATGACGTCATCGTCATTTTCCGGCGAAAGATAAACTCTCATTGTATTTTGATTCGCTACATGCAAATTTTCTGTCATTATTCAAATTTTTTCATTGTTTTGTGATTGGCTGCCAGAAATCTAACTGCAGCTTGTTAACCTTGTTTAAGCACTATATATAACGAGTCTGACTATAGTTTAGCGGTGGTGTATCGCTGTTGCATTAAATTATTTTTGTGATACTTGACATATTAGTCTTGTATCGTATTTTATTACTTGTTTCTTTTTTACCGGACATGTAACCGGTTGATGTATTTCTTTTTTAAGTTTTTAATTTAAATAAACTACTTTAATTTTTTATCTTAAATTTTCTTTGGCTCAACTTTAATTGTTTTGATGTTAAAAAGATAAGTTCAATTTCTGAGCCATTACCGTGCTCAGCACCACAGCGCAATTAATTCTGCTTGATTGGGTTTTTCGATCATCTATATCGAGACTCTATTAGAAGGTTATGGGCCCAGACTCGTTAAATTAGCTTATCATCTTGTTTCCTGTAAAAATTCCTGAGTAAGGATGGCGCAACTTGACCTTTACAGTAAAGTCCCGCCGCTGACAGAAAATAGTTATTCGTCATGGACTTCGGCCATGAGAATGGTGCTAATAGAGCGGGGACTTAGTAAAGTTGTCTTGGAACCTGCCGTTACCGTCAAGGATGAGGATACAGCCGTAGCCGAAGATCTTCACGAAAAGGAGCAGAAGGCATTGGCCTGTATATTTTTAAATCTGCCAACTAAATACAGAAACATCATCGAGAAAGCCATCGATGGTCGTGAAGCTTGGGAGAAGCTGAAAACGTATTTTGAGCCAGATTCGTTAGCAGGTGTTATGCACCTGAAACACCAGTTTTGGTCAACGAGGTTGAAGGATGACGACATTTCGCAATATGCTGCCCAGTTATCATCCCTAGCTGAGAAGTTGAAGGATGCAAAGGAACCTGTGTCAGAACTCGACCAGGTCTTTCAATTACTTCGTTACCTTCCGGATCCTTACGAGGGACTAGTACAGACAATCTACAGAAAGAAAAAGGATGACCTGATTTTTTCAAGAATCCTTAATGAAGTTCTCGCTGAACAAGCAAGGCTGTCGCAACGGGAGAATGACCGCAGTCATCAAGCATGGACGTCCACCCCTACTCGAGAACAACCAGCACGTGATACGTCATCATCATTTGCACCCTCAAGAACGCGGAGATGTTATGAATGCAAAAGCAAGAATCACCTACGAAACCGATGTCCTAAATTACGCAGGGATAGAGCAAGATCTCCAACACCCCACCGGAGACGGATGACGAGACGATCCCCACCGAAGCGTGACTCAAGTACCGATTCTGAGAACTTTCACAGTAAGAAATCTTATCTGTCCGTGTCTTATTCCACCATTAAACCTTCCTGTGAGTGGGTCCTGGACTCTGCCTCAACCGACCATGTTTGTGGGTCGAAAGAACTTTTCACCAAATTTATTCCCTTGGAAACCGAAAGGTTAGGGAGTTGTATCAAGGACACACACACTGCTGTTGAAGGTAAGGGCGAAGTTATTGTAAAATTTGATAATTCTGTAATTACTCTTAAAAATGTCTTGTATGTTCCTAATATATCTAAAAATTTAATATCATGTTTTAAACTTGACAAAGGAGGGGCTATTTTAATATTTAAAAATGGAAAAGTTAAAGTTAAAGATAATGAAGAAACTGTATTTACTGCTCACGGGGAAAATGGTTTATATATTGTGAAATCTCAACCTATTAAAAGTAAATCTAAAGCTAAGAATTTTAAGAATAATGCAATTGATACTAATGTTAAAACTAAAGAATGTTTAAATTCTAAAAGAGTATCCTTTTTAACAGATAGTTTAGATGTGTGGCACAGAAGATTTGCACACATTAACGCGGAATATATTAAAAACACAGCTAGAAACGAAGCCGTTAAAGGTCTTCCTAAATTAAAAGGTGAACTAAAACCTTGCGACGCGTGCCGAGAGGCCAAGTCGCGACGCGTAAGTTTTAAAGGGAAAGGCGAAATTAAGTCAACTAAACCTTTACAACTTCTTTACCTTGACCTCTGTGGTCCATTTCCAACAACGTCTATAGAAGGCCATAAATATTTTCTAGCAATAGTGGACAATTTTTCGCGTAAAGTCTGGAGCTATCCTTTAAAAACTAAAGCAGATACTTTTAAAACATTTAAAATTTTCTTAAGTAACGCGGAAAGATTTACCGAAAAACAAGTAAAAGCCATTCGTACCGATAATGGTACAGAGTTTATTAATAATGATTTCCGTGAATTCTGTGAAAACCTCGGAATAACTCATCAGAAATCAAACATTTACACTCCAGAACACAACAGTTGTGTTGAAAGATTTAATTATACTGCCGTAAACGGCATTAATGTGTTATTAAGAGACAGTGGCCTAAGTCAGGGTTTCTGGGTCGAAGCATTGAGGCACTTTACCCATACATGGAACCGAGTAGTGCACAGTGGAACTAAAACCCCTTGCGAAATGTATAGCGGATACAAACCCTCGGTACAGTATCTTAAACCTTTTGGGACAAAAGTATTTTTTGGAGTACCAAAGCAAGTCCGTAATAAACTCGACATGCGTGCAAAACAAGGAATTCTTGTTGGTTATGCACTTCAAACTAAAGGATATAGAGTTTGGGTTCCAAACGAACACAAAATAATTGAAACTATCAATGTTCGAATTGATGAGTCGGGAAAAACTGAAAACCAAACGGAAAATCATGATATCGATCCCGAAGTTTTGTTTCCTAACCGCCAATTTATTTGTAGTACTCCCGAAGAACCAAATTCTAGTGAAACCAGGACTATTCCCAAAAGTAGAGAAACCAGCCCGAAAAAAGAAATTCCCATAGTTGAGGAAATGCCTAAAACGGATTCGGAAATTGAATCTCAAGCGGATTCTGAAATAGAATATCAGATGGATTCAGAAGACACCCCAGAGGAAAAGCCTCCCAAAAATATTAGCTGGACGCGAGAGTGTATACCCCGTTCAAATAGCTCTAGAATTGATATTTATTACTATCCTGAAGGTACGTCAAAAAGGTTAAATACCCTTAAAAAAATAAAAGGATATTGTAATTATAAAAATTTAGTTTACGATGAAAACCTATTTGATTTTTCATCTAAAAATCCTTTCGAAGGTATAGTTTCCGCGGATCAAACCGCAAGTAGTAGCAGTCATGTTGAATGACTAGATTTGCCCCACTTTGTCCCAAATAGCCTGAAACAAGCACTTAATACTAAAAATTCTGAACATTGGATAAAAGCCATGAAAACCGAACTTGAAGTAATGAAAAAACGTAAAGTGTGGAAATTAGTCGATTTGCCGGAAAATACGAAAGTACTCGGCTGCCGTTGGGTGTATACCCTTAAACTCGATGACAAAGGGGATATTTCCCGTTACAAGGCTCGTTTAGTTGCCCAAGGTCATCTACAGAGGAAAGGGGAAACGTACGAAGAAACGTTTTCACCCGTAGTGAATTTCGGCCTTATTCGATTCTTTTTTTCTACTCTAGTCTGTTTTTACAAATGGTCCCATGTTCAATTAGATATCACATGTGCTTACCTTTACGCCCCACTAGAACAAACTATTTATATGAAACAGCCTCCCGGTTTTGAAAATTCAAACAAGGTATGCCTACTTAAAAGGGCAATTTACGGTTTACACCAAAGTTCACGCGAGTGGTATTTTGAAATCCACGAAGTTTTAAATGAATTAGGTTTCATAAAACTCGATTGGTGTAACTGCTGTTATATTTATGGAAGAAAAATAGTTTTGTTACTTTATGTGGATGATATCGTTATATTTGGCAAAAAGCCTAAACATTTAGAAAAGGCGATAAATTTAATTAGCCAGAAATTTGAGAATAAAGTTTTGGGAAAAACTACAAAACTTTTGGGGGTCAATTTTGAGGACAAAAACGGGGAACTATTTATTCACCAAAGTAATTATATATCAAAAATTTGTTTAGACTACGAGGAATACAATTATCCTATTGCCTCATTACCTATACCAGTGGGAAAAATTTATTCGAAAGAGCAATGCCCTAAAACTGATGACGAAGCGTTAGAAATGTCGAAAATTCCTTATAGGAATCTAATAGGAAGTTTAGCGTTCATTGCTAATAGAACTCGTCCAGATATTTGCTATGCCCTTAATATTTTTTCCCAATTCCAAGAAAACCCTGGAATTGCACACTGGGAAGGGTTGTTAAAAATTTTGGGTTATTTAAAATATACAAAGAGTTTGAAAATAAATTTGTCAAATACAGGTTCATTAAACTTAAATGCATATTCTGATGCCGATTTCGCTAATAATCGCGATGATCGCGTTTCAATGGGTGGATTAATAATATTTGCTGACAAATCCCCCATAGTATGGCGAAGTTTTAAACAAAAAACTGTTTGTTTAAGTAACATGGAAAGTGAATTCGTCGCCCTAACAGAAACGGCAAAGGAGTTGATTTGGTTGCAACAAATCGTATTGGAGTGTCACAAACTAAAAATTTTTAAAGACACAGCCACTAATCCAATTTTGTTAGCAGATAACCAAGCAAGTATAGAATTTGTCAAAAATCAACATGAAAATCATCGCACTAAACACATCGATGTGAAATTATTTTTTGTGCGCGATTTTATATATAAGAAATTTTTTAAAATTCAGTATATACCCACTAAAGCAAATTTGGCCGATATTTTTACTAAACCACAAACGAAAAATAATTTGAAAATGTTTAATGAGCATGTATTTGTGAAAGAATGACAATATGAGTGCCAATTTAGAATATAATTGTTTATTATATTTATAAAGGACTTTTATACACGTTCAGATTTTTAGAATGTGCAATTTTTCAATGTATCACGTATATTAGTAATTATACACAGTATTTTTTATTGTATTAAAAATTATCGAAAAAAATGTAATGTTATACTGTATGATAAAATGTTTAAATGTATTTTTAACTTGTATGCTATAATGTGTGAAATCACGTCGTTTTTTTATATACATTGCTAAAGTGCCTAAGTATGTACAGTGTCATGCTTTTATGTCAATTGTTTTGTTGAATATCATGCAATGCGAGTTTATATAAGGTTTTTCTTTTAGCATAAGTTTAGCTATAAAGCATAGTTTAAAAAATGTTTAGATGCTATTTGCGTAGAGTTGCCGCGATGGGGCGACCTTGTTAGGAGTAAGCGCCATTTTATCGGCATATTTTACTTATAAAGATCGCTATCCCTAACTTTGATTATATCCCGGCAACTATGCGCAAATAAAGGCACCTAAACATATAAAAACACCTATTATTTCCTTTTAATTTATGTGTCCTCATGTTGGCTTTGCCGCGGAGTGCGGGAGTTTCGAACTTTAATTCGTAAATAACGCAATGTTGGAAAATGACGTCATCGTCATTTTCCGGCGAAAGATAAACTCTCATTGTATTTTGATTCGCTACATGCAAATTTTCTGTCATTATTCAAATTTTTTCATTGTTTTGTGATTGGCTGCCAGAAATCTAACTGCAGCTTGTTAACCTTGTTTAAGCACTATATATAACGAGTCTGACTATAGTTTAGCGGTGGTGTATCGCTGTTGCATTAAATTATTTTTGTGATACTTGACATATTAGTCTTGTATCGTATTTTATTACTTGTTTCTTTTTTACCGGACATGTAACCGGTTGATGTATTTCTTTTTTAAGTTTTTAATTTAAATAAACTACTTTAATTTTTTATCTTAAATTTTCTTTGGCTCAACTTTAATTGTTTTGATGTTAAAAAGATAAGTTCAATTTCTGAGCCATTACCGTGCTCAGCACCACAGCGCAATTAATTCTGCTTGATTGGGTTTTTCGATCATCTATATCGAGACTCTATTAAGGGCTTTCAAGTGTCTGGGAAAGAAGCTGAAATAGCAGAATTAGTGGAATGTGCGAATAAAGGCAACATTAACATGGATAAATTGATCATACAGGAAGTTTTAGACATCGACGAAAATGTGCCGATCGTTTGTTCTCTTACACCGCATTTACACAATCGCGATTGCGGCGAATTGAATCGTGGGGGGCGTATGTCTCCGGGAGTCAAAGGGGAAAATGACGACGGGAAGTCTTGTTCACAGCAAGAGGCGGGAAATTGAGAACGGTCTCTCGCGTCGTGACTAACTTCTTGCGAATGACTTGTGCCGCATTTACACATTCACGATCGAGCCACCCGTAAGACATTCGCGAGACATTAGTCACGTTTGTTAGGGAAAATCCCGATTAGCTTTCCTCTTCTTCCCCTAACCTTCCAGCCACGTAGCAGGAGCGATGTATTTACATCATTTCCCACCTCCACAGCAATGTGTAAGCATCGTCAGACGCCAGTTGCGTCATGACCAGCGATATGCCAGCCGAACGACGTCATTCATCCAACGATGACGCCATACCATCAGTTAAGAATGACGTCAACGCACATCACGTAAAATTAGCATAATTAACTTCGCTATTCTCCTGCCACGAGGGAGCGCGGCGGTCGACGCCGGTATAAATACCCAGCCCGTTCACTTAGACGGGGTATTCGATGTAGTATTCGCTGTGGTATTAGACGGTGTGGTTGAGTGATAGTTGCTGAGAAGCGATTTTACCGAGCCAGGCTCTACCGAGGACCCGTATTAGGAAGCGGCGACCAACTTGCCAGCAGTGCACTGATGCTCTAGTCGTCTCGACCTTGCATGCCCGCAGGTAGCCACGGGATAGTTTTTGTGCCAGGAAGGCGCTATCTACCTTAAGTGTTTTCTTACCACGATAGCAAAGCTTTGCCTCGACCACCTGTGAGTTATTTTTCTTTTATTTTCTACACCTCGGTAAGAACACGACAAAGCCAACTTTTTAGGATAACACTACGAGCTGTGTAGTGCGTCTGTAAACAAGACACTTTAATGTCGTTTTACTAAATAAATGTATTTGTTATTTTACCTAAACCTTCGTACGTCTTTTTAACATCTTGCATATCACACAACAAAGCTAGCTAGCGTTGCTCTGACTATATCTAAAGATTAAGAGTCCAACCTTCCCTGCTAGCCAGTACGACTCTGCACTATTAGCTATCAGTAAAGTTTGGGGCATTCCTGCCCCCAAATCTTAACTAACTTTGGTTGGAAGAGCCGCCAGGTTCTAGCGGCTCAATTCCATAACATTTTGGTTAAGGGCCGCAGGCCCTAAAGTTAAGTTCGTAAACAACTATTTTTTTTTAACTTGAGGGTGACTTTGATCTAAAATAGCAGAGCACAACGCGAAAGCTTTGTGATATGTGAGAAGCTAAGCGTCGAAGGTATAAACAAAAGGTAAAGGCCCTGAATTTATGAAATTCTATATTTGGGGGGGGCCTATTTGTATATATATATAATATTTAGTGTTTTAAATACTGTCTTGCATTTTTTTTATATGCTTATATATATATAGATTTACATACTGTACTTGTAACTTAAAACATGGCCTCTTTACAACCCCATATGGCTATAGATAAATTGACCGAGGAAAATTTCCATACCTGGGTAGCAGATATTAAATTTGTACTAATATCCCTTAATGCGTGGGACATTGTGAATAACCGCGAAACTAAACCGATAGCAAGTGCGGAAAATTTAGCTGAGGTAAGGGACTTTGAAAGAAGAACCCGACTCGCTTTATCTACAATCTTTTTAAACCTATCCCCTGCGTTTAAGTCGGTCGTGGAACATTGTACCACCCCCCAGGACACATGGTCAACCCTAAATAGGCATTTTCAGCCTGACAGTCGTAGCCGGCACATGCAATTATTTACCGAACTGGTTAATTGTAAGCCCTACGCTAGCGAGAAAATTAACATGTTTGCGGCACGAATCCGCAAGTTAAACGAAAGCCTAAAGGGAATAAATCAAGAAATAAATGAGACTTACCTCTGTTTCCAGCTAATCCGGTACTTACCATCGGAGTTTGATCACTTAGTGCAAACTATACTTCGTTGGAAAGATGCGGAATTTAAATTTGAAGCCATTCTAACTGAACTAGTCGCCGAAGAAACCCGAATTAGCGTGCAGAGACAGGATAAGCGTGAAAACGCTACTTGCGAAACGCAGAACACCTTTTCGGGTCGGCATAATTCTCGAAGTTGGAATAAAGACAATTTCCGACCGAAAACTCCATCAAGAAGCCCTTCTCCCAACAAACAAGTCCATTTTGGGAAATACCCAAGTGGGAAATCACCGGGGCGTAGAAAATCTAAACGCTCGTTCCGGCGAAACTCACCAAATAATGAAAAACCCCAGAGCCATTATACTGTAGAAGCCCTATTTACATCTCACAGTAATCCAGGTGACTGGGTCGTCGACTCAGCGGCAACCCATCATTTTTGTAAGGATAAATTCCTATTTGATGGACCCCTTGAGGATGTAAATGACAGGAGCCTAGCAGTTGCTACTAGGGGAAAGCCTATCCCTATCAAGCAAAGAGGGCCAGTCGACCTACTCTGTAAGGGCGAGAAACGCGCCATTACGCTTATGCGTGCATTGTATGTACCATCTCTAAGGCGCAACATAGTTTCATTACCTTTACTTGACGAAGATGGATTTACTTTTGAAGGGGGAAATGGACAACTCCACGTTTACGATAAAGATGGAAAAGGTTATTTCACAGCTCGCAAACAGGGGGGAATTTTTTATGCAAAACAGCAGCTAACCCCAGAACAAGCTGCGAGAAAGAAAGCTTACCAACACGAGAAAGAAACTCGATCGAAGAGAGGTAAGGCTTATGAAACTACAGCTAGAAAGAAACGAAATACCCTAAGCAAAAGTAATCAAAAACCTGCCAGTGCATTGAGCAGATGGCACCGCAGAATGGGCCATATGAACCCTGAACTAATCAGCCAGTCTTTTACAAATAAAAGTGTCAGGGGTGCTCAGGAGGTAAAATCATCCAAACTTTTTTGCGAGGATTGCAGGTTAAATAAAGCTAAACGGGTGACATTTAAACCAATCGGCCAAACTAGGTCAACAAAACCACTAGAACTTTTACATCTAGATTTGTGGGGACCTGCTTCAACGACGGGATATGCAGGAGAGAGGTATTTTTTGAGTATCACCGATGATCACTCAAGGAAAATCGCCCTGTATCCGATTAAAGATAAGACAGCTACTTTTCCCACCTTTTTAAATCATGTGAAACGCGCCGAAAGATTCCTTTCAACTAAGCTCAAAGCTATCAGAACTGACAATGGTAAGGAGTTTGACAACTCACAATTCCAAGAGTATTGCCGTACGAATGGTGTGGCCCACGAATTTACCGATATTTATTCGCCTGAAATGAATGGAGTAGCAGAGAGGTTGAACCAGACAATAGGGAATACCCTCCGCACGATCCTAAATTCAAGTAAGGTTCCAGTAAAATTTTGGCCAGAAGCCGTCCGCTATGCGGCCTACAATTGGAATAGAGTGTGCCGTAGAAACCAGACGAAAACACCGTTTGAGAAAATACGGAAAGTTCAAACCCTCCATTAGTCACCTTAAACCATTCGGGTCAGTTTGTTTTGTGGGTGTGCCGAAGCAACACCGAACCAAATTTGATCCCAGAGCTAATAAGGGAGTTCTTGTAGGCTACGCATGTAGGATTAAAGGGTACAGAGTGTTGTTCCCAGAAACTGGGCGAATAGTCGAAACCCGGAATGTTAGCTTTGCTGGGCGACCATCCAGAAACTACCATATACTCACTTCACAACCCGGAGCTTGAGACGGTGGTAATCCCACATATGGATTCGCGCCGTGTACATACCCGGAGTTACCAGCAGGATCCCAGACCAGGCCCTAGTTATGCAGTTCAAACTGATGAAGCAAGTGAAGACGAATCAGACAGAGAACTATACGTCCAAACACCTAGACTCCGAGTCGCTAAGTGGACAAGGGAAGCCGTTCCGAGACCAGATGGAAAGCGGACCGATATATATTATCGAGAAGTTAAAAGGCAAGGGGGCAAGAGCCACATATTGCGAAGCCTCAAAGAACTCAAGCAATACTGTAAAAAGCATAAAATTGAGTACCAGCCTGAATACTTCAACTTTAGCGGTAAGAATGGTAGGACGGGCCCTGTTCCAACCCCTCAGCGACAGGTGATTGACGATGATAGCGATCTGGAATCTGAAAGTCAGACGGAAAATGAAGAAATCAACTACTTTTCCGCCTATGACACTTCCGAAAGTGAGATTGACACAGCATGACTAGAAACTGTAGTCATCCCGAAAACCTTTAAACAAGCATTCAAAAGTAAAGAATCTAAGCTATGGAAGAAAGCGATGGAAGAAGAATTGAAAGTGTTAAGTGAAAGGGGTGCATGGAGCCTAGTGCCGCCACACTCAAAGTACAAGCCTCTCGGTTGTCGGTGGGTTTTTACAACCAAAACTGATGAGCATGGAAATGTGGTAAGATACAAAGCGAGGCTCGTAGCACAAGGCTACAAACAGGTAAAGGGAGAATCCTATGATGAAACCTTTTCACCTGTAGTCAATTTCACCCTTATACGCCTATTTTTCTCCGTGCTAGTTTCCAACCTAAAGTGGTATCACCTCCAGTTAGACATCAAATGCGCGTATTTATACGCACCCTTATCTGAAACCATTACGATTACCCAACCACCCGGTTTCGTAGAAAAAGGAAAAGAAAGCTACCTCTGTCTACTAAAGAAAGCCCTTTATGGCTTACACCAGAGCGGAAGGGTATGGTTTTATGAAATTGAGAATATATTACTTGAAAATAATTTTAAGAAAATTAACTGGGCTAACTGTGTTTACCATTTATCTAATAATCTAATTTTACTTTTATACGTAGACGATATAGTTCTTTTTGGAAAAACTAAAACCCATATTGAAGCAGCAGTTAAAATCCTGCAGAAGTGTTTCGACATTAAAATACTTGGCCAAACTTCTAAGTTATTGGGGGTTGAATTTGAATTCAATCGAAAACAAGTTTTCATTCATCAAACCCAATACATAGATCAAGTTGCTAAACGCTTCAAAACCTTCAATATCCCAATTGTATCCTTACCCATAGCTAAAGGAACAATATATACCAAATTACAAAGCCCTACATCTGAACCTGAATTAACGGAAATATCAAAACTACCGTATCGAAATATCCTAGGGTGTTTAGCATTTATCGCAAGTCGAACTAGACCCGACATTGCGTATGCGGTAAATATCTTCAGTCAGTTTCAGTCTAACCCAGGATTTGCTCACTGGTACGGTCTATTGAAGCTATTAGGGTATGTAATAGGTACAAAAAATTTAAAGCTAAATATTTCCTCTACCTCTAATGAATTAACAGCTTACAGTGATAGCGATTTTGCCGCCAATCGAGACGACCGAGTTTCAATTTCCGGTCAACTCATTTTACTAGATAAATCGCCTATATTCTGGCGAACTGGCAAGCAAAAGGCCATAGCGCTGTCAACTATGGAAGCTGAATTCATGGCCATAACAGAAACCTGCAAGGAAATACTGTGGATCAACCGTATAATGCAAGAATGCGAAAAATTGAAGATAATCAAGCTAACTAGATCCAAACCCCTTATCAGAACGGATAACTTATCTGCAATAGACTTCTTAAAATCGCCGATTGAAAATAGTCGCACTAAGCATATTCATATAAAGCTTCTATTTGTGCGTGATCTCCTTCTAAGAGAAGTTTTCGAGATAAAATTCGTGCCTAGCAAAAAGAATCTAGCAGATCCGTTCACAAAACCAAAAACAGAAACAGACTTTTCAGCCTTTAAACAAATAATTTTTAAATCAGAAACTTGAAAGCTATAAACTTAAAGTAAATTCCTAACTCTAATAAACCGAATTTCCTTAAAATAAACCCTTATCCTAGAGACTAGGACGGTTATTAATTTATGAGTTATATTACTTTCCATTATTTTCTGTTTACGGAACTAACGGCCATTGTTTCGGGTTAGTTCTATGAGAACCTTCTTTCTCCCACATAATTTGGGAGGGGTTCGCTTAAGTGATATACAGTGGTAATGTGTTTATACATTCTGCATTTTTGTCGCATGTGTATTTAATACTAACGTTACCATTGCATATATTCTGTACTGTGTTTATATATGCACGTTTATGTCTCTATCTAGCATTGTGTTTATATCTACATACTAGCAATAACTGTTTCTATTTTTTTCCGTACTGTGTCTATACTTTAATATATTTACTAGTACGTTGTTTGTGACAAGCAAATTGTAATCAATTTTAATATATTCTTAAAGTTTTATGCTATTTAAACATCGGAGGGTATGTTATACGCAAATGTTTTTTTTCGCATGATTGTGTGTATGAAAGTGGGCCCACGAATGTTTTGAATTTTTGTCTGAAAAAGAATACTGCGTGTGTATACTTTGCCCTACCTGTTGATGAATTGTATTGCATAATTGTTCAGGACTATAAGCTATTTTTATAGAAACATGTCAACAGAATATTTATTGTATGTTTATACAAGCGACTTACCTTTATTGTTTTGCAAAACATGTAACTTAACCACGTGCATGTGTTGGTGCTCATTTCTGTAAAGGGGGGGCAGTTGTTAGGGAAAATCCCGATTAGCTTTCCTCTTCTTCCCCTAACCTTCCAGCCACGTAGCAGGAGCGATGTATTTACATCATTTCCCACCTCCACAGCAATGTGTAAGCATCGTCAGACGCCAGTTGCGTCATGACCAGCGATATGCCAGCCGAACGACGTCATTCATCCAACGATGACGCCATACCATCAGTTAAGAATGACGTCAACGCACATCACGTAAAATTAGCATAATTAACTTCGCTATTCTCCTGCCACGAGGGAGCGCGGCGGTCGACGCCGGTATAAATACCCAGCCCGTTCACTTAGACGGGGTATTCGATGTAGTATTCGCTGTGGTATTAGACGGTGTGGTTGAGTGATAGTTGCTGAGAAGCGATTTTACCGAGCCAGGCTCTACCGAGGACCCGTATTAGGAAGCGGCGACCAACTTGCCAGCAGTGCACTGATGCTCTAGTCGTCTCGACCTTGCATGCCCGCAGGTAGCCACGGGATAGTTTTTGTGCCAGGAAGGCGCTATCTACCTTAAGTGTTTTCTTACCACGATAGCAAAGCTTTGCCTCGACCACCTGTGAGTTATTTTTCTTTTATTTTCTACACCTCGGTAAGAACACGACAAAGCCAACTTTTTAGGATAACACTACGAGCTGTGTAGTGCGTCTGTAAACAAGACACTTTAATGTCGTTTTACTAAATAAATGTATTTGTTATTTTACCTAAACCTTCGTACGTCTTTTTAACATCTTGCATATCACACAACAAAGCTAGCTAGCGTTGCTCTGACTATATCTAAAGATTAAGAGTCCAACCTTCCCTGCTAGCCAGTACGACTCTGCACTATTAGCTATCAGTAAAGTTTGGGGCATTCCTGCCCCCAAATCTTAACTAACTTTGGTTGGAAGAGCCGCCAGGTTCTAGCGGCTCAATTCCGTAACAACGTTCTTGCATGGACGCGAGTGACCGTTCTCACATTCCCTCCTCTTGCTGTGAACAAGTTTTCCCGTCGCCATTCTCACCTTTGACCCCCGGCGCCATTCGCCATGATAGGCGAGGAGAAACGGCGAGAACACCGTTTACACATTCGTCCCCCTTGTTACGGAATTGAGCCGCTAGAACCTGGCGGCTCTTCCAACCAAAGTTAGTTAAGATTTGGGGGCAGGAATGCCCCAAACTTTACTGATAGCTAATAGTGAAGAGTCGTACTGGCTAGCAGGGAAGGTTGGACTCTTAATCTTTAGATATAGTCAGAGCAACGCTAGCTAGCTTTGTTGTGTGATATGCAAGATGTTAAAAAGACGTACGAAGGTTTAGGTAAAATAACAAATACATTTATTTAGTAAAACGACATTAAAGGGTCTTGTTTACAGACGCACTACACAGCTCGTAGTGTTATCCTAAAAAGTTGGCTTTGTCGTGTTCTTACCGAGGTGTAGAAAAATAAAAGAAAAATAACTCACAGGTGGTCGAGGCAAAGCTTTGCTATCGTGGTAAGAAAACACTTAAGGTAGATAGCGCCTTCCTGGCACAAAAACTATCCCGTGGCTACCTGCGGGCATGCAAGGTCGAGACGACTAGAGCATCAGTGCACTGCTGGCAAGTTGGTCGCCGCTTCCTAATACGGGTCCTCGGTAGAGCCTGGCTCGGTAAAATCGCTTCTCAGCAACTATCACTCAACCACACCGTCTAATACCACAGCGAATACTACATCGAATACACCGTCTAAGTGAACGGGCTGGGTATTTATACCGGCGTCGACCGCCGCGCTCCCTCGTGGCAGGAGAATAGCAAAGTTAATTATGCTAATTTTACGTGATGTGCGTTGACGTCATTCTTAACTGATGGTATGGCGTCATCGTTGGATGAATGACGTCGTTCGGCTGGCATATCGCTGGTCATGACGCAACTGGCGTCTGACGATGCTTACACATTGCTGTGGAGGTGGGAAATGATGTAAATACATCGCTCCTGCTACGTGGCTGGAAGGTTAGGGGAAGAAGAGGAAAGCTAATCGGGATTTTCCCTAACAACTGCCCCCCCTTTACAGAAATGAGCACCAACACATGCACGTGGTTAAGTTACATGTTTTACAAAACAATAAGGGTAAGTCGCTTGTATAAACATACAATAAATATTCTGTTGACATGTTTCTATAAAAATAGCTTATAATCCTGAACAATTATGCAATACAAATCAAAATGCAATATTCAATAGGCAAATAATATGCAATACAATTCATCAACAGGTAGGGCAAAGTATACACACGCAGTATTTTTTTTTTTTTTTTCAGACAAAAATTCAAAACATTCGTGGGCCCACTTTCATACACACAATCATGCGAAAAAAAACATTTGCGTATAACATACCCTCCGATGTTTAAATAGCATGAAACTTTAAGAATATGTTAAAATTGATTACAATTTGCTTGTCACAAACAACGTACTAGTAAATATATTAAAGTATAGACACAGTACGGAAAAATAGAAACAGTTATTGCTAGTATGTAGATATAAACACAATGCTAGATAGAGACATAAACGTGCATATATAAACACAGTACAGAATATATGTAATGGTAACGTTAGTATTAAATACACATGCGACAAAATGCAGAATGTATAAACACATTGCAACTGTAAAACACTTAAGCGAACCCCTCCCAAATTATGTGGGAGAAAGAAGGTTCTCATAGAACTAACCCCGAAACAATGGCCGTTAGTTCCGTAAACAGAAAATAATGGAAAGTAATATAACTCATAAATTAATAACCGTCCTAGTCTCAAGGATAAGGTTTATTTTAAGGAAATTCGGTTTATTAGAGTTAGAAATTTACTTTAAGTTTATAGCTTTCAAGTTTCTGATTTAAAAATTATTTGTTTAAAGGCTGAAAAGTCTGTTTTTGTTTTTGGTTTTGTGAACGGATCTGCTAGATTCTTTTTGCTAGGCACGAATTTTATCTCGAAAACTTCTTTTAGAAGGAGATCACGCACAAATAGAAGCTTTATATGAATATGCTTAGTGCGACTATTTTCAATCGGCGATTTTAAGAAGTCTATTGCAGATAAGTTATCCGTTCTGATAAGGGGTTTGGATCTAGTTAGCTTGATTATCTTCAATTTTTCGCATTCTTGCATTATACGGTTGATCCACAGTATTTCCTTGCAGGTTTCTGTTATAGCCATGAATTCAGCTTCCATAGTTGACAGCGCTATGGCCTTTTGCTTGCCAGTTCGCCAGAATATAGGCGATTTATCTAGTAAAATGAGTTGACCGGAAATTGAAACTCGGTCGTCTCGATTGGCGGCAAAATCGCTATCACTGTAAGCTGTTAATTCATTAGAGGTAGAGGAAATATTTAGCTTTAAATTTTTTGTACCTATTACATACCCTAATAGCTTCAATAGACCGTACCAGTGAGCAAATCCTGGGTTAGACTGAAACTGACTGAAGATATTTACCGCATACGCAATGTCGGGTCTAGTTCGACTTGCGATAAATGCTAAACACCCTAGGATATTTCGATACGGTAGTTTTGATATTTCCGTTAATTCAGGTTCAGATGTAGGGCTTTGTAATTTGGTATATATTGTTCCTTTAGCTATGGGTAAGGATACAATTGGGATATTGAAGGTTTTGAAGCGTTTAGCAACTTGATCTATGTATTGGGTTTGATGAATGAAAACTTGTTTTCGATTGAATTCAAATTCAACCCCCAATAACTTAGAAGTTTGGCCAAGTATTTTAATGTCGAAACACTTCTGCAGGATTTTAACTGCTGCTTCAATATGGGTTTTAGTTTTTCCAAAAAGAACTATATCGTCTACGTATAGGAGTAAAATTAGATTATTTGATAAATGGTAAACACAGTTAGCCCAGTTAATTTTCTTAAAATTATTTTCAAGTAATATATTCTCGATTTCATAAAACCATACCCTTCCGCTCTGGTGTAAGCCATAAAGGGCTTTCTTTAGTAGACAGAGGTAGCTTTCTTTTCCTTTTTCTACGAAACCGGGTGGTTGGGTAATCGTAATGGTTTCAGATAAGGGTGCGTATAAATACGCGCATTTGATGTCTAACTGGAGGTGATACCACTTTAGGTTGGAAACTAGCATGGAGAAAAATAGGCGTATAAGGGTGAAATTGACTACAGGTGAAAAGGTTTCATCATAGGATTCTCCCTTTACCTGTTTGTAGCCTTGTGCTACGAGCCTCGCTTTGTATCTTACCACATTTCCATGCTCATCAGTTTTGGTTGTAAAAACCCACCGACAACCGAGAGGCTTGTACTTTCAGTGTGGCGGCACTAGGCTCCATGCACCCCTTTCACTTAACACTTTCAATTCTTCTTCCATCGCTTTCTTCCATAGCTTAGATTCTTTACTTTTGAATGCTTGTTTAAAGGTTTTCGGGATGACTACAGTTTCTAGTCATGCTGTGTCAATCTCACTTTCGGAAGTGTCATAGGCGGAAAAGTAGTTGATTTCTTCATTTTCCGTCTGACTTTCAGATTCCAGATCGCTATCATCGTCAATCACCTGTCGCTGAGGGGTTGGAACAGGGCCCGTCCTACCATTCTTACCGCTAAAGTTGAAGTATTCAGGCTGGTACTCAATTTTATGCTTTTTACAGTATTGCTTGAGTTCTTTGAGGCTTCGCAATATGTGGCTCTTGCCCCCTTGCCTTTTAACTTCTCGATAATATATATCTGGTCTCGGAACGGCTTCCCTTGTCCACTTAGCGACTCGGAGTCTAGGTGTTTGGACGTATAGTTCTCTGTCTGATTCGTCTTCACTTGCTTCATCAGTTTGAACTGCATCACTAGGGCCTGGTCTGGGATCCTGCTGGTAACTCCGGGTATGTACTCGGCGCGAATCCATATGTGGGATTACCACCGTCTCAAGCTCCGGGTTGTGAAGTGAGTATATGGTAGTTTCTGGATGGTCGCCCAGCACTGCTCCATTGTTAGTCTGCTTAGCTTTCAATTGATAAAAATTTAGTTCATCTTCAGCAAAGCTAACATTCCGGGTTTCGACTATTCGCCCAGTTTCTGGGAACAACACTCTGTACCCTTTAATCCTACATGCGTAGCCTACAAGAACTCCCTTATTAGCTCTGGGATCAAATTTGGTTCGGTGTTGCTTCGGCACACCCACAAAACAAACTGACCCGAATGGTTTAAGGTGACTAATGGAGGGTTTGAACTTTCCGTATTTCTCAAACGGTGTTTTCGTCTGGTTTCTACGGCACACTCTATTCCAATTGTAGGCCGCATAGCGGACGGCTTCTGGCCAAAATTTTACTGGAACCTTACTTGAATTTAGGATCGTGCGGAGGGTATTCCCTATTGTCTGGTTCAACCTCTCTGCTACTCCATTCATTTCAGGCGAATAAATATCGGTAAATTCGTGGGCCACACCATTCGTACGGCAATACTCTTGGAATTGTGAGTTGTCAAACTCCTTACCATTGTCAGTTCTGATAGCTTTGAGCTTAGTTGAAAGGAATCTTTCGGCGCGTTTCACATGATTTAAAAAGGTGGGAAAAGTAGCTGTCTTATCTTTAATCGGATACAGGGCGATTTTCCTTGAGTGATCATCGGTGATACTCAAAAAATACCTCTCTCCTGCATATCCCGTCGTTGAAGCAGGTCCCCACAAATCTAGATGTAAAAGTTCTAGTGGTTTTGTTGACCTAGTTTGGCCGATTGGTTTAAATGTCACCCGTTTAGCTTTATTTAACCTGCAATCCTCGCAAAAAAGTTTGGATGATTTTACCTCCTGAGCACCCCTGACACTTTTATTTGTAAAAGACTGGCTGATTAGTTCAGGGTTCATATGGCCCATTCTGCGGTGCCATCTGCTCAATGCACTGGCAGGTTTTTGATTACTTTTGCTTAGGGTATTTCGTTTCTTTCTAGCTGTAGTTTCATAAGCCTTACCTTTCTTCGATCGAGTTTCTGTCTCGTGTTGGTAAGCTTTCTTTCTCGCAGCTTGTTCTGGGGTTAGCTGCTGTTTTGCATAAAAAATTCCCCCCTGTTTGCGAGCTGTGAAATAACCTTTTCCATCTTTATCGTAAACGTGGAGTTGTCCATTTCCCCCTTCAAAAGTAAATCCATCTTCGTCAAGTAAAGGTAATGAAACTATGTTGCGCCTTAGAGATGGTACATACAATGCACGCATAAGCGTAATGGCGCGTTTCTCGCCCTTACAGAGTAGGTCGACTGGCCCTCTTTGCTTGATAGGGATAGGCTTTCCCCTAGTAGCAACTGCTAGGCTCCTGTCATTTACATCCTCAAGGGGTCCATCAAATAGGAATTTATCCTTACAAAAATGATGGGTTGCCGCTGAGTCGACGACCCAGTCACCTGGATTACTGTGAGATGTAAATAGGGCTTCTACAGTATAATGGCTCTGGGGTTTTTCATTATTTGGTGAGTTTCGCCGGAACGAGCGTTTAGATTTTCTACGCCCCGGTGATTTCCCACTTGGGTATTTCCCAAAATGGACTTGTTTGTTGGGAGAAGGGCTTCTTGATGGAGTTTTCGGTCGGAAATTGTCTTTATTCCAACTTCGAGAATGAGGAATTTGCACGTTTTTTTATTTTACATTTATGATATAGAAAATAGAAAAATATGATCGAAAGCATCTTTTTTTTTAGTTTTAGAACTCTAAAAGTTAACATAATTTGTTTTTAAACGCGCACTATTTACTTTGTCTCAAAAACGCTACTTTTCCTACGCGGATACATGTGACGTCACAATGCACTATGGCGAATTTGTTTACTTCGGTGTTTGGATTGTGTTGCGTAGTTTGAGTTTGATATCTAGTGTTTTTTCTTTATTTTTAAGATGTCAAAGTGTGTTACAGAAAATTTTAAATATTGTTTAGTACCTTGCTGCACAAGCACAACGGTAAATACACCTGGAAAGCTTTTTTTTAGTGTTCCAACAGATAATGTCAAAAGGAAATCATGGACAGTTGCAATGAAACGCGACGAAAAAAAAAATCCTCATTCAATAATTTTTTAATTTAGCTATAATTGTGAGTTTTAATGTGATACAGATGATTTGCCAAATCATTGCAGCAAATATGAATTTAAAATACAAGTTTTGACATTTTCCACTTAAATAAATATTTAAATATATTTGTAAACACAACGAGTTTTGTTATGAGCTATATTCTCCAGATGGTGAATTCCACCTAACATGAAACCATTACGAAAGAAAATCATTTTAAACAAATTATTAAGTGTTATATATCATTGGAAAGCTTATGACCTCTAGAACTAGAACGTACTATTGCTTTTTCCTTATATTAAGTTTGTTTTGTAGGGGATGTAATGGGAAAATATCTATTTGTAAGTTTTTTTCGCAAGTAAAATTATCATTTTTATACCTTATTACTTACGTAAATTATGCCACTGAATTTAATTGGAGTAAATTTAATATTAATGTAAAAACTATAAAAGTAAAATAAATGCATGTTTGTGACTGTTTTGAATATAAATAGCCTAGTTAAGGGTACAGTTGCAGCATCATGTATTATATGTAACATCTGTTACAAATAGTTTTAATATTTTTTATTACAGAAAAAAATGACTGATTTTTTATGTCAAGGTTCTGATAAATTACAGGCATGTCTTGTGATGTTATTTTTAAAATTTTTGAACAAATTGACATAATAGATTCACAGATTTTTTTATCTTATGATGCTACAGTACAAATGATGTTCCATTTTATGTAGCATCCGTTACATTAAAGATTTTTTTTTTCCAGATTAAATACACCAGAAATAAATTTTGAAACCTGTCAAGTTTATCTTTAGTTTTTATCAGGAAAAAATAATACTCTCCTATTTTGAAGCATTAATATGCATCTCATAATCTTTTTATTATTTATTTTGTGTGTGAATGTTTCGTCCGTTACAATGGAATTCACCAGATGCTGGGTTGGGGGTAGGTGATGAAATTTTAAAATAAATACAATTTGTGTGCAAAATGTGACAAAAGCATAAAATATATTAATTATTTTGTAAGTTTATTTTTAATTAATCTTTTTACACTAGTTTTGGGTGCTAGTTTTTTACATAAAATGTATAAAGTATTGTATTAAAAAGATTTTTTTATAACTGCTGAAGTATTTCTAATTATTTATAAATTACTTAAAGCGGGGAAAGCTAACCATGGATGGTCTATTGTATCTACCCCAAACACACTATCATTAAAACTTTTAGATAAAATTAAATATAATACATAAAGGAACTCATCCAAAGATGCTGCACAATCATTGCATTGGACGGAAAGGACATTTTCTTCATTTTCATTCAACTTGAGTTCCACACTGTAAGTCTTTTTTGAGACATTATGTTCTGGTGTCACCCTTGCATTGACTGTACAGATGTCTCCATCCCTTTTTACCTGAACATATCCTACAGCATTATCTCCATAGCCTTATCGTCCAAATCTAAGTAAAAGTAACTTTCTAAGTACTAAAGCATTAATTTAAAAATGTGTTTTTAAAACACAAAATTATGGAGTTAGAGGATTGTTTAAAATTATTTTGAGTAGTAAACATTTGTTTCTTTGCACCACTTAGTATGTGATTAGTCAAAAGTTTAATTATCATGCATAGTTCAGATTTATTATAATTCCTTTACCATTTAAAATACACATATTTCTATGATATGAATGCAGAACACTGAACACATTCGTAAATTTGGTAGTGTTTTTAATTTCTGTCAACTTTTTAATACACAATTAAAAATACTAAATATCCTATAACAGACACTACTTGTAATGTTGCAGAGCTAATTAATTCTACAAAATTAAACATGTACTATGAATGAATAATAATAGAAGCTGTTTATTAAACTTTTAGAGTACGATATTAATTTAATAATACGCATAAACAATGTGTAACTTTAAAGTTTGTGTAAAGTACAACGCACGTCAGCGTTCTACAATCTACATTACATAACTAGAATAAAAAATGCAAACAAATATATACATCCCTCTGAACTTTAAATCCTCGTATTTCTGCTCCCATAAAACTTGGATTATTTCCCAAAAAGGAAAACACTGCAAATGAATCCATTTTAGGCAGGTTGTCAGATTGCCCTTTTGCAAAACCGGGTAATAACGCCATGGTAAACAAAACAGAAATAAAACTAAGAATAAAGACGACGATAGAATATAATTTAAAAAAAAGGGGGAATAAACAATAGCCACAAACTAAAATTAGAAAAATTAAACCAAATTAGGAAAAAAATATGATTTTAAAATGTTAGTTTAAGAGGAGGAAACGTAGAATCTCGCGCTAGACAAATGTAAACATTGAAGCATGGTGCATAGTGACGTCAGAACCAATCACGTAGCGTTTTGAGGTCACATGATTTTTCAACACTTTTCGCTTATTTTAAATTTAAAATTCTTATTATTTAGATCTATATATACGTTTTAATTGATGTTTTCGAACAATTTGATAACCAATCTGTTAATAAAAAATAGAAATGAGCATTTTCCCCACATGTGCAAATTCCTCATTATGCCGACCCGAAAAGGTGTTCTGCGTTTCGCAAGTAGCGTTTTCACGCTTATCCTGTCTCTGCACGCTAATTCGGGTTTCTTCGGCGACTAGTTCAGTTAGAATGGCTTCAAATTTAAATTCCGCATCTTTCCAACGAAGTATAGTTTGCACTAAGTGATCAAACTCCGATGGTAAGTACCGGATTAGCTGGAAACAGAGGTAAGTCTCATTTATTTCTTGATTTATTCCCTTTAGGCTTTCGTTTAACTTGCGGATTCGTGCCGCAAACATGTTAATTTTCTCGCTAGCGTAGGGCTTACAATTAACCAGTTCGGTAAATAACTGCATGTGCCGGCTACGACTGTCAGGCTGAAAATGCCTATTTAGGGTTGACCATGTGTCCTGGGGGGTGGTACAATGTTCCACGACCGACTTAAACGCAGGGGATAGATTTAAAAAGATTGTAGATAAAGCGAGTCGGGTTCTTCTTTCAAAGTCCCTTACCTCAGCTAAATTTTCCGCACTTGCTATCGGTTTAGTTTCGCGGTTATTCACAATGTCCCACGCATTAAGGGATATTAGTACAAATTTAATATCTGCTACCCAGGTATGGAAATTTTCCTCGGTCAATTTATCTATAGCCATATGGGGTTGTAAAGAGGCCATGTTTTAAGTTACAAGTACAGTATGTAAATCTATATATATATATAAGCATATAAAAAAAAATGCAAGACAGTATTTAAAACACTAAATATTATATATATATACAAATAGGCCCCCCCCAAATATAGAATTTCATAAATTCAGGGCCTTTACCTTTTGTTTATACCTTCGACGCTTAGCTTCTCACATATCACAAAGCTTTCGCGTTGTGCTCTGCTATTTTAGATCAAAGTCACCCTTAAGTAAAAAGTAGTTGTTTACAACTTAACTTTAGGGCCTGCGCCCATAACCAAAATGTTACGGAATTGAGCCGCTAGAACCTGGCGGCTCTTCCAACCAAAGTTAGTTAAGATTTGGGGGCAGGAATGCCCCAAACTTTACTGATAGCTAATAGTGCAGAGTCGTACTGGCTAGCAGGGAAGGTTGGACTCTTAATCTTTAGATATAGTCAGAGCAACGCTAGCTAGCTTTGTTGTGTGATATGCAAGATGTTAAAAAGACGTACGAAGGTTTAGGTAAAATAACAAATACATTTATTTAGTAAAACGACATTAAAGGGTCTTGTTTACAGACGCACTACACAGCTCGTAGTGTTATCCTAAAAAGTTGGCTTTGTCGTGTTCTTACCGAGGTGTAGAAAAATAAAAGAAAAATAACTCACAGGTGGTCGAGGCAAAGCTTTGCTATCGTGGTAAGAAAACACTTAAGGTAGATAGCGCCTTCCTGGCACAAAAACTATCCCGTGGCTACCTGCGGGCATGCAAGGTCGAGACGACTAGAGCATCAGTGCACTGCTGGCAAGTTGGTCGCCGCTTCCTAATACGGGTCCTCGGTAGAGCCTGGCTCGGTAAAATCGCTTCTCAGCAACTATCACTCAACCACACCGTCTAATACCACAGCGAATACTACATCGAATACACCGTCTAAGTGAACGGGCTGGGTATTTATACCGGCGTCGACCGCCGCGCTCCCTCGTGGCAGGAGAATAGCAAAGTTAATTATGCTAATTTTACGTGATGTGCGTTGACGTCATTCTTAACTGATGGTATGGCGTCATCGTTGGATGAATGACGTCGTTCGGCTGGCATATCGCTGGTCATGACGCAACTGGCGTCTGACGATGCTTACACATTGCTGTGGAGGTGGGAAATGATGTAAATACATCGCTCCTGCTACGTGGCTGGAAGGTTAGGGGAAGAAGAGGAAAGCTAATCGGGATTTTCCCTAACACCCCTCAATTCGACTCGCCGCTATCGCGACAATGTAAATGCGGTGTTACGGGTGGCACGATCGCGAATGTGTAAATGCGGCATGAGCGATTCTGTCAGAATCGCTCATGCCAGAATCATTCTGAAATTATTGATAATGGGGTAAATAACAAAGGTTATGATGACAGTGATTGTGAAATTGATTCAGAATGCCCCGAAAACAAAAGAATGTCAACGGAAGACCTGATAAAATCATTAGATTAAACAATATTAGGCTTAAAATACCGGAATTTTATCTCGGAATATGAAATTATGTCACTATATAGGATTCGAGTAAAAATTTCTAATAAGCTGAAACTAAAGCAACAGATATTATTGACTGAAATGTTTAAATTATAATGTAATTATATGTTCTGTATTTAGGTTTATTTAATAATTAAACCATTTTACTTTTTTTTCCAAAAACTTTGTAGTGTTATTTAAAAACCTCTCAAATCCGGAAAATTCCCAAATCCGGAATTGCCGTGGCTTGAATGATTTCGGATTTGGGAGGTTGTACTGTATCATAATATCTGAACCACAACAATATTGTATATTTTAGGATTGTTTTCCTTGATAAGAAAAAAGGCACAAAACTTATCCCATGGTCTAAAATATCATTCTGAAAAATAACATTTTCATTCACTTGTACTCCTGGTTTAAAAAGGATGGGAAGTGATTTTTTAAAGTTCAAACTTTTATATTTGAATGAAGGCCTAACTCAAGTTGTAGGCAGAGATATAAGGAGATATGACTTTTCTAACAGTAATGCTCACAAGAGAACTGAATAAAATAGTTCATTTATTAAAGACATCTTTTGTCTGATGTGTTATTTATGTTTCACTAGCCGGGCTTCGCCTAGCTACGCTCAAGCCATCCGTGTAACATATTTATGTACTTCGGGCCCCACAAAAGAAAAAAAAGCCTACAAATGTATTAAATTCAAGTGAATTAATTCCTTTCAATTTTCATTCCCGTCGCTGCCGACAGATGGCAGCACCACTGCTCCAGAGGATTTGGTTTCTCAGCAGTGAGTGATTTTAGAATGAAAATATCTCTAAAACTATTGAATTAACAGAATAAGTGTACGCAGAAAAAATTATCAGTTTTCGAAGCTCTTTCCAAATATGTAACATTTATGTACTTTCATGAGAAAAAAAATACACCGATTTTCCTGTATATTTGTCGGCCATTTATTTCCGAGGAGTGGCCCGCCCGGATGAGTTACGGTCACGTGATCTCTCGACATCCACTTGTCCCTTTATTAGTATAGATACTGTACAGTTCTTAATAAATATAAGTTGTTTAAGTTTTTGTCTGATTCCATGCTGTATTTGCTTCGAATTCAGTTTATAATTTTTTCATGGAGACCTTTTCCCCCATCCACATAATGTTGAGGAGCAATATTCCTTTTCTAAAGAGGTTGTTCTGAAAAGTTTGTTACAAAAATGGCCAGTTTTTGTTTCTAAAGTTTGAGGCATACTGGCTTGGCTTTTGTCTGGACAACCAAAATGTATGTTTGTCTGGATACTTCTAATTTCCAATGCACCAGACAGGGCCCATCATAACAACTAGGGCCTTCTGGAATTGAATCCCTGTCGGTGAATAGGCTGCTACCACAATTTAGAATGAGCATCCCCAGAGGCGACATCTGGTGGACTCATACTTTCTCCTATCCTCTCTGACTTCTTAGAATGACTTCCCAGTCTACTCATTTAATGTGCCTATCAACGGCAGCTCCGGGAGGGGCAGTTGGGACAGTTCCCCCCCCCCCTTAAAAAATGCCCGGCAAATTTATTTTTATTTATTATTATTTTTTTTTTTCATAGCGTTAAATTATATAATCCTAGACCTACTGAATGCGTTTAAATTTAAAATGAGAGGATGTTTATTTCTTTTATATATATATATATATATATATATATATATACAGTTGGACCTCAATTTAACGAAGTCGCTAAATCCCGAAAAAAAGTTCGTTAAATAGAGATTCACTTTTTAAAATACTTTAAACTACACAACGCAGATTTTAAATTCATACACACTAAATATTATTAATAAAAGTAATTAATTACACCTTTATTTTGTAAATTAATGTCTATTTTTTTATGTATCTTACACTTCAAACAGAAATCGGCAAGGAAAACAAGAATATAGCAAAACATTGTCCGGGAATACACTGTATTTTTGATTAAAAAAATTATATTAAAATTAATGAATTTTAATGACATTATCACATTTATTATAACAAGTAATTTTAAGCATACATTATCCCATGTGTCCTTAAATTTAATTACTGATAAAGTCTCTTAATTTTGTCTAAGTTGTTTTTCAAAAAATGTTTTCTCTCATAATACGTCTCGCATCTTTGCAATGTACTAAAAAGCCCTTCAGGCATATTTTCTTCAAACTGTAATTCGCGTCAGAATGTGTTAAATGATAGTTAATGTGTTAAATGTGTTAAAAGAAAAAATAAGTTTGAAATATTCAGAAATATTTTGAGAAATATGGAGCAAAAAAATATTGGATCAGATAAAAAAAAGTTCGTTACATAGAGAATGCACTTCACTATTTGGAGGTTATTTTACGAAGAAATTCGCAAAATGTTCTTGGTTCCAAGGAAAAGTTCACAAAATAGAGGTCCGACTGTGTATATATATATATATATATATATATATATATATATACAGTACAACCTCCCAAATCCGGAATGCTTTAATAAATGGCCAATTTTACTTTTCTATTTCACCGATAGATGTTGCTACCAAAATGATCGGTAAAAAATTGCACTTCCTCTCAAGGAAGTGACAGCAGCGATTTTGAGGGCTTTCAAGTGTCTGGGAAAGAAGCTGAAATAGCAGAATTAGTGAAATGTACGAATAAAGGCAACATTAACATGGATAAATTGATCATACAGGAAGTTTTAGACATCGACAAAAATGTGCCGATCGTTTGTTCTCTTACACCGCATTTACACAATCGCGATAGCGGCGAATCGAATCGTGGGGGGTGAATGTCGCTGGGAGTCAAAGGGGAAAATGGCGATGGGAAGTCTTTTTCACAGCAAGAGGCGGGAAATTGAGAACGGTCTCTCGCGTCGATGCAGGTTCGTGACTAATGTCTCGCGAATGTCTTGTGCCGCATTTACACATTCACGATCGAGCCACCCATAAGACATTCGTCACGTTCTTGCATGGACGCGAGTGACCGTTCTCACATTCCCGCCTCTTGCTGAGAATAAGATTTCCCGTAGCCATTCTCACCTTTGACCCCCGGCGCCATTCGCCACGATAGGCAAGGAGAAACGGCGAGAACACCGTTTACACATTCGTTCCCCTCAATTCGACTCGTCGCTATCGCGACTGTGTAAATGCGGTGTTACGGGTGGCACGATCGCGAATGTGTAAATGCGGCATGAGCGGTTCTGAAATTATTGATAGTGGGGTAAATAACAAAGGTTATGATGACAGTGATCGTGAAATTGATTCAGAATGCCCCGAAAACAAAAGAATGTCAACAGAAGACCTGATAAAATCATTAGATTAAACAATATTAGGCTTAGAACACCGGAATTTTATCTCGGAATATGAAATTATGTCACTAGATAGGATTCGAGTAAAAATTTCTAATAAGCTGAATCTAAAGCAACAGATATTATTGACTGAAATGTTTAAATTATAATGTAATTATATGTCCTGTATTTAGGTTTATTTAATAATTAAACCATTTTACTTTTTTCTCCAAAAACTTTGTAGTGTTATTTAAAAACCTCTTAAATCCGGAAAATTCCCAAATCCGGAATTGTCGTGTCCTGAACGATTCCGGATTTGGGAGGTTGTACTGTGTGTATATATATATATATATATATATATATATATATATATGTGTGTGTATGTATGTATGTATGTATGCAGTGCTAGGTTTCTAGAAATAGAGGTGCCGGAACGGTAATCTTCCAGGGTGTGTGGTGGAGTATTCCAAATTATTGATAAAGAGATGTACCAGAACGCCGTTCCGGCGTGTTCTGCTTCAAATCTTGCCCTGTATATATGTGTGTGTATGTGTGTATATATATATATATATATATATATATATATAAAACCCTAAGAGCCGACATTTGCCCCCCCCCCCTTCCAAATCTCTGGACTGGAGCCACTACTGGTGCCTATATCTGGTCTAGACACAAATGCGTGTAGGCACAAGTGGCTTTAACAGGATTCGAACCGAGGATCCCCATTCTGAACCCTACCAACTACCACTAGTTACCTTGGGCCCCATTGCCTGGATACTTTCAATGCCCCATTGCCTGGATACTACCAGTGCACCCCTACACTGGAAGAAGAATCGCCATGCTAAATTTCAGGCCTTTATGTTCAGCAGTTTTGTCTGTGCATTATCTGTCAGTCAGTCAGTTACGGAACTGTTTTATATACATAGATTACACTACAACTTTATTATGTGAGACTGGAACTGTTAGCTTCAATTCCATCATGTCTTCTATACAATCCATAGGTAATGGACATCAAACAGAAATTAGAAAGAACTGTAACATTAAACTGGGATGTGTACAATCTTGTCAAAAATTATCTAAAACAGTTCACTCCAGTTTGGAAAAAAAAAAAAATGTCCAGTGCCTCTTCTTTAGTCAAGCAAACAGGGCATTTTCCAGATTCTACCATATGAAACTTTTACACATGCAGTTTTGTAAATATGTCACCCAATCTGGCCCTGGCTGCAAATGTGGTTTATGGATGAGGAATCTTTTTAAAGTGTAGTAAGTAAATGAGTTCCTTTATTGTGTTTTTAATATTTTTATGTTTTTCGGGTATTTTAATTTTTTATATTAAATTATAATCAAATCCCTCATAAATGTGAATAAAATTAGATTACATACATTCAGTTACATCTACTTTAACAAACTGTTTAGTAGATTTTTAGGAGGTGATGTCCCATAGTTCAACTAGAAAGCTTTTGATGATATTCAGGTGCTTTACACATAACTTTTAGCAAAATATGAACTTAAACCTGTCAAATAATTTACTTGAAGACAAAATATTTGTTTAATTATATTTAAAGAACCATATAGTGCATTTGTTAATTATTCCAATGCTTATAAATATGAATCTAAAAGAATGGTGACAATCTCTAGTTTGTCTAAAGCTGTTATTCTGAATTTTAGAGTTATGTGATTTTGTCTGTTTATGGTTTATTGAAATTGTTTAAGAAAAAATTAGTTTTAGCTGAATTTTGTTAAACTACACTGAATGAGTTAAAACCTACACACATGTTTAAAACATTTAACATCATATTTATGGCTTAAAATATCTTTTTGTATATGTTAACCATTAGTACTGGACATCACTTAACCCTTACTGACTTTTAGGTTGCCTTCATAAAATTTTCAAAGAAATTCACTACCATTCACATACTTCTTAACATTTTGTAAACAAAGTTGTACAATGGCAATTTAAATGGCTAAATGAGTTTTTATACACAGCTTTTTTCAGCTAAAAATTTCCATATATGACTTCCCTTTTTTTTAAAATCTATATAAGTTTGCATTGATAAAGTAAAAGGTTAAGTTTGCAATGCTGTATATACACCATACAACTTCTAGAAGCTTACATTTTAGAGAAGCATCTATTCTCCTGTACTTACAACATTTCAAAATATATGAAAGTAGTTAAAACATTTACATTAGCTTTCGTATTACATTTGCAGTAAATTTTTATATGTATCATGCTTTTAATTATTCTTTTTTATTTCTAGGCATGTGCCTCCTATATGCTGTACATTCATTGGAAACCAGAAGAAAATTCCACATATCTGAGCCTCTGAATGTTGCATTTTCTTTCTCAATGCCATGTTATTGTGTAGGTCGAGGAATTTACAACATTTTTAGGAATTGTGTTGGTAAATATATTTGCCAAAATGACCTGACAGAGGCAATGTGTTTATATCAAAATGCAACATCATTTGTAGCCGCTACTTGTTGTTCAGGTGATTAGTATGATATGTATTTTATTTCTTTTATTGTATTAACGCATTTTATAAGTGTGATCATTAAGAATTCAAAGTTTAAACATTTTTATTATCAATATGGTCATAACATTTATAATTTGAATGTATTGTGTTGAAATTTTTTTTTTTAGTTAGAAAGAGTAAAAATATTATTTATTGTACTAGAATCAGCATCAGTAAAGGGAAAGAAATTAATATGTTGCTTTGCGTTCTTATTCAGTGCTTGTTATATTTTTAGGTTTTTTGGCTTATTAAAGAATTACAGTTTCCAAAGATTACTGTATTTCAGTTTTAAACATTTATCTTTAATACAGATATGTTTGAAAAATACAAAGTATTCTCTTTCAGATACTTGTGGAAATACATGCATTCTCTGGGATTCAAGTTATTTCTCTTTCTCTATAACTGGAATAGGACAACAATTAATTGCTCTTGGAGTTCAGCCTTTTTTTCTCATAACAATGTTGATTGTACTTGAGATGGAATTCTGTGGAAGACTGAAACATTTCTTTCTACCAAGAAAAGCTCATTATTTTTATGAACGTGTATTTGATGTTGATAAAACTGTGCAGGAGGTGGCTGAAAATATAATAGCATCACCTGTACCTAAACTCATGGATCATAACTATCTCTTGGTGTTTAAAAATGTGTCAAAATTTTATTCTTGGTTTGAAATCAAAAAATTAACATTTGGTGTCCAAAGAGGTGAGTGCTTTGGATTGGTTGGTGTAGATACAGCTGGGAAAAGCACAGTTTTGAAAATGATATGTGGTTATACTAAATTTTCAGCCGGAAATATTTACATTGATGGATTTAACATATCAAAATATCCTCATAAGGTAAAATATATTTTAATTTTTTGTTACTGCTATATTATCATGTGTTTGGAGACATGCCTTAGTTTTAAAAGACATTAAAAATTATATAACTCTTGATAAAACTGCATTGCTATAAAGTTCAAAACACGTGAAAGAAAAAAACATTACATACTATTAATACCATTTGCAGGATGTGAAAATCTATACTTATATATAAAGAGAGAGCGATTTTGTACGTGGAGGGTAATCTCCAAAACCACTGCACCTATTTGAAAAATTCTTTCACTGTTTGAAAGGTACATTATTCCAGATGGACATAGGCTATATATTATGTATATCTGATCAGTAGAAATAAAGTTAGGGGCTTAATTCTAACAATCTCCATTGTTACCGCTACTGTCGTCTACCGCTTTTTGTGCCGAAGTCTTCAACGATGCTTAGTGTGGTGCTTTTGCGGTGGGCTTCTGTTCTTACAATAGTGGTTCGAACCTAGCTGTTCTCCGGCACGCCTTTTTCTTTTAAAAAATTAACTTTAATTATTTACTAACGTAATATTAATTTGAATATTATTTTAGGAATATTATTTGAAAAAAATTTTAATATTATTATTTAAAAAAACATTCTTTATTTAAAATCCTTTTTTTTTTATTTTTGTATTTTTATTTCATCTCTTAACCTCTCTCTTTTAAAAAAATTAACTTTAATTAATAACTAACGTAATATTAATTTGAATACTATTTTAGGTGCTTAAAATAATTAAAAAAACATTCTTTACTTAAAATCCTTTTTTTATTTTTGAATAAAACTACGGTCTCAAGCACACCTCTTTCTTTTAAAAAATTAACTTTAATTAATAACTAACATAATATTAATTTGAATACTATTTTAGGTGCTTAAAATAATTTAAAAAAACATTCTTTACTTAAAATCCTTTTTCTTTTTAGACTAAAACTACGGTCTCAAGCACACCTCTTTCTTTTAATAAATAATGTAATATTAATTTGAATATTATTTCAGGTGCTTAAAATAATTTTTAAAAAATTCTTTATTTAAAATCCTTTTTTATTTTTGTATTTTTATTTCATCTCTTATTCTAATTTTGGAATACCAATGTGTATCTATACTTTTATAATAATATATAAAGAGAGAGAGCAGATTTTGTATGTGGAGGGTAATGTACAACTTTTGTACATTAAAATGTACCTTACATCTTTTCCTTTGTCAACCGCAGTCAAGTAACCATAGCAACCCCCTTTAGCTTACAGGGTCCGTTTTTTGAAATCGCTCTTTACAACGGGAAAATGTTATCTACTTCCTATCCCCATTTTACGTGGGGGACATTCAGCGTGGGGGGGGGGGGGGTCAGGGGAAAGAGTGGTTAATTGTTTTCTTATTGCTTTCTTACTATTGAAGAAGAATTCCAATAGTAGTTCATTGGCACTCCATGCCTCTTTCATCTCTCAAAAGGCTGAAAATGGATGAACCACGGGTGAACCGCCCTTCTGATCTCTCTCACCTGAAAAGAAATAGCCTCTAGCTAGAATGACAAAAGATTATTATTCCGTCCTTTTCAGCAAGATTCACCCTCCGTTCCCAGAATGTCACCCAATTGTTCTTTGGGGGCAAAGCCGTTAGAAAAGTCACAACGAAGTGGAATTTGAGACTATATCTCTGCCGACATCACACCGTATTTTTCGAGAGTATGTGCTTCGGATATATGCTATCCCACCCCGTAAGGAAAAGGTTTAATATTTTTAAGATTCAAGTAGAGGAGGTATTGATAAATACGAAAAGGATTTTTGAAACTGGCAACGTTAAAGGGTGTATTGAAGAAAACTACATTTGGAACTACGCTTTTTATTGGACATTTAAGGTAAAAAAAGATTTACAATTTATTGGCTATCAACTGGAAATTTATTAGTACAATATTTTGTTCAACCCGGACAAAGTCGGGACGGGCCGCTAGTGTAATATAAAACAACGGAATTCTTTCAAAGGTTAAATACAATTAATCTGGAATTTCATTTTTTAAGTGTCCTTATAATTACTTAACCTTTGCTCAACACTCCATAAAAATACCTGAATTTTAAAAAATAAAATTTAGACTAAAAATTGAAATGTCCTCCTCCATAGCAGAATAGTAGACAAAATTCAATTTTTGATCATGATTGGTTGAAATGGATCAATTTTTGAATCATCACTAGCCAATGAAGGTAGAAAAAATTTCAAAATGTGATTTTATGCATATGTGCTTATATATATATAAATATAAACAGAACTTTAGCTTTTCAGAATGTCATTAAAAATTTATACATTTTTCTTTAGGTTCAAGACAAAATAGGGTTTAGTTCTGATGATTATACCCTACTTAAACTATTGACTGTTGGAGAAACACTAACATTATATGCTCATATTAGAGGTATACCTAAAACAGAAATTAAACATTTTATAAACACTTTGAGTGGCATTTTGTGTCTCAATTGTCACACACTGATAAAGAACTGCAAGTAAGTTCCGTATTAATTGAGTTGGTTATTTTTTACATAAAATAAAAGTAAACAATTCTAATGTAAAAACAAACATTTTAATCTAAAATCTAAGAAATCTATTTACACCATATTTAGTTCAATATGGTAATATTTCTATAAATTTCCTACTGCAGGATTTTAAAATATCTAACATAATTTGTATTTTATTCAATTTATTAAATAGTCATTTACTCAGCCCAAATACTGAAAGATTTTTTATTTACTTGTGGTTTAAGTATTTTCTCTTGTTTACATCTGTTTGATGTACAATACAGAATGTTTCTCCCACTCTGTTAGATTCAGGTTAATCTCACGTTTAATTGAATTTTATGTTGCAGTTACAGGTTTTACTTTTTTATTTGTTGTAATGAGATGTATGATTCCCCTCCTCATCTTAAAGACTGTGCTGCAGTTTTTGTTGGTTTAAATTCTTTTAAGATTTTAGCTCAAGGAAATGAAATATTTTCTACCATGATTATGTAAAGTGGTTTATTTTTTTTAATATTGCAGAAAATTGCATAAACATATCCCCAAATAATAGTATATGAATAGTACCATGAATTCTCTGTGAATACTAAAAATTTAATATGCCTTTAATATTTTGTCATTTGTTTGGTACACTGCATTCTTTCATATAGAGAAGGCAGATAGTCTCTCTTATGTTGACTTAAGAATAATCTTATTATTTGTTTATAAAATATACTCCAACATTTCATTTTTCTTGTGAATGAAGTTTTGGGCTGTACTCCAAATGAATCAGTTTTCATATATTAATCTGATAGAATGAATGATCTAAATTTTCAAAATAATTTGAAATGGGATTTACGATAATCCTAAATTTTTAACTATTCAAATATCCCTCACACATTTGATATAACAATATTTGATTATTTATGAAGTACAGGAATTTTTAAATCTTACTTTTTATGGATTTTTCATGACAGTTGATGAACATCAAGATTATCATCTAGCCTCTGCCATGTCAGCAAAAATAATAGTTCTTCATAACATTAAGTTCTTGCATCATATTTTAAGCCAATGTTTATACTTATAGCCATATTAGTTCCTTAGGAAGAGGTCATTCCTTTTTCTGTACATGAAGTAGATCTTTCAAAACAGATCAGTAAAATTAATTTTTTTAATCATAATTCTGTAAAATATATTTTTTTAAATACCAAGCCCAAATAATCATACTGGACCATTCAAATCAAGTATGGAGGGCAGGGGATTACCCATACAAAATATTGCCTAATTTGGCAGAATGGAGTGAGTACTACAACTCTAACCTTTCAATAAATGTTAAAACCAGGCAAAATGAACAGTTTGGTACTTCTAGTATTGGAGAGTATATAATTTTTGGACAGAAAAAGAAAAAATTGTGAACCTTGTCAGTGGGAATTGGATATCCAGGTGGCACTCAAGACCACTAAAGCTAAACACCTTACCTCTTACATCAACATGCAACATACACATAATGTTTCTAAAAGAATTACTAATTGTTTTTATGCGTGCACCCTGTACTTACTTTTTAATCAATAAAACCCACCTTATTATTGTTTTTGTATTTTGGTCTTTATTTTCTATAAAAAGGACTTTGAGTATCTAATGATACATGGATGTTGCATAAGTAAATTTACTTGCAGAAAACCATTAACTGGCAACTAAATTAATCAGCCCAAGGTATTGCAATCTTAAAAGGGAAGTAATTTAATTTTAAAATGACACTATGTTCACACCATTATGACAAAAATATGCAGTGCCTTGCCAACTTAAAGGCCAAGCTTGTAAAAACCTAGGAAAGAATATTAAAAGTCATACATTTTGTTTACCAAACACTGTGATGGTTTGGAATGCCTTCTTCAAATGAGTATGATTTGATCTGACTCAATATTGTTCTACTCTGATACAATATTGTTCTATTGCTGATATCAGCATTCTTGTTTAGCTTGTCATAAAATAGATAAAAACATGTTTAATCTTTTATATAGATTTTTTTAAACTCTAAAATCTTACAATTTTAGTCCACCCAGTAGACATATTGTTCTATTATAATATTGATACTAATATTATTACTCTTGGAATTAATATTTAATTGAAACCATCATCAGTAAAGTTTTTGTTCATAAATTTTTCCCAAACATTTAATTAGATTTTGATAATTTTTAGCAATACTGTCAAAAGAAAACTGAATGTTGCTATTGCAATCATTGGAAGTCCACCACTTATTTTACTAGATGAACCAACAAAGAATATGAATCCAGTAGCTTGCATGCATACTCACGAAGCTCTAAGGCAATCATTGGCAGTAGGATGCACAATATTGTTCACAGCTCAAAGGTGAGGTGTTTTTTTTTTCTTTTATAAATTTTGATAAAATTCTCTTTATCATGATATTAAAAATCAATTTTCACGTGATTCCCATGGTTAAAATTTTGTTTTCAAATATTTATCATTGAATTAAACACTTAATAGCAATTTGAATGTCTCATACTATACAAATTATGAGAGTAAAAATTCTTCAGATTCAAACTTCTGCATTTCTATTAATCAGAAAATTAATGAGATTTAATTAAATGGGATAGTTGGAATAAAACAGCTTTTTTTTTTTAAGAATGAATTATTCATGAAATGAATAAAGTCAAAGTTTCATTAAAGTTGGATAATTTGGATTCAAGATGTTTTGGATTTTATTTCATATGTTCATCATTAAGTTTAGTTAGAAAATTGTGGTTTGTTTCACGTCATACCTGTCATCTATTACCTGCTGAAAAAATCTTTTGTGGCTTTTATTTTTTAGTAACTGTTACTTGAATTGTAATATAGCTCTAGGTAGAGGAAATATAAAGGACAAAGTCAAAGTATTTTAGATGTCTTTTAAAGTTAGTACATTGTCTTTGAAAGCATTTTGTTTCAGAGTAGTGATATCTGAAAATTATGAGAAATCATCAGTTTCAATTCTTGAAAGAATATGAATAGAGTGGAATACTAAATTTCTTTTTAAAATTAACCTTCATTTTAGTACAATATTAAAATTAGCTTTAATATAACAATTGGGACACAAAGAGGGTCATAACTAGTCTAGTCTAGAGTATATGTGTATGTATATTTACAAAGGGCATTCCCAAAAAATTGAGTTATTTTTTCTCAAATGGGGATGTGAAAATAAAAATGAAATTGAAGATTACTTTCTTAATTAAAGAACCTGTGGCAAAATTTTTTAAATCTGACAGATGATTCTGTTTTCGTCCTTGAGCAGTTGCTTAAAGAACATTAGTGTTTTTTTTGCATACAGTAATGGAGGTGAGTGATTCAGAGTTAAGAAATGAAATGCACTGTGTGATAAAATTTAGTCATACATAAAAAAAAATATAGATTGCAATAGTTTCAGTTTAATCATCAATTATATAAATATTAAAATCATGCCACAGCCTTGCGAAGAAAATTCAATATAGATACTAACATTATTTCAGCTGTGCAGGATTCAATGAATCAGCTTCCACAAAATGCATTAACTTTGAAAAGTAGACTGAACGATGGGAATAATCTATATATATAAAACAGTTCCGTAACTGACTCACTGACATACAACGCACAGACCAAACCGCTAGACCTAAAGGGTCGAAATTTTGCATGGCGATTCTTATGGTGTAGGGGTGCACTAAGAAAGATTTTTGAAAAATTCTTCTTAGATTTTTTAAAATTAAATTTTTAAGCTGTTTTAGTAACTTTTTTTAAGTTTGCCTTTAAAATAATAATTTGAGGGTTATAGAATTTATATCACGAGAAAGATCATAAAAATTCCTTTAAAATGAAATCTTTTTCGAATCTTTACCTCCATTTTCTGATTTTTGGTGAATTTTTAAAGATTCATTTTTAGAATTTAATTTATTAAATGCTGATCACGTGATTTCTTTTTCTGGTACTTTAAATAAATTTATCGTCACGTGCATAACAACTAAATAGACAAAAAATAATTTTTTTTCTTTCTAATGCAGCAGATGATTGGATATTATCCAAAAAAAATAAATATCCCTTACGATTTTTTTATAAAGAAATATATATATATATTTTACATCAATTGTATTCATTGATCATCGTATTTATTATAAATATATATATATATATTTGGCATTAATTGCATACATTTACCATTGTATTTAATTTTAATGTACTCCGTAGCAAAGTGCGGGTTTTCAGCTAGTGTTGCATATAATCTGAGGGGAGATATTTTGAATAAAAAAACTTTTTGCTATACCTGTATTTCTTAATTTTTGTGATTATACCCCTCAGTTTTGATAAAACACTCTATACAATTTCTGTTAGTGATACTAAGTTGTTATGGTAAATACACTCAGTATTAAAATCTTGACTGTTCAAGTACCTAATTCTTTTCAGTATCTTGACATTTAAGATATCTCCAAACTTTAAATTTAAAACATTTGCTCTCTTTTTACTGATCTTTTCTTTCTTTACATTATAGCATGACTGAATGTGAAGCTCTATGTAGTCGTGCTGCAATTATTGTGAAAGGAAAACTAACATTTATAGGGGAACTCAATCTCCTACACAGACAATACATAGATGGTTGTAGTCTGATTATGAGAATTACAAAAACTAAGCAAACAGGACGTACAAGAGCAGACGTTACTTTAACAGGAAACATAGAAGAAATAAAAGGAATAATTGAAGATGCAATGCCGGAGGCCAAGTTGAAAACGGAATACAATTTTTATTTAAATTACTATATACCTTATGGATTGCTGAAATTGTCAAAGCTCTTTCGCTTAATGGAAAACATGAAAGTTAAGGATCTGATATATAATTATTCTGTTTGTGAAATAAATTTGGATCAGATATTTTCTTACCACATTTTTAATTCAGAAAATTTGAAAGATAAAAAAATTGCAGAGTATTTGAAAGAAAGACAATTAGCTAAATTCTAAATGAAGTCAAACTTCTACAATAAGTAGGCTTTCAACTTAAAGCCTTAAATTTTTATTGAAATGGAATTTTTGTTCAGCTAATAAATTCTTATCCGACAATGAAATGTTTTCCCTGTCAGTTTCAAGTGTCCGTGCTCTTTAACTATATTTCATACCTTACAAAATGTGATACCTTTTAATGAAATGGCAATGCATTTAATGATCTTAAATATGCTTCAAGAGCTTTATTTTTCTAATACAAAAAAAGTTGAGAGCTTTTGCAATTTTAAAAATGTTAGAAATATTTCAGTTAAACTGTTATTTTCCAAAACTGATAAAAAAAAAAGAAAAAGAATCTTAAAACTAGAATATAGCAACCCCGAGACTCACTAATGAACAATCTGAGATTCTGGGGCAGGATTCTGTACAGTAAATAACTCATTTTCAGCACAATCCCTTAATTCCCCCCCATTATTAATGATCTCATCAGGCTGTTTCAGCAGGACATAGTGCCTTGCCTTCCCCAAAACACAGTACAGGTCACTTATAAAAACTCAAACATGTTTGAGCATACCATCCTATAGCTTTTTCACATTTTTAAAGTGGTTTGTTCAGGAACACCTATAATCTGCAACAAAAATGAAATTGGTTGTCTAAAAATCAAATTATCAACTTTTCAAAAAAATAAAAGTGCCAAGAAATTCTTTTATGAGATATCAGCTTTGTCTCAAAGTGATTTAAGGACCAAAATAAATCCAAAGCATCAGAAAATTGATTACGACAGATGAGCTAGTCTCGCTAATATTGTCTAGAGTTGCAAAATTTTTTTTTATTTATTTGTATGCAGATTTCAAAACCATTCTTTTAAATCAAAGAGATTCTTTGAATATTCAAATATATATACCCTCTAACATTTCTAAAGTTGTACTTATGGTTAACTTACGATCGTTCCATTTTTTCTTCCATAAAATTTTTTAAATGTGCAAAAAATTAAGCACTAGTGTATTTTGGTGCTATTAATCTCATCGTTTTAAATTACTGTACACTTTAAAACTTTCTCAAATATTAGGCATGCCAACTGCTATGAATTTTCTATTTTAACTATGGATATTTCGGCAAGCACATTTTTCAAGTTATTGTTTTGTGTTTAAAATTTCTTGCATGACCTTTAAGAAGACACACTGAAAATATTCTTCAACACATGGTTTAAGTATTTTATCTTTTTATATCTTAAAAAGGAGATCATGTTTTAAATATATTTATTTACATCTGTTTGATGTGCAGTACAGAATGTTTCTCCAAGATGACTTATTAAATTCTCCCCCCCCCCCTCCACACACTAAACTTTTTTAAAGTATACCAGGGGCTTCGCCCCTAGGCTCGCTCCTCTGTTAGGGCCTGTTCACATAGGAGTCCGTTGCATTGCGTTAAGGCAAAGATGACGTTGAGACGAAAATAAACCAATCATAGGTGTTAAAAAGTTTAGCAATGAAATTTTGAACGCCTATGATTGGTTTATTTTTGTCTCAACGTCATCTTTCCCTTAACGCTATGCAACGGACTCCTATGTGAACAGGCCCTTAGGGTCAAGGTCAAGGTATATTGAATTTGTTGGAATGCTATGGTCTTACAACTTTACATCCAGTTGCAAGATATGTACATCAGAAAATATGTGCTCAGCAGTAAAATAAAAATTAAGCCCTCTTCAGATAAGTAAAATAAAAAAATATAATAAGAATTAAAAGAATAAAATTCAAATATTTAGAATAATTAGTAAAAATAAGCGTCCACTGGGATCGAACCGGGCATTATCGCATACGAGCAGCATGCTCAAGCACAGCGCCAATCATTGCACAGCAAGTTGAAGGAATAATTTGCTAATAGTGAGATACATAGGGGTGATTCTCGGGCAATGCAACAGCTTCCATCCATTTACTGTTGAAGGGGAATCACTGTTTCAGCTTTAAAATTCAATTAAAAATCGAAATTTTAAGATAGACTTGAAATGAGGTTTATATGAATGAGAAGGCTTTCCTCTTCCAGATTATGTAAATATTTTCTTAGTAAGATAAAAACTCGAGGAGCATCGATATTACATCCACATATGTGACAATATTTCTCAAAAAAGTGGGTTTAATATTTTGATGAAAATATTAGTCTGTTTTTAAATTATTTTTAAACAAATGAGGTCTTGTTTGAAGTCAGATTGTAAAAAGATCAAAATTCTAAGATTAATTTTTGGCGAGTTATCGTAATCTGAACATGAAAAAGTCAATATTTTCCCACAAAACAAATTTTTTTTAAAAAACTTAAAAGTCCGACGAAGATTAGACATGTCTTTCTTTTCTGCATCTATTGGTATCGGTCTCGACCCCATACCCCCAGCGGTTTCGGAGGAGATGGCATGAAAAGCTTTTGACAGCGGCGGCGCTAGTTACATTTTTTAAGAATAGAGAGATTTTTAATGTTGCATCATTAAAATTACAAAAAATTGCATACAAGATTTTGAATCTTTTTTCATTGTTTTGGGGAGCTTACTACCTTTTGCTTTAAATTTTCCAAAGCACTAACAAACAAAACAGACCTTTATGTAAATAGTATGACTTTTAATGTTTTTGTATGATTCTGTATAACTGGTATAAACAGAAAATACATCAATCACAAGACAAAAGACTTCCAATTTTTTTCTTTTTATTTATTAGCAATTTATAACTTAGAAGAAAAACCCTAAGATTTTCCCTCCAAGATGTTTTCTTCTTGCTTCTTCATGGTCCATTATTCCACCAGACGTAGTAAGAACCAAGTAACTAAAAATAAATGGATTTTAAAAAACTTATTTAAAACAAATTATAATACATTCATTTTAAACTTAAAAAATTAAATACTTCTAGAAAGCACAATTATACTTTGTTTTCTGATTAACATGTTAGCCTTATGTTATTTACTGTGATTTTAGGTTATTTATGCTTGTTACAAGGATGACTTAAGTTGGACCCATGCAATGTAGCTACACCACTGAACATGTTTTTGAAATTACAAATTTACTTTTTTTTTTAAAGAGAGTGAAAACTTGGCACCATGTATGGGCAAAACTATATTAGATATGTACACATGTATGTATAATATGTTTCCCTATTTCATAACTTTTGTGACCAGTATACAACCTGGTTAACATTAAAATTTCATTTTACAATATCAGAAATATTAATAATTCTTTAAGCCCCTATTATAAAACTGAATGAAGATGACAGGTTAGGAAATGAAATTTTAGAAGATAGAATTTCAATTCTAAATTGTACCTTTATGAATATAAAAGAAAAAAGTTTTAAGAATAACATTCAACTTTTTATATCAACTTGGTTGTCTTAAACCCGTAGACATTTTTATTACCTCTAATAGCTAGCTAACTATTTCTACTGCAAATGGTTATTCACCAAAAAGTACTTTCCGAACTCTTCATTAAATTATTAGCTTTTTCGCAAATCATGGCATATCTTTAGTTCTTTTTTTACCATAACCATACAAACAGTCTTATCTAATTTGGTATCAATATGTATAGGACACCACCTAAAATAAGCTGGTCCAAGTCTAGCACTAGTTATGCTTGTACTAATAACTAGTGCTAGCCTAACTACAATATGAGATGCAGATCACAAAAGGTATTGGTAACTTATATCTACCAATTTCAACCTAGAATTTTCTTTCCTATGACAGCATGTTCTTTAGAGGTAATTTCTGCGGATAAATTATTTATGGAAAGTATTTAGGACAAATCCTTGATTCAGACAATGGTCACTACATTTGAAAGTGTAAAAAACTTTACTTATTTCACATCTGAAATTGAGAGTCAAAATAATGCATATCCAGAAACTAATAACTAATGATGGCAGCTAATCACTCCTTACAGTGGCTTGACAAACTTTTTATTAGTTTTGAAAGGCATATTTGGTAGGGTTCAAGAAAATAGAATGTGAAGAAAATAAAACTTTGAATTGTGTAAATGCATCAAATGGCATACAAGTAGAATTTAAAGGGCAAAGATATCTGATGGGAATAGACTATACTAAAGATCAATGTACAGCAACTTTGCGAAAAGACCTAGGGAACTTAATGACATTCTAGACAGACTTTGAAGTTACCTGATCAAAGTCTGTCTAGAAGACCAAGACAGACCTTCTAGAGTCTGTCTTGGTCCACTTCGATGAGAGCCTGGGTCAAGGAGCTGGCAACCAATTGCTTTAATCAGGTCCTCTAAGGACTGAGAGCTTTGGTTTATCAAGGTTCCATTGTTATAAAGTATATAATTTAAATGTTAATATCAACACAATTTCAATGATAATCACTCATAAAACCAGTATGCATGATTTAAATATAATTACCCAAACTGTCTAGATGGCAAAAGGTTACGCATCCACTTCTCAAGATCTCTTAACTGTACATCAAATCGAGGACTAATTACACCACATTTGTTCAACCTTCCAGTAAGGTTTACGACAATTTTACCAGCTCTGTGGTCATCAACTATTTCAAATTCTCCAATATAACCTAGGTAAAATAACAAGATATTAACATAATAAAATCTTAATACATAAAAAATGCCAGTTACATTGGCACATGCCTTTATTATTACAAAATAGCCTAATTATAAACAATGTATAATACTTAATGGCTGTTTAGCATACATCTTAGACAATTTGCATTTATAAAATAATTTAGAGATGAGAATAATGTAGGGATTTTCTACAAAATATATACTTTGATAAATTAATATTAGTGTTCCAGTCAGATGGTTATTAACATTGTATTTTTCACTATCTACAAAGAGTATTTTGACACCTGTGATAGAAAAGAAAAAATTTATTCATATTCAATAGTTGATAAAGCCTCCACGAGAGGCAATTACAGCCTCAACCTTCCGGGACATGCTTTCCACGAGTCCTTGTATGAAGGCTGGAGGTATTTTCTTCCGCTTGGCTTGGAGAAGACATGCAAGTTCCTTCAATGATTTTGGACGGTTGTTGCACCCCTTAATTCAACAACCCAACTCACCCAAGAGGTTCTTGATAGGGTTCAGGTCTGGGCATGCCAGTCCATTTTGTTAACCCCATTGCAAACATACCAATCCATAGTGGACCTTGCAACACGACAGCTGGCATTGTCGTCCTGGAAGCATGACCCCTGGTACATGGGTCAAACCCATAAAACTGCTACAACGTAGGAAGCATACTGTCATCAAAAATTGTGCATTAAGTACCAGTATTGAGCTTATCATGAATTGGGACCAAGGGTCCCAGTCCATACCAGGAGAAACACCTCCAGACCATAATTTAACCTCTGCCGAACTTTACTGTGGGCACAATTCATTCTGGCAGCAAGAATTCTCCAGGCAGACACCAGACCCTGCCATCTGAATGATAGAGAGTGAACCTATTTCTACTTATCTACAATCCACTTTCAATGTACTTTGCACCATATTAACCAAGCAGCACAGTTGGACTTTGTGATCAAAGACTTATGGGTGGCAGAACGACCATGAAAACCAAGATGACATTCATCAATACAACAGTCCCGGATGCCTGTTGAATCTCCTGCAGTATATTGGCTATTGGTTAGATGTGGCTCTTCCGAATTTCTCTGGACAGCACCTGTCAGTATCCACTTCCCAGTTTCGTGGGTCTGCCAACTTGGGACACATTCTGACAATCACCACTCATCTTCCACTTCTGAACCACATAGGCCACTGTCAGCTGTGGATAATTCAGCTCACTAGTTCCCTTAACCCTTTCGCGGCGAACGTCACGTATACGTGACAGCAGCTAGCCGCGTTTCTGGCCGATCGTCACCTATACGTGACAGCAGCTATCCGCGTTTCTGGCCGATCGTCACCTATACGTGTCAGTAGTTCGGAACGTTTTATTAGTTAATTTTTGGGGCACAAGATGGCACCGCATGTCTATGAAATTTGGAGTACACGTAGTTGGGACCTTCTATTCGAAAACAAGACTAGTATGAATCACATGCGGTCTATCGTTTTATGTAAACAAACGGAGGAATGGATGTATTGCGTTTGGCTGTCAGCGGGTAGGGCATTTTAACTTTGCACGTGGTCTTTGTTTACGAGATATCTTTGTTTATTTTTCTTTTGCGGTGGGATTGTAGCATTGGGTATATGGGTTTTGAGTCAGAATCAGATTAAACAAACTGCGATCTGTCAAAAACGATCTGTTGCAGTGAGATTTCTTTCCTTTGATGATTTAATATGGAGAAAAGGAGAAAATATTTAACAGAAGACGAAATTTTTGAATTGATAAGAAATGTGTCTGAAAATGAAAGTAGTGACAGTGATACGAAAATCTCGTCGGGTGAATCTGTTTATTTGGAACACGGAGATCAGAGTGATTATGAAGATATATCAGACATTTCTATTCTGAGTATATCGCGGGACGGTACTTCTTTGTGGTCTTCTCCCGTAAGGGATTTAACTCTACTAACATTCACAGCGGCATGCGGAATAAAAGTCGATGATGCTGTATCAAATGAATTGTATTATTTCAGATGTTTTTTTGATGAAACTGTAATGGATTTAATAACTAAATTAATGCGTATTATATTATACTAACCAAATTAATGCGTATGAGAGGTTCATAAATCCGGAAAGTGAACAGAGTTTATCCTCGAAGTATTTTTGCCTGTAACTAAAGAAGAAATGTTTGTTTAATTTGCTTTGACAATTTTAATGGGTATCGTAAAAAAACCAAAAATTAAGATGTACTACTCAACGAATCCAACGATTGCAAAACCTTTTTTCAGTAAGGTTATGAGTCGGGACCAACGCATCGAAATTCTTCGATACTTGCATTTCACTTCTACTAATCCCAAAAAGATTGAAAAAATTAAACCTTTTTTAGATTTAATCATTCAAAACTTTCAGAGTTCTTGATATATTATTGACATATTCTGGATATATTCCTGATAGGAATATATCAGTTGATGAAAGTATCTTACTGTGAAAAGGGAGAGTAGGATTTCGACATTATGTCCCAGCGAAAAATATTTTAAACTGTATAACAAAAATTTTTTAGTGGAAAAATAATAAAAGAATGTGTAAGTAACCCATATATAGCTTAAATAAATAGATTTGTTTCTAAATGTTACTATTTCGGAATTTTTCGTAACTTTAGGCTTAGCTCTTAAAAGTCCGCCGGCCTGGAGGGTACGCTCACGAGAAAAACTTCCGGCCTCAGAGGAAAGCGCGTGATCGGAACTGCCGTCGCGAAAGGGTTAAGGATCGGCCTCTTCTGCAATACCCAACAATTGCACCTTTCTTGAAATTAGATAACCCTGCACTTCGTGGCATCTTGCGAATAATGCAATGTTGTTTCCTAAACAATATTTAACGGCAGAAGGCATGATATAAATCAGGGCTACAGATATCATCATTTGCATGGGCGTCCAAATACTTATGGTAGATAGTGTACCTTACCCCCTCTTTGAAAACACCTAACCTACCTTCAAAGTTATTGCTAAACAAGAAATCAGGTTATTTTTTAAACCTAACATTTTGAGAAACCTACCTACAGCTATTCAGATTTTACAAAACTAAAATTTCTTATAGTCTTCCTTAAAAATTAAAACTCTAGATTGAACTTTCATTTTAGATTTGAAGTGTTCAGTTGACTATATCTGTAAATTTATTAGAAACAAATTTCCTGTTTCTAAGAATTATAGTTACCTACATGTTCATTAGAATTTCAGGAAAATTAAAAATGTTTTGGGTAAGATTTCTTTTCTCAGTCATCTATTGCCATGATTTCATACCAATCCTTGCGACACGGCTTGTTCTACTCCCCTCAGGAGAGCCACCTTGATGAGCTACATCACAAGGGTTGCTGTAATAGTAAGCCGGCCAGTTCAGAAAGGTCAAATGTCAGTAAACTGATTTTTTTTTCCTGCTATATAGGTGACTACTTGTCAGTTTGATTTTTTTTTTGCGTTCGAGTTTTTGCAAGTGTATACACAGAGTTCTTGGTAATTGTATGATTTTCTAATCTGATTCTCTTTAGCTTGTATAATTTACTTGAGCAAGAGCATATTTATACATTTTTATATATAATATATAAAATTAAAATTTATACTAAATTGAAATGATTGCTTAAATTTTTTGCATATGTCAGTAATTTTAATGTAGGATTACGTTCCTTAATAACGGTCCTATGGAGAGAAAAAAATTTTCGGCTTCGTACCCCAAACCCAGTAGCAGTAAACAGTTAAACAGAAAACACCCAAAATGTGTTTTCTTTTTAAAAAAAAAAAAAGAGAGAGAGAGAGGTGTAAGTAACGATAAGTAATCATATGTTAATAACCCACGGTAGTTTTATTAGAAGAGACTACCTGAAATAATTTTTTTTAAACTGATTTTCCTTAATTTATATATAAATTATTTTGGCTTAATATAGTAATATATAATATATTAAAACTAAAATAGATTAAAATAAATTGTTAAATTTGAATTTATTTTTAACTATTTGAAGTGATTAGGTTTGTCATTTGAGTATTATTTTAGAAAATTATTTACACCTCATAAGAAATTTCAAATTTTTCAAACTTTATTACATTAAACTGAATAGTTATGTTGCCCATTGGCAACATTGTTTCTAAGTATCAGGGTGCAATAGTTTGACTGTCGAAGTAAGAATGCAAAATCAGCAGCAAGCATGCTTTCGGTTCAGACGGTGTCACCAATAAGTTATTTGTAGTTCATATTTCTAGGAATATTCCTCTTTTTCACAATCTCTAAAGGAATGTTCCCTTAAGGTGAGTAGTGTTAAGTGCCCTAAGTGTGATGAGGATATGTCATTAGATCAATGGAAAATAACGCAGTTTCCTTTTTTAAAAAATGTATATTTAGAGATAACTATTTTATTTAAAAAGGGCAATATTTTAAGCTGTAGTTTTTTAGAAGTAACTCTGATGCTATAGTTGTTTTAAAATTTAACAAGGCAGCCTGCTTTAGTTCTAAGTGTAGTTGTAAGTCTGTCAATGATGGATAAAAATATGGAAACATTTCCAAGACGTATCCAATACCATTACTAAAAATTCCAGCTTTTTTTTTTACTAGAAAAACTTTTTTCAATAATGCACATAGATTTTATATCAAAAAATTATCACCAGAAAATGTACAAGTTTTATTTATTAATAAACTTTTTTATACTCTAATTTTATTGAAAAAGGTAACTAGCTGTGTTGCATGTTAGCAGCAATAAGCAACGCATAGTGCTAAGGGCAGGATGTAAGAACCAGTCCTACCTACTTACCATACAGGGCAGGGTTAAACAAAAACACCACCAAGGTTGGCATGAAAAATATGGCTTTGAGCTGGGGCCCAGATAGGGAAGCTGTTCTAATGTTTCCCCTTATAAAATTTTTTTTATTTTCCTTCAAAATATTATATAACTGAATTCTGATTTTGAATTCGTTAAATTCTCTGAAAATTTCAAGTGCTTTCTTTTCCTATATCTGTAGTTCAGTACCAACCCTGAATATTACTAATTTCAACAGTTTTAATTACTTCAACTGTGGAACCAAAAATTAGCATAAAATTAACTTTTAGCATTAATTTTGATCAATTATAAAAAAAATTTCTGAACAATTATTGCCTTATTTTCAAAACATAACAGTAACTTATTGGTAACATCCTTGTAAGTTGATATCCTATTAAAAGCTTTTTTTTATATATAAGTATCACAAATATAGCAATTCTGACATATTAAACCTGATGTTAATATTAGGTAGAACCCTACACAGGAGTGTCATATTTCAAGAAACTGTCTTTTTTGCCATTAGTCTGAACTAATTTAAGTCAAATTGATATTTTTTTTGCCTTTGTGGCAAACACCTTGCCCTGAATTAGGTCTGGGGTGAACACTAAATAATATACAAATGCATAAACATACTGTGAAAAACTACAAAAGGTTGATTTAAGAATTTAACAGCTAATGCAGATTTATTTCTAATATTTATACCAACCTTCAATAAAATAATTTAATTTTTTTAAAAGTCATTTGATAAATATTTCCTAGGAATTTACAACAGAAAAATAAAAAACTGTGCGGTCGGGTGACCCCCGTCAGGAACGAAGTTCCTTACGTTATTTTTTCAACTCTAAACGTGATTTAATATGTAGATTTCTATTGATTATATGTATATACAGTGGACGCTCGTTAATTCGAACTAATCCAAAGGCCCAAAAAAACTTGTAATGGAGTTAATGTTAAAAATATCTCATTAATTCGAACTAAATTTTTATCACTTCGGTTAATTCAAACTAAAAATTTGACAAAAAAAAATTCTTTTTCCTCGTTTAATAGAGAAAATACACACTGTATTTATTATTTTGTGTGTCAAAATTTCTTTTCTGTGTAAAGAGGCTCATGCCTGCATTCCTAGACTATTGCATGTTCGCTAAACGTTAGTAGCTATTGTCCTTATTAGTGCTAAACGGAAAAAGCAATTTTACTTTATTCGGATCGATTTTCTTAGAATTTCAGAAAAACTAGTCTTTACTATAGATTCTAGGGAGCTGCGTCAGTTATAACTGCAGTGCAGACAAGTTAATGTGGTCTAGTTTTTCTTCCTCATTGTGTGGTGTGAACGTGTAAAAATTCAGGATATCTACACATAGAAAGTACAAAACCCTAACTTTGAAGACAAAAGTAGAAATTTTAAAGAAAGTAATGAATGGCGAATGTAAAACAAAGTTAGTAGCTGACTATAGAATTTAAAAAAATGCCTTGTCAACTAATTTGAAAAAAAAAAGGAGTCAATTAGATTCATGGTAAAAATCAAACTTTGCTAGAGGAAGGAAACGCATGGGAAATGCGTCCCAAGAAGTTCTACAAAAAGCTCTACTGCTATGGTTCCAGGATGTTAGATCTCGAAATTTTTCGATAAATGGACCCCTGATGCTGACGAAGGCTGATGAATAGGCAATTCGAATGGGTATTGAAGATTTTAAATGCAGTGATGGATGGCTTTCTCGATTTAAGTCAAGGCACAATATTTCTTATCAAACCGTATGTGGCCAAAGCTCTGATGTAATCGATGACGTATGCACTAATTTCGGTAGGAAACTGCCAGGGTTTTTCTCTACTTACCTGGCGAAAGATATTTCTAATGCGGCCATAATGGTCAAAGCCATAATGGACTCTATTAAAACTCTAATGAAAGCAATTATTTAGATGGAACCTTCCTCTGAAAATGAATTGAAATGTTTACATTAAATCGAGAAGCTGGCTGAACAATGTAGGCATAATAAACAAAACCAAACATCCATTTTACAGTTCTTCCCCAAAGTGTAATTCATAATTTTAATGAAAGTTTACTTTATACTGCGTATCTTCTGCTTCATTTGATGATTAATGCAAGTCTGTATTGCTTTTTAATATGTTTAACTTTAGATAACATAGTATAATATATTTTCTGGGGTTATACATACTAGGAGAGTTTCTTCTTCAGTGATACACATTTAAAGTTATATATATTCTCTTAACATCGGATAATTCAAACTTTTTTCTGAGAACATTCGAGTTCGAATTAACGAGCGTCCACTGTATATAGATACATATATATATATATATATATATATACACATATACATACTAGCTGAAAACCTGTACTTCGCTACGGAGTACATTCAAATTAAATACAACGGTCAATGTATGTAATTCATGCCAAATATATATATATGTATATATATATATTATATGATAAATACGACGATCAATGTGTACAATTGATGTAAAATATATATATTTATAAGAAAATCATAAAGGATAATTTTATAGATAAATAATGTAGAAGAAAATATTCAAATTAAATCTAATATAAAGAATACTATAGTACAGTTTGTAGAATATTTCTTTTACTGTATTTTAATATTTTTTTGGATAATGTCCAATCGTCTGCCGCATTAGCAAGGAAAAAAAATATTTGTTTATTTAGTTTTTATGCAAGTGACGATAAATTTATTTAAACTGCCAGAAAAAGAAATCACGTGATCAGCATTTAATAAATTAAAATTCTAAAAATTAATCTTTAAAAATTCACCAAAAATCAGGAAATGGACGTAAAGATTCGAAAAAAATTTCATTTTAAAGGAATTTTTATGATCTTTCTCATGATATAAATTTTATAACCCTCAAAGTATTATTTTAAATGCAAACGTAAAAAAAGTTTTAAAAAAAAGCTTAAAAATTTAATTTTAAAAAAATGTAAGAATTTTTGAAAAATCTTTCTTAGTGCACCCCTACACTATAAGAAGAATCGCCATGCAAAATTTCAGCCCTTTAGGTCCAGCAGTTTGGTCTGTGCGTTGTATATCAGTCAGTGAATGAGTCAGTTATGGAACTGTTATATATATAGAGGGTGGCTAATAAATACTGTGACAAATATCGAATCATTTAATTACACACAGATGAAATAGAAAATGGAAAATACAACAATATTATGAGCATTATACATGAAAGTTTACCATGAAATAATTTTACTCGAATCGACCGCCATCTTTATCGATTACTAAAGATAATCTCTTACGCCACTGTCCTATTGCGGCACGAATCATTTTATGAGGTAATTTGTCCCATTCACTCCGTATGGAAGCTTTGAGGGAGTCCAAACTTCTGTGCTGCTTAGCATTTACTTTAGACTCTAAAATCCCTCAAATGCAATAGTCTAAAGGATTTAGATCTGGTGAAGAAGGTGGCCAATCTTCTTGCTTGATAAACTTCGGACAATTGGCATGGAGCCATTCCTGTGTTATTTTGGATCGGTGGGACGGTGCAGAATCTTGCTGAAATATCCAATTCTTTTTGGGATACAATCTGTTAGCATGTGGTTATAAACGTGCAGCCAATACTTCCTGTTTGTAATATTCAGCATTGATTTTTACCCCTTTATCGATGAATTTCAGAGGCAGTTTTTCATTGTGTGACACTGCAGCCCAAACCATAACAGAATTCTTGTTCTGAAAGCGTTTAATAGTTCGAAGATTTTCAGGTATATCCTCGAAGGTTGCTGAATATACAACATCATTTTTAGCATTATAACTTTGTTCTGTACAAAACAGCTTCTCATCAGAGAAAATTATTTTTTCAACACTTTTGCTACCGTGCCGGTTCAGCAATTTCTTACATCTTTGTAACCTTTGTACTATTTGTGCAGTAGTCAAACCTTGAACTTTTCTTTTGCGATAAGGGCGAAAACCCAGGTCTTCATTTATGATAAGTTGCATAGTTCTGCGACTGATGTTCTCTTCTGCAGCCATTTTATTTGCAGAACGTTGTGGATTTCTTAGTATCTTTTCACGAATTCTTCTGATACGTTCTTTTGTACGAACAGTGCGTGGACGACCGGACCTTGGTCGATCTTTACAGCTATTGGTATCCAATAATCGATTTATAGTCCTATATATAAACGTCCTATTAAAACCAAGGCATTTTAATTGCTTAAATATTTTACCTGCAGAAAATCCACGATCAAAAAGCTGTTTAACCATTAACCTTTTGGCTTCTATCTTTAAAAATATTCTACATGTCTTACTTTAAACAAAAATCGTCTGCGTTTACAAAAAGTTGCCAATCGCACAAATAGATAGATAAATTGCTTTTCCAAACGATTAAAATTAACTCTTATTTTTTGGAGTGTTACAGTATTTATTAGCCACCCTGTATATATATACTGCGCTATTCCAAGAATGAGTGGGAATAGAAATGGCCAGCGCTTGTGCGAGGATTTGAACCAGGGACCTCTCGCTCCACAGTGCGAGTCCGATGCGATAAGCATTCAGCCACAGAGTCCTTGAGGAAAAGCTCTTATGAAGGGGGCATAACGATTTTTCGTTATGTTGCGATTCCTGCCGGTTCACTCTACTGTAAGCCACATAAAAGAACTTTGTTCCAATAAACAGGGGTCATTAAAATTATTGCAGCTATATTAATTTTATTTTCAGCTACAACACAATATACAACTATGAGAAATTGAAATTTTAAAGAAAATTAAATATACCTCTTTAGTTTTACAATTAACTTTTACACAAAAAAAATAATGAATGTAAATACAGGCGAATCCGGTTAATTGGACCAGCCACTTATTCGGACCAAATCCTAAAGATCCAAAACATCCTATTGCATAAGCCTAATATTATGCATGTTCGTTTAATCTAACCAGCGGGTTATTGAGACTTAAATGATAGTGTCCCAATCTGGTCCGATTAACCAGAATCGACTGTATATAGCAAGAACATACAGAACAAAAGCAATGTACATGCATAACGAAATTACATTCTCAAGTATTTTAGTAACCCATATAAATATGCAAATTCTATAATGAGTCAAACTTACCATGTTTCATCATTACTGTTAGAAATTTGATGATAACTTTTGAGCAAGGCCTTATTAGAACTTGTCTTTTGCCTCTTTTCTCAGCATTGTTTATAGCCTTTAAGGTGTCCGCAAGCACATTCATACGTACCATGGTTAATTTCAATAAGTCTGAAACATTGATAATACGAAATTCTGATAAATACAATTTCAAAATGTGCTTATGATACATGTTGAATGCATTGAAAAGCACAAAAAAAAAATAAATATAATATACTTTTTTTGTGCCGATTTTATTAAAAATACTTTAAGAACAGAAAGTTATGTCATGCTCAATTTAAGGCAACTTAAATTGACCTCAGATCTTCAATTCATATGTCAAACTGATGTAAATTTATTCGTTTTGTTTTTTCTTAACAATTCATGACAAATGCACATTTTTGAATTGAGTTTTATACAAATGAGAGTTGACCTTTAGTTGCAGTAGACACATATTTTAAAACTTTAAAAGAATTTTAAAAAATGATTTTAATTTTCTAGTTATGAACCTAAATAGTTTGATTTCCTTTCATAAAAAATACATAGAATTAGAAAGTTTGACAAACTACAAGCAGTTTATTAAAATTTCTAAATCAAGATGCTAAACATTTATAATATACACCTATGCAAGTGTGAGAAAAAAAAAATTGCTACATCACCATGACAGTTGAAGCAAGGGCTTCACTGTTTTACGAGACCATTTTAACCAGACAGCACAAGTAGAACATTTATAAAACACATTCAAATTTATACTTTTATTAATAATTTGAATCCTAGATTAACATAACTAAGTAGCATGTATTTATCTTATTAGCATATTGAAATAATACAGAATTGTCTAAATTTTGCAATCATCATAGAAAAGAAACATTATTCGAAATTTCAGACTATCTGGTTTGGTTAGTTTTTGAAGTTAGGGTGAAGTAAGGTAAGTGAGACACAAAATCATTTAGTTCCACTTTGAATCTACATAAGTTTTTAGAAGTTGTATTTATATGAAAATTTGCATACATACTTCTGGTTATGTTCTACTTCTATAGTTTTATTTTTTTTTAATCTATTTACAACTCTTTTTTACGTAAATATTTAGTTTTGGGGTTTTGCATTCTCATTTGCCCCCGCACTTGAGGTGAAAACACGAGTCCCGATAAATCATAGTTGCTTATAGCAAAGTAAGTGGGGCAAGGGAAATAGATATTTCATGCTGAACAAAAGGCTATTTTTTTACATTCTTTCACTGTGGAGGTATTAGTTGCTCAAGTTAAGCAATGTCAACAACATCTGAATATTAACAAATAAGAATATTTGTATATATTTGTTTTAAAGTAACATAGTTCTCTCTTTTTTTTAATGCATTTTGGTATAGCTCATCATACACTCATTTTTCAGAAATTCCTCGTTTTCACATGTAAACACATGAATGATAATTAAACTAAAGACAAAAGTACAATCACAGAATCGCTCACTTAGAAAGCAATGATATCAACATTTCATAGGTCAAACCGATTTTTTAAAAAAGGAACACCTAAATTTATCCACGCATATGGATCACTCCACAGCAATGATCTGCGAAATATTATATCCAAGTAGTGTATAATACTGTGGTATACAACGAAATAAGTAATAAAAACAAAACAATAGAAATACTGTAATGTAAAGAAAATGTATACTTACACAATTAATCACTCAAAAAAGAGATTAAATAAGATGAAATTCCTACTACCCCCACTTGTATAATTCCTGACCGGACATGAAAATATTGGACGTGAGTTTCAGGAAGCGGTTACAGTTGGTGACAAATGGAAGAGAAATACCATGGAGTACTGAATTCCATATAATTGAATATCAGGAACGGTGATATAAAAGTTTTGAAAAATTATGTCAGTGTCTCTGTATCTATTTAATAGAGTTTAAAATTTAGTAGGAAAAACTCAAATATTATATATATTCGCCACAGCAGTATAAAGACCTGTTACGGATGATGATCCGAGAATCAACAGATGATGTCATAGTGCTAAGCTATATGATTGGATAAAATTTAACTCATACGCTAATGCAAACAGACCCTAACCGGGGCCATCGTGATCACTAAATTCGTTACCAAACTTTTGAAACATATCTTATTTAATTTCAAGAAAAAAAACCTGAATTTTAAGTATTAAGAAATTTTTAAAAATATATCAATACTCAGCATGCAAATATACCATGGAAGACATTGTAAAACATACACAATTGAGCACCCTAAATCACTTACTACTTAGGGCACTCATTCATTATACTATCATAGCAATAGCAGGCTTTAAAACAACAAAATACCAAATATATCAATTAAATATACCAAATATATCAAAATACCATAATATCAATTCAAAATATCTATCATTCAATGTTTAAAGATGTAAAAAAATATTCAATATTCAAAATAAGCGCAAACTATATAGGAATGTGAAAAATTCAAATTAAATATCTACATCATGTTTAAAATATCAAAAATAATAACCATAAACACAAAAATAATATGAAACCCCCAAAAATATCTGTGCCAAAAATAAGATTAAGCCTCCACTATACTAAAAATTAATATGTCATGCCGTCTTACCGAAAGAAAGGATAATTGGGGAAAAATGGCTCATTTGCAAACAGTCTTCACTTCTTGTACCATTTGAAGAAAAAAAATGGCACCGCAACTGTTGAAACAAATGGATAAAAAAACCATATACAATGTTAAATAAAAATTATAGGCCGATTCCACCATGAAGTTTTCTTCCTGATAGTTTAACCTGAAAAGTCTTTTTCATCAGATTTACTACATGTGTAGATGCTTACTCCGTATGACAAACATCGTTTGAAGCTTTTGGCTCATGTTGTTTTGAGTTGGAGATTTTTAAATTTAAAGGATAAAACTTTTTTCATTTTAAATAAAGTTCTCTGAAAACGAGCCAAAATGGAGCAAATTAATCCAGTAAGAATAAAAATTGATGGTGGAATTGGCCTATAACTTTTATTTAGTAAGAATTATATACCACATCATCCCATCTCACTAAGGTGTTTGAAAGTCAGTTCCACTATAAAACCTGTCAGAGAAAGTTTCATATCAATCAAGTAAACAAGGCTAAATATTTTGAAATATCTTGAGTTGGTATTTATTAGAAGTATAGAGTTGAACACAAGTGAATTATTGTATCCAAATATAAAATAAAAAACTACTTAATTAAAATATTATCATTATTTTAATTTATGAAAGCCCAGAAGTGATTTAAATTGTGAATAGCTTATCTAAAAAATTTAATTTAAAAAAGATACATAAGTAAATCACGCAAAAGAATTAAACTTAAAAACATTATTGTTTATTTCTTTAAATACAAATAATTTCTAATATATAGAAAGTAATTTTTAAAAAGAATTCTTCTTCCACTGAGTGGAGGAAAAAAGTAAATTCAATGTGAGACGATTTCTGGCTGAGTAAATTATATTGCTGGCTTGTGAAAAAATTATTTCAGATGGCACTGATGATGAAGTCGCAGCCAAATATCGCTTGGCAACCCCTCATAGTTCCGGATACAATCCAATTGATTTATTCTAAAAAGATAGCGGACACTGTTGATGTCAGCAACTGCAGGAGATCGAAAAGTAAGCTCATAAGGAAAATCTGAGCTACCTAAAGAACTCTGATGCTTCCAAGTTTTCTGAACCATTTTGGAGTGTTCACAAAAGAAAGATGATTCAGATCCTTCTCCATTGTCAGAATCGGAATTGTGTCCACTTTTCGGTGAATGGGCGCTTTTCAAAATTCCTTTCAGTTCTCGAATTGCTTTGGCAGTAGTCTCAGGGTCCCTGAAGTATAATGTCTTCCATCGGGGATCCAATAACGTACTTACGGCTAGTGCTATTACATTCTCAACCATGAGTCGTTTTTCGCCGCTTCCAAGATTCCTTCCTTCAGATTGAGGCCGAAATTAGACGTAGGTAACATCTTGGAAATTTTATTTTCTACCATGGTTGCTATTGGAATCGCGATACTGATTGTGGGGTATTTATCTCCTGAAAACTGTTTTGCGGCTTTTAGAAGAGGCTCAAGAAGCTAGATGATTTCCTGCAAATCTTGGTTCTCTGCAGCCGTTGTCATGCTTGGTGCCGGCGTTTGTCAGTTGTTGAGTGTTGAGCTGAGGCTTAGAAAACGCTCGATCATTTCGTATGTAGGATTCCCCCGTGTTACCACACTCTGCATGAGTTTCCTGCTCTCAATTCATATGAAGCCCGAACACTGTGTTTGAACCAGGTCACCACTTTCTTCACCTTTCCATTTAGTGGCACGAGCTCTGGTACGGCTTCAACTGAACGGTAATCGACCAAATTGAGGAGATGAGCAAAACATATTACATGTTTTTTTCTACCAAATGCAATTTCCACGGCTTTAACCGTATTCGATCCTCTATCAGTGACCACTGAATTTAGTTTTTCTTTTTTCAAACCCCACTACTGCAGAATATGAATTGAAGAAATGCAATCTCCAGTATGGCTCTGGTTCATTTCAAAGACTCCAATGGTGCAGGAAGCTAATTTTTCATTTTCCAAATAATGGACTGTGACGTACAAAAACTTCTTGTCTGAAGGGTTTCGGTCGAGAAACCGGTTATCTCCAATATCTCCTTCCAATTTGTTTACATACACTCAGTGTTGCCATTGCTTCACCCAAACTAGGATTTCTTTCTTTCTCTAAATAGAAACTTTTTAATTTGATAAAATATTGTTTATTGAAATGTTATTTCCTTATTGAATTAAATTACGATCATTTTTTTCGTACTATTGCCATATATATATATATATTATTTTACTATACAATCATTCCTCCGAATACGATTGACTGCATAGTGAAAGGAAAATTTGTTATCGATATCATTTATATTTATATTTTGAAATATCATTTACATTTTGAAATATCGATATTTTTGTGCCGATATATTATTGATATCGATATTAACAGCCGATATTATTGTCGATATTTTGCTTTCGATATCCCATCCCTAATTCGTGTCCCCCCCCCCAAAAAAAAATAAATAAATAAAGTTAGAAGCACACTTCGCCTATGTTGGCGGTGGCGCTGTTAAGAACAGCCGAGGAGATACCGGAGAGATCTAGAAGATCTTTACACTGAGTCAGAAATTGTAGAACTATTTATACACTTTGTGATTAATCCAAATAAGTCAGAATAATAATTTTTAAAAAAACTCCCTGATTGGACAACCCCTTTAAAGTCCCCACTTCTGTCGATACGCTTGAGGAAAATTCTGTTTATTCACTAGTCTTTTATAACATATTGTACCAAATCCGAGCGACGGGAAGATATTCTAAAAAGTGAATTTCAAACGCAGAAATAAATATGCCAGTTACCGCAATTGAATAACAGAAATTTACATGACATTAAATCTTCAGTACACTTTTTAACAACTTGCAGAAGAGTAGACAAAATAAAAACGTTGAATCTTCGCCGGAAGCTTACAATTCCAGCACCTAAGAACTTTTCTTAACATAGAGGAATTCAGATACATTAATTAATACAACATAACAGTTACTTATAAGTTGCATACGACCTTTAACTTCTTTCCTTCTAAGGACCTCGGCTTACACCAGTTGAGAATAAAACTTTTTACAAGAAGAATATCACCTATTGAAATACCTCAATCGATCGCATCCAAACCAACTTTAGAACTGAACTTTTTATTCCAGACTCTTATTCACCTAGGAAACAAAACCTGTGTTGCCACACCGCTCAACCAAACCATTTTCCAACAATAGACCCAAGAGCAGGATTTATTACTTACTCCATGGTAGACACGTGAACGTGCTAAACCATTGTTTTTATTTATCGTGAACTCCAAAACATCGCATGCTGGCGATAACACGCCAAGTTGGCCCCAAACTCGTAACAATATTTAAAAATCATCGTAATTGTGATTTGTCTGTAGAGCCGATCCCACTTGGTGGTCTCTCGACTATTAAAAAGCTATAATTATTAGTTCTAAACTAATTACAGTCGGACCTCTATTTAACGAACCTCTATTTTACGAATTTCTCTATTTTGCGAACTTTTCCTTGGAACCAAGAACATTTTGTGAATTTCTTTGTAAAATAACCGCCAAATAGCGAAGTGCATTCTCTATTTAACAAACTTTTTCTTGTGATCCAATATTTTTTTTCTCCATATTTCTCAAAATATTTCTAAACATTTCAAACTTATTCTTTCTTTTAACACATTTAACACATTAACTTTCTTTTAAAACATTCCGACGCGGGTTGCAGTTTGAAGAAAATACTCCTGAAGGAGTTTTTGGTGCATTGCAAAGATGAGAGACGTATTATGAGAGAAATCCCTTTTTCAAACAAAAACTGAGACAAAATTAACAGACTTTATCAGTAATTAAATTTAAGGACGCATGTGGTAATGTATGCTTAAAATTTCTTCTTATAATACTAGGGGCTTCGCCCCTAGGCTCGCTCCTCTGTTAGGGTCAAGGTCAAGGTATATTGAGTTTGTTGGAGTGCCATGGTCTTACGACTTCACCTCCAGTAGCAAGATATGTACATCAGAAAATATGTGCTCAGCAGTAAAATAAAAAATATAATAAGTATTAAAAGAATAAAATTCAAATATTTACAGGGTGGCTAATAAATACTGTGACAAATATCGAACCATTTAATTACACACAGATGAAATAGAAAATGGAAAATACAACAATATTATGAACATTATACATGAAAGTTTACCATGAAATAATTTTACTCGAATCGACCGCCATCTTTATCGATTACTAAAGATAATCTCTTACGCCACTGTCCTATTGCGGCACGAATCATTTTATGAGGTAATTTGTCCCATTCACTCCGTATGGAAGCTTTGAGGGAGTCCAAACTACTGTGCTGCTTAGCATTTACTTTAGACTCTAAAATCCCCCAAATGCAATAGTCTAAAGGATTTAGATCTGGTGAAGAAGGTGGCCAATCTTCTTGCTTGATAAACTTCGGGCAATAGGCATGGAGCCATTTCTGTGTTGTTTTGGATCGGTGGGACGGTACAGAATCTTGCTGAAATATCCAATTCTTTTTGGGATACAATCTGTTAGCATGTGGTAATAAACGTGTAGCCAATACTTCCTGTTTGTAATATTCATCATTGATTTTTACCCCTTTATCGATGAATTTCAGAGGCAGTTTTCCATTGTGTGACACTGCAGCCCAAACCATAACAGAATTCTTGTTCTGAAAGCGTTTAACAGTTCGAAGATTTTCAGGTATATCCTCGAAGATTGCTGAATATACAACATCATTTTTAGCATTATAACTTTGTTCTGTACAAAACAGCTTCTCATCAGAGAAAATTATTTTTTCAACACTTTTGCTACCGTGCCGGTTCAGCAATTTCTTACATCTTTGTATCCTTTTTACTATTTGTGCAGTAGTCAAACCTTGAACTTTTCTTTTGCGATAAGGGCGAAAACCCAGGTCTTCATTTATGATAAGTTGCATAGTTCTGCGACTGATGTTCTCTTCTGCAGACATTTTATTTGCAGAACGTTGTGGATTTCTTCGTATCTTTTCACGATTTCTTTTGATACGTTCTTTTGTACGAACAGTGCGTGGACGACCGGACCTTGGTCGATCTTTACAGCTATTGGTATCCAATAATCGATTTATAGTCCTATATATAAACGTCTTATTAAAACCAAGGCATTTTAATTGCTTAAATATTTTACCTGCAGAAAATTCGCGATCAAAAAGCTGTTTAACCATTAACCTTTTGGCTTCCATCTTTAAAAATATCCTACATGTTTTACTTTAAACAAAAATCGTCTGCGTTTACAAAAAGTTACCAATCACGCAAATAGATAGATAAATTGTTTTTCCAAACGATTAAAATTAACTCTTATTTTTTGGAGTGTTACAGTATTTATTAGCCACCCTGTAGTAAAAATGAGCGTCCACCGGGATCGAACCGGGGACTATCGTACACGAGCAGCGCGCTCAAGCACGGCGCCAATCATGGCACATCAAGTTAATGGAATAAGTTGCTAATAGCGAGAGATAAATATGGGTGATTCTCGGGCAATGCAACAGCCTCCATCCATTTACTGTTGAAGGGGAATCACTGCGAAGGGGAATCACTGTTGAATCATCACAGTTTCAGCTATAAAATTCAATTAGAAATCGAAAATTTAAGATATAGACTTGAAATGAGGTTTATATGAATAAGAAAGCTTTCAGCTTCCAGATGATGTAAATATTTTCTTTGTAAGATAAAAACTCGAGGAGCATCGATATTATATCCACTTTGGGGACGATATTTCTTGAAAAACTGTGTTTAATTTTTTGATGAAAATATTAGTCTGTTTTAAAATATTTTTGAACAAATAAGGTCTAGTTTGAAAGAGAAATGTCTTTAGTCTTAGACTGTAAAAAGATCAAAATTCTACGATCATCTTTTGGCGAATTATCGTAATCTGAAGATGAAAAAGTCAATATTTTCCTACAAAACATAAAATTAAAAAAAAAACTTAAAGTACGACGAAGATGAGACATGTCTTACTTTGTTCCCCACATTTTTCTGCATCTATTGGTATCGGTCTAGACCCCATACCCCCAGCGGTTTCGGAGAAGATAGCGTGACAAGCTTTTGACAGCGGCGGCAGTTACTTTTTTTTAGAATAGAGAGAAATGCGATAATGTCATTAAAATTCATTAATTTTAATATTTTTTTTTAATTGAAAATACAGTGTATTCCCGGAAAATGTTTTGTATTATTCCTGTTTTCATTGCTGATTTCTGTTTGATGGGTAAGATATATTTAAAACAAATAGACATTAATTTACAAAATAATTAGTGTTTATGAATTTAAAATCTGTTTTATGTAGTTTAAAGTATTTTAAAAGGTGAATCTCTATTTAAAGAATTTTCCATATAACGAACATCTTTTCGGGATTTAGCGACTTCGTTAAATAGAGGTCCGACTGTACTAATTTGTATTTTTATTGTGGATTTTTGTTTATAAAAACTTATTATTTTCCATAAAACCACTTTTTAACAGCGCAGAGAAATTAATCGATTATTTAAAACTGTTAAACGAAAAATTAGGTGCATTTTAAATAAAGTAAAATTTAAAAATACACTGCTGGCCACTGTAAATGCAACACCTTGAAGGAAAAATGCAAATAACATGAAATTTACAACATGCATTAGTGGAGGTGAGATATGCAAATGATTAGAATTTCAGCGTAGACGCACATCACGCGCGCCTGTGGCGCCACTTCAAATTGCTATCTAAGGCTTGGAGATTTCAAGTTCGGCAATTGTGTTTTTCTTGTGGTTTTTTTTAAAAAAAACGATCAATTATGCCTCGTCGAAAACAGCGATCATCTTTTGATCAAGTATCCGAGTTCGACAGAGGAAGGATAGTGGCCTACCGAGATTGTGGATTATCTTTCAGGGAAATCGGTAGTCGTGTTGGACGAAACCAAACAACTGAAATGCGGATATGTGATCGTTGGATGCAGGAGGGTACGACGGACCGGCGTGTTCGATCGCATCCACCTCATCGCACCACTTCACGTGATGACAGGCAAATTGTGCGCATGGCAGTGACGGATCGCTCAGTCACATCACGAACCATAGCACAGCACATGCAGTCTGTAACGCATCATCCAGTGTCTGCGCGTACCATTCGACGCCGTTTACAGCAGAGTGGTCTGTCCGCAAGACGTCCATTGCTTTGTCTATCCTTGACGCAGAACCACAGACGTCTCCGCCGCCAATGGTGCGATGACAGAAGGATGTGGACGGCAGAATGGAATGAAATTGTCTTTAATGACGAGTCACGCTTCTGTCTGCAACACCACGATGGTCGCATTCGAGTCTGGAGACACCGTGAAGAGAGGATGCTGAACAGCTGCGTTATGCACCGCCACACTGGTCCTGCACCGGGTATTATGGTATGGGGCGGTATTGGATATCACTCTCGCACACCTCTAGTACGCATTGCCAGTACTTTAAACAGCCAGCGCTACATCTCCGAGGTGTTGGAGCCAGTTGTCCTTCCTTACCTTCAAGACTTGCCCACAGCCATATTTCAACAGGATAATGCGCGACCACACGTGGCACGCATTGTCCAACGGTTCTTCGTGAATCGCCAGATTGAATTGCTTCCCTGGCCGCCTCGCTCTCCGGATCTTTCGCCGATAGAAAACATGTGGTCCATGGTTGCTCTACGATTGATCCAGATTCCATCCCCAGCTGCCACAGCAGATCAACTTTGGCAACGTGTGGAAGCTTCTTGGTCTGCTGTACCCCAAGAACTCATCCAAAGTCTCTTTGAATCAATACCGAGGCGTGTGGCAGCGGTGATCTCCAACAATGGCGGCTACTCTGGCTACTGATTTTGGCAGGAACCACACTTCACAGAAGTCTATAAATTTAAGCATTTGATACTTGGTCAACATGTTATCTACAAAATAAATTTTGTTGTGATATCTCTTATCTTTCTTGGTGTTGCAATTTGGGTGGCCAGCAATGTATATGTAGTTTATGATCGTAGTTAATAGGACATATTTAAACTCTAAAGTCTTTACACTCTCAGTGTTAAAATTTTGCTCTTGAATTAATCTTCTAACAATTTGTGTATATTGTTGTAATTTCTATTTCATTTATTGAATATGAAGTGATTAAAAACGAGGAGGAACAACAGACAGCAAGGATAGAAAGTTTTTAAAGAGTATGGAAACTGAAAAAAATTTCATAAAAGCAAAATAAGGTAAAAGTATAAGATTATATAATACAGTTAAATATATTTCAAAGAGACGAAAATAAATTACAAAATTCTAGTAAACGCAAAACGGTAATCGAGCAGTTTTTATGCGAATACCAATGTTCTTGTTTCCAATAATTTTTTTTCGTACACTGGATATGACGTCATACTTTTCTCTCGCATTTTTCTCAAAAACTATGGGTCGTAGAGGTACAGTTCTTTGGGCATTTTTTAATGTACTCCACGCAAGGAATCTGGCTGTTTACAATTTGGGCGATCTTGATTAAACACCCTATCTATATTAATAAAGCAAGGTTGGATTCTGTCTGTCGGTCACACCTCCGGGTGTCCATGTTATATGTGTGCTGCGTCGAGACGAATCTATAAAACTTACAACTATTAAATTTCGCACAAGGGTAGTGAAGATTTTGAACATGTGCACCTCGAAGCCCGAATTTAAAATTTTATTACCGTTAATTTTTAATTAATAAAAAACCAACAATTTTGAAGGGTGACAACAGTAAATGGACGATGTCAGATTTCCGAAAATCACCCCTCTTGATATGGCGCGATTTTGGCGGCCATTTTGGTCGAAAATCGGTGTATTTTTTTTCTCCTGAAAGTACATAAATCTTACATATTTGGAAAGAGCTTTGAAAACTGATAATTTTTTCTGCTTACAGTTATTCTGTTGCTTTAATAGTTTTACAGATATTTTAATTCTAAAAGCAGACTCCACCGCTATCCGATATATATCCGTAAATAAAGCGCGAATCACAGACATTTCGAAGAACTACCGTAGTCGAAGAATTAATCGCATTTGTTATTATTTCTTAAGTAAATTGTTGCATTTATTATGTTATCGTTCATTTGTAAGAACATCTCGAAGCCCGAATTTTAAATTTTATTTTAGAAAAAATTTGATTCAATTTTTTATGCAATATTTGGTTCTATTTGCGCTAAAGTCCGCTAGATGGCGCCACGAGAGTGATACAGTATGAGCTATATCAAGTATGACACATACATAGCGTTATTTATTGTTGTACCACAAAATTTAAATACCTTTATTCGTTGTTTTTTAGTGTTTTCATTCTCTGACAATGATTGCTGAAGGGAGCGGGTCCCAAAACCGACCGGCTAGACGGGTGAAGTCCGGCTAGTATATATATATATATATATATATATATATATATATATATATATATATATATATATTGGTTGTTACGAATTTTAGGAGTCTATGGTAATCTTGTCAAATATGGAAGATATCAGTATAGAATCTTCAGTAACATAAGTATTTGACAATTTCTGTTCCAAAATCTGTACTTTTCTTGAAACATCGGTAAATTTTCCACGATTCATTTGGCACGATATCGCCATATTTGGCGACAAAAATAAGTCCCCAATTCCCTCGCCAACTTGGCGATATCTTCCATAAAAGAAAATTTAGATGGAAAATTTACCGATGTTTCAAGAAAAGTACAGATTTTGGAACAGAAATTGTCAAATACTTATGTTACTGAAGATTCTAACTGTGCAGCTGTCACCTCCCGGCTACCCATTAAGCTGTCAACCTATGATGGAAAATCTTCTTGGCAAGTTTACAAAATCCTATTCTCGATGGTGGCGGACGCCAACGGATGGGACTCTGTAACAAAGGCGTGTCAATTGGCTACATCTCTGCGAGCCGAAGCGGCGGATATTTTGCTGACGATCCCAAAAGAGCAGTGATTAGACTTTGGCGCACTTTCAAGTGCTTTAGAGTTACGTTTTGGCGAGAAGTGTTTGAAGGACTATATACCCCAGTCAAAATAGACCCGATTTTGACGAATGGCTAAAAAAAATATGAAAGTTTTAAAATTGGTGGAGATTTTGTTTAGGCATGCTAATGAACATACTAAAAGTCCCCACCGATCAGACTTGAACTTTCGCCGGCATCTTGGAAAATGTGTACACTTTTTTGGTTTTTTGCAAGTAACTTGAGAAATATTGATTTTATGTAAAAAATTTGAATACAAAAATTGAAAAGCATTAAATTGTGAACAAAAACATTATTTACATTTTTTAATAAGTCTAACACTAACAAAGATAATTGACTTTGAAAGGAGCGAACTATCACACCTGGGACGTGGATGCGCGGGTCAACCCCCCATCGCGATGGGGATGACCCGCGCATGTGCACCAAAAGTCTTGAATACTCACGTTTGTCAAACCTCTACATATCAAAGCTCGAAAGAAAGTTGCAGCAACAACCAATCCATTGTTATCAGGTTGTATTTTGAGATTTGGTGGATTCTATATTTTTATGTCATACTTAGGCTGCATTGGGTACATTACAACTACGTCATTAGAAAAAATGTTGCCTGGGCATGCATACGCTAAAAAAATCCTAGCTAATTTAATTACCCAAACAGATTTAGCAAAAGGATTCGAAACTATAAAGTTACCCGGCGATTAGCCATAAACGAATTGTACTACGGATAACCAGTCGCTGAGTAATTCCTGAATACGCAGCCGAGGGTCCGTTTGTTCGTGTTAATTTTCGGTCTTAGAAGCCGTGTCAAGGAGTATAATTAACTCCCGGCGGTTGGCCCTTTAGCAAAAATAATTTTTGATACCATGGATATATCCGATTTCAAAAGCAATAATCTGCATGAGTTGTTGAGATTTTGCTACTGAACTACTATCGCTAGATACCATAAACGGACATACTCATATATGAGCCATCGTATATGAGATTAAAATGAGGATGACTTTGAAGCAGTTGAAAGAGAATGGTCCCACTGCAGCCCTCTGGGTTCAGTACTTTGAAATGGTAAACCTTATGAAATCTTGATCACCGTCAATTGTACGGTGAAAGTAAACGGTTTCAATATACTAGTAAACCCGTTGTTGCTTTTACAGAGGATAGCGATTGCTAAACAAAGCGAAGAAGACCTAGCATTTTATGTAGAATATGAGTTAGCTCCTTTTCAGTTGGCTCTGTTTAATGAAGCTGGTATGCGAGAGACAACGACATTGGCCATGTACGACGTTTTTGAAGTTCCAAACAAACACCTTGACCTCCTGAACTGCGTCAACATTGTGGACAGTGGTTTTCTCCTACACCGTGTCAAATGGGGAACAAAGTTAACTTTTTCGGCTGCTTGCACAAATTAAGTTAACGGCTAATCCAACAGCACTAATAGTATAAAAAAATTGAACAACATATGCTGTCCATTGTGAAAAAATCTGTAAACATAAATTTTGATGAAAACATGCGAGTTTCTGTTCAACAAGAATAATTCCTTTCGAATGAAAACAACAAGAGCGAATTGATCAGCATTCTACCAGCTGAGCTGGAAAACAATGGGATTCGATTCCGACAAAGAAATGACGACGCCGACATTCTCATTTTAAATACTGCAAGTAATGAAGCATGTTCTGATAACAATATCGTTGTAATCATCGGTGAAGATGTTGACCATCTGGTTCTATTAACAGCTCTCACTGCTACAGAAAAAAGACATTTTCCTTGTTAAACCACGCAAAGGGAAAGCAAAGAAAAAATATATTCATCAAATAAAATACAATCATCGGGACATACCAAAGTATCCTTTTTCTCCATGCGTTCAGTGGATGCGATACTACTTCTGCAGCATTCAACAAAGGAAAGAAACTTTGTGTAAAAATGTTCCAAAGTAAAAATATAGAACACAACGTGACAGTAGTTAATAAATGCAACTCATCGCACAATAATGTTGCTGAAGCAGGAGAATGTTTTTTTCTGATCTGGTATGGAGCACATTCCAGTGAACAGTTCCTAAATAAGTTTAGGTACAAATGCTTCGCAAACTTTGGCACTAAAATAAAACCATATATTTCATTTCTTCCTTCAACTGAAGAGGACGCCAGGCTACATTCCTTTCGGTTGTATAACCAAGTGCAGAAGTGGTTTGGGAATGAGTTGATACCTGAAGTGTGGGGCTGGAAACGTCAAGAGAAAATCCTCGTGCTCATCACAACTATGGATACAGTGGCTTCCGATTCAGTTTTAAACATAGTGTTTTGCAACTGTAAGACTGACTGGGGAGAAAGATGCGTGTGTAGAAAAGCAGGCATCAACTGGACAACGGCCTGCAATGACTGCAATGGGGTATGTCACAACGACATACCGCATTGAAGTTAAGAATTCAAGTGATTAATGCCCTGTATATCATGACAATCCAATAAAAGGAATTGATGAATGAGGTGATGCTAGCTGACCCATAGACGATCTTTTCAAGACTGACGACGCGAACAATCCCGTACCGAAAAAAGCACGTCAACTATAAAGTAGGTAAGCTTAAAAAATTATACACAATGAAAATACCGCAATGAATACATCCAAGTTTATTACATTCGTTTATAAAATTAATAATGATCAATTATCTACATACTAAAACACATTAAAGTCTATTTTCTTGTTTAAAGAAGGTCGCAATGAGGGAGTGGAGATAATTCAAAGGAAAGCGCCTGCAACGAGGCTTAGACGCTACCTCCATAATCAACGCGCATTTAATAGTCAATATTTTGGTACGTGCTAGGGTTACGACAAAATGTATTTAATAGTTTTTGTACATAATTTAATTTTCTTTAATTTTTGTATTAAACTTTTTTTAACAAAGTTAATATTTCCCAAGTTATTTGTAAAAACACAAAAAAGCCTTCAAAATCTCTAAACAACTCATGGAGATTATTGCTTTTGAAATCGGATATGCCCATGGCGTCAAAAACTATTTTTGCTAAAGATGTTTGGGTAAATAAATGAGCTAGAATTTTTCTAGCGTATGCATAGCCAGGCAACATTTTTTCTACTGCCGTAGTTACGTACATCAAAGTTAGTATTTATTTTAGCCCACCTCCAGCCATTATGTACCCAATGCAGTCTAAGTATGACATAAAAATATAGAATTCACCAACTCTCAAAATACAACCTGATAACAATGGAGTGGATGTTGTTGCAACTTTCGCTTGAGCTTTGATATGCAGAGGTTTGACAAACGTGAGTATGCAAGACTTTTGGTGCACATGCGCGGGTCATCCCCCCCATCGCGATGGGGATGACTTGCGCATCCGCGTCCCAGGTGTGATGGTTCGCTCCTTTCAAAGTCAATTATATTTGTTCGTGTTCGACTTATAAAAAATGCAAATGATACTTTTGTTCACAATTTAATGTTCTTTAATTTTTGTATTCAAATTTTTTACATAAAATCAATATTTCTCAAGTTACTTGCAAAAAACAAAAAAAGTGTACACATTTTCCAAGATGGCGGCGAAAGCTCAAGTCTGATCGGTGGGGACTTTTAGTATGTTCAACAGTATGTCCAAACAAACATCTCCACCAATATTTAAAACTTTCATATTTTTTTAGCTATAAAACCTACTTTGATTGGGCTAATAGCCGGCTCCAGCTCAAATCTCACCAACAGAAGCCAAATGAATCGCTACAAGAACTTGTATCAGACGTAGAAAGGCTTTCCCGTCTAATTCTAAGCCTAGAATAGTGCATTATGATAGGCTAATAGATTAAAGAAATGTATTAATAAATGGAGTTAATAGATTAAAGAAATGTACAGACCGTTGTCGCTCTCTTTTTGTATACATTTTATTTAGTGTAAATAATCCTTAAGTAAGTTTTGTTTTATTAATGTTATGTAAAGTAATTAGATGTTCCTTGTAAGTATTTGTTAGTTTTATGAAGTATGTATTTGTCTGTATGTGTGTTAGTTTTGTATTAATTTTAGTTGTGATTTTATAATTCAGTTTTCTATTATGTATTAACTAAGGCTTCCTACCCAAGAGCTAGCTGTACTGCCCTGGACGTGCAGTCCTTGAGGAGGGAGCAATGTTACGAATTTTAGGAGTGTATGGTAATCTTGCCAAATATAAGAGTTATCGCCAAGTTGGCGATGGATTTGGAGACTTATTTTGAGCGCCAAATTTGGCAATATATCGCCAAGTTTTGCGATATGGCATCAAATGGTCGCCAACCTTCTAGGCCTTTCTGGAATGTTCCAGTTATTTCTAGCTGGTTGGTCGATAGAGGGCGCTTTGGAAGTCTATAAATATACCTGACGTTGGCATTTTAGTTCAGTCAACTATCTTCACAATCAAAATTTCGCCGTCCGCATACACAATAACGGTACATCACGTCGGGAATTTTAGAGGGCTCGATCCTAGGACTGACCTTGTTTAATTTATTCGTCAACGATGTACCGCGTGGAGATAATACGCTCCTCGCTATGTATGCGGATGACATTGCTATCCTTTCATCTTCTAGTAATATACACTACCTGACTATTCAAGTTCAGCGTCACAGACACTTTATTGCATTGGTTTACACGCTGGAAAATTAAAATCAATCCCTCGAAGTGTCACGCGATCTACTTCAGTAATAACTATTACGATCCTCCGCGTCTTTATATTCATCACTTCCCGCTTGAATGGGAAAACACAGTGAAGTATCTTGGCGTAACTCTGGACCGACAACTTACTTGGAAACCCCACATTATCAATACTATTAGTAAGTGCTATGCTGTCACCATGCAACTCCGTACTTTATTTTTTAGTCATCACTTGTCAATGAGAAACAAAGTTCTCCTTTACAAACAGTGTGTGCTACCTGTCGCGATATATGCTGTCCCCGTGTGGTTTTCCGCCGCACAGACGTATATTAATAAATTAGAAGTTCTCCAGAGTAAAACTCTCAAGCGAATCCGCCGAGCTTACCGCTTCATGTCGAATGCGCTGATTAGGAGATCCGATGATTAGGAACATCCGTAATAAAATCATTGCAGAATTTCCTGATTACGATTATTGTCTCCCTGCTAATCGCAAACGCCCCAGGGCGTGTCTCCTTAGGAGCTAACATTAACTTCCCATTCGCGATATTCTTTCTATCTCGCTCACCTGCTTGTGTCCTACCGTAGCGCAGTGCCATCGCGCTGACCTGCGAAACTCTACGTTGTGGATTCGGTCCTAGGTGGTATCGCCTATTCCAAATTTCCTACCTTGGTATTTTCATTTTTCCCCTGCGGAAATCTGCAGTCATCTCATTTCGAATTGTATGACCCTGAAGAGGGCCTTTTTTACTTTTGCTGAGGGTCACCTTATCTTAAACTTGTTTGTTTTTTCATCTTACCTTCTCTAAATTTTTAATTTAACTTTTTAAACTTAAATTCTTATTCTTAATAATTGCTTAATTTTTATCTTAAATTTTCTCTTCCCCTTCAACTATTGAAGGTGTTAAACTTAAAATTTTTGAACAATGATTGTAATAGTAACTTTTAACTTTAACCTATCCTTAATATTTTAACTTCTGAGCACATTATCTTTGATTACATAACATCTTGCGTACAGGAGTTAAAACCAGCTGGTCAAGGCATTCCCGTCATCATATCCAATTCTGCTTAGTTTTTAGTTAAGTATTCTTTTCTGCTGCGTATTGAGTGTATTGAAAGTGCGTTAGTCGTATATTGTATAGAAGACTGTTGTCCTGACTTGTGTTTTTAGAGTTTTCTGTTTTATAGAAGACTAGGGGTTTCGCCCTTAGGCTCGCTACGCTCGCTCCTCTGTTATGGCTAATAGCGAAATACATAGGGGGGATTCTCGGGAAATGTAACAGTTTCCATCCATTTACTGTTGTCACCCTTAATGCAAAGGGCGTTTCATCACTGTTGAATTATCAGCTTTAAAATTCAATAAAAAATCGAAAATTATTTCCTTCTCCTCTTTTTGGAGGGGGGAGAGCATTATCCAGCCGGTAAAGCAGGAACATGGGTCACTTTGCCGACGACGGAATACTCGGGTCGTACGCCAGTATCGAACGAAGTATAGGGTTCTCAAGAGAATTAATACCTCTATGAAACTTCCATGCAAGTTTCTTAATTTCGGGTAGAAAGGGCCTAATCTTGAGGTCACTATGAAGGGTAGCGTTACTCACGTACCACTGCACAGAGACGCAATCGCGTAGGATTCTGTTTTGAATTACTTGTAATTTCTTGAGGTGAGTGATTTCAGCGGTGCCCCAAACAATAGTTCTAAGTCATAACCGGTCTAACGAAGGCTTTGTAAAGAAGCAACTTGGTTTTTATTGACAGGCGACTTTTCCATGTCAATTGATAGTTAAGGGAACCCTGTGCAGCGAAAGAATTCTCATCCAGGGTTATCCATCTGTAGGCGCCAGGTTAGTTTCGAGTCTAGGATGTCATGTAAGTACTTGTAAAAGTCAGCCCAGGGAATCTGCTTTTAATTAAGAAGGATATTATTATCTGGTGGGATAGAACTACCCTTGAAATTCACGGCGACACATTTGTCGGCGTTCACTCTAATTCTTCACACAAGGAGCCATTCATAATGCGCATTTACGTAATTTTGGAGTCTCTGGAATACAATGTGAAGGTGCCTGTGAAAAGGGATAATGGCGGTATCATCGGCGTATAACGCTAAGTCGACGTTAAGGTAATTAGGTATATCATTCACGTAAATATTAAATTATTTAGGTCCGAGTAGCCTGCCTTAGGGAACTCAACTTTTAATGGGCCTAAGAGAGGAGATATTATCTCCGACACGAACCGAAAATGATCTGCCGGAAAGATAGTCATTTTTATTAGTTGGTAGGTAAACTTGAGTTTAAGGAGTTTGAAGATAAGACTATTATGGTAAATACGCCATCGGAGTGCGACGCCATTTTTAGCTCTGGAGACCAGAACTAATCGCTCCCATGTTAACGTCCATAGAGGAAAATTTCGAGTATTTTTTATTTCAAAGCCAATATTTTTTAATTCTTAAAACCTATTGAAATGTATACCGAAGAATGTCAACTTAATTTTAAAAATACTTTTAACAGTGTTCCAAACGCAATATTTATAGGAAATTGAAAGGTTTCTTTGGAAATCGGCTGTTTTACGCTTTGTGCGCAAACATTTGGCACAGAGTTGGCTGATTTTTGCCAAGTGCGAATGCTTTTTACATTTCAAATTAATCTCTGGATTGGCGATAAATATCTCACCAGGACAATAAATACTATGTTGAGGTGACGTGTAAACGACAGATGTTAGCTGAAATATTCTGGTTTTGACTTAGATGAAAACATTTCGTTTTAAAATTTTACTTGTTATTTTTCTTCATCAACAATTATTATTTCCTCATCTTACAACCGACGTATTTCATTTAAAAGTATTTTGCACTGTAACAAAAGCTGAATACAATTTATCATATTATTTTTGGTGTAGTACAGTTTTGTTTTATCCCTCCTTATTTAAATATGCTCTGTTTTGCTGTTGACTGCAGTCATCGGAATTTAAACACACCTGTTCTCATCCTACTTCCATTGAAAAATAAAAAAATAAAAATTAAAAAACAGATTTTCATTCAACATAAAAAAAATACATAATCTTTACGGATGTCTCAGAGATAAAAATAATAATCTAAAAGCAAAGATTTAAAAAATTAATAAACAAAATAAGGAGCATTTTTAAATTGTTTTTTGGAGGCAGCAATATTTAAACTACGATGCTCATATTATATCATATATTCTAACCTTCAAATTCAGATAATAAAACAGTACCAATGTTTGCCCCTCCCCCCCCCCAAAAAAAAAGTTCGATGCTTCTAGTGAAAAGAAATAAGGTCGAAAATAGAAAAAAACTCATATTTAATGGACAGTAATTGAAGAATCACTTGTGCTAAATAAAATCTCATTTTATTTCTTTTGTGCTCGCCCCCAAAAGGCACATTTTCTTTCCTTTCTTTTTTCTCTCTGTGTGTGTACGTCTTTTCATTTAATTAAAAACAAAAATTTAAATTTAAATTTGAATTCTCTTAACTCAGCAAAAATTATAGCTTAAAAACCTCTACCGACCAATTTCACGAGCACCCTTACTCAAATTAATTTTAGTCATCATTGGATAAGCCCATGTACTCCGAAAAGAGCCATGATGGCGATAGTGAGTTTAAAACTTTTTTATCATGTTTTATAGTGTGAAAACTTTAATTTTCACACTAAAATAAATTATCATTATCTACTTCGAAAGCCAACAGGAAAATTATTCAGAAGTAATCATATGTGTAGGAATTTGATATGTTTCCGTTATAAAAAGTCAGATTTATATCTGAAATACTAGATAATTGCTAATGAATCAGAAGAGCATACATTTTTTAAATAGGCAAAAGGAGATCTGAGAGAAAAAAAAACAAATTAAACTTACTTCAACATCGTAAGTTTTATTTTTCATTGATGCATGAAGACATGCACATATAATACTACACGGGTCATAATAAAACGGCTGTAAAGGCCTGTTCACATAGGAGTCCGTTGCGGAGCGTTAAAGTATTGAAATATATTTAACCAATGACAAACCTCTAAACGATTAGCAATGAAATTTTTAACGCCTATGATTTGTTTATTTTCGCCTCAACGTCATCATCCCCTTAACGCTACGCACGGACTCCTATGTGAACAGGCCCTTAGTGGGAAGACTTCAAAGCATCTTGCCCTCGTTTTGTTAAATTTAAATACCCGCTGAAATAAGAACAAATATCGTAAGTTGTCGTCATTGCACACGGCTAACAGACATCAGAAATGAATTGATCTAAATAATTCCAAAATGATTTGGCATCTTTATTTAGAAGGTTACCATACAAGGGTTATCATAATTTTCTATTTCAATACGTTTATCACCTACTCGGCAGTGAAATTCTAAAGTGAATAATATTTTTTGTTTTTCTCATTAAAAACAGCGTATCCAGGTGTAATTTTTAATAAAAAATCACATATTTTAAATAAACTAAGGTTTACATAGTAGGAATTTCTTTCAGTATGGATAGGTTTCGAGCAAGAGTCTCCGCAAAAAGGAGGCAATGCTAAATCTCCATAGGGTTTCCTAGTTTTGTTCTCTAAAGTTCTTCCAAGATGGCCGCCTCACTCCGATAGCGCATTCCGTCGAACGCTTTACTAATATCCACGAAAGTGATATATCCACGAAAGTGAAGATGACACCAGTCATTTGACCGTTAGAACGGGCATCCTGAATAAACCCCACAACATGCCATAGCTGATGCTGAGTTAAATGCTATCTCCGAAACCCCATTTGGTTGGGGCGAACTATGTTGTTGATGTTGAATTGAATTGAATTGAATTGAAAATTTGTGAGACTTAGGGCCTGTTCACATAGGAGTCCGATGCGCTGCGTTAAGGAAAAGGTGAAGTTAAGACGAAAATAAACCAATCATATGCCTCCAAACGATTTGCAATGAAATTTTTAACGCCTATGATTGGTTTATTTTCGTCTCAACGTCATCTTTTCCTTAACGCTACGCAACGGACTCCTATGTGAACAGGCCCCTATGCTACAGCCAGGCGGCCGGCTTTGTCTCTACATAGCGACCCGAAAAGGAAAAACATAGGCGGACAGACGCTAGACCAACTAGCACGGAGAAACTTTGAAACATAAACTTCGAACATGGGAGAAGGAAAGCGGCGAGAAACCCCACCCGGGACCACAAAAACAAACCACGGGGAAGATCTCGCAACCTACAGGACAGGAGAAGTCCGTTGTTGATGTTGTGCTAAGTCTGTTCCAAAGTCAACGTTAAAGTATGTTGTTGACAGAGTACTTAGTGTGCGTGTGTGTGTGGGGGGGGGAGGGGTGTCAAAGAACCCTGCTTTGCATCCAACCGTAAGATGTTATGATCGTAGTATGTTTCTTCTATTGGGCATTTTGCTTTCCATATTGAACAGCACGCACGCCAGCTTAAGGGCCTGTTCACATAGGAGTCCGTTGCGTTGCGTTAAGGAAAAGATGACGTTGAGACGAAAATAAACCAATCATAGGCGTTAAAAATTTCATTGCTAATCGTTTGGAGGCATATGATTGGTTTACTTTCGTCTTAACGTCATCTTTTCCTTAACGCAACGCAACGGTCTGCTATGTGAACAGGCCCTAACTCCTTCGCAAAAACAGCGACGAGATGAAGATGGCTGTGGCATGCTTCCATCGGGAGGGGGGGGGGGGTCGATTCTCTTATAGTTTGAGGGACAATAACAATGACAGCTCCATCAGCCAGGCTCGCAGGACAGCGTCCGAGAGAGCTAGATAACAAGGGGTAGTTTGTGGGAGGGGGGAAACGCACAAGCGAACCCGCAACGGGGGCAGAGAGACTCAGTAAAAACAGGAAACAACAACAACAAACAAGCAAAAATAACTCTTTCCAACCATACGACTGCAAAAAAAAGCTGAAAAATTCTCAACAAAGAACCCCAACAACAGTTATCTCCTTCTCCTCTTTTTGGAGGGAGGGAGAGCATTATCTGGCCGGTAGTTAAGTCTATGGGCCTGTTCACATAGGAGTCCGATGCGTTGCGTTAAGGAAAAGATGACGTTGAGACGAAAATAAACCAATCATATGCCTCTAAACGATTAGCCATGAAATTTTTAACGCCTATGATTGGTTTATTTTCGTCTCAACGCCATCTTTTCCTTACGCAACTGTACGCAACAGACTCCTATGTGAACAGGCCCTATTCCGTAACAAAACCACTCAGTGTGATCTGTTGTGTATCATTACATTTTCACAGTTCCTGCTATAACTGCTGTCAATATACCTGTGATGTGAGTGCTGAGATGTCGTCGGAGAGTAGATTTTGTTTTGGAATTATGTGCTAAAATTTTTGTTATGTTACTCTTTATTTCTGAGTTATTTGTCGCTTATTGTGACAGTTACTGACAGTAATTGTCTAGAATATTTATTTCTCTTGTTACAGAATGGGCGATGGCCACATTAAAAGTGCTTTCCATTTTATTTTGCCGAACGTACAGACTTTATTTTGTAATATTTGCAGCTATCCTTATACTTCAGATAATTTTAGCTCTTAGTTTCTATAAAATTCATGTTGATGATGGAGCTGTCTTATTTGGTTATTCTTCGTCAGGAAAGAAAAGCAAATATAAGGTATGCTTCATGGTTTTTCAAATATAATGAACTTTCTGATACCTTCACGATTGACGGAGGGAATAGATGTTGTTTGTATCAAAGGATTTAAGTAACCTATGTCTAGAAAAAGCTAATTGGTATAGCATTTTTAAGATTCATTATTTGTTTTATTTTCACAGTTTTCTTTAGGAAAAAACGAAATTTTTGAAATTTTTTTTTATCCTTAACATGTAAATTTTTAAGTTAGAGTTCTAAAGTGTGATTTAAGGATTAAATATATGAAATGTAAATAATTTTATAAAAATTCAAACAGTCGCTGAATTAAGATATTTGTTGTGAATATGTGGTGTATTAATGGAAGACTATTGAATTTTCTTCAGTGAAGATTATTTAATATTAATTGTTGAAGCTATGTTTCAAAAAGTTCTGCATATAATATTGCATCCATTTAATTACTATATGTAAAAGGATACTTTGTAAAAGCTGTGTGTAAGTCTTAAGTCTGAAATAGTAATATATTCTCTATAAAATTATTGCTAAGAATATTTGAACAGGTAAATTTGTACATCTGAACAAGATAATTTCACCATTTATTGTGATTAAAAAATGATTTTTTAAATTTTCTAAAGATTAATACCAATTTTGAAGCTATTTATTTCCTTTTATCCAGAGAGATAAATTTCTCTCATATTTGATATCTAAAGTTATTTTTTATAGTTTTTCATGTATGTGTTATAATTTTTATGATTAAGAAAGCATGTATTAATGTATTTAGAATTGTTCCATGTATTCTCTAATTTTTATGAATATTATTTTACAGGAAGAAAATAAAAAGCTGAAATTTAAAAATTCTCAGGTTGATTCAGCAGTTGATAAATATATATATGATTACTTTGTTGATGATGAGGATCGGCAAGGTAATATATGGGAAAAGCTTCTCAAAGACAGCAGTAGCAGAAACATATCACCTAAAGATACTGAAAAGCAAAAATTTATCAGTATTGTTGTACCAGCTGAGAAAGATCTTAAGAATCTAAAAATTAGCTCTGAAAAATCTAATAAAAATACTGTTAATGACTCTAAAAAATTTGATAAAACAGATGGAATATTAAATTTAGATGAATTAGATTTTCATCCATGGTGCAATATAACTACTAAAGAAGCTGTGTCAGCCATACATCGTGCAACAACACAAGCCTGCAAACATGAAATTGCTAATGTTACGTGCCTTATGCAACAGGGAATGCTTTACCCAAAGAGGTTACCTCGCTATTGTCCATTAAAAGGTTAATATTATTATTAGATTAATTTTCTTTATCCCTAAATAATTTTAAATGAGGCTTATTCTTTATTTAAAACTGATTTTACTGCCTGAAATGCATTACCAACACTATATAACTAATAAACTTTATTCTCTCTCTCTGTCTATCTCATACACACACCTATATCTATCTATCTGTCTATCTTTGAATATATATATTAAGGGCTTGTGGCAGCTATGTGGTACAGCACGCTGGTTTTCGGTGCTGAGGGTGCTCGGATCGAATCCTGGTGTCGCACCTTGAAAAATGCCTCTGTTTGTGTCGCCCCTTCATAGGGGGTAATGCTATCCGCCTATATGGTGCCCCCATAATAAAATGGGCAGTAAAACTGCAGCATAGTATAGGCAACTGTTTGATGACAAGTGCCTCTGCATTGGTTGAAAATATATATATATATATATATATATTAAAACTGGAATTCGAAACATAAACAGAAATGAAATTCAGAAAAATTTATATTAAATTCAATCTCTGGTAGCTGCTAATTTTCTTATCTAATAATTTGGTGCCAATTTTAAATACAATTAATTTTTTTTCCTTTTATATATATATATACAGTGGAATCTCGATCGATCGTTTTCCCATATGTATCGTTTATTTCATCCAGTCCCGAATATATTCCAGAGAAAACAAGCAAAAACAGACTGCATGGATCGTTCCTCGATCCATTTTTTTCCCGCAATATTCGTTCAGAATATTGCAGCTTTACATTAATTTATCGGATCGATCATTTTTTCATAATAACTGAACCTGAAATATAAATGTTTGGATTGAGCTAGAATGACGCTCTAATTAAACAATGAGCAGAACATTTGAGATGCACTGTCTCGTATTTTTGTACCCTCCTGTTTAGCTTGGTTTCGCATAATCGTACCACTCCCATTATTTGTTTGTCGTTGGTGTTCCTTAATTTTTTAGCCCCTGAAGTATCCTATTTTCGGAAACTCATTCCAAATTCTCCGACTATTCAACATTTTTGTTCTCATCAGCAATAGCTCACAGTCAGCCGACCTGAGTGGTTCCTGCTGTCCTCTGGCTTTTGTCTTGGCCTTGGGATGGAGGCGCCCTGGTGTTTGGTGTAGGGTGTGAAAAGTTTTTGATTGCTGCAGTTATACACTGGCCGATGAGGATTTCACCCGGAAGCAGAACATCCTGGTGGTCTTATGTCGGACCCCATCCAGTGCAATGGAGGGGTTCTAGTTACAAACCATTCACGGCTGATGCTTCTTTATACTCTCACACAATAACCAATACCGAAAGGAATGCAATTTGCGACACAGAAAATATATTGTTTACTTGTGGAGAGAAAACCGCCAAAAAACAAACGAAGATTAAAGACTTTTATTTGAATCAAAATTTCTGTGTATCTATGTGTATTTCTTTTCTATTATTATTATTTCATCTTGGATTTCAGTATAACTTTGTAATTTTATCTTCAATTACAATACAGGTATGTATGGGAGTAAATATATTTTAGGGATATCAAACTTTAAGGTATGTTAATACTTTCTTGTATGCTCCCGCATACATCGTTTAGTTCAGTCAGTCCCTTCGAAAACGATAGATCGAGATTCCACTGTATATATATATATATATATATATATATAGGGTGAAGTAGAATAAGTGAAACGCAGGCTTAAAACCCTAAAAAATTTTTACTTTTAAAAAAAATTTCAAGTGTACTTTGTAGGAAAATTCTTGCTCCTCTGTTATGCATAGTTTTTATTTACGGAAAAAAAATTGTAAAACGGAGAATTTTTATACCTTCCAAACCCTTGCATACTAAGGTACTTTTAACTAGGGTACTCAAATTTGAGTACTAGCCAAAAAGAAAAAACATAACTAATTAACCACAATACATAGTTATTTTGAAAATATCCACTTATTCATTAAGAAATGAAGAATACAGATAAAATATATAAAAACCTTTTATTTTATTTATTTATTTATTTTTTTGCAATGTTACGTCAGTACTGCAGGGTTTCCATTTTTCTTCCCAACATATGTTTTTTAGCTGGAGAAACTTCATAACCACCGCTTTTTGCAATATTTCTTTAACAGCTGATGGTTGTTTTTAACTCCTTAGTATTCAAAAATAGTAAATTATGCAACTGAAACTAGTTTTTTTGTTGTAGGTTTGAAGAAGTGAATTGTAATAAACTAAATTGTTTAGACTAACTGTTAGCGAATGTGAGTGGAGTGGACATTACAAACTGTATGTGAATATATTGAATTTCTAATTCTGTTGCCACTATTTCTGAGTTGCCTTTTGTACCAGATGATGACTCATTAGTGTTTCTAGAAGAGCCAAGGCCTGGAAGCAGGGCTGCCGCCAACTGAGCCAGGGCCCGGGGCAAAATAATACAGTGGACCCCCCTCTACACTCAATATTTGAACATTGTATACATTTTTTTAGTCAACTCTTATTTAACCGGGCCCCTGGGCATTTGTCCCCTTCGTCCCCCCCTGTCGCCGGCCCTGCCTGGAAGGCATGGTGAACTAATTTTTTCTGTGTCTTTTTGGTCCTACAATATTCAGTAGGACCTAGGAAAAGGAAAAAAAAAAAACTGTTTTTGAACTTTTAACATACATTTGTTATTTTTAAAACAAATAATACAAATATACTTATTTTGTTAATATTCAGACGTTACTGACACTGGTAATGTGAACAACAAATTCCTCCACAACGAAAGAATGTAAAAAAAAAATAGCATTTTTTTCAGCATGAAATATCTATTCTTTACCTTGCTCTACTTATTTTGCTATAAGCAACTATGATTTATTGGGACCTACATTCTCACTTACTCCAAGTCCTGGAGCAAGTGGGAATGCAAAACACAAAAACTTTAAATATTTATGACAAAAAAAGTTTTTTCATGCAAGTACAATAACTTGTTAAAAACATATTTAGATTCAAAGTGGAACTATATGATTTTGTGTTCTCACTTACCTCACCTCACCCTATATATATATATATATATATATATATATATATATATATATATATATATATATATATATATATAAATAAATAAATTAGAGAAGATTCCATCCACTGACTATGTATGAATTATATTTTTATTAGTTCAGTTCTGTATGAATGTTTGCAAATTCATCGTAAATAGTTAAACTAGAACTAAAATTTTTTTGAGCAATGCCTTGTGCTATATGTCAAATAAAGTTTGTAAAATTCATTGCACTTTATTGTATTGCAGTACAATGTACATGACTATGTTTTATACAGTCTTATAGTAAAGAATAAGATGCTACTGAAAGTGGTAAAATTAATTGGATTTATTGTTTTTATATAGGGTTGTTGAAACTAATTATAAATAAATGATAATTATTAATAAGAAATATATTTGATAATACTCATATATGTAATCTACTGAGTTTATTGATAATGAAACTGAGTGAAATGGTTGTGTTGAAATTGCAACTTATTTTGAGGGCAAAAGTAATCTTAGAAATAATTTTTATGTAGTTTAAAAAACTTTTATTAGATTTGGAGAATACTGATGAAAATTTGTCATATTTAGTATAACTATTTGAAAGTTATTTTGAATTCAAAACTTTATTACAAAAGCTTTCCATCAAGTTTTAAATCTGTTGAAAATATTTTGATTTATATTATTTATCAATTACTATTATTCTCGAAAAAAAGTTTGCAGTGTTGTGAATATTTCTCCAAAGTTCATTTATTTTAATTTTTTAATTTGATTTTTATCTCTTTATGAGTTATTAAAATTAATGCATGCTGTATATCATCATTGTTTTCTTATTCTTTTTATTTTTTTATGTAAATTATATTTTTCATTATATGATTTTGTTTTTTGTTCAATATTTTATTTTATGCAGGTGCTGTGCCATATTCTCATATTGGTTGTTTCAGGGATAGTTCAAAGAAAAGATTATTGTCTAATTATTTCAAAAAACTTTCTAATAACTCTCCGGTACAATGTATTGATTTGTGTCTGCAGTCTGGATATTTATATGCTGGTGTTGAATATGGAAATGAATGCTTTTGTGGAAAGACATTACCAGCTGATGAATATAAATTAAATGCTAACATGTGCAATATGGAATGTCCACGAAATCCATCAGAATTATGTGGGGGATATTTTAGCATAAATATCTATAATACGGGCTTGCCAAGTGAGCATTTTTATTTTTAAAATTTTTATTTTGTTATAAAATTGAATTTTAGTTTTCATATGCTTTATATTTATTATGATTTTATAATTTTAAGTAATGGTTCTTTTAATCTATTTGTTATACTTAATTTTGCTATTATAATTCTTTTTATGGCATAACCCAAGAAATATGAGCAGGTCATGACCTGCTGTGATGAAACAGTGTGTATATATATATATATATATATTTATTTATTTATACACAGTGGAATCTCGATCTATCGTTTTTCAAGGGACCGGCTGAACTGAACGATAAGTACAGGAAAATGATATATGTGAAAACATAGCAATATAATCATCGGGACTGGGTGAAATAAATGACACATACGGGAAAACGATGATTCGTAGAATGATCAGTCAAGATTCCACTGTATATATACAGCACACACAGACAGTGGGTGCAAAATGTCTTTGTACATAGTCAATTTTTGATATATTTTCAAGGAAATAAAATGCCTGATAAAATTAAACAAGAAGACAGATTTTTTAATTTTCAAAAAATCATTTAACTGAAGAAAAAACTGTGAAGTAATATTTGACTTACAACAGAATTAGAAGTAACAACAGTTTAGGAGAATAAAAATTATTTTCACACTTATATTTTCTGTTTCATAGACAGATTATTGATACTTAGTATGTAATCCATTGGCATATGTAATAACTATTCCCCACTGAATAAACCAAATTTTGAGTTGTTTCATTCTCTATTTTGGCCCATTTACCTTTGATTACTGATTCTAGCTTTACTGTGCTAGCAATGCGATGCTTTTAAACTTTCTAAGTTCAGAATGGGCCATAAATTTTAAATAATATTAATATCCAGAGATTGAGGAGATACAATTAATTTTTTTATATTGCATAACAACCATTCTTGAGTTAAATAAGCGGTGTATTTAGGGTCATTATCTTGCAGGAAATTATTGTTTTCAGTTTCTAGCTCTTGGCCACCGGGTTATAAATTATACTGCAAAATGTCAATATACTGCTTTGCATTCATATTTGCTGTATTAAAGTGTTAGTTTCCTATTCCAGAATATGACATGTACCCGAACAGCATATCATGACCTCCATCATATTTAACTGTTGGTGCAATGTTCTTTGGTTTTAGCACCATGTTAGTGTGATATAAAATTGTGTTTTGGCCATCTGAGCCAAAAAGTTTGACTTTGCTCTCATCAATTGATAATAATACATTATTCCAAAAATCAGTAGTTTTATGTTTAGGTATGTTTTAGCAAAAGGCAAGTGTTTTTTCCTGTTATCTTTACCATTATATGGCTTTTTTCTTGGTATTATATCATGATAATTAATGCCTTTTAAACCATTTTGAATGGTAGATGTACAAACACATTTACTTGCTGATTCAACAATAATTTCAGCACGTTTTGGTATTTACATATGGAGTTGTTAATTCTTGTGCATCAATGTTTCAATGATCTCTGTTGAATGACATTTTAGGGCAATCTTAAAGTGCTATATTGGTAGGAGTTCCATAGGTTTCATGCTTCTTAATTACATTTCTAACAGTAGAAAAGCATTTTCTTACTTCACAATAAATTTTTTCTTCAAAATGAAGTGAAATAATACATTCCCATAGAGAATTGAATATCTTGTGAAACATTTTATTACACCAGGAAGACCATGCATCATTGTCATTATTTATATTACCTTTATTGAAGTCTTTGGAATAAGATGTCTGAATTTCTGATTTGTCAGGATAAGTAAATTAGTATTTTCTTACCAACCAATCATACATGTGCAACTAAATTTTGGGTTTTAAGAATTGAATTTTCAATTGATAATTCTGTCAATTTTTAATTTTTTTTACTTTTTCCCAACAGCTTACTTAAATTGCTTAATATGACAACTGAACAGAACATGGTCTTAAAATATTTACCAATTTTTTACAAGATGTAAGAGAAAACTGTATGTGCAAAATGTGCTAATACTTTTTGCACGCATGCTTTTCTATAAGGATAACTAAACTTGAAACTATATTTTTAGGCAGTTTGGCACTGGTTTAGGAATGATTGAAATAAGATCATGTGCTTTTGTTTTGCCTGCAGGGTGACTTTATTCACATTAAATGCCTTTATTCGTTGAAGTACTAAATTTTGTAAATTTAATTACAGACTAGTTATTATATCCATGAGATTTAACACTTTAATATTTTATTTACAGCTGTATATATTATCCTAATACATTATAAAAACATAACATACCTTGGTTTATCTACTATGTAGGGGTGGCTACCTTTTTAACCTTTATGATCATCTGCTATACTCAGACTGAGTAATTGTACATGTTTGATAACAGACTTATTTTAAACATTAATATCCATGAAATTCCCTTGCCAGTATATATTAATTCTTTCTTAATTATTGTTGTTATTTTTTCAATCTAAAATTTCTCTGTAAAGTATGAGATTTCAATGTTGAAATTTCAGTTTGAATCAAAATATATTTTGAAAGAAAACTAAGTGTTCAAGAATTTCATGAGACTTTTAAAAAAAAAATCTTGTGTACTTTTTTTAAATCCAAAGTTTTCCTACTGTACCTGCATACTTAGCTAATTTACTAATATTTAGATTTTTTCTGCAGTGGGAAGATACTAAAAGAAATAATGGTATGAAGTTTGTCTCTAAAAACTTAAGTTAGGCCTTCAGTTTTTTTTAAAAATCTACAATCTAGTAGATACCATGTTTGTTAGAATTGTTATTATTCTTTTACAGTTTTAAATATGTACTCACTTCAGATTCTTATTTTTCCACAAGTAAGAGTTTTGCTTCTAATGCAGTTATTAATCTGGATATCTATAATTTTGTACAACCATTTAAATTGAAAGGAATGTGTGTTTGCCTTTAAATTATCTTTAGAAGTTTGTAGAAAAGATGACTAGTTAGTATAGTATGAGCTTGTTGATGATTCAGCTTTTTTTTTAGTCTGTATTTTCTTTCAATACCATATCATAAATGGTTTAAAATATCTGTTTAGTTTGGTACTTATCTGCATATGTATATGTCTGGCAAATGATTTTTACTTCATATTATAATGTTCATTTTTTTAATACTGGGATTTTCATCTGTTCTACATCATAGGAATGATGAAGCCAGAGCCAAAACCTGCTGTGCAAGTTTTAGGCTCAGAATCTGTCAGAATTGTATTCCTCCTAACAGTTAATGGCCGTGCCGTCCGTCAAGTCTATCGCCTTATCAAGTCATTGTTTAGTGAAAGACATTATTTCTACATTCATGTTGATTCAGTGAGTAACCACTATGTATAATTATTAATTGGACTAGAGAAATTGCTTGCTATTTTAAATATACTGTGAAAGAGGGAGCAATATGATTAATTACTTATACAAGAGAATATAATGAGTTTATGTGAGTTTCAATTTTTTCCCTTTAATACCTTTGATGTAATATTTACTGCCTTTCAAGTAAGTTGCTTATTTCACTGAACTTACTATTTGTAAATTGTATGTGTGGATCTACCAGAGCTGTAGTGACAGTTATCTGTAAAGTTTAAGGTATTCATTGTTCCTTTTTAGAATATAGTATGTTGATGCATAAATCTGCCTTATTTAGATTTTTACATGTGCCAACTTTTTATTCATATAATGTGTTTTTGAATTGTTAAATTATGTGACTGTTTATAAATCCAATATTTAGAATGTAGAATGAATAACATTGAATTTCTGATTACCTGCAGACAGACTACCTGTTTTGCAGATGAACTATTGCATCAAAAAAGGTTAAAAATAAAATAAAAATGATCCTAAAGAATGTTAGCATGACTTATAAACAATGGAATATAACAGACTTTTTCTTGATGTAAAAGAGAAAATCTTTTATTATAAGTAATTTGCTTAAATTATTCAAAATAGCGGATGAGTTAAAAACCTTTGAATAGTTCATTTTTATGATATACAAGGCTGTTTTTGGATTACCCGTTTTTTCCAATTTTCATGCACACTTATGCATGAATGAAAAATTTGGGATTCAATGTATTTCTAAAAGTATTGATGTGAAAAAATTGTAGTCATCAGGAGGTTATGAAAAACAATATATCACAACTTTTAATAAATACAATAGAAGATTAAAAAAATTAGAAAGCAAGCTTCAGACCAATAGTTCTAGTCCTTTTTCAGGTCGGAGAGCATTAGATGTGTCTTAGAACAAGTCAAATATCTGATTTGTCCTTAGAGAATATTACATTTATTGTTGCATGACCTACATACTACATCTATTAGTCGATTATTCTATCACATTAGCTATCTATATGTTTAAGTTGCTAAGCTGATTCTTTGGGCGGTCTGTGAGAGAAAACTATAGCATCAATTTACTTCATTTTTGTCTTAAACAAACGATTTTAATCTATAGATGTGTCAAATTTAATTTTTATAACAATGGTTTCTATTAGTGATAATTAACAATTGAAAATTTCTTTCTGCACATGCTCAGTGACATGTTTAAATCTAGCTTTAGATACTCACTAAGCACAAGGCCACATAAACACATTAATTTGTTTCTGGCATGCTCAGTGACATGTTTAAATCTGGTTTTAGATACTTACTAAGCACGAGGCTGCATAAACACAATAATTTGTTTATTCCAAGGAATCTCTGTCTGTCTGCAAATTTTATTTTTAATTATGTTTGTGAAATATAGAATTAAATGTGATGGAAAATGTTTATTTTGTGTTGTTGAGTAACCATATTTATTTTTATTGGGTTCAATAGAAATTTTTTAAAGTGTATTTCTCTATTCTTAATATTAATGATTTTTGACATTTGGCAATGATGTGTTGAGTATTATTTGTGTATTAGTACATTTATTTACTATCCAGCTGTCATGATTTGATGGGTATCAACTAGTCATTTTTATGTTCTAAAGTTGGTTTTAAGAAGCAGTAATTTATGATACGGCTTATTTGAAAAAATAGATATTTTCAGCTAATACTATTATATTTTTCATGAGATAAATGAATTGAACATCAGGTTGATTTGCATTTATCCTTTTTTATCCATGTACTTTTTGTATAATTTTCAACTTGATGCTTAGAAATAATAAAAGAATATTATATTTATTGTTAATTCTTTTCAGCATCATTATTTACATTTTAGTATGTAAAGGATCAAGTGTATCAGATAGCTTTCCCTCTAGAGAATCAATTATAATTATTTATAATGCAATATCTGGTTTGTATAAGATTAGGTTTTTAATCATATTTCTCCAAAAGAAACCTTATTTTTTTCTTATGTTAAATAATGATTTCTTTGGTTGAAGAACATACTTAAAAGGTATAGAGGCAACTTCTTTAGTATAATAACCATCTTCACTTTCTAAAAATAACACAGAATTTTTTTAAAAAGTCTTTTTTGTTTATTTCTTTGTCTCATGTAAATTACATCTAACAACATATTTTGTAAATAGTTTGTAGCAACTCCAATGTTTCAGTTCTGAGGACAATTTTTAAAGTTCTGTTGCTTTTCAAAGATTTTTCTTGTAAATTTAAATACTGTTTGAAGAATTGCTTTATTTCAGCGACAAGATTATCTTTATCGTAAACTGAAGATTTTAGAAAAAAGTTATCCTAATATACGTCTGTCTCAAGTCCGTCTTTCTACCATTTGGGGTGGAGCCAGCCTCTTGCAAATGTTATTAGTTTGTGTTTCCGAACTACTACTTTTAAACAATTGGAAGTGGGACTATGTGATCAATCTCAGTGAGAGCGACTTTCCGATAAAGTAAGAAATTTTAAAACTTTTTATACATTCTTAAAATTTTTAAATTAAGTACTGTTTCACCAACTATAGTTTCTAAATTGTATAATTTTTCAAAATAATATATTTATACAATTTTTTTATGATATGTATTTTATAGAAGTATAGTTTTGACATATTTTACTTTTTAAGCCCATATGATTTTCTGAGCCAATTTTAGACTTTTTCCTGTCATATTGCTTCTTTACTAAAAACATTTTCAAAATTTTCTGGTCAGTATTAATCTCAGTCCCAAAAGTTTTTTATATCCAGGTGAAGATCTTGCTTTCATTCAGTGAGAGAGACCTTAAAAATTTTAGTTCTCTATTTAAAAATTCATGCTATTAGGCTCATAAAAATGTATATTGTAATACTAGGGAGACTGGGGTGAGGTGGCCCAGTTGGCAAAAGCGTCAAGTCAGTGATCTAAGGGTTGTGGGTTCGAGGCTGGTCGCTGACAAAAATCCACCGCTGTGTTCACTAATGGTGGCCGGGGCACATAAATAGGGCGTGGCTGCAATGTCCTCCAAGTTCTTAAATTACCTCTGGGGGTGCTGGGTCAGGTGGTCTGGTCCCACCACTTGACTCAGTTCAAAATTTGCAGACCATCAAATGGGTACAGTGTGGACCCACCCCCTGTAGTGCACCGGTGGCAATGCATGTAGCGAAGTGGTCTCATGTTTCGGGCTCCCCCTGGAGAAGAGCCTAGGCTCAGTTCTCCCAGCCATTAGGAAAAAAAAAAACTAACTAGGGAGACTCTTAATGAGGGAATTAGATGACATTTTCTCTTTTTCTAATTATTTTTGAAAACCAGTTCAGTTGTTTAGTGTAGTATACACTTGGTCTTCTATTTAAGATTTATTGGATTTCATTAAGTGTCTGTCTAGTCTTCTGTTTAAGAATTATTAGAATTCATTAAGTGTCTGGCTGTATATCTTAAAAGCAATCAAAAGGTTGTTTCTATATCTACAGTTTTATGAAACTAAAGCACACAAAATTTTATATTCAAACAAGACTGATCTCAAGAAAATTGGGTTTTCATTTAAGGGACTTAATTTTGTATTTCGGACTTTTAAAATTCCCATATTGTGTCGATGTTGCTTCAGTGCTTTTAAAAATATTTTTTACAGGTACATACATATATAATATGCTCTCAATTTGAAAAACCACTTGAAGCAATTAATTGGCTTAAGTGATCTCTATTATACTTTTACTGGTAATTTAAGAAAAAATTCAATTTATGTAAAATATTTTTTTGTGGTTAAAGTAATTTTAAAATGTATAATTTCATGATGTTTAAAATATATAGGTGTGTCTTATGTTAATTTTTTTAAAATTCATTAAATAAATACATTTTGTCTACATATTACATATAGGCTTAGTAGCAAAAAGTAAATTTATTTGAATTCAATTAAACTGAGTGATTAGTTAACCATTTTTAAAAACTAATTAAAAAAGGTTATAAAATTATGTGTATGTATGTGTTGAAGAATCTTAAAAATAAAAGGATTTTATTTCTTCAAATAAAATATGATTTACAACAGGTTTTTTTACTTTTTAGATAAACGTAATAAATTATTGACATGCTGTCTGTTTGGATGATATTTAGTCCTTAAATAAACCTTCATGTTGATGATCCACTCATTTAGGATTTTAATAGCTTATAATATTGATCTGGAATCAGGAAACAAAAATTCTAGAAATAAATCTTACAGCTATATTTAGTGTGTAAACTTAATAAATTTTAACAGGTAAATGAAACACTATCTAGAATTTACTGCTTGTGTTTCCTGGCATCACAGCATTAAACACTTACAGAAGTACACAAATTCTCACTGTTTTTAACTCTACAGAACTATAGTGCTCATGGAAAGTGGTTGTGTTAATATTAAATCTCAATGATACACATATGTATTTATAGATAGATTTATCTGTTAAACTTGTGTTTTTTCCTTGAATTGATATGGAGTTAAAGTGGATTTTTCCAGAGATTTCTTTGCAGTTTAGAATCATGTAAGTAAATAAATTTAGGTAATAACTTTTATTGTTATGATGTGATGATAAACAGCTCAATTTGATTTTTTTGCTTCTTAATTGGGATAAAAGAAAGATATATTTAAATTATTTTTCATTGATTTGTTTTGAAATAACATCTTATTATTCTAGATCTCTATCATCACTTGAAAAATTTCTCGTAGCAAATAATGGAAAGAATTTTGTCAAGTCACATGGTCAAGATACTCAAAGGTACAAATACTCTTCTAAGTCCTTTGAATTTTGTTTTTATTTGCTCTGATAAATATTTTTGCTTTACGCTATAGTTTAAACTGTAAGATAAATTATGATACCAAATAAATACTGTTTAATGATTTAGAGGGTAACCTGTACTTAAAAAAATAAGTGGAGATCAGTCATTATTAAACAAAAGTGTATTCTATTCAGAAAAAAAGTATTCTTAATTGATTTTGGCGTACTATTTTTTTTTTCTCTGTATTACTGGAGAAAATTTTATGCTTGTCTGATGAAGAACTTTAATGTCTAAAGCTTATTGTAAATGCTCTAGTGAACGGAAGGAGTTATCATTTTCTATTTAACTAGTGTTTGAATAAAATATTGAATTACCATAGTTTAAAATTGCAAAACAAATATTTGTGATAATTTAGCTTCACAAATTGTGCAATGGCAGAGTGTTTCAATGGCAGAGTGTTACATTGTAATATTTTGAATGAAAATAATTATTGTCTGCATTATTGAAGACTCTTAAAAAAAAATCTATTTTTCCCCCTAAAATATATAATTGGAACCAAAACTACTTACAAAAGGCAATTTTGTTCAAGAAAATCAGCTGTTTTTTATCAACTTTGAAACTTTGATCATCTAATGTTGTTGCCAAAAGTGATTTTTCTGTAAAATTACCCATTTAGGATTTTTCTTACACTCATTAATATTTAAATAATGAAAAAATCTTGCTGATTAAATTTTTGTTTTATGAAAATACGCTTGTAGGGCCAGAGTAAAATAATATTCAGTTGTTGGAGTAAAAAAATATAACTAAAAGTAAATAATTCAACAAAGCATGATAATTATTAGCAGGAAGAATGTAGACAAAAATAAACAGAAATCACACACTTAGGACTAAATGCACCATAATGCAAGATTTTGTAGCAGTAATGGAACTAAACCATATATCGAGGTCACCGACTGGTCTCGTCATCAGGAGGCCTAACCAAATCAGTTACCTCAAGGGGGAACTTTCTGAATAGGATACAGGTCTAACCAAAAGACATCCCAAGGCCACGAGATCCCCATTGAAACAGATACTGAAATCAAATGAAAATAAACAGACATCCTGCATTTGGGCTCAACACACCATACATGCAAGTACACAGAGAAATTAAAACAGAGATTACACGCATACAAATAAATATGTATGTGTGCAAACTACTCTCCCGTCATTGCTCATCTGTATAACGTGCACAGGTGGCAAGAAATTATCATAAAAATCAACAAGCTATATTTTGTTTGCTATTAGTTAATGCATTTCAATGCAATAGTTAACAGAATCAGTTGCCTCCATAAATGTGTCATATACATGTAGAATCCTCTCCGTGTACTGCACAGCAGAACCAGACTCTCTTATACTCAGAGTAAAACTACCCAATGAAGGACAGATTCACTACTTAATGTATAAACACTATATTACATTTAGAAGAATTATTTACAGTAGTTTTTAGATTAAAGTGACGTCTCAGCACGTCTGCTGCTAGGCAATTCCTGCCAAATGGAGAAAGGGATCGCAGCCATCTGGCACATTAGATTGACATGTCTCGTCACGATGAAAGTTCATTCCCCTCTGGCGTTCATCCTTTGCTCTCCCTAAGGGGTGCTGTCGTCTGCGTGGAAACATCCTCATAGCAGGCATTGCACCCTGGTCTACATACATGTTATTTTAGTTTGTATTATAATTATTTCAGAAATACTTGAGATGAAAATTCTTATAAAGTGGGACAATTATTTATTTGTTGTTATGTTTGTAAGTTTTGTTTCAATTGACATTTTGTAATAGTATCTGTCCTTATTTATTGCTGAACTTTATTATTAAAAAGGTTAGTGGTTTTATCTGGACAAATATACATAACTTTATATTATGGAAATATGACTTAATGTGTCTAGTTATAATGAATGGGAGTCTAAAAGCATTAACTCTCAATGTTTGACTTTGTTTATAATGTTTTAAAATTTACCATACAATTTTTTTTTTAAATAAAAAAGGTAGTTCTTTAAGGTTTCCTTTTTTTTCAATACCCTGAGTTCACCATTCATGAAAATTATAAAAATAATTAAACACATTTAAAAAAAATATTTTTGATAGATTTTATAAAATAAATAGAGATGAAATACATGCTTGGAAAAACTTAAATTAAAAAAATAAGGCTTGTTTTAGGCTCACAAAAAGGAAAAAATAAAAAGATCAGTGGTTAGGTGGTTAAATTCCAATTTATAATGGTAATTTTGTATCAAGTCATTAAACTGTACTTCTTATAGTCAATTTTTACGTTAGTAAATATTATTGATACTGTCATGAAAAACTGTATAGTTATCAGAGAAAACAGAGTCTATAAATATCTACTTTTCTGTGTGTATCATTATGTAATTTTCATTGAATTCCAACCTTCAAGATGATCAACTTTATTATTTTCTCTCTTAAATTCTAAACACAGATTATGATTGTCTGATTATCACACATTTTTACAGCTGAAATTTGGATTAAACTTATGTTTTTTTACAAAAACATAAGTTCCCACACAACACACCGATCTCCATTAGACGTCTATAATACCTCACCTCATAAAAACGCGTACCTCTATAAGACATCGAAAAATATCTACATCACGGGGAATGGAGCTCTATAGGAGCTCCGAGGTGTGCTCTCTTTGAGATCCATAAGACGTCTACGATATCTAAGCGGCGCTCTATAGGACGTCTATAACAGCGAAAATTTCGATGTGGAGGGTACGCGATTTAGATATTTTAGACCTCTAAAGGACGTATTATTCCTCTCCAAAATATTGTATTTTGGATCTTAATTTCTTAATAATAAATTAAGCTTAATTTATTTCAAACAATTTGCATTCTAATACATTTTTATGAAAAAATAATTGCTACAGAGATTCTAAAACTAAAAGTAAATTTATGGAAGTATAACAAAGAGTATATAAATAATAGTGTCTATTATTTTTATATTCTTTATTATACTTCCATAAATTTACTTTTAGTTTTAGAATCTCTGAAGCAATTATTTTTGCATAAAAATGTCCTATTAGAATGCAAATTGTTCAAAATAAATTAAGCTTAATGTATTATTACTTATTAAGTAATTATTACTTAATAAGTGATAATACATTTACCACTTATTTTTATACTCTTTTCTTATACTTCCATAAATTTACTTTTAGTTTTAGAAACTCTGTAGCAATTATTTTTGCATGAAAATGTCCCGTTAGAATGCAAATTGTTCAAAATATATTAAGCTCAATTAATTTTTCTACATTTATTAAGAAATTTAGGTCCAAAATACAGTGTAAATATTAATATTTACCACTACTTTTGATGTTATTACGATGACAATTATCATACATTATAACTGCCAAAAATAGCGATATATATTATTACTTAAATAATAATATTATTACTAATGTTTAATGTAAAAATATTTTAAAATAATTATATTAAATATTATAACCATAAAACTAATATTTTTACATTAAAACTTGGTATTAATGCATTCTGAAATTTAAGAAAAAAAGAAAATTAACAAAAATGCTAATTTTTCAATTGAAAAACTGAACTATTATAAGTGCATGTATAATTTTTTTTAATGTAATTGTTCTAATTAATAAATATACATTTCAAAATTAAAACATAATTTGAATATTGAATTACCGTGTACATTTCCTTGAAGACAAGTTTCTTCCTTTTTAATAGCTATTGTGATTAAGACTTATTTATTCGTCATAGGTTTTTGACAGTTTAAACCAGTTTTTGATGCTTGTAATGTCAAAAACCCAACCCTACAACAGTATACTGGTTGAATATATAGATATCTCATATCTCTTTCTTTTTTCAGCCATCATTACTTATAAAAGTAACTTAGTAGGACATAATAAATTGTTTCAAAAAGTATATCTATGAAAATCATAATTTATTTTTATAAAAACTTTTCAGCTTCAGTTGGATTTTCATTAAAAATATCTTCTTCAATAATTAATTCAGAATTGTTTGTGTTCACATTCTTTAACATAAATATATTTTTAATACTGCAACAAAGAACTAAATATAAGATGAGACATTTTTAAGTTGCAGAATGCTTTTTCTTTTGTGCCACTAGTCGGAGTAATTACTTCATACTAAAAAAAAAAAATTTAAACTTAGAATATAAATATGAATTCATAAAACATACACAATATATTTACTAGAATATATTTCATAACATTCAAAAATTTGTCTATTAAAATGAACAATTGATGTTAATTCTATACCATAAACTTTTTCTATGAACTTGAATAGGAAAATATTGCTGATCTACAATTTCACTGTTATTTCAGTAAATTTCTCTTCAGGCAATCTTTTAACTTTGTGAGTGTGTATTTTATATTAAGTCTGCTCTAAAATATTTATCTTACTAAAGAGTAATAATAAAATTATATACTATCCAACAGTTCTTTGGTGTCATTATTCTGTAGCTCCTGCTCAAGCTTTGAAAGATACTCCATCGTTTGATCCGGTTCAGATTTTTGGGCAATTAACGCGGTTTTCATTTCTTTCAATTTACATTTTCTTAAATTGCTGTTAGGAGGATATTCAGTATCATATTTTTTATGAACTGTTGTGAAATGTCGTTTGGTTGATTATTTGTATTTGATTCAGTTCAGATCCTGTGGGTTCGAGTCCCACTGTTGGCATGGACATTTGTAGCTGTTCAGAATCGGCTTTAAAATATAGGTCCCGATCTAATTAGCCCTCATGTAGCAAAAAGTTGACCGTAGCACTCCAAACCAAATCAAATCAAACCTCCATCGTTTGAAGAGGCAGTTTTATCGCCTCTTTAGCCATTTTAGCTTCATTAATGTCTATCTGGGGTAATGCCTTGTAACCATCATCCTTCTCTTTAAAATAAGACCCAATATCAAGGCTTTCACCATCAAAATGTGTAAGTGGAACCACTCTAGAACTTAACAGTAATTCTAATTTAATACAAGACTGTAACCTTAGTTTTTTTTCACACTCTAATAGTTGTCTGATTTTTTTTTAAAATTCAACCAGTTATTTCTTATATTTTTAAAATTATGCACAGAATTTATTAAAAAGAATAGTGGCCTATTATTATCTGTTGGGTGAGGACTCGGGCATGAAATGTCTAAAAAATTATTTCTTCTATCTATAAAATACAATACCACTGTTAATGGCCGCAATTGTTCAGACATTTCTTTAGTTTAATAGTCATATGTATATACAGAAAATACATTAACTGTAGGTATTAATTTGGTTGATTATTTGTATAGTTTTCGGTTTTATCTAATTGTTATGCCACTGACCAGGAATATTTTCTCTTCATAACGGCATCACCTGAAGCGCTCTTCGTAATGTGCCGATGCCGGCTTGTTAATGTGTGACGTTGGTCATAAGCCACGGAGAGGGCAGTGAGATAGATTCATTGGGTTTGGAATACGTTTATATACAGAACTTTTATTTATCAGAAGTTGTGCATGAACTAACAAGTGGTTTCATCCAGGTATAAAAATATTGTTCTAGTTATGTTAGTCATTATTATATATTAGCAATTACTTTGTAGTTACCCTAATCATGTCAGCACAGGAACCAAAGAAAAAACGTGTATACAACTATAATTTTCATGAAGAATGGGAAAAGAAATATTTTTTTATACATTTTAAGAAGAAATGTATTTGTCTGATTTGTGGTTCAACAGTAACTGTTGGGAAAAAATGCAACATAGAACGACATTTCACAACAGTTCATAAAAAATATGATACTGAATATCCTCCTAACAGCAATTTAAGAAAATGTAAATTGAAAGAAATGAAAACCGCATTAATTGCCCAACAATCTTTGTTTTCCAGGCCCGTGAATAAATCAAAAGCTGCTACTATTGCATTGTTTAAGATTGTACATATACTTGCAATGCACAAAAAACCTTTAATGGATGGTAACATAATTAAAGAATTAATGCTTGCTGCATCAGAGATATTATTTCAAGAATTTAAAAATAAGAATGAAATTATGTTAGCTATCCAGGAAGTTCAATTATCCAGAAATTCAGTAACTCGTAGAATAGAAGCAATATCTGTGAATATCAGAGAACAATTAAAAGAGGATTTACAAAAATATGTTTTTCTAAGTTTACAGTGTAATGAAGCAACAGATATCTGTAATGTAGCACAAATAAATATTTTTATAAGGATGGTTTTCAAAGATTGCTCAGCAAAGGAAGATATACTGTCAGTTTTGCCATTAAAAGGGAATACACGTGGGTACGATATATACCAAGCTATTAAAAATCATATTACAAAAATTTTTCTTCCGCTTCAATTAATACTTTAATGTTACATTGTGAAATAAGGTGGCTTAGTAAGGGAAAAGTCTTGGAACAATTTTTAGAGCTTCTTCCAGAGATAAAACAGTTTGTAGAGTCTAAATTAAAGCAAACAAATCATGAATAATGTATTAATATAATTGAAAATATAATGATAATAAGTAAACTAAAATATAAATTATACAACAAGGACCTGCCACTAACAACATAATATATTTACTAGAATATATTTTGTAACATTCAAACACTTGTCTATTAAAATGAACAATTAATGTTAATTCTATACCATAAAATTTTTCTATGAACTCTAATAGGAGGAAAATATTACTGATATACAATTTCACTGATCAAATACTCTATTTCTCAATTCAAATACTCTATTTACTAGTTGTGGTAAAGATTTATTAGCTTTTCTTAACAATTTCTTAATTTAACATATTTTGTTATATAGTGTTTCGGGTATGGTAAAATAAGAGGAATTTATATTTTGAGAAAACTGCAAAAATAACTTTTACCTTACTTTTTTGCATTATAAACAACAAATTGCGCATTAAAATGCTCCCGTTTTGTAAAATTCCCCTTCTTTACTTTCTAAAACAGTAATTTTTTGTCTTTCTAGCTGCTCTCAGGAATTTCCTGCGTGTCTTTGATTTCATTTGACTCTGAAGTATTGAGTTATGAATTCTAAGACTATCCAAATTTTTATAGCTTTTCAAATTATATTATTTGTGCTATTCGTTCGGGTTATTCGTGCTTGAAGCACAGTGAAAAAGTCCAGCTATGACATATTGTTGCATTCCAAAGCTTTGTAAGCTGTTTTAGTCAGTGTATGTAAATTCAACGTTGAACATAATTTATATGCTGCAGCAAAACCTTTACCAATCTGGTGCATGCCATACACTAGTCTGGTATTTCTTTCAGAAGAATTTACATTTTTTTTTTTTTTGAAGATGCCAAACCTTTATGGAAGTCACAGTTTTTACACTGAATATAAAATTGTGAGCACAGCCCATATCTTGATTCCTCACATAATGTTTGTTTATCTGCAAAACAGCTTGGACAGTAGATTTTAGATATTATATTTAAAAGAATTCCAATATCCAAAATTCTAAAACCACTCATTGAACCACAGTTTTCATTTGTTGATATAGAACTAGCCGTCTGTAGCTTTGAAAAACTGGCAGAAAAACTTTTATCACCAACATATGCAGCATTATGCATTTCACTTTCAACAGGACTATTATTTATTTGTAAATTTATTACCATAAAACTTACATTTGTGTTTCCTAGAAGTACTTTTTGGCATTTTTGTTGAAAAAAAACTAAAAATATCGAGAAAAATAAATGGATTTAGTGACTTTCAAATGATTAGATCAAAGGGTAAACTCGTGCGTAAACAATGATTTGGGATGCACAGTTTAATGCCAATTTCTAAAACAAAATTCGCTAAATAACGTTGGCAGATGTAATTCTTAATATTATTAAGATGCTTAAAAAACTATTTTTGTGTTTTTATGTGCGTATATAATCAGTTTTCCTAACAAAATCATGAAAAACAGCAATGTAAACAAACATTTTTGCTTACTTCCGGTTTGCAGAAACGTACTTTCAGTTGTAAAATTTCACAGCCAAGCAATATTAAAATATCTAAAACTTGGGTTCTAGACAAGCTAGAAACAAAATTCAAACAGATTTTGAAAGTAAAAGATCATTCATAAAATAGCAAAAATAAAAAATCAATATTTTGACAGAAATTGACGTTTCAAAGGTGTCCTTATACCTTAAGCATAAATTATTTAAGAATTAACACTTACCTTAAAACAAATAAAGGAAGTCGATATAAACTTGTTGAGCAAGGATATCCGCAATATTCCTCTGTGATTATAGATCCAAATGAAGCATTCAGGTGCACTCGGTAACAAATAACACAGCAGCGGTGTAGTTTGTTCATCATGGTGCTTTTGGACGGAGCTGGTCTAAAAGAGCTCCATAAGATGTCTATATCAGTATCTTTTATAGACGTCGACCATAGAGACTTCATCTATTAGAGATTGAAACTTAGAGGACTTATAGATGTATATAATACGTCTTAGATCTCTAATAGACGTCGAAATGAAGTACGACTATTAGACATCTATTTTTTCATCTTATAGAGTTCTATAGTACGTCCTGGATGTCATGGATGAATTTCAAGCTCTAATAGACGACCATTAGCTCTGTGTGGTTGTGTGGGTTTAAACTTAGGTTTTTTTTTTAATTTAAATTTTTTTTGTTTTTTTGTTGTTGTTAATTTTGGATTCCACTTGTCACAATATTTTCTTAGCAACATTTATTTATAGAAAAGTCCTCATTTGGTTCAACTTGACTGGTTTTATCCATTTAATTATCCATCTTTAAAAAGTGTTAGAGCTCTGTGTTGCTATACTTTCACGAAAAGTAGTATATTTTACTAAACTTTTTATTTTTAAATAGCAATCAGAAGTGGTAATATTTTATAATGAAATGTACTGATCAGACTAGTTTATCATTTCAGGTTTATTTATTTTTATTTATTTAAAAAACAAATTTTAAAACTCTGTGTACCACAAAGTATACCACAAGGCTTACAAAAGTAACTAAAAGTCACAAAAGACCTAAAAATCTAGACTGTGCACAAAGTCAGATAGAATCAAAAGTCTCTTTCTTTCTTACAAGATCAGAGAAAACAGGAGGCTAACCCATAGAGAGGCCCTACAAACTTATCCTGAAAGCAGATCTACGATTTGCATGTGAACTGCAGTGCAGAAGGATATGCTCTACAATCTCTTCACCATTACCACAGTCATAATGTCCATTTGGCAAAATACCAAACCTAAGTAATAACTAAGTAAATACCTAAATAAGTAGCTTTTAAAATTTCTGTGGCCTGTAAAAACTTGAGTTAATTTAAAATCTGTCGAGAAATATTTGCACTTTAAACGATTAAAGACAGTTGGAAAGAATCTCCTTGTCCACTGTGCTTTTGATGAGGCAAGATATTCCATGTTCCAGTTTACGACAGTTTTTTCTTTAGAACTAAACTTCCAGTGGGATGCAGGAATACTCATCATTAAATTGATGCCTTGTCTAGTCGCATGTTTAGCCAGTTCAGGTTTATTGTAGTTGCTTTTCATTCTGAAAGCAAAAATAAACCACAATAATCATGATATGTAACTCAAAGTGTAATATTTCTTCAAGCTAGAATAATAATATTAAACAAATAGGGTGCCTTTGAAATTCTTTTATTTTTTCAGATTCATTGCAAAGCAAGGTCTTGATAAAACCTTTTATGAATGTGATACTCATATGTGGCGACTGGGAGACAGGTCACTTCCATGGGGCATTCGAGTAGATGGTGGTAGCGACTGGATCGCCTTACATCGTAACTTTTGTTCATATGTTACTCAACAAAACAATACTCTTCTGCATGGCCTTATGACTGTCTTCCGTTACACATTACTTCCTGCTGAGGTAATTTGTTACAAATTTTATCATTCTTTTGTACTAGGTTATAATTATCTGTATTTTCAGACTTTACCTTATAACTATCCTGCATATGGGTAATGATTGATTTATTTTAAATGTAAAATAACTGTATATTAATTATGATTGATTTTAACTTTTCTGTTTCAAAAAGATGTTTTTTCTTTGCAGTATTAAAAGCATAAGAAAAGAACAAACAGCTTTTATTTTATTGTCTTTATTAAAATTTTATTGAAAATTTTGTTTAATAAGATGATGGTAGAATAATAGAATATTTTTATATGAAATTTTTTTAAAAAAAGTACTAAAAAAAATCTATAAGTAAAAAGTTATATGTAATAAATTGTGTGTACACAATTAAAAAAGTTTTTAAAATTTTTAATGGGTTTTTACATATAATTAAAAAAAGCTTCAGGCATGAGTTTTAATTATTTGTTTGTCCGGATATTTTTTAAACTGATTTTTTTTAATGATTGAAAAGTATGAATATTTTTAATTCTAAACTACTTGTAATATGCAACTTAAATATTTTTACTGAAATGTTTATTTGACACTATTGAACAAATAAAAAAATCAAAAGAATTATGCACTTAACAAAAATTGCATGTCGATGTGGGCAACTGACTTTTGTGAGTTTATCTTTTATAGATGTCGCTATTCGAGAGTTTGCTCTCAATAATTTGACTATTTTTAGTTTTGAAATATACTGCTGTACTAAAATTATTTGCTTTTTCAAGACTGCATTATGTATTTAATTATAGTTTAGTTTTGAAGTTTTTATAAATTTACTGTTAAATGAAAGCTGAATAACTGAATAACTTACTGTTAAATGAAGTATAATGTTAAATTCTGTAGGTTTACTATACTGCTATTCTCTCACTGTATGCATTAGCCTGTGTTGTTCGAGTTGTAATTTTGAAATTATGAACTATAATTTATCAATACTAAGTATTGTTTTATTTACCATAAAATCTCTATTATAATATGCACCTGAGTATAATACGCATGCTTGATTTTTCGCAAAATTTTCGGAAAAAATTAAAATTCGACTATAATATGCACCCATAACTTTTCAATATTTTATTTAAAAATTGCACAAATATTTATTAACATAAATAAAATTTGAAATAAAAAAAATGAAAACATCAAATTTGGTAGAAAAAACTTAAATTGTTAATTCAAAACCAACAATACTGTAAAATTATCAGTCTTAATCACTTTCTCTAGAATACAGATCATCTATTGTTGTTGCATCCATGGCATAATTATTGTTGCTGTCATAATTTATATTGCCATCATCATCCTCACTTGACGATACGAACTGTGAGTTCCATTTGTTTAAAAGGAATACCTGCTTAGTAAACGGGTGGATGAATCACGGAGTGCAGATATGCACACACCCGTGTTGCGACAATGTCTTATAGCTGCTGTAAATTCATTTATCAAATGTTTAAAACTACATTTTTTTGTATGCGAGTATAATATGCACCCTCATTTTTGGGGACTAAAATCTGTAAAAGAAAGTGCGTATTATAGTCGAGATTTTACGGCAATTAGTGCATGTTAAAAATGGTCAACTGTGTCAAAAACTGTGTTTGAGGATTAGAATTCTTTTTTGCCAATTTTCCTCTGTTGTGGGAGTTTTGTGCTCCTGATTCCTATGAATGTGAAGGATTGACTGTGAATATGAACTATGTTGAAAAACTTATGGGCATATTTAAATAAGCAATTTCCTCCTCTGTAAATACAAAAATTATTTAACTTTTTTTTGGTCTGTAGTAAAAAGAAATGTAAAGGAAAAATGATGCACTTCAGAATAATTTTTTTAAATGTAGAAGAGTGAAATATTTCATTTCTGAATACTTAAAAATGAGACTCTTTATTGGGTTAATTTTTATATTATAATGCGTTCAGTCAAGGCTGACATATGCGTCGTATACGACTAATATAAATTTGTAGAAATCTATGCATCTTTTATGATATATTATGATGATACCATAAGTAAAATGATTTTATCCAAGAAAAATTAATCTCTCAGATTGTTGATCATGAATGCAGAATAAGCAAGAAATTGTCTTGATTATGTAAATTGATTTATGTGATATACAGGTAACCCCCATATAACATGGGAGTTATGTTCCAAAAAATTGTCATGTTATGCGAATCCGTGTTATATGAAACAAAGAACTAGTACAAAAAGGGGGGGTTAGGTTCCAAAAATTAAAAAACATGCTATTATGTTTTCATAATTAAGATAAATATCTTTATTAAAAATTTCATGAGAAGTAATTCATATTAATATGAATTAAACAATGTTTTCTTTGTCATCACTAAGCACTATTAACCGAGGGCATTTTCTTTTTGGCAAGATATCCTTATCCTCTGAGCATTTTTCTGCATTTTCAGATCCATGCTCTACCTTTTGCAAAAAATCTGTTGTTTTAGATTGCTTGCTTTTAGTTAAAAGATCTTTATAAATTTCCTTATATGGTGATAAGCACTTATGAAGTTCCTTTTTAAACTTTGTGCTTCTTTCATTTGAAGGATCTTCAATTAAGAGATATGACTCTAACTGTACGAGGATTACCCTTATTTCAAATTAGATAAAGTTCGCTTACAATAGTTTTTATTACATTTCATGTTATACGAGGGTTTTACCCAATTCTCAAACCGTGTTAGAGTGAATCCATGCTATAAAAGCACTGTGTTATATGGCAATGTTCCCGACTCTTGAACCGTGTTAGAGCTAATCCATGCTATAGAAGTGTTGTGTTATACGGGGGTTACCTGTATTTATAATTTTTTTTCAATATTTTCAGAATTTTGATTAATTATACTGTTTTATGGTTTTATATGTATATATGTATGTGTGTGTGTGACAGAGAGAGAGAGACAGAGACAACCAGCGTTGAACTGGATAGAATAACTGGATTAGAATTTTTTGACTTTCTATACTAACTCTTTTAAGATAGTATGGAAAGAGATAAAAACAAAATTAAGCTTAGTTATTTCTGAAGAGATAACAGTCACCTCTACTGAATTTCTTCTATTATAGAATAGGCTACTTTTTATTGTATGCCTGTTTTCTGATATCATGGCAGTAATTAGATTTTTCATTGATTCTGGCTGTCTCTCTCTGTTTATACCTAACAGTTGCAGTTTAAGAAATTAAATAGAATTATTTAAATTTTTCTTGTATTATAAGTCATTTACCTTATATATGTTTCATTGTAAATTAATAATAATTGAATGAGGTGTCCAATGAAACATTTGGAGAATTATGCATATAATTCTAGTGTTCAACAGCTGTGTTCAGTTCAATTACAATTATATAAATCTTTATTACTTTCAATTATGTAAAATTTTTTGCTTTGATGCCAAAGTGTATTTCTTTGTGATATGAATAATAATTCTTAAATTTTTCACATTTTTATATATATAGGAAGGGGAGTTATATGAGAAGTTCTCATTACTTGTTCTGTGAATGCTTTTTCACTATATCATTGTTGAACTTGATTTGTTTCATTTCAGTCTTTCTTTCACACTGTTCTCCAAAATAGTGAATTTTGTGACACAGTAATTGATAACAATCTTCATGTCACTAACTGGAAGAGAAAGCAAGGATGCAAGTGCCAGTATAAACATATTGTTGATTGGTGTGGGTGCTCACCAAATGTTTTTAAACCTGAAGATTGGCCTCGACTTCAGGTAAGAAAATTTTAACAGTTCATTTTGTGTTTTTCCTTAGTTGCATAATTTTATACATGAAGATAAACAGGAACAATCTTTACTGTGAATTTCTGCTAATTTTGAGTTTTTCTTCAGCTGTATAATCTATGTATATAAGACAGTTCCATAACCGACTGACTGACTGACTAACTGCTGACATATAACACACAGACCAAACCGCTGGATCTAAAGGGCTGAAATTTTGCATGGCGATTCTTATAGTGTAGGGGTGCACTAAGAGAGATTTTCAAAAAATTCTTAAATTTTTTTAAATTAAATTTTTAAGCTCTTTTTGTAACATTCTTTAAAGTTTCCATTTAAAATAATAATCTGAGGGTTATAAAATTTATATCAAGAGAAAGATCATAAAAATTCCTTTAAACTGAAATTTTTTTCAAATCTTTACCTCCATTTTCTGATTTTTGGGGAATTTTTAAAGATTAATTTTTAGAATTTAATTTATTAAATGCTGATCATGTGGTTTCTTTTCTTTTTGTTATACTTCAAATTAATTTTGCATCACGTGTATAACAACGAAATAAATCAACAAGAAAAAATATTAAAATATGGTAAAATATAAAATTTAACCACTAAACTAATTGAGATGGAAGTTTTTTAAGAATTTAATTCAAATTAGTATGTTTTATGGATATTAAACAAATTAATTGCATATATTGACCATTGTATTTTATTTGAATATTTTCTTCTACATTATTTTGTTTATAAAAATATCCGTGATGATTTTTTTTTTATAATTTATATATATATATATATTGGCATTAATTGCATGCATTGATCTTTGTATTTAATTTGAATGTTCTCTGTATTGAAGCACGGCTATTCAGCTAGTTTTATGTATGGAGAGAAGTACTAATTCCCCATCTTTTTTTCACTTGTTTTGTTACTGTGATCTTTTTTCACCTGTTTAGTTATTGTGATCTATAATGAAAATTACAGTTAGTCTCTTTTCTTAAAATCTGTGAAGCAATTGAGCATATTTGTTAGCAATATAGCAGCAATGCTTTGACAAACCAACAACAACAACAAAAAATTCCAGGACTAATGATCTAATATAGTACTTAATATATTACATCTAATCAACTTGAATTATTATATTTAAGGAAGTTAAAAATAAAGGTTCAACTGTATAAAATATTAGATCTTTTTTCTAACTTTTGTAGTTAAAAATATATTGCAATATTAATCTTGTGCTTGATTTTAGTGTTTATTTTCTGAAGCTTTATAATACTTTCCTAGGCTACTGAAGACCGTCCATATTATTTTGCTCGAAAATTTGAGCCAATCATTAATCAACAAATCATTGAACAAGTTGAGACCTGGATTTATGGCCCTAAAAAAGGTAAAATTTTATACATCTTAAAATTTTAAATTATATTGATGTGTGAACAGTGTCTGATTGACTTCAATATATAACTGTCTTGTCATCTAGATTCTTTGATAAAAGATAAGAATATATAAATATCAGTATGGGAAAAAATATATTAAACCAACTAATAATAAAACCCAACACTGGAGATGTATTCTTTTACTTAAGAGATACTTCTTAGTGTGTATTTCATGAATGTTTTCATAATCAAACCCATATTCTACATTGTGGTTTCCAATATCAATGAATGTGAAAGATTATTTAAAATATAAATATGGAGAAACAACTATGTTTGATGAATCATTAGGCTTATTGTAAGCATACCTTTGAGGCAATTTACAAACACCTTTTAAAGGTACTTGCATATTGCAGCATACTTTCAAAATTTAACAGGGTTTGTACAATCCTTAAAAGTTTTTAGGAACTCTTTATTTTCAATTTCTTTTCTCAAGAGTCTTTAAAAAGTTCTTAAACAGATCTTATTTTTGAATTCAAGGGCCTTTGTTTTCTTCATCTACATTAGAATGTTTATTTTCAAATCAAGTTACAAGAATTTTCAATTTATGACTCAACAGTTAGATTTGCGAAGATGAAGATATATATATATATATATTATTTCTAAAAGGTGTTTTTTTTGTTTTGTCCCTTTTTCTTCCTTCATACTTCACCAAAATCGATACATGAGGTTAAAGCAAAAGTAAATATAAGCCTCACTATCTGACTTTTTTTAAGAAGATTTATTTGTAACAAGAACCTTTTCAAAAACCTAATTTTTTACCCTCTGTAATTGTAGTCATTTAAGATCTATTCTTGAGTAAATTTGTGCTTGCTCATAGTATAGACAGGCTATTGCTGTTGCTTTGGGACTGAATAAAAAATTATTTCAAATTTTGCTGTTGAACTTCTCCAATAGCAAATAGTTTTTTAATTGGTGGCAGACATTTAGACTTTGTCCATGTTATGATATTGTTTTATGAAATACTAGCAAGGCTTCGTCTAGCTTTTGAATCACTGGACACTCAAATCACAGTTCACTTGAGTTAAATTTTTTTTCAATTTTTATTGCCAGTAAATTCCCAAAAAATCAGTACATCTTCAAATGATCTATTTATGATTAAAAAGTTTGAATTAAAAGTATGAAAGATAAAAAAAGAATTAAAATTAGACACACAATGAAACATTTCTTTTCAGTGATTCATTTTTTAGTGAGAATCACTCTGAAAGAATCATGCTTTGTTTACATCGTCAAAGATGGATGATCTCACAGGAGACGCCTCATTAGAACCCAAACAACTCTAAAACTATTGAAGTAACAGATTAAGTGTACACAGAAAAAACTATCATCCTTTAAAGCTCTTTCTAAATATTTAAAATTTATGTATTTTCATGAAAAAAAAAATAGATTTTAACTTTTAAAACATGGTGGATTACATTTTTTACGGCCAATTGTGATCAGTGAAGTATGCATTTAGAACTGAAATATCTCTTAAACTATTAAAGTAACAGAATAAGTGTACACATAAAAAATTACCAGTTTTTAAAGCTCTTTCCAAATATGTAACATTTATGTACTTTCATGAAAATAAAAAAATACATCGATTTCGACATTTTCAAACATGGCCGAATTTCATAACAGATGCCATACCGGAAACAGTCTACCCAGAATTATTCCACTGATAAACAGACAAAGTTTTTCTTTTATTTATATAGATATGGTAGTTTCTTTAAGATTATTAAATTTCAAATTATATAACTTAGCTCTGTGTGTAACAGTAAAAATCAACAGAACTTTTATTTCATTATTATAATTATCTTATTTTGGAGAAAATTCTTACAGTTCTCCAAGTTTGATTACAGTTATTGATAAATATTGTAAGGCTGATGTTAATTATTGAAAGGCTAAAATCTTGTATTATATTTTTGAATGGGATGATTTGTTTTTTTAGAATTGACTAAATATCATTCATATATATAATTTTAGTAAAAGTTTTAAAGTTACTGGTCTCAAATGAAAATGACAAACAGTTTTTCATTCATACATCTTCTTTTATAAATGTCATACTTCTGCAGTGCTGAAAATATGACTAAAGCAAAGATTATTTTTTTTGTCCCCTCATATTCTATTTTAACCCATTTTATTATGCATACAGCTGTTTAAAATGAAATCAATTTTCTATATCATACAGTGTAAAAGTTTAGTACTTTTAAATACCTGAAATGCTTTTAGTAATTTTTGTTTTAATTTTTATTTCTAGAGGTCACTAATTTAGATAGTTACTGGCAAAATGACTATCATGTTGAAGACAAATCACCCGTAGCAGATGATTCTCGTATCACTATGTATGAGAGTTTTGCTCGTTTAGGACTGAAGCAATTACATGCAGCTCACAGAATGTGTAAAGTGAAGTTTCTCTCTGTCATAGAAGCTACTCTCTATAATGTGAATGATGTCTTTAAGGTAATGTTTGTTAGAGTATATTTATCGTCTGTTAGATGTATTCACTATTTTCACTAAGTAAATGGCCAATGTACCATAACAGTTTTCAAATATTGTATTGCATTAATTTTGTTAAATGCATTTGAAAAATGACTTTCCTTTTATTGCCTCAATTTTTTCCTCACTCACTTACTCAAAGTAGCACTTATTCTCCCACAGAACTAGCATTGAGTGATTAGCATACTGAACTGAGAATTTTTATTTATAGTTCTGCAACTGTGATGAACTGCTATTTATGGTTAGATTTTTCTTGGTTTTTCACTTCTATAATAATAAAACTCTGAATTTGTTTGTCTGTAATTTGTTGTAATGATTTCTAACTTCCGAATAATGACTTTTCATCACATAAGTATTTTGTAAGTTGACCTAATAATTCTAATAGCCCTTTGAACTGTCCAGAAAAAATTCACTGACCCACTGAAGCCATTCATATCAAAATTGGTGCAAATATGTCACAAAGATATTCATTGTTGTTCATACACAGAAGTTCCATTAGTATGTCATGCTCCTGATGCCACGGATTATTATCTAACTGTCTAGAAAAAATTCACTGACCCACCGAAGCCATTCATATCAAAATTAGTGCAAATATGTCATGAAGATATTCATTATAATTCATATTCAGAAGTTCCATGTCATGCTCCTGATGCCATGGATTATTATCTAGCTCAGGCCACCTAAGTCGGCAGACGAGGCTCAGAGCTTGCTGTATCCCTTTGCATAGCTGCTGAGGATGATGCTCTTTTTGCTGTTTTTGCAAAATCTAAAGATGAATTGGACATCTACAATAAACCTAGCCCTATAATGGCTAGGTTTATTGTTCATTTATCTATGTGTGTATGCTATAATGGCTGCACACAGAAAGTTTATTCAGAATATACAACATTGTTTCAACAGTTTTGGAGATAGAGGTCTGGATTTCCCAATCACCAGTCTTAGACAGAATTTCATGATTATGCAAGTGCTAATCAATGACGACTTCTGCGGGATGGACGTGAACTCCCCTTTAGGGGGTGGCATGCCCTTAGAAACCACTCTGGTCTTTGCCTATTCTGGGCTGCTTCTCACATCAATGGCCACCACATCTACCCACGGCTACCTGGTGGCCTTCATGGGCACAGCTATGAGCCACCTGAAGAAGGCTGTTGTTGAGTCAGTGATTAGCGCTTTTGAGTGCAGCAATCTTCAAATTGATGAAGGAAAGTCTGTCAGCCCCAACATGCTCTTTGATAAGAATAAGGAATTTCTTTATGTGATGACAGAGCGCAGGGTGATGATGGTCAAAGTGCAGAAGTGTCTGGTCTACAAAACTTGCAGTGAATGCTTAGAGGTTCAAAATCCTTACTGGGGCTGGTGCTCATTGGAGAACAAATGCAGCTTAAGGAGTGACTGTGCTGAAGCAGCTCAAGACCCTCTTTACTGGTTATTGTACAAAAGTGGCAAATGTACAACTATCACTAGTGTTCATCCACCTCAGATACAAAGACCTACTGACAGAATTCTAAACTTGGTAATAGATAACTTGCCAGTTTTGAAAGGCCAGTTTTTCTGCATTTACTGCTTTTAGAAAAACTCCTGTTGCTAATGCATGAAGATCAGCAAATGGTGTCAGGTGGTGAAGTAAGATATTCTCTATCTTAAGAAAAACTCCTAAGGCAATCAGTTGAATACAAAAGCATGACTGTTTTTGTGCCAATGCTCCTACAAACTCAATATGTATCTGGGTTGGAGCCTTTGTAAAAGTGTTTAACTGTGATACTATCCTTCAAGTGAAAGAAAAGGCTTTAGATACTATTTATAAAAGTGTTCCTTTCACTCAAAGACAAAACAAAGAAGATTTAGATTTTGAGTGGAGAACTGGAACTTCTGGTCGTTTTGCATTATCCAATGAAGCTGCTACTACAAAACAAGATGGCGAGTGGAAAAGGCTCAATACCCTTGCTCATTATAAAGTTCCAGATGGTACTCTGGTGCCAAAGCATTCAGGCATCCATGTATAATCTCTCCATAATGACAGATAAAATTGATAGGCACAAATATGAAACACTCAATTTCTCCCTAAAGACTAGCCCTACTTTTAGTCGAGCCACCTCACCTCTGAATCATGATCCAGAATCAGGGTACAAATATTGGCATTTGGTTAAACATCATGATGCAGATACTAACAAAGAAGGGGAAAGGGGAAATAAAATGGTCTCAGAAATTTATTTAACTTGTCTTCTTACTACAAAGGGTACACTTTAAAAATTTTGGGATGATCTATTTGAAACAATATTTTCAACTGCACATAGAGGTAGTGCTCTTCCTCTTGTCATAAAATATATGTTTGAATTCCTCGATGACCAAGCTTTAAATCATGCAATTTCTGATCTTGAAGTTGTTCACACTTGGAAGTTTAATAGCTTGCCATTAAGATTTTGGGTAAATTTGATAAAGAATCGCAATTTTGTATTTAATATTTATAAAACGAATATTGTGGACTCATGTCTGTCAGTGGCCCAAACATTCATGGATACTTGTTCAACTTCTGAACATAGATTAGGAAAAGATTTTCCCAGTAGTAAACTCCTTTATGGCAAAGATATTCCAGTTTATGAAGACTGGGTTGAAATATATTATCATGATATACAGCTTACGCGAGCAATAAGTGATCAGGACATGAATGCCAAGCTTGCTGAAGAACCTAGGCTTCATGCTCACGAGTTCAATACAAATGTTGCCTTGTATGAGCTCTACAGCTATGCAATTAAATATAATGACCATCTGATACAAACTTTAGAAGAAGATGAGTTTTCATGAAAGAATAAATTGACTTGGAAGTTAGAACAAGTTCATGCAATAATGAGTTGGGAATCAGAAGCATGACAGTATTATTGGCAATCCATGGATGTGTGACATCATTAATGTCCCAATGTGCTTTGTCGAACCTTTACCGATTGCCACGGCTCGGTTCAAAGGACTTGCTGCCACTTGTTGGGATCTTCCATTCTATGCAATTAAGGATGCCCTCTGAGTTGCAACTGGTTGTTGTGACACCCTTTGCCCCCAGTTCTTAGGCAGCAATGGAAATTAAAAAAAAAGAATGAATGAATAAATTAGGTACTGTAAAACTGTGTACAGGACTGAAAAAAGTAACTTGTCATTTAAAAGACTGCACACCTACTTAAAGATGCAGTGTGCTGATCAGTAGAATCAAATTGCTGTGTAAAATTCTGGCACCTACTGAGCTAAGCCCAAGCTCATGTAGCCATTTTGGAATTGGATTTGAGCAATAGGTCCTTGTCTAATTAGACCTCATGCAGCCCCCCCCCCAAAAAAAAAAAAAAAAAAAAAAAAAAATGAACACAGGGCTCTCAACCAACAAATCTCTCTAATTTTTTTCTTCTGGTTTGACACAATCAAAATCCACCTTTTTTTTTCAACACTTTAAGGCTATAGTTTTCAGAAGCACCATTAAAAAAAAGTCGAGTTTCATAGCATGATATCTTTAGCTTTGCTGTCTTTCACCAAATTGGGCAGTTATCCTTTGCCCAACATTACCTTCGTCAAAGCTTGCTTTTTCACCATATAATGATGCAAGTAAATTAATTCTTAAAAAAATATTCTTTCCTTTCATATGAGACAGAAAAATATTCCTTTTAAAAAATTATTGTGAAGGTTATTGCTTTCTGTTGTTCACATTTGTTAGGCTTATATTTGACTGTAGGTACAAACTTCTTGAAACCACTGTTTAAAGCGCATTCTAGTTGGTGAAACTTCTAACTTTGCTGCCTGTTCTATTCCTTTGATTGCAATCCATATTCTCTATGGGTTATCATAACAGTAACTGTTTTTTGTTCTCATGATCTCTTTTAGAGTTTTTTTGGGCTTTAGGAACATTTAGCTTAGGTTATCCCTGTATTAGGCATCTTCTGAGACTATTAAAACTATGATTTTAAATGAAATAGCTTTGTTCGCCTATTAACTTTCGTAACTGAAAAATCATTGAACAGGTTAAAGGCAAACAACAATGAAATGTCAAGTGACATTGTTAAGAAAGGGGCTTCATCTTGGTAAACTTCCCTAATTGGCTGATGCTTTGTTTGATTCTAAAATAATTAATTAACCCCTTGGTTGAAATTGTAATTTGGTGTGCAGGGTAATCAGTCTCAAGTTAAATGTAAGACCCGGTATGATACCATATTAAATACCATTCTTCAATAGAATTACAGAGAACTGTAAGGAGGGAAACAATGAAAAACCACTATCCAAGTGGAATTTTTTTGGAAAGGTGTATTTCCTGGTAAGGAATGTTGTGAAAAATGTGAACTAATGTGTAACTGAGAGTTACCTTTCACACTGAGACTCATAAATGAAAATCAGGTTACACTATTTTACTACACTTTCATCCAGGACCATTGAAAATGGCTGTTTAACTGAGAAGAACTCATGAAATAGAGGATATATTAGTGACAGATTAGTGTATTATTCTTTGTTAAACACATAGTAATATAATAAGCTATTTGATTTAATGTTTTTTAAAAACAGTTTATGGTTTATCACTGATCCATATTCAATAGATCTTTGATTTATTAAGTTGAATTTTAGTTAAAAAAGGCATTTACTTTCATAATAAATATTTTTACTGAATTTTTAGGGATTGCTCATTCATTATGAAGCTCAAGCCCCAAATATAGATAAACCTGTACTTCTTGAAACCCAGATCAGACCAATTCAGCACTATATTGTTTATAAAAGTATAGGTCCTACTGGAAGACTGAAATTCTTGCAGGTATTTTATTATAAATTTTCTGTATTTTTTTTAAGCACTAAAATAATTTAAATGTCACCTATTATTGTACATTTTTAGCATATCAATTTGATATATATAACTTTCCATTTTTATGTTAATTTGCTTCATTAGGTTGGTTCTGAGTATGATCTTAAAGAACAAGTATTCAGAAACTTTGGTAGAATAATGGGACCCTTTTCCGAACCTGGTCTGATTCACAAATGGGGTCCTGGAACTCAATTCTCTGCAACTTTTGTGTGGGTAGATCCCACAAACACAGTTGCTGGCTCATATGAAGTTAAAATAGAAAGTGGTAATCAGGTATGTTTACATCTTTAAAATATCTCTTTTGTTTGTATTTTCACTCAGTATCTGCATTTATTTATTTAAAAGTAATTTTTTCGTATTTTATGTTCCAGGATTTGGAGTAAGTTTCTAGATAAATTGTCTATTTTCATAATAAAGGGCATGTCGATTTTTGTTCTTCTAGTTATTAGTTTGTTAGGATCTTGAAGATTCGTAATTTAAGATATTGTAAGATATTAAAGACAGTGGTGAATCTTTGTTGATTATATAAGTATCAGTAACTTGTTGATACTAACATTGCAGAATTTTGTGGGAAACTGTTTAGCTTACCTGGTAATATAGTAAGGACTTAGATCTTTTCTTAAATAAAAAAATATTGGACAGAAAGCTCCTTACTGGACTCATAAGAGAGGTGAAAATATCTGCTCCATCTCATGTATAAAGTTGGAAAAGGCTCTTTTTAAAAAAAAAAATTTTTAGATGGCAACTTGTTTTATATATTATTAGCTGAATACCTGTACTTCGCTATGGAGTACATTCAAATTAAATACAATGGTCAATGTATGCAATTAATGCCAATATATATATATTTATAATAAATAAAACGATCAATGTATGCAATTGATATAAAAAAAAATATATATATTTATAAAAAAATCATAACGGATATTTTTATAGACAAAATAATGTAGAAGAAAATATTCAAATTAAATCTAATAGAACATGCTAAAGAATATAGTGCAGTTAATATAGTACATTTTGAGGAACATATCTTTTACTGTATTTTAATATTTTTTTTGGATAATGTCTAATAGTCTGCCACATTAGCAAGAAAATTTTTTTTTTGTCATTTTCATTGTTATGCACGCGACACAAAATTAGTTTAAAATATCACAGAAAGAAAAGAAACCACATGATCAGCATTTAATAAATTTGAAAAATTAATCTTTAAAAATTCACGAAAAATCAGAAAAGGGAGGTAAAGATTCAAAAAAGATTTCATTTTAAAGGAATTTTTATGATCTTTATCATGATATAAATTTTATAACCCTCAGATTATTATTTTAAATGCAAACTTTAAAGAATGTTAAAAAAACAGCTTAAAAATTTAATTTAAAAAAATCTAAGAAGAATTTTTCAAATATCTTTCTTAGTGCACCCCTACACTATAAGAAGAATCGCCATGCAAAATTTCAGCCCATTATGTCCAGTCATTTGGTCTGTGCATTATATGTCAGTCAGTCAGTCAGCTACGAACTGTTTTATATATATAGATTTAAGAAATATGAATTTTCATTCTTTCTCTTGTATGTTTGTTTGTTTGGAATAATGGCATTTTTTGCATTTGTAGCACCAAACTCTTTGTTTTGCAAACTTAAGTTGTATTTTCTGAGTTGTCAACTTCTGTCAATGTACAATTGATAGAATTTGGTATATGGGTGTTTCCAAATATATGGGTGTTTCCAAATATAATAGGTTAGATTTAACTGCATGATTGTGTATTTTTAGCTTGGTGCATTGTGTTCTTGTTTTGAAGTGAATATTTATTTACATTTTCTTTTATCTTTTTAATGTGGAAGCATTTTTTAACAAGCTGTAGTTTATAGTACAATTTTGTATGTACTCATTTATTAATAGATTAACTCTTTCCTCTTATTCCTTGAAAATTTTTAAGCAATTTCCAAGTTCAATTTATTTTCATAACACTTTTTTGGCTATGAAAATATTAAAAACTGACTAGAGATTGAAAACTGATACATTTTTATACCTACTAATGCATTTTTAATAAGAAAATTCATTTTACTGATATTCTTTTATGTCACACAATTAGACTTAATTGATGCATTAAAATTTCCCAGATTCTGTACCACAAGCCAGCATTTCGTCAACCACTCCGCCCTGGAACTTGGACTCTGAAGCTACTTTATTCATGGGAATTAGTAGCTGAAACACTTTTTCTTGTAACTCCTTTATCAGTGTATAGTGGTCATCGAGTATCCAGTGAACAAGTTAAGTTTCTTCACAATGGACCTGGACAATCCTATGTTGATCATGATTTTAGTAATGTTGAAACTTTACTTGGTTTTAGTAACAAAAGTACTCATTTGCGGCAAGCACTTGCAAATTCTAGGCGCTTTGGTAAAGATCTGTGGGAATGGACAGATTCTTTAGTGTCAAGTTTTTGGAGTGTACAAGATACTTGCTTTGTCAATCAACCTCAGCATTCAACTGGTGGAGCATTGTGTCTAGAATTGGAATTAGACCCTTGCCATTTAACCTCTTGGAGTTCTCATGCTACTGATTCAAAAATAATCATCAACGAGAACAGTTCAGTTAATGAAGTTACTTAAATTAGGTTCCTCCTAATATGTTTTTTTCTTATATTTGATTTTTTGTGAAAAATGTTAAAAGGATATAATGTAATTAATGGAATGATTAGAATTACAGGTTATAAGGATGCTAATGTATTTTTGACAAGGAAAAGAAAGTTTTATGTCTTATACCAGCAAACATGTATGTGGCAAGCGAAAAAAAAAATAAGTGTTTATTATTACCTGTAACATTTTATTTAAAATGTGCAAATGAAACTGTAGAGTTTACTAATTTGCCTCTTGTTGGGTTTCTTTTATACAGTAATTTTAAATTAAATGTTTTATAGGTTTCTCAAAGCTGTTACTAAGGTAATAATTCATATTTATTTTCGTCAACCTGTTAAATGTTTTAAAATAAAATCTAATATAGTTACCAACCCAGTTTTACAGTTAGGACACTTTGGTATGCATTATTAATTGAAGTAAATTAAATAATGAAGGATTTTGAAGGTAAGAGGACTGGTTAATTATTTTATTTTGGATTAAAGACAGAAACCTCAAAAGATTTAATTGAATGGTCATTTCTGAATAACTCATTTTAGGTTTTTGTTTTTTATACTTGAAGTTTGGTAGAAGGTGTTACACTGATGTTAAATGAGATACTCATTTTTATTTCTGAAACCAGCTTTTTTACTGTAAATAATTTCGTAATTTTTAGTTTTTGTCTCTATTATTGAGTTAGAGAGCTTTATAATTGAATGTATGGTAAATAAATATATATTTTGAATTCCAAAACATCTATAGAATGTCCCTATGATTTATGAATATTCCATGATAAATTGAATATGCATTATAGTGTTGACATTCTTACATTATATCCTTTTAATGTTCTATTCATTCTTACTATCTTTTAAGAAATGACACAAAAGTAGAATCTCACATAAATAAATATATAAATTTTTTTTTAGTCATTTGAATCTCTTTGGTTCTTGTTTGATGAATTAGCCCCTTGTTTATAGCAAAGTAAATTACTAGTTTTTGGCAATTACTTTACAATTAATATTCCAGACTTTTTTTTAATGATAGAGTATATCTATTTACATTATGATTTTTGTTTTATGAACTGCAATAATGAACAAGTTTCTAATAAAGATATCCAATTGAACACCATGCTAACTAAAAAGCAGATTCTGTAGAGGCTATATTAAAGTGAAATTTGTCAACTTGTATCATTTTTCTGGCTTGCATTATGGGAATTAAATTATTTTTAAATTTTAAACTCTAGAAAAATTTTAAATTGAATATTTATGATGAATTTAAAAATAAAAGGACACTATTTAATTGCATATTAATAAATTTCTTTTGCTGACTAATTACTGAAGAATTTAGTGATCAAAACTAGAATAAAATAGATATATATTTTTTCATACATATTCACCTAGCAGTCATGGGCATGTTTCTTCTAGCTTAGCTAGTTGGCTTTTCACTGATATACTTGCTTAGTGCCCCCAAAAAGTAATTCCACGTGCAGAAGAACTTCATTTAATTTTAGTTATTATATTAATTTTTATTATTATCTGTGTTGTAGAGAGTAATGGGATCACTCCTGAATAGTGGTACAAAATTTAGAATAAAAAAGCTGACAAAAATTCATGGAACTAAATGTCCATGTAGATGTAGAGTTTTGTCTGTTAATGTGGTATTATGGGTATTTTTGTCATAACTTAGGACACTTCAAAAGAAATGAGAAAGATATTTATGCTAGTGAATGTTGTAATTTACTTTTATTACTGTAAGAGAGGTAAGAGGATTCTCATGGTCATTAAAAATTCTTCGAAGACATTAAGTATTTATTAATTTTTTTTTGTCTTTATAAGTAGTTAGTTTTTGACAAAAAATTTATAAAGATCCTACATTTATAGGGTGTGGCAGAAAGAACGTTCTGATTTGGAATGTCAATAACAAAAATACAAAGCAAGATAGAGAAAGAAATCTTTTATACCTGAGAAGTACACAGTATGCCATTGTCATCCATTAAATTTTAAAGAATACATCAGTTAAATGGCGACCGTCATTTTCAATGCAGTTTTGAAGTCTCTTTCGGAAATTTTGCATGGATCTGCGGATCATATCCCGTGGAATCGCCATGATTTCTTGCGTAATTGCTGCCTTGAGTGCTTATAAATTTGTTGTTCGATGTTGGTACACTTTTGATTTGAGATAGCCCCACAGAAAGAAATTTGCATGCACTCAAGGTAGCAATTAATCAGGAAATCATGGTGATTCCGCAGGACATGATTCACAGATCCATGCAAAATTTACAAAAGAGACTTCAAAACTGCATCAAAAATGACGGTCGCTGTTTAACTGATGTAATCTTTAAATTTTAATGGATGACAATGGCATTCTGTGTACTTCTCAGGTATAAAAGATTTCTTTTTCTATCTTGCTTTGTATTTTTGTTATTGACATTCCAAATTGGAACGTTCTTTCTGCCGCACCCTGTATAATCACCAAACCATAAATAAGAAACTTTCTTTGCCGAATGAAGGTGAACTGCAACCTAGTCAATTAAGAGAGCTCCTGTAGTGATGAATTGGGACAGGGGTGATACAGTGATAGTGTCAAAAATGTTTCAACTTTTCATTGTTGTAGCAATGTAACAGCAACATCCATAATGACTAGCTATCAATCCTTTAATTTTAGTTTATTATCACTGAGGGAAGAGTTGTTATGGTAGTACCCTTGCTCAACTGTAGGGAAAAAGGGGTTAAAACATTTGTCATTTGTTGCTGGCAGGGATTATTTTGTGTAAAAAATAAGCTCAAATAATTTAAATTTAATTTTTTGGGGGAAAGATTATCATAGTCATTCATCACATTGGGTTTTGCTGAAATATCAGTTGTTTCTTTATGAATTTTGTATTATTTGGTCACATTTGCATAGTTTGATTGTCATAAACTTATCTCTAGTGCTTAGTAGTCTTTTTTATTTGTTCTTTTTGTATAAAATTTTGTGTTATATGTATTGTTATTAGGTAAAGCAAATTATGTAGAAATGCTATATAAATTTCTTATTTATGACAGTGAATAAGTAGACATCATGTTTTCTTTGGTACAATAAAAACCGGCCATTAGGTAAGTCCTTAATTATTTCTAGGAATAAGTATTTAAAGTCCTTGGAAAGTATTTAACTTTTAGACAAGAAAGAAAGTGGGAATCTAAGTTAAATTATCACTGATGCATGAAAACATTTGAAAGAGGAAAAAATGTAAAGGTAGCCCCAATAGGATACATAATGCAGGCAGCATAATTTAATCTTTAATATATTGTTTATTGCAATATTATACCTAATGCTTTAGCAACATTGTATTTAACAACAAACATTTCAGACTGTGTAGCACTTTGAAAGCTTCAGTGTAATTGGTAGAATTGATTTTGTTCTGTTACTCAATATGTTCTTCCTTCTCTTAGACAATCATAGTTCATGTGATTATTTCTGGGAATATTAATTTTTTTTTAGGTTGTCAGGCATTTTTTGTTTTTTTTCCCCCACCCCTGTTGACACATCAAATTTACAGGAGCATTCTTCTTCTATACTATTTGTATAAATCTGACTTTAACACCATAAATTCACAGTTAATTTTTTTTCTCTTAGATTTTAAATTAATAACACCCATTCCTCTTTTAAGAGAGGATGCATAACCATAAATGTTGATGACCATTTCAGATTCAGATATGATTTTAAATTAGACTTGCATAATGATAGCTGTGCTTTTAAACAATGCAGAATTTTCTATAACAGGTCTTTTAGGATTAGCAGGAAAAGAGTTTCTTAAATCTTCAAAATACCCATCTCAGCTTTTTTGGCAATGGTTATTGCTATAGTCACACTATTAAACAATATTATTTCAACAATATGCAGAATTTCCCAAGGCACATTTTGTAGTAGGATCTTTTTCTGACCAGGAGAGAAAAACTCATGAATTCTCCAAAATTCCCCCTCAGCCTTTTGTTAATGACTATTATTTGACTTAGTCTCATTATTAAACAATATTGCTAAATTTCCCTGGGAATATTTTGTTACAGTGTTTCTTAGGACTAGCAGAAGAAAGGCACATGAATTCTTGGAAATTTCGTTCTGGCTTGTTATTAATAGCTAATGCTATACTTAAACTATTTAAGGTGTTTTAACTAGAGTAGGATAATTTTATTTATTTATTTGTTTTTTGCATGAATCTAAAATTCTATTGATTTCTTGAATGCTTGAAAAGTATTCACACTAGAGTTTTATAACCAATGTAATGAACTGTGAGAATAATATGTTCAATTCTAATTGAGTATGTCGACAAAGCAACGGTTCAAATATGTTTCTCGATATGTGTTTCTGCCAAGGGATATTTAGGTACCCTAGACATCTATATCAGAGTTTTTGTTATAATTTGATTTCATATTTGAAACAGAAATATAGTCATATAGCGTGTTTGCATTATTTAACCTGAGAGATCTTCATAATAAAGTAGAAATTAAAATTTTTTTTTCCTTAGTAAAACATATGATGTAGACAAGTTTATGCTAAAGTAATTTTTAATACCGATGATATTAATGAGTATTAGCTAAGATAGTTATAAAAATGTTTTAAATTTGCTCAGCAAGTGGTTTTATCACAAACAAGTACCATTGTCTTGCTACAATTGATCATTTGTCCTTCACACATAGATTTTTGTTGATATTGGATTTCTTGTATCTCTACAATACATATCAAAATTTTGTATCAATAAATTTATATTCATCATTAATTAACAAAGCTTTTATTTATTAAAAATTATGAGAATTTATTTTTTAATTAATGATGCATAAATTAAGTGTAAATATGCCTTAGTCATAATTCATACATTTCTGTTTTGGTCTCATTAAAGTAAAAATTTGTAGCAGGCTATTAAAAATATTTTATATGCATAAATAGTAATAGTAGTATTTAGAAACAAAATTTTACATTGTGTTTCTTTCCCTTAATGTTATTACATATCATGATTTTTAAGTTATTTATATACGTTATTGATATATTTTAATGTACTTTAAATCATCTAAAATATTTAAGCATTTTATTCTTTGTTATGTTGTAGGTAAAATAATTTAATATTGTACATATGACAAAAAGAAAAAAAAATTAAATATTTTTAAAGATGTAGTTTAAAAGTACTTTTGGTATTGAAATATCATTCAAGTGAATTGTATATGCATTTACACCATGTACATAACATTTTAAATTTTAGCAATGAAAAAATTATTAGGAAACTTGAATTTTAGTCTGATTTTATAAATACCAATCATATGAATGTAATATTTTTTTTCTTTTTACTTTGCTATCCTATACCCTATTTTGTGCATAACACACACTTTTTCACCATATACTTTGAATCTATTCATGTATATATCATATCTGCAAAATTTTAAGCAGCCTTGTATTAAGCTAACAAACTTAAGTGGAAATACATATATCGTTTAATATGTAAATGCTCATTTGTCATGGATTTCTTTTTAAATATAATAGGAGAGGAGAAGTAGGTAGGTATTTGTTTTCAGATTATCTGTTACAAATAGCTAGACTGTGGCAAGTTTATTATTTTTGTATAGCTTTATTCATGATTTTTTATTTTAGCTCAAATATCCATTTTACATTAGATGATTGATTGTGGATATTGCAAAGTAATTAAACATGCCATTGTAGATATGGGGTTATATATATGATAAAAGGACTTGGCTATAATAAAGTGAGTTGCTTTAAATTCTGAAAACCATAGTATGTGTTATACATGAGATAATGCAATAATTTTTTGTAAATAATTGCATTATCATATGTGATCAAAGGCGTAGCATCGGAGGGGGGGGGGGCACTAACTTGAAATAAATTAAAATGTTAATAGAAGTTCAGTTAAAAACAGATAATTGTAGAAAACTTTTAAGAAAGTTGAAACTGAAGAAACTGTGAAACTGAAGATTCCGATTATGTCTTTAGCCTTAACATAGTTCTTAACAATAATATGATCCATAACAAAAATTCGATGCTATTTTTTTTTCTCATTTTATTTATATTTTTCTCACTTTATAACTTTTTAATATAACTCAAACATCAATTCTATTGTTATTAAATTAAAAAAAAAATCATAATATTTTGTATTTTAAGGACTGTCCGGCAGTCAATGCTCTGAGGAGGGCCCTAACTGAATTCAATTCATGCCTCCCCAAAAGTTAGAAGCATGCTACGCCTATGTATGTGATAATTTACTTTTGAGGCAAGGCCCCTGAAAAAAAGATTTAATTAAGTGATAATTACCTTCATTATCATCTCAAAATGTATAGTAATAAAAAAGCTTTCTCTTTGCATCTTAAACTTATTTTTTCTTTGGAACTCGAACAAATGAACTTTGTTATATTATGTAAGATACTGTTTAGTGTTTATATTTGATTATTAATTTGTTTTCTTAATTAGTGAATTTGAAGTTGGAATTATTAATGTGTGATTGTCAGAAAAAAGTAAGAAAAATTTTTATGGTGTGTGATGTGCAGTTGCATAAATAATATTGTATCATTTAAGTTATTTTAGATGGTTTGCTTCAGCTTTTTTAAATGCTGTTTCTATATACTTTTGAATTGAACCTTTAATGTTGAAGGTGACTGAGTTAGAATCATCAGATATTTCTTAATAAAACACTTGCTAAAATTCAGCCGTCAATATATTTTCTGTACTTGTAAAAAAAGATGTTTATATATTTATTGATATGTATTATTTTAAAGTATATGTGTTTTGTTTTTAAAATTTTTTATGCTATTCTGAAAATGCAAATTTTTATCAAGTCATTGTTCATGAGTCAGATTTTACTGTAGACAATTATGCATATTTTTCCCACTTTGTGTGTTGATTTATTTCAAAGACAAAAATTGTGGTTATCCTCTTAGACAGAGTATAAATGTTGCTATTTATTGTGTCAATGTTTAAATCTTCCAGATTGTTTGAATGGCTTTTTTAATTTAATTTTATTATACCCTTTGTTTATTACACTTAGAGAAAATGTATGTTATATCACTTATGTGTTCCTTAAGGATTTTTGTTTTCAAAGATAAGAAGGCAAAGAAATGATTTTTGTAACTGCTAATCAATAACTGTTGTCATTTGATATAAGAATGATAAAATATACCATATTGATGTTATCAGTGTGCTACAGTTAATCTGTAAAACCAAACTTTAAGCAGAGTGGACAGTCTTTTTTTAAAATTTTTGGTATTGATTATTTCTATATTGTTCAGATCCTTTTGTGGTTGGGTAGTTTTCTTATATAATCAAAATTTATTTTGGATGTTGAACAAAACCTTGAAAGGGACAGTTTTGCATAAGAAAATCAGCACCTTAAATCATGTTCATAAAACCAGAAAAAATGTTGGCTAAATGTTGATTATCTGGTTATCAATTCTATTTACATAATCTTGGCAGATGTTTAATTCTAGTTTATTATTGTTGATGGTTTTGTTTTCTTCATTTGCTGTAATTATTAAAACAGTTTTTTTCTTATCATTTTTAAAATGCTTTAAATATAGTATCTTGTTATCCTGGTTAACATGTCTAATTATTTAACCTGTATCTGGACTGATTTTGTTTGGCAGCAGTGTGGGAAAAAAAATAAGTCATGTCATGATTTGTGTATCTACAGAATTTTGTATAAAGAATAAAATGGAGATAATTTGTGTAAATAATTAAAGTAGCATTTCACATAGAATTTTAAGGTTTTAAACAAAATATGAAGGATTTTTAGGGAAAACTATTGGAATTTTAAGATAAATTGGTAAATTAGTATATGCATGTGCTACTTTTCTCATTTTTGTGGTATAAGTGTCCGCATGGTCTTTGTAATTTCTCAGTTTTTTAAGAATGTTTTTTTTTTAAAAAATCATATCTTGTGGATTAAGAAAGTAAATTTTTTATGTCTCAGTACTGAACTGACCATTTTGGCTGTATAAATGATATTTTGATCTTTTAATGCCTTTCATTGTTTTTATAGCTGAATTAAATAAGTCACACTTTTCAAATGTTACAAAATGGTTTTGATTACAGAAATACATGATTTATGAATTCATCTAAAATTTATTCTAAAGAATTATCTATGTTTAAGAAAACAGCTAAGCTTTTGATAAGTAAATGAATGAAAGAGATGTGTCCTATTAAACTGAAGTTGGATTTTCATGTAAATCATATTAGCTAAACCTGTACACAAGTACCAATCCTCTCATATATATATGGTGGGCATGCATAAAAACATTAATTAATTAATGCCTGTGTATCTTTATAAACATTTTATCAAAATAGATAAATATGATTTATGGTATTATCACAGTTAACACTTTATAGACATGTATTTGATTCATTGTTCATGATATGTTTATATACATGAAGTGTTTATGTTATATAATTTCTATGTAATACACTTTTTTTGCTTTAAAACAATGCATTTGAGACTATGCAAGAAGGATCTTACTGAGCAATATTTACTTGGATTTGCAGGTTCTGATAATAATGCATTCATACTTAAAAAATTAACCATTTAAAAGGAAAACTGCAAAAGGGATAAATTGAAAAACAAGGTTAGCACAATACTTGAAATGGCCTTTAAAACTTAAATTTAAATTCCTGTAAATTTCATATATTGTATGTGGTAACTTTTGGAACTGTGGGATTATTATGGATTTTACTTTGACCATTTTTATCTGTAATATTATTATTCTTTTTCATGCTGAAGTTCATCATTGTAGCAAGGAAATGATTTATGCCAAAATTTGACGTACAAATTATATTTGTTGCAAACTAATTGTAAAAAGTTTCTCACAGGTTTATTAAAAGCTCTCTGCATGTTATTTAAACTCTTGGATAAAATTAGTAATTTTAATTTCTAAAAATTAGCGATAATTCTGTAAAAAATTACATGAAAACCAAAATATAAAACTTAAGTGTTAGTAAAAAGGATATATTTAACGAAAAGCAGACAAAATCAGTTGGTATAAAACCAACCTCTTGATAATCTATAACCAAATAGAAAAGACGGCGACAATTATTTTGATCTAAGTTAATAGATCCATCAGACCAAAGAGCATTGGTGCAAACAATGCAAAATGCACTATGAACAATTAAAAAATGCGTGAATCACTGAAATCTTTGATATAAATAGGAGAACTGATCATCAGCCTCCCCTGTTGTTTCTTCGAGAAACAACAGGAGAGGCTGCAAGATTCGCAGAAAGGGAAAAGCTTTAAAACCACACCCGTGTGTCTCTTGTTTGGTCTATTAACTAGATTGAAGCAATTTTCATCATCCTTTTTATTTGGTTGTGGATTATCAAGAAGCTGCCTTTTTACTGCTTGTGTTTCCACAAGTTTTCTGCAAGTGTTAAAATATGTTGGTTTTAGTTATATTAATTTTTTTCGCCTTATTCCTGAATGATAGCATTTATAAATGCTATCAGTGATGATAAAGAGTTGCATTAAAATAGCAAAAAAGTACAGAATTTTGTTTAATTGATTATATATATATTTTATGTCATTTTCTTTTAAATTTGAGTAAGGGGGTAGTTGCAATTCTTTAAACAAATTTCTAAATGAAGGAAAATTGTTTTTGGTTCTAATTGCTGTTACAATTATCTTTAGTATATTCATACAGTAGCTATAAATTGTTTTTACAATAATTTCACTCTTCAGCATGAAATACTTGCATATAGGGTGAGGACTTTTAATGGCTAAAATCAGAGATTTAATTTAATTTATATTACTTTGACTAAAGTTAAAGATTTTATGTTTATGATATCAAACATTAAAAGTGAATAATATATGTAAAATTTGAAAATAATTTACATTAAAATATGTAAATATATTACATATTTTAACATTTGAAAGAAAAATTTCCTTCTTCTACACTGTATTGATATACAGATTGTATTCATTGTTATAATTTAAAAGAACTTATACCTTTTCTCTGTGCAGGATTATCTTGAAATTTTGTTTTTCTTTGTTATGTATAGGTTTTGTGATAAGAGAGAAAAAAAAATTGCCAAGTTTCTCTTTGTTTGTAGTGCCATGAGCTTTTATTTGTGTTCTTTAATTCCATGTGCATTTCCTTTTGTATATAATATTCATATATTTAGTACTTTTCATGTAAATATAATCACAATGTATATTTATAAACCTGGCTTAATGCTATAAAATGATCAAGCACTAAATATAAAATGTAATTCGTATGGATTTCTGAGTGTATTCCATATTTAAATTAGTTTTGACTTTTACGTTTAAATTTGAGGTTTTTTTTTTTTTTTTTTTTTTGGGGGGGGGGGGGGATGCATGTTTATATGCGGTATTATTTCACTCTGAAAATTTTTTTACTTCAGTCTGGCCAAAGTATTTCTAGTCATTTAAAGAATAATTTGGTTGCTTATTATTTTTTTTTGTTTCACATTTATGTGGTTTCATATTACAGTTTTATGTAATGCTGAGGTAATACACTTTTGATACTTTTTATATGCATATTTGAATAACTTAAATGCCTTCATTATGGTTCTTGGATAAAAATGTGTATAATTTGAACAGTATATCTTTATATCAGATGAAAGGTGAGTCACAGACTAACATAAAGGATTATATGCCGATGGTAGAATGTTTCATCTTTTGGTTTACTTTTTTTTTTAAATTTAAGATAATTTGAGATGATAATTAACATGAAATTACGTTTTAATCTTTTGGTATTTATAGATTATTTTGTCTTTCAAATAAGTATGCATTTTATTTTTATACCAATTAAGCTGTAAACAAATTCTTTGTGTCCGAATTCTATTTGTCTAGGTTATGTGAAATTGAATGAATGATTGATTTTTGGTTAATGATTGTTAATATAAAACAAATACATGGTTTCATAAATCCAAAGATATTGTAAGTGAAAGCCTGGTTTGAATTTTGTCAATAAATTTGTTGCTTTTTATCCTTTGCATTTCATAAATTTTGGAAGTAGCTAAGAGGATGCTATCTATCTTTATTATATATACAAGGGTCAGTCAATAAGTTAGTTGCAAACCTCCATAAAAATCAAGGTAATAGAGACATTTTGTAGAAACTTTGAGGCAACAGAGAACATCAGCTGCTGTGGTAAGTGCAGTAGTGGCTTTGACGTGGCAGTTTTAGTTCTTTTGCTAATCAGTCATGAATATGTTTCGACAACTGCCAGTGGCATCCAAATTTGAAGAACATGCATTAATCCGCTTCCTGTGGGCAAAAGGTTGTGACTGCACTGACATTTATTGACAGTTGCACGAAGTGTATGGTGATAAAGCAACATCATACCAAGCTATAGCCAAGTGGTATTTCTCATTCAAGAATGGCCGTACAGATATCGGAAATAAAGTTTCCTCAACTTCGACGACAGATGGGAACGTTGCACACGTGAATGAACTCATTCTTCAAAACAGCTGTGCCACAGTAGACAAGATCGTCTTGTCTATTGACTGACCAACACAAAGTGCAACAATTTGAAAGTGCTCTAGCATTTTTGGAACGTTATCACTAGGAAAGAAATGTTTTTTGGGACTAAATGGGGACCAGTGATGAAACTTGGGTTCATCACTTTGCACCTGAAATGAAATGCATCTTTCTCAAAAGAAATGTTGAACAGTTCCATTCCGCAGGGAAGGTGATGCTGGTGCTGTTTTTCGATAAAGAAAGTGTAGTGAATACCAAATTCTTACCGAAGGGTGCCACAATTAATGCAGCGTCTATATTGTGAAATCCTGAAGTGGTTGTGAAAGTCACTTAAAGCTTGATGACCAGGTAAACTTTCAAAAGGCATTGTGTTCTTGCATGACAATATGAGACCATATGTGGTGACCCTAATGAGGGATCTTTGAAAAAGTTTAATTGGGAAAAGTGGAATCTTGCACCATGTAACTTTGGCGTCTTTGGTCCCATGAAACAAGAACTTGCAATGTGACGACATTACTCGGATGAGGAGGTATCACACATTGGACGACAAGTCTTCGCCGATGCCATGGAAAAACTGGTGCCCCACCTTAACAAATGTTAAAATAAAGGAAGTGATTACGTCGAGAAATTGATTATACATTATACTTTTATGTTAGTAAAACTTTGTTCTATAATTTCAACCCGGTTATGTTTTTTCTAACGAGTGCAACTAACTTTTTGACTGGCCCTTGTATGTGTTATATATATAAAATCAAGAAATTAAATTAACTGGAGATTAAGCCACAACACCACAGTAGAAAATATAAAGCTGTCAATAATGGAATTTAATATAATAACCTTCATAGTAAGCCACAAATGTAGTATTTCCTGTAAAAAGTCAAATATACAAACTTAAAACTGAAATTCAAAGCTTAAAGGAAAACCACATTTAGTAAAACCTAATATAAATTATAAACAACCCTTCATTTAAAGATAGTATCAGCCCTGTTAGCTACCAAGATAAAATTGAACTAAAATCTGGAGTTTTTTTTAAAAATTTCATATTCCCTCAAATTTTGAATTTCAGTTTTACTCAGTAAGCAGACCCATCCACACGTACATCAGTAGAGGAATTTCTTCTGAATTATTATCTCTTCACAATAAAAATTAAGAAAATTAACACTTCATATCTGATATGTAAGTTCTGGTATAAACTTGGAAAAAAAAAAAAAACTATAACTATGACATACTTCATATTTAATATGACTGTGAAGGAGCACTAATCAAACAGATGTGAAAAGATTTATTCAGTTTTAAAAAAATTTGTTGAATGAATGAATTATAATTTATTTGAACCACAAATATATCATAAACCTTTAACTTTATTAAAAAAAATATCAAATTATTTTTCTACCATATAAGTGTTTAAAATTTTTATAATAATGTTGCAAAATGTTTATTTCCATGCTAAGTGGAAACCCAAATCCTTGCAATAATTTTTACAATCTTAAATTCTTGTTGATCTGGGATAGCTATAATGAACAGGTTACAAAACTTGTTCGTTTAATAATAACAATAGCCTTTCTTTAAATAATAATAAATTAATCTGCATAAGAAGTATATGTTTAATCCATGATTTATAAAATATATTAGTTAATATGTATTTTACCTATAGATACTATTATATTTAAGAATTACTTGGACACAAGTCTTGATAAATTGTCTTGCAAGATTATTTCATTATTTATTACAGCTATTATTTGATCACCTATTTCAATTAAATATTTAATTAATATTAAGAAATTTTTCAGGAGCTTAGAAATGTTTCAAGAAAATTGAGTTCATTCACAAGTTTTCAGAGCCATTCAAGAACTTGAGATAATTTAATCATAGATTTTAGGGTCTTTATTAAGAAGCATACATGACAGATTTTGGAAATTTTTTAATCACTGTTTTGGGTTTTTCAAAGAACCTAATAATTTTGAATGAATTTAATTCCATTATAATATTTAATTTTCTTCAAATATTAAGACTTATCATTATCCTTTAAATAATTTTTTTCATCTCACTCAGAAACTTTCTTCGGCAATGTTCCCTATTTAATTTTAAAAAGTCCATTTTTTACAAAATTGTTAGAATATTTTTACTACAAGATATTAAAAAACATGTTTTTAAAGTAAGTTTCTAAAGAAAATCACAGCTTTTATAAAATTTGCTTCAAATATTAAGTTTAAAGGTTTATAATACTTTCATCTATATAGAAATATTCTTTTGCAATATTCCTTATTTAAATTTACTTTTAAAAAGCCCATTTAATTTATAAGATTGCTAGGAATTCCACTTAATCCAAGATTTAAAAAAATTGATGAAAATTCTAGAATTTTTCAAAGCTAAACTTTTGAAATATGTTGACAACGAAAAGTTTGATGTAAGTAGAAATACACACAAGCTACTTTATATAAGGGGATTTTTAATATCCCATCTGCCCATTATGACCCTTGTTATTTTAATTATCATGCAGCGTTTAGACGCTTATTTTTTTTCTTTCAACTAGCCAAAGTCTAGTTAAATAAGAATGCATTTTGTAACAGTATTTACTATTTTCATCAATACATAACTAAAATGTGACCAGATTGGAAAATTTGAGGAAATCGGATTGGATCTCACAAGCATAAGAGAATGGAACTTTCACAACAAATAGTGAAAAAGAAAAAGATTTTCTTGAAAATATCTGTATCTATGAAAGGCTAAGGCAATATAAACATTTTCCTAGTTGAATAGGCTTCCTAATGGCCAAATGGTTCAGCCACTGGCACTTGGTACCAGAGTCTGTGGGTTTCAGTCTCACTGTTGGGTTGGACGCTTATAGCCATTCGGAATTAGCTTTAAGCAATACGTCCCAGTCTAACTAGCCCCTGTGTAGCAAGAAGATGATAGTGGCACTTTAAACCAACCTAATAATGTGGCTAGGCTTTAATTATTGCTATAAAAAAATAATTAAGAAGGTAAATTACTATACTGCATCCTGAACACCAAGAGTTTCCCCCTACGGATTAATTTCCTTACCAATTTTGTCTATTGTTTATTATTACCCATCTTCATCTATCCACATAATGCTAAAAACTACCTTTTAGCATTACCCTCTTAGAATACTTTTTGTAGCAATTATTTTAATATGAATATTCAGTAAAGTTTTTTCTAACAAAGTATTATAAATTAATTAAAATTCACATAGAATATAAAAAGGAAGTAAAAGTGGTAACATTTTACATATTTATTCAATATAAAATATTCAAAAATCTCGTTTCTTGCTTCATAAAAGTGTGTATAAATAGATGCATATGAAATTAACAAAAGGAACAATTAATTTAGCCCTAGATTAATTACAAAATTTTTGCAAGAACAAATTTTCATGAAAACTGTTACTAATGAAATTTTAATCTACATGATCTCATAGTAGGGATTTACAAATATTTTAATGTTTAAAATTAAAGACAAGTGATTTAAAAAAGGAATTTGCACTAACATACAGTGAAAGCAACAGCAATATATAGGTAGCTCACCTTTGTCTACCTAACTACAATGCAGTTTCGCAGAATGAATAAAACATGACCCTAAAAATGAGACTTTTTACTAAATAGAAAAAAATATTTATGTCAGTTAGAATTAATAAGAACAAATTTATGAATACAAAATTAATACATGATCAGGTTGATTGATCCTCTAAATCAGAATCATCTTCCACAGCAGCTTTAGCATAATCTTCAGCATCCTTAAATACTTTTGGGGGCACAAATACATGCTTTCCTCCAGTAGCCTCACCAACCCAACTCAATTCTAATTCAAAATTTTTATCTTTCACTTCATCATGAACGATGTAAATTATTTTTGCAGCTTCTTTAACCAACTCAGCAATTGTTTTTTCCTTAAAATTAATTTTCTCCATCTCTGTCTTGGCTGCTTGTTTTGCTTTGCCAATAGCACATCCATAATATCCCCAGGATATACCCGACGGATCTATACAATACATTTGAGGACCATCATACTCATAGGCACCCATTATGACACTTGCTCCAAAAGGCCGACAAGAGCTGTACAATGTGTATGCATGCATATACATACTTACACGGTCCTTTAAATACTTTAAAGGCACAGGCTCATTGTAGTCGGATCTATAATTTGCTCCTTCTACCTTGGCCGTTTCAACGATTTGTCTAGCATCAGCAATCAGACCAGCCACTGCAACTCCAACGTGTCGATCGACAGTAAAAATTCGTTTATTTGCACCTGCTTCATACAGCTTAGAAGTGACAAGTTTTTCAACTGCAAACACAACACCATCTTTACCTCTCAAACCTATAGCAGTTCCGCTGTTTTCTACAGCTTTTTGAGCGTATTCAACTTGAAAAACGCGTCCATCAGGAGAAAACTGAGAAGCAGACAAATCATAACCTGTACCTATAGAACTCATGGTGGGAATATATTTGTTAAAATTAAAATTTTATCCTAGGCCGACTTCAAAACAGCCTTTAACAAAACGCCGATGTCAGGTAGTAATATGGTCACAGCGACTAGACCATTAATGTTTCCAGAAACCAATAGACCAAAATAGTTTTTAAGTTGGCTTTAAATATGTTTAAAATTTATATTGGATGAAAAATAATTATTATCTACAGTTTCCACACACCCTTCTTCTCATCTAAAATAATTTTTCATTAATTATAACACACATATAATTAAGGTTTAACTCCATGGGCTTTAGGGTTGGCTGTATAACAGTTAATGTGTCAAGTCGGTTATGTATCATTTCGGATTTGACCGAGGAACTGAAACTCATGTTTATGAAAACTAATCATCTTGAATTGTCATGATTTGAATAAAACATATACTATCTATATTGAGCTAACGGGCATAGACTAAATTATAAAGATTGAATTTAAGCATCCGGATTTGGCATTGGTGTTTGTTTTTAGCGTTTACGTCAACCTGGCTGTGGGTCAAGAGTTTACGTAATTGACATTGACTCGAGTAAGTTTTCTCATTCTTTGCGAATCATCTGTTTACACTATTAAGATTGCTGACCAAGTTTTTTTATTGTATAAGACTTGATTGAGTTATGAATATTTGTATGTGGACTATTCTATGTAAACTTTTTATTTATTTTTTACTTTGAGGATGTAACTCTATAAATAGTAAAAGTCATATTGCACTTATGCAGAAAGTTTTTATTCATAATGCACAACTTCTTAAGTATCTTGCTTTTGCTTTCTCATTTGTATGGGATTCCTTATGTAACAGCATTTAGACGACCCATAGATACGTCTAATTTAAGCGTATACGAGATGCCGTTATCATTGATCATCTCTAAACTTAATTTTTAGATGAAATGAAATATTTACATTATAGAAAATATTTTATGTTTTAAATAATTTCCCATTAATGATAAAAATACTGTAACTAAATTGACTTGCACAGTCGTAGGCAATTATCGTCAAATATGGCAACCATTTTTTTAAGTTTTACAATTTTGCTAAAGACGTCAAATTAGGTGATAAATAGCTTAATTTTGCTATTTTTCAGGAATGTCCTTAACTTTTTAGTATTTGAGGGTTATAAAATTTGAACTTTATTTTTATTTTTGAATTGTGGTGGCATTTAAAATATTGTTTGGCTTTAATTTTTGCTTGCCTACTCTGTAATATTCTATTTATTATTTAAAAATGGCGCGTAGTCATAAAGAAACAATAAACAGCATTTGAAAATTGATTATTTTTCATCATAGTAGTGGTAAATCAGTTCGGAATATTGCTAAATTTCTTAATTTATCCGATTCTACTGTGCAGTATGTGATAAACGCTTTAAAGAAGAAAATCGGATAGAAAAGAAGGTAAGAAAAGGTCGTCTGGCAAAGTTAACAAAACGTGATCAGAGATTTATAATTAGAAAATTTGTGAAAAATCCACGTTTGAGTGCTGTAAAAGTTTCTGCAGAATTTAAAGTAAACATTTTCTACTTCAGTTTCACCTGAAACTGTTCGACGAGTTCTCAGAGCAGCTGGATTACATGGGTTTCTGCCCGTAGAAATTTTTTTGTGAGTGAGAAAAACAAAAAGCTTAGGCTTTCCTTCGCACTATCAATGATAAATAAGCTCCAAACGTATTGGAATAATGTCTTATTTGCCGATGAAAGCAAGCTTAACATTTTTGGTTCCGATGGGCGTATAATTGTATGGAGAAGAAAAAATGAACTTAATCCCAAGAACTTAGTAGGAACAGTTAAGCGTGGAGGTGGAGGGTGTATGTCAGCATCAGGGCTAAGTAATTTGGTATTTATTGATGGCATAATGAATCATGCTGTTTATATAAATATTTTAAGAGACAATTTAAAATTATTAGCCCAAAATTTGGGTATTGGAAACAACTTTGTTTTTTATCAAGATAACGATCCTGAGCACCCTGCTGTCAACGATCGCCTCTGGTATCTCTATAATTGTCCACAAGTTTTGAAAACTCCACCTCAAATCGCCAGATCTAAACCCAATAGAACATATTTAGAAAGAACTGGAAGTTCGAGTACGAAAACATGATATTCACATGAAAAGTAAACTAAAAGCAATTATGATGGAAGAATGGATGAACAATGATGCAGAAATTACAAAAGAACTAGTGCTATCTATTCCCAGATGTTTAAAAGCTGTTGTGGATGCTAAAGGATATCCTACTAAATATTAATTTAACGAAAAATTAGAATATTTACTAATATGTAGAGATTTTTTACAAGTGTACGATGACTTTTTTGAGATAAAATTTTTTGTTACTTTTTGATTATTGGTTTCGGTACAGATGTAGTATACGTAATGAACGCCAAGGGGCGATTTTTTGCCAAATGAGATGGTTGTTTGGTGGTTTTTATATTCTGGCAGGGAGGATTTTAAGATCGGATGGTATTTTTTTGCGATAAGCTTTGTTTTACTGACCTCTACATCCAGCGGAAGTTTTTTTTTTACTGTACAACAGCCAGTAGCTGGGGATTTTCTGTAATGTTTTTGGGCGGACGCGTAACAGAGTGTAGCGGAGTGAAGCAAGGGTATCTGAGCGAAGCGAAGATCCTGTGTGCGCCTACGAGTTTCATAAAGCCAGCAGTAAGTTTGTTTTCCAATTTATTGTTTACATTTCGTAGTTTAGGCCTAACAGGTCTCCGAACGGGATTTTGGTGCCAAATTGGCGATGGCCCGTTGCGTATACTACATCTGTTCCTTGGTTTCTTAAAAATAAAGTTTTACTATGTTTTTAAAATATTTCATGTAGTTTTGTTAAGAATAGATTATAGATCTTATTATTAAATACTCATTCTGAAATATTAATTTTAAGGTATAAGAATTGGTAGATTGTTGAAAATGTTTGTTAGTTAACCCTGAACTGTACGGTCCCATGTGATTTATTGGCAGTTGTGGCAATAAAATTTATACGACCGAAAGCAATGTATACACTGTATTGTGTTTTACTACCTTTATAACTGGCAGATTCATATTGTATCCAGTGGTAGACGGTAACAGTATTGGCATTGCACAATGGAGGCAGCTATGTCTGCTAATGCTCACGTACCAAATCAGGCTGTAAGATTTATACAGACAGCAGTCAGTTTATTTTACTACTGTGTAGTAAAATAAACTGACGTGTTTGTATTTGAACTTGCAATATGCCCCTTCAGTAGTTGGCTTTTCCGCAACATGAAACAAAGAGGAATTTTAGTACTGCTAATGGAAAATTAGCAGTACTTAAAATTCCCATAATAGCAAATGCAGCAATGCATCAAGCCTTTAGTGCAAAATATGGCTTGGTGGGAATGTGGGACCGTATGACTGTTTTACCTAACTGCAATTTGATAGCATAATATATACCAAAGGTCAGCAAACTTTTATTCTACAAATCAAAAGTTGTAATTTGCATCTACATTACTTACAAAGCTAATTCATGGGTGTAAGTTTGCTAGACTGCACTAATATATATTTGAGTCATGCTGTGCAAAAGTTTTTTTTTTTTTTTTTTTTTTCAGTATAATGCCAATTTGGTATTTAGATTTCAGCCATTAGAAGCTAGTACAAAGTGTTGAATATCCTAACTCTATACTTAGTATAACAGTGTTCATTGTGTTTTATTTTTGCTTTCTGTTTTTAAAAGTACTGATTTTTACATTCAATGTCCTTATTTGTTTATCTTCCATTCCTTAAAAGTAAATGTTTTTACTTTTTTTTTGGGTCATGAAACATGAATTTTCTATTTATTTATTTCTTATTGCTTATTTCTAAAGAATGATGTATGTTAATCTAGCTTTAATATTTTGGATTGAAAATATTTTTCTAACTTTAATGTATTTTTTTTTTTTTTTTTTTTGGTAGTAAATTAATAATGTTTCGAAGAAAACCAACTCGCATTGAATTAAAAGTAGAAGATCTCCAAGAATATGAAAGTTTAAAGAAAGAAATTGAATTAAAGAGTACCAGTATGTGTAAAGATAATGAACTTACTGAATCAACAGAAGTTACAAAAAATAAGCAGTCTGTTAATGAAAGAATTGGCTACAAACCTCAGCCAAGAGTATCAAGTTAAACTATTTTTTTTCTCTACACAGTCTAAAAGAGGTAATTATATTATTAAGGTAATTTATTTATTTTTAGAAAATTTCTTTAAAAATTTAGCATTTAGGTTATGGAATTTTCTCAACATTGAAAAAAATATTTTGATTTTAATCATTTGTTTATGCTTGCACACATCAGTTGATTTTCTAAAGGAAATCGAAGTGCTCCTCTTTTTTAATATATATAATTCTTGCAAGAATATATGCTCATTGACCAATGTATTTTCTGGTTTAAATTTTTTTTTTATTATTTACATAATGAAATAACATTTGGCCCTTTTTGGTTAAAGGGCTGGCAGTCATAATTGTTTGACAAATTGCCAGATGTGGCAACCTGTTTATTTCATATCATGACTAACTATTCAATGATGTTATTGAGAATCAGCGGGTGAACATCAATGCAACAATGAAAAAAATTTTAAATTCAAGTGAACTGTGATTAGAGTGTCCAGTGATTCTATTTGGGTATTCGATTAACGTTAAACAAACCCGGCAATAAGATTCTTTTTGTTCTCATTTCATAGTGCTATATCTATCTTCAGTTTTGTTTATTCGTGGTTTTCACTTTTGATTTTAGATATATAGAATCATCTTTGAACTGTCCAAACAACAAATAATTCTTTAACTTTTATTTTCATTTTACCAATTTTTTTCCAAAACTGTTCATATCTATCTATATATATAAAACGCGTAGGTATGCGGCACAAAAACCGACGATATTTCTACAATCCGAATGGCAACGGCTGCAACTTCCGGATGTAAACATTAGCGGCTGTCCGCGTGTGGCTCGACGATAGCACGTAATTTGGTACAATTTAATTGCTGTATTTTACTCATGAATAATTTTAATTTATACACGAAATAATTTTAATTTATTCATTTAATATGATTAAGTGGAGATATCTGAATTGCGAACAATAGTACATACAGAGAGAAATGTGTAGATATCTTAGTTTTGAAAAACAGTACATACAGTGAGAGATATAATTTTTAAAATCATTGGTGTTGGGTTTCTCAGACTTATCTTTAACTCTGTTCTGAAGTAATGGAAATTCACATTTTTTAATCATGATGTTTTAGAATCAGCCTTATAGTGAATTTATCAATGATTATAAATTTTTTGTCTGAGTTTTCACTACCCCTTAACAACGTATATTTATGATGACAGGTAATGGTAACATTCCTTACATATGTTACTTTCAATTGAGTTGTTTTGCAAAAGAAAATATAAATCTAAAAGCGACCATGCTGGTCGCGCAGCGGCTAGTTTCATATATTTCTTTTTTTGCTGATTCGTTTAGTGTTTGGTTTTAGATAAATATTCTTCTAATATATTTTTGTATGAAGTTCGTCATTTCTTTGTTTCGTTGATTACACGCTAAAATATTTAAAAATTGCATATTCACAAATTTTTTCATATAGATATTTATATTTAGGAAACTTTGGTGTTTATTGAGAGGTTTATTTATTTTTTCACAATACCATTAGAGTCATTCCATGTCAAATCAACACAGTGATCCGGAATGACCCCTCAAGAATTTGATGAATTTTGGCAGACTAGCAGGTTTTGTGGACAAGTGAAAAAATGTCAATTCTTAGTGGTCTTACTTTATTGGTTCAAAAGTTATTAAATATTACAATTTCAATTTTTTGCAAAAAAACACCACATATGTCAGCCTTAAAATGGCTGTAAAACAGTAACTATTTGAGGTGCAGACCTGAACTTAGGCTCATTTTAAAGCTCTTTTCCAGGGCTTTTACATGATATGCAACATGATAGTGTTTATAAAAAAAAAAATTAAAATCAATTTGAAATTTTAAAATTTGAATTTCTCAAAAAGCGACAATTTTAAAATTTTGAAAAAATTCTCAAAATAAGTTTATATCATCATCTAACAGCACCCAAAATCTTATTTTGGGATCTCTATGGGATCCTGAGATATAGGAGGTATAAAGTATGCATGGTTAGAGGAAAAATGCCAAATCTACCGTATTATAGAGTTATATACAAATAAGTATAATTATAATATATAATTATACAATCATATGTAATTACATAGTAATATGTGATTAAAAATATATAAATATAATAATTACATTTATAGTCATGTATAATTTTATTATTGAATTCTTAATTTCATCTCCTTTACACTACTAAAAAGTGAAAAAATATCAAACAGATTTAAAAAAAATCTTTCCTTAGATTATAAGATACAATTTATAACAATCTGAGAATGGAGGAAGCTGATCGGTGATTGACCTCTGATGTATTTCAGTGAAAGACATCACAGGTGCTAAAGTAAAAGTTTCCAAGGGACTGATGCTGAGTAAATTAAAGGAAGTATACAAATGCTTCCAGGAAAAGTTTCCAGGTATAAAAGTTGGGTTCTCTAAATTTGTAGAATTACGGTCCAAACACTGTATTCTGCCTGGTCAGAGTGGCACCCACTAAATTTGTGTATGTACTACTCACCAAAATGTGAAACTTATGGTTGAAAACAGCAAAATGAAATAATCACAGACAACCAGATAAAAACATACCAGGGCTGTTTGCAAATGATGATCTGTAACCCACCGTCAATTAACTGTTTCTTCTCTAATTGTGTGTCATCTCCAGTAACAGAAGGAATCCGGATGATTCTGGAAAGAGGGTTTGAAGAAAATGCAATTGAAACTATTTATTACTTTTCGCCAGTAGATCTCTGTTGATTGCTGTAACTTGGAAACAATCCAAAAATCAATAGATGACTTCGTTGAAATTTTTTGTGAGAAACTCTCTGTTCTGCTTCATCATGACTTCATAGCAAAACAGCAAAATTCTTTTATGAGTGAGACGAAGGAAAATCTCTTAGATTCTGAGGTGGTGGTCCTTTGTGATTTTTCTGAGAATTATTCCTTCGTATTACAGGATGAAGCACAATCTTACCACTGGACACGTAACCAGGCAACAATGCATCCGTTTGTAGTGCATTTTAAAAAAGAAGATAAAAAAGAGCATTTCAGTTTCGTAATAATATCAGACTGCCTTGAGCATAACACTACTGCAGTCTATCTGTTTCAAACAAAACTAATCCAGTATCTGAAATCAAAGTTTGAAACATTTCCAGAAAATATTACTATTTTTCAGATGGGTCAGCTGCCCAATACAAGAATAAAAAGAACTTTTTAAACCTGTGCCTTCACTATAAAGATTTTAGGGTTGAAGCCAAATGGCATTTTTCAGCCACTGCACATGGAAAAGGCCCATGTGATGGAGTGGGGGGGGGGGGCACAGTAAAAAGATTGGCAGTCAGGGCTAACCTGCAGCGATCTTATGATGACCAAATGCAGACTCCAAGACAACTCTTTGAATGGGCAAATCAGAATATTTCTAAAATAGATTTCACATATGTAAACCATGAAGAGTATTCCGGATTTTGCAAAAAATTAAGTTGATTTGACATGGAATGACCCCATATGCTCTGTAAGCCTGTTTAATATTTCAATTGTGTTTATCTTTTGACTAAACCAAATACAGAATATCTATCAACATAGACATGTGCAATTCTGCCTAATACATGCACTCATATAATTTCAATGTATAATACATTATTATGTCATCAATCACACAAATTTCAGGAAATTTGAATTTTCGTATTTCAGGAATATAGGCTAAAGTAGCTAGCTGATTTCTTTTCACATGAAAATTTATTTTTTTGTAATGCAGGTATGCTCATATCATACCAGGTGATGGTGGGTGTTAATACAAATAACACATTTTTCTATTTGTGGGGTGGGGGGAGACTGCAAATTAATATTGCCTCTTATGAAAATTCTCCCTCTCAATCAATCAATTCAAAGCCATCTGTCTGGTGGATGGATGGCCTGAGCATAGCTGAAAGAAGCCCGAGCATAGCCAGGCTTTGCCCGGCTAGTATGTATTAAATTGAAATATATTGTACAAATGTTTTTCGCGTAAGTAATTTGTATGATTTTTTAATATGATTTTCTTTAGTTTATATGTTTTATCTTTGCTTAATATATTTATACATACCATAAAATCTTGAGTATAATATGCACTTTTTTTTCACATTTTAGTCCCCAAAAATGAGGGTGTGTATTATACTCGCATACAAAAATATGTAGTTTAAATCATTTGATAAACGAACATACAGTAGCTGTAAGACATTGTTGCAACATGGGTGCGTGCACATCTGCACTCCATGATTCATCCACCCGTTTACTAAGCAGGCATTCCTTTTAAACAAACTGAACTCACAGTTCGTATCATCAAGCGAGGATGATGATGGCGATATAAATTACGACGGCAATAATAATTATGACATGAACGCAACAACAATAGATGAGCTGTATTTTAGTGAAAGTGATTAAGATTGATAATTTGACAGTATTGTTTATTTTGAATTAACAATTTGTTTTTTCTACTGAATTTGACATTTTTGTTTCTTTTTATTACAAATTTTATTTATGTTAATAAATATTTGCGTAATTTTTAAATAAAATATTGAAAAGTAATGCGTGCGTATTATAGTTGAATTTTAATTTTTTCTGAAAATTTCGCGCATAATCAAGTATGTGTATTATAGTCGAGATTTTACGGTATATGTAGCATAATATATTAATCTATAATATATTTATATTAAATTGAAATAGATTGAATTAGATTGTTAAATTTGAATTTAATTTATTTTTACTTTATTTGTAGTGATTAAGTTTGTCAGTTGAATATTATCTTAGAAAATTATTTTTACTTTGTAAAAATTCTTAAATTTTTTTACTTTATTAAATTAAACTAAATAGTTAGGTTGCCCATTAGCAGCATTGTTTCTAAATATCAGGCTGCATTAGTTAGAGTGTCCAAGTTGGATTGCAAAATCGGCAGTAAGCATGCTTTTGGCTCCGATGGTATCCCCAATAGGTTATTTCATACTTGCCAAGTGTTCCGTAAAAAACGTATTTGTTCTGTTTTTTAAGCTTTGTTACGAAAATGCGTTTTCAAGCAAAAATGTCCCGTATTTTTACTTTTGCAGCACCGTCCCTTTTTTTCCCCTTCATCGCATTTTCGAGATTCATTTTTCCCCTCCTAGCAGCTTACACTATACAAAAATTTCCTGGACAGCAAGCAGCTTCTACAACATTAGAAAGAAAGAGAAAGTCAACATCATGTGCTTCACCTAAACTTATAAAAAAAAAAGTCAAATCAACCTCATTTGCTTCACCAATACCAGTAAAAAAAATTAAAATTAATGTCAAGTGCTTCACCCAACTCTGTAAAACAGTTAAAACCATCTCATGTGCTTCTCAAAAATGAGCAAAAAAAGTAAAATCACTTGCAGAGTCACCATCATCTACCAATAATAAACGCATATTGCAGCGGGAAGAAAGAATTCTTACATTAAGCTCAAATCTTGATCATGCTTTAGCATTTTTTGTGAAAAATGTGATTGTCATTTATGAAACATAATGTGATGTTTCAAAGTGAAGAGCTGAAAATTCACAAGATGAGAAGAGAGTTATCGAATTTTTTTGAATTGTTGGCACGATTTAGGAAAATATCTGTCATAACTAGCTCTAAATGTGTACTTAATGTGAAATTTGATGTATTTAAAAATCAGAAGGGTGATAAAGATTTAGTTATACAATCCGAAACATCAAAATTTGTCTAAGAATTGTCTGAAAGCGAACTTTTACAGTTTTATTCTTGTGTTAGAAAATATTACACAACATCTTGTCACTCTTTTTTTTTATTTTTCTCCCCCCGATTCCATCGCACGCTGTGTTTCGTATTTTTTTCTTGGGAGGTTGGCAGCTATGTTATTTGTAGTTGATATTTCTAAAATTAGTCTCTTATTTCATCGATTTCTGAGGGAATAATAAACTTTTTTTAATAATAAGCTTCAATATTTTAAAATATCATCACCAGTTATTTACAAGTAAGTTTCATTTATTCATAAATTTCTATATACTCTTATTTTATTGAAAAAGGATAATAAATAAGCTGTGTTGCATGTTATCAGATGAGTAGCGCAAAGGGGCAGAGTTTAAGAACCAGCCCCACCCGCCATGTGGAGGGCTGGGGTAAACAGTTATGATGCCAAGGTTGGTGCGAAAAAATTGGCTTCGTGAGCAAGTGAGGCGTTAGGGAAGCTAAAATGTTTTCAAAAGGTATAATTTTTTTGTATATAGTAATACTTGTTTTTAAGATTGTTTCAAAAGTATTATAGTTCTTCACATTGTCTGGATATACAATTGTTAATTATGCTAATATTTATGTAGATGATGGGGTTTTTCATTGTTTTCTTTTACAAGTTAGTAATTTACTTGCACATCAATCCATGAATGAATGTGTACATGTAAGCATGCTCCTATAAAAATATATATTAATTTTAAGCTATAATTACAAAAATATGTGTTAGATTTCTTTGTCTCTGTTTATAATTTATATGAATAGTATAACACCAAATAACAATGTTGTTTATTTAGGTAAATGATTTATTTATTTTTTGTTTTTAGTGGTAATATCAAGGTTTCAAAATGACAGTGTTTACCCTGTATCACCTGTGCTTGGCAGAAACTGCTGAACTCTTGAAGAGTACATATTGGAATTTACACTGTGATAACCATGATAATCCTTTCAGTGCATTACCATCATCAATTATTGATGAACTAATCATTCATGTTACTCGCCTATCTGTAGTTGCTGCTTTACAAAGCTCAGATTTGCATCTCCTGTTAACCAGTGGTAGGGTTAGAAATTTCAAGCTGGAGGATGTTAGTGTGAATGCAGAAGATCTTGAGTACATATTGATGGATCTTTCATCATCATGTAAGAATTTAATTTCAATTAAAATAAAAAATGTGTTTTGTAGTCACACATATAGAATGAATTTGAAGACATATGCTCTTGAAAGTTTGTTATCTGGAGCACCAAAATTAGAGTCTGTCGAGTCTTGCATTGATTTCAATCTTAATGTCCTTTGCAATTGTGTGAATTTAAAAAAACTGGTATTGAATTTTCCAGTTGAAAATAATTTATTTGACTTTTTAGAAGTTGATGGTCAAATGGTGCCCCATAATTCTTTAAGAGTTCTTGAAGTTTATGAAGATGTAAGGCATCCAATTTCTTACATAGATGTTGCAGTTATATTAAGATATTGTACTGAACTAGTTGAAATCAATTGTGATGTATCCAAAAGTTTAGAATACCTTCACACTGAAAAACTGTATAATGGTACTTTAGCAACTAGGTATAAACTTCAGAAGTGTTGCTTGGGTAGCATATACTTGGATGCTGAAGATGCTACAGTCTCCAGAGATGGAGTCTATATTGCTTCATTAACTTGCCCTGATCTGAGAGAGGTAGATGTTTTAGTGAAGGATTACAGAGCCATCCATGCCCTTAGTGATTTCCATCATCTTACATCTTTGTTGATACAGTGGGAAGTTATGTTTGGTGGTGACTATCATCAAGGTATTTCACCTCTTTTAGAAAATCCTGAATTTGGCCACAACTTGAAATCTCTTCATATTATGCATTTTTCTGATCTTGACTTTTCCTCAATTGGTACTACCTGTCCTAATCTTCAAGAACTCAGGGTAGAATATTTATCTGAAAGAAATCGTTCTTCCTTTTTACCAACCTCATTTCAGAAGCTGATTAATCTACATGTGGAGAATATCTATGAGGAAGACTGTCATGAAAGTTCACTAGTTGGTCTTCTTTCTAATGCTTCAAACTTAAAATTCCTCACGATTCAGTCTGCAGGAAAGCTCTCTGACTCTGTCTTAGATGAGATATTGAAAAGTAATAGACTTAACAAAGTGAAAGAACTGCGTATTTTAAATTGTGTTCTCTCAATACAGGGTTTACAAAACTTAGCTACAAGCTTATCTGCTTTAGAGTATTTCGAAATGATTTCATCTGTGGTAAGCTTAGATGTAGTTGCAAATGTTATACATGAAATAAATCCTGGAGTTATATTGAGTTCTTCTATGAGTGATATGTGAATCGGAGAGTAAGTTTTTACCAAGTTTTATTATTTACTTAGGCAAAGTTTCTAGAAACTTGTTAAGAGCCTTAGTTTTAATATGGTTTTTAAAGATGTTGGAAAAGGCCACTTATTAACTCTTTCTAAAAACTCATTAATGAGTTTTTAGATCCTGATAAATATTTTTATTTTTTGAAAATTATAACATTTGACTTTCCCTCCCCTAGTCTTTCTCTAAGTTTCCCCAGCCCATTAGAGATCAATTGAAGAATTGAGGTCTGTGATAAATGATTAATTTGACTCTTATTACTGAATGTTGAAGAATTATTCTTATGTTTTTACAACTTAAAATCTTTTTTAACTTAGTACTTCCAAACCGTGGCAACTTTTTGGTGTTTACTTTGGTAACAAGTCAGATTGTATTTAAATTAAAAATATTTTTTAAGGCAATTCAGTAACTTTCAAACTTGTTGTTCAAATTAAAAAAGAATTTTTCATATTTGTAAAATTTATAATTAGTACAAATGTATAAGAAGTCTTTTCATCTTTGATTATGTTTGAATTTTTCTTTGACATTTTAATTAGCATTTATTTAACAGCTAATTCAAAGGCAGTATTTTTTAAGTATACTAATTTGTTGATATAATGAATTTAAAATGTTATTAATCTTTTTTAAAGTGAACCAGATCCTTGCTTTGATTCATATTTTAATCAATTGTGGCTAATATATTCAGTTTAACTTTCTTGAAAAGTTGTTTAAGAAATGTGGGAAAAAATTGTCTATAGTAAGTAAGTCTACCTGGAGATATACTTAGGTATAGCTTGTATTCATTATTTTTCAAAAAATGCAAGTAAGAAATTAAGTTGAAGCTTACTCTTTTAAAAGTAACATGTTAGCTTAAAATTTGCTATTGTAAAGTGAGTTATTATACAAAAAAGTTCTAGTTTTATGTATATTTTGAATTGATTGTATAATTTTATAAAACTCTCAGATATTATGGCTGTAATTTGTGATAAAAGAATAGTATAACAAATTACTGTTTGTATTGATTCTAATACAGAATTTTCATCTACACATTGTAGAATTCACATTTTGAATAAAGAGAAGTAATTTTATTGCATTTTCTGTTGTGTTGTCTATCACTATAGTTAGTGTGTTTTTGTTTTTAATTGAAAGTACATGCTCTCTCTCTTCCCATTGGCAGTTATGTTAGTTTTTTTTTTATTATATAATATTACACATATTTTGATAAACATTTATCTGTTTGGTTCATGTGTTGGGTAATTTAATATATCACATGTAGTACCTGATAAATGAACAAAATCTATTAAACAATACCATTCAATATACCGTAATTTCGCACGTAAGCGCCGCATTCACAGTAAGTGCCTCAGGGACTGAAATTTCCTTTAAAAAAATGAAATCAGGGTAAGTGCCGCATATAAATTTTTCTTAGTTACCGTACCGTAACCAAATATTGAGACACCAGAGATTTTAGGTTATTTCCGTAATAAACATACATTTTTATGTAATAAATTCAATATTGTGCTAATTTTAAATATTTATCTTAAAAAATTATACTTTAACACTAGAAGCGCCGAATGTTACCTCATATCTATAAGTGCCGTAGGCAGTCATTTTGACCGTTAAGTTTTGCTTTATCTAAAACTTTTTTGTAATGAAATGTCACGTACTTCTACACGTCTATCGTAGTACAATGGAAAAAATAAAATAATACCTAAAAGGGTACAAACATATTTTTATTTCACAGTAACACATGATAAATTATTAAAAAAGAAAAAGAAACATAATCATCTTTTAAGAAATTTACACTTTGGAGCCCTTCTTCCAGTTGTGTAATATCTGTTGAAACAAACTTGTTCAGGAATTCAGAGATGTGTTTTCTTATGCCAAAGAGTCTCTTGAGACACTTTCGAGCACTCAACCATCTTACATGATTGTAGAGCAGCAAATCCCCATATCTTCCATTTTCTCCCAAAAACTGCTTTAGCTGGCTATGTAAAATTTCACGATTTACATCTCTTATCATATTGATAACTTTTATCACAAGTTTGAAAATTTGATTTGGTTTCACTGACTTTCCACATAAAGTTCTCCGATGAATAATACAATGGATTGTCGGACAAGTTACTCAATTTTCTCTTACTAATCCAACCTGTCCACATTTTCCTCCTACCATTGCTGGTGCACCATCCGTCACAAATGCTGAACATTTATCTAAACCTCCGATTTTGTTAACTGCTTTTTTCACGGCTTCATAGATGTCCTTTCCTTTCGTGGTTTCATTCATTGGACATATTTCCAATAATTCTTCCCTGTTAGCAAAATCTTCTTGAGTTACACGTATAAATATTAACAATTGACTTACATCTGTTTCGTCAATGCTTTCATCGATGCAAAGTGAGAAATAGGTACTTTTTTCAACTAAACCAATTAATGATTTTTCTACCTGCTTTTCCATATCAATAACTCTTCTCTGTAAAGTTTGGTTAGAAAGCGGCACTGAATCAAATTTCTCGGCTAATTTAAAATCCCGAAAAGCCATTGCCATTTCAATAGCACATTATTTTACTAAATTGCCATCAGTAAATGGTTTTTTTTTTGCTTTAGCAAGCTCAAGAGAAACGGCATAAGAAGCATACAAAGCAGATGATTGACCGTGCGATATTTTGGGGAAAAAAACCTGTCTGCTGTTTTACTTTCTTCTTCAGCTCTGAAATCAAGATATTTCGATCTTCTCCTCCATATCTTCGATACTTTTCTGCATGGATTGAATAATGTCTTTTCATATTGTATTCTTTAGGCACTGATACCACTTGCATGCAAACCAAACATTGGAACTTCCCATTATTATTCGTAATTAAGTAATTACTTACCCAACGATCATTGTAAGCTCTTTTTTCATTTTCAATCTTGCGTTTCTTTGAAATTCCACTCATACTTATAAAATTAATAATTAGAGAACATACGCACAGTAACGTTTTTAAAGAAAACTCTATCTCGTAACTCGTGCCTTCTTGGTCACAAAAGAAATACACGCCTATCTTTTCCTTTCAGGAGAAGAGACTTGGGAGAACCCCTCACAGGACGAGTTTACTTTATTTGAAGGTTGGAATGCAGCGATATGGGGTAGGTTTCCTGGGGCTGCTTTAGTTCAGCTTAGTATCCTCGAAAAAACCCGTGCCCCCCTAAAGCCGGGGAAATGGACAGTCCATGCAGAAATGGGCGGTGATCACATAGCAGGGTCAAGTCTCTTCTCCTGGTGGGAACAATTGAGTCAGCAGGGGTGAAAGAAAATTGGTTATGGCCCTGGGTTAAAAATAAGTCATTGGACGAATTCTGGGACGTGTAACAACGGGGAAAGGGAGGAGGGGGTATGAAATAGAACATGAGTGGACACCCTACTTTTCATGGAATTCGAGGAAAATCAATCTTTTTTGTAAATGAACAGCATTTGAAAACAATATGGATTTTTACAAAAGCATTTTTCGTTAACTAAGAATATCTAAACTGATGCTGCAAATTATTTTCCTAGAAGTTTTCGCGGGCCCCAAAAAAAGGCACCGCGGGCCGCCAGTTGGAAACCCCTGATCTAAATATCTAAATATATACCCATGTTTCATCTAAATCCGCAGTCGCTCTCTTCGTTGATTGAACAACAGGAATTTGAAGTTCCTTTTTTTCAGCTTCGGAATCGTAAAACAGGGTAAGAGCACTTAAAATTTGCCTAGTCTGAGAATGAAGAGTTTTCTCTCTCTCGGAAACCGATTCCATAGCAATATAATTAAATTAAAATGACTATGAAACAATTTTACTTATAAGCAAACAAATTAAAAGTAGCAATAAATGTCAAAGAAGCTCGCTAGGTAGCACACCTAAACGACTCCTTTAAACGTTTCAAGTACGGCAGCAAGATCTGTAAATCGTCCGTTATAATGAGAAATGTTCGCCAACTTCTTTCCTCCAATCAAAGAATGATGGTCACCTATGGGATCACGTATAAGAGGTGCTAGTTGCTTTCCCACGGTCCGTGGGGTATACATGATGCAGGTATTTTGTTTACCGTAGTCTCCTGACATATGGAGTTGTTAACAAACTACAGATGTCATTATAAATGAATCAGCTCCTTTTTCACAAGACACAGTATTTAAAAATTTTAATGATGTTTACATTTTACTCCTGGGAAAATTTTTTAGGATAACTGCTAAAAGAAAAATAAATTTCCCGTAAACGAAATAATTTTTTGGACGAGCATAGTGAGTTCTTTCTAATACCATATTTTGTGAATCCATATTTTGTGAATTGATTTTCCAGAAAATTGCGGCGACTGAAAAGCTGCAATTCGGCATACATGCTCTGAATTTAATGTAGATTTGCAGAACTTAATAGGGTGCTTCTAACTTTTGTCTTTAAAAATATATTTTTATGGTCTCTTTTCGCGAGACAGTTACGGGAATGTCTTCTCCAATGCGGCACACGGTTACTTGGACATTATCCTTACCGTCATATATGACCTTATATCCTTACCGTCATATAATAGGACACCGCGGTTTTGCTGGCCACTTTTCTGGGAGCACCGTATAGCATTACCCCCCTATGGGCCGGTCCCGTAATTTTGAACCGAGTCAAGTGACGAGACCGAAACACTTGACCCCGTACCTCGAGAGGTAAATTTGAGAATTTGGAGGACATTGCGACCGGCCTCGAACTCGCAAATCACTGGCTCGACGCCTTTGCCAACCGGGCCACCGCGCCCATATAGAATATAACGTTTTTTAACGTCAAAACAAAATCGTTATAAAAACGGCTTTACTGGAAAACGAATAGCAAGATCGCAAATAATTTATGTTAAATAAGGACAATAATTTTTAGTATCCCTCCCTACATAAAAAATGATTGCAAAAAGACCCAACTCTACTATTATTTTACCCCAATTTCCCCCACCAAATATCGGAGGAATAGAACTGCCCTTTAAAAGGGCCGGCCTCAGTCATTGAAATTTTGATAAAAATATAATGTAAAGCTTGACAATATAGGAAAGCGGTCATATTTTTTATGTATATTTATAAGAAAACAAAAGGTAAAAAGTAGCTAGACTACACAGATTTCATTTACAGAACACAAATATCTATAAACGAATATTTCTAGATTTTTTATCAGCAAAATCATTTATGATTTGCAGTGACGTAGCTAGCAAAACTGGCGCCCGGGGTAGATACCTTTTTGGCACCCCCTCCCCCAGAAAAACTTTTTTTAAAAATTTATTTCCAATGGCAAGGCAAAATACCAATACATATCTATACTAATATATAAAGAGAGAGCGGATTTTGTACGTGGAGGGTAATCTCCGGAACCACTGCACCTATTTGAAAAATTCTTTCACAATTTGACAGATACATTATTCCAGATGGACATAGGCTATATATTATGTATATCTGATCAGTAGAAATAAACTTAGAGGGGGATACTCTAGATTTGTGTGCACGGCCGCCATCTTGGATTTTTCCGCCAGGGTTTGGCGCATTTCGCATGGCGATAATTATTGCGTTCTGGTAAAAATAACCCAATGTCAAATTCTCTAATTTTAAGATCAAACAGTTATTTCTGATGTGATCTTTTAATTACAGTATAATAATTTTAGGTCAGATCTCGGCCTTGAACTGGAAATCTGAGTCAAATTGACTATACTCAAAAGAGTAAATTATTTTTAAAACTAAGAGTCTTTTTGTTGAAAATTTTTGAATCCATTATCAGTTTTTCGTTAACTTATTAAATTTAAGTTGCTTTTAATTTTGTTTATCGATTGTCAATTAGTATACTATAATGATACACCATTTCATTTATTTGAAGTAAAAATTATCTGCCATCATTTTTTCGTATAATGTAAAATACAGTATACATTTTAAATACAATATATTTTAAAATATTTTATAATTCCAAGTTGTAGTGGATGACAAATAAATTTAAATAACTGAAGTTCAACTTCTCTCTGCCCAGGAACCTAAGTTAAGAAGTTAGTTAAGGTTAAGTTATTGGTTTAGGAAAAAGTTTTTTTTTTTCTTATTTCCAACACAGCAGGATAAATGGTCAAATAATCATTGTCCCGATTTTATTGTATGCAACAAATATTTGGTTAAGGTCAAATCTGAAGTAAAATTTCATTACCACAATGCCCTAACCCCCCCCCCCCCAAAAAAAAGAGTATCTGGTTACTCACCATAAATTTATGGGTTCATAATTATTTTACATTTTTCAAAGCTGAATTTGAGATAATTTTTAAATTGCAAGTTATTTAGGTGGTACGAAAATGCTGTATTTTTTTTCTAATTAACAATATATTGGCATAATATTTTGGTGATTCATTGCTATTAGTCAAAGAGTTAGGGCAAACTGAATACATGGCATTGAAATTTTATCTGTAAGTAAAATTCATTTGACCAAATTTTTCATATGGATCATAATTTGAAAAGGTAGTTTTTAATTAAAAATGACAAAAAAAAAAAATCTCAGTCCAACGATTAAATGATTTTTCAAAAATATTTCTAAGTTTCATAATTTAAAAAGGTTGTTTCTATTAAAAAAGCTAAAAGAAAAACCCAAAATTTCCAATATTTGAGAATGATTTTTTCAAAAAAATTTCCAAGTTTCATAATTTAAAAAACTGGTTTTTATTAAAAATCCATTTTATTAAAAGTCCAACGTTTAAATGATTTTTCAAAAATTTTTATAAGTTTCATAATTTAAACAGGTGTTTTTTTTTAAAAAAGCTAAAAAATTCAAAGTCCAGCGTTTTGAAAACACCGCTTAAAACACATTGGCGAGAATTTTTCCACTCCTCAAAACACGGTAAAATCGCCAAGTTGGCGCAAAAAAATCCAAGATGGCGGAGTGCACACAATTATTAAGTAACGTAATATTAATTTGAATATTATTTTAGGTGCTTAAAATAATTAAAAAAACATTCTTTACTTAAAATAATTTTTTTATTTTTGTATTTTTATTTCATCTCTTACTCTAATTTTGAGATACCAATGTGTATCTATACTTCTATAATCTATCTATCTATACTTATATATAAAGAGAGAGCGATTTTGTACGTGGAGGGTAATCTCCAGAACCACTGCACCTATTTGAAAAATTCTTTCACTGTTTGAAAGGTACATTATTCCAGATGGACATAGGCTATATATTATGTATATCTGATCAGTAGAAATAAAGTTAGGGGCTTAATCCTAACAATCTCCATTCTTACCGCTACTGTCCTCTACCACTTTTTGTGCCGAAGTCTTCAACGATCCTTAGCGTGGTGCTATCGCGGTAGGCTTCTGTTTTTACGATAGTGGTTAGAACCTAGGCGTTCTCCGGCACGCCCTTTTTCTTTTAAAAATTTAACTTTAATTATTTACTAACGTAATATTAATTTTAATATTATTTTAGGAATATTATTTGAAAAAAAATTCTTTACTTAAAATCCTTTTTTTATTTTTGTATTTTTATTTCATCTCTTAACCTCTCTCTTTTAAAAAATTCACTTTAATTAATAACTAACGTAATATTAATTTGAATACTATTTTAGGTGCTTAAAATAATTAAAAATACATTCTTTACTTAAAATCCTTTTTTATTTTTGAATAAAACTACGGTCTCAAGCACACCTCTTTCTTTTAAAAAATTAACTTTAATTAATAAATAACGTACTATTAATTTGAATATTATTTTAGGTGCTTAAAATAATTTAAAAAAAAATCTTTACTTAAAATGCTTTTTTATTTTTGTATTTTTATTTCATCTATTATTCTAATTTTGGGATACCAATGTGTATCTATACTTCTATAATAATATATAAAGAGAGATAGCAGATTTTGTATGTGGAGGGTAATGTACAACTTTTGTACATTAAAATGTACCTTACATCTTTTCCTTTGTCAACCGCAGTCAAGTAACCATAGCAACACCCTTTAGCTTATGGGGTCCGTTTTTCGAAATCGCTCTTTACAACGGGAAAATGTTATCTACTTCCTATCCCCATTTTATATGGGGGACATTCAGCGTGGGGGGTCAGGGGAAAGAGTGGTTAATTGCTTTCTTATTGCTTTCTTACTATTGAAGAAGAATTTCAATAGTTGTTTATCGGCACTCCGTGCCTCTTTCATCTCTCAAAAGGCTGAAAATGGATGAACCGCGGGTGAACCGCCCTACTGATGTCTCTCGCCTGAAAAGAAATAGCCTCTAGCTAGAACGACAAAAGATTATTATTCAGTCCTTTTCGGCAAGATTGACCCTCCGTTCCCAGAATGTCACCCAAGTGTTCTTTGGGGGCAAAGACGTTAGGAAAGTAGAATTCGAGACTATATCTCTGCCGACATCACACCGTATTTTTCGAGAATATGTGCTTCGGATATATGCTATCCCAACCCGTAAGGAAAAGGTTTAATATTTTTAAGATTCAAGTAGAGGAGGTATTGATAAATACAAAAAGGATTTTTGAAACTGGCAACGTTAAATGGTTTATTGAAGAAAACTACATTTGGAACTACGCTTTTTATTGGACATTTAAGGTAAAAAAAGATATACAATTTATTGGCTATCAACTGGAAATTTATTCGTATAATATTTTGTTCAACCCGGACGAAGTCGGGACAGGCCGCTAGTAAACAGATAAAATGACAGTACAAAGATATAAACATGTACATGAGATAGCGAAACTGAAAACAGGGTATAAGACCGAAGTCATTGCCTTAAAAGTTCTCTTGCTTCCCAATACCTCGAGAACACAGTTTGTCCGCGGAGGGCCCCACATCGAAGCCCCAGAAAAACATGTAGTATTATATATAGAATTAGTGAAAAGGACCATTTGGCGCCCCTCTGCGAGTGGCGCCCGGGGCATGATAGACCCCTTTGCCCCCCTCTCGCTACGCCATTGATAATTTGATCAAATTTTAATATGCTCATCCTCTACAGCAATGGTTCTCAACCGGTGGTACGCGTACCCCTTGGGGGTACGCAAGAATCTGTAAGGGGTACGCAATTAACCACCAAAAAGTATACAAAATTATATTGATACATGCTCTAGAATTTAATTGTGACAAAAGTTTGAGTAATAATTAAAAAATGAAAACTATCAGTAAAGCAGCAAGCAAACACAAAGAACTAGCAGACATTGCTGTGTAGTATTTTTTGGGATTTACGACAACTTACTTGGCCGAAAAAGGATTTTCAAGTTTAACTAAAGAACAAGTATAGAAACATGCTTAATATTGAGGATGATTTCGGCTGTATTTGACCAAGCTGGAGCCAAATATTGATGAACTTTGTAAGCAAAAACAAGCGCAGCGTTCCCACTAATTATTTTCTGAGACTTTTTTAATTTTATGTCTTGAGTAATAAAAACTTTGTAATACAATGTCCATTAAAATAAATTTTCTTGTTTTTAGTATATATTACCTGTTCGTAATTAAACTTTAACTAATATAACACATTTTAATAAAACTAAAGTGTTTTTGTTGGGGGTACGCATAATTAATGACACACAAAAAGGGGTACGTGGGTTGAAAAAGGTTGAGAACCACTGCTCTACAGAAAGTATTGCAAGACTGTTAAAGTCTCATCTTTGATACAGTTGATCTCAGGTATGTTTTAATTATTTTTTTATCTAGAAAAGCCCCCCCCCCCCCCCGTCCCCATTTGGAAAGGAGCAGCTCTGTCTTTCGTAGCGAGGAATTGTAGAATTTTTATGGGCTTTAGGAAGAATATGTTTTAATGCTTCCATTTCTTCACTCAACATATAGAAATCTATATCTGCATGTTTTACACACTTCGTGTGTCGTTATTTTTACATATGTTAAAGCCATTTCATTTTAGACATTTTTAATTTTTCCTGATCAAATAGGTCCAATCGGCTTAAGGCCGGCCCTGCCCTTTAAAGTGTGTTTCACTATTATACAGATTATACAGCACATCACGGCAGTTAATATTCCAAAAGGTATAACAGTTCCATTAGGCAATATAGTGTTTAAAATTTCCTTTCAAATGTTAACTGCAGATGTGTATATCACCCCATCTGTTTCTTGTAAACACTGCCTTTTCTTAGGGTAAACCATTGCCCATCGGCAGAAAATCATTCGTTCGACTCTTCTTTGGGGCAAATGCCGATATTTGGCGAAAAGTGGGGGGTGTTTGGTGACAGTCTGCCCCTCTCTCGTTGACCTTCGCTTCTTTAACGTTTCACCCCTCATCAAAAAGAACTCCCCCCGAGTGACCAGCTTGTTGGGGATCTTCTCTTCGGAGGAGACCAGTACCTTCATTTCAATCATGCAACTCAGCCGGACGTGATTTTACTCCAACAAAATGGCTGAAAGTTTAGACACAGAACTTTTAACAGAGCAAGTTAAAAAGTTTAGTGTACTATGGGATATTAAATGTGGAAAGTACCACGACAAAAATCATAAACGGAGTGCGTGGATAAGAATTTGCATCAGTTTGTATGGAAATTTCAAGGAAAAAAAAGCAAAAAGAAAAAGAAGAAATTGGTAAATACAGTTATAAAATTATTCTTTTAGATTTAAAAATAATAAAACTATCAATTTTTATCAAAACATATTTCAGATAAATTTATAGTATTCATATTTCAGTGTCGTATTGATTTTTGATGTTTTCCCAAGTATAATTAGATAAATATAGCAGAGCATAGCAGTAAATAACTTAATTAAAAATTAAACACAAATCCAAACACTATGCTAGAGAGCAAAAATTAAACACATTTTTCGATTTCTTAAACATTTATTAATTTTTTTTTTATATAATAACGAACTTCCCATTTCAATTTAGGAAATAACAAAACAATATCAATTTTAATCAAATTTTTTATTTTTAAAGCGGAGGCAATTGTTGTCAAACATTCGCCTATACTACACCGCAGTTAACTATCCATTTTATTATGGGGGTAGTATACAGGCGGACAGCATTACCCCCTATGCAGAGACGACACAAACGGAGGCAATTTTTGTGGCGCAACACCGGGATTCGATCCGAGCACCCTCAGCACAGAAAACCAGCGCACTGTACCACAGGGTCACCAGAAGCCCTTTAATCAAAATATACACTGCTGGCCACCCAAATTGCAACACCAAGAAAGAAAAGAGATATCACAACAAAATTTATTTTGTAGATAACATGTTGACCAAGTATCAAATGATTAAATTTATAGACTTCTGTGAAGTGTGGTTCCTGCTAAAATCAGTAGCCAGAGTAGCCGCCATTGTTGGAGATCACCGCTGCCACACGCCTCGGCATTGATTCAAAGAGACTTTGGGTAAGTTCTTGGGGTACAGCAGACCAAGCAGCTTCCACACGTTGCCAAAGTTGATCTGCTGTGGCAGCTGGGGATGGAATCTGGGTCAATCGTAGAGCATCCATGGACCACATGTTTTCTATCGGCGAAAGATCCGGAGAGCGAGGCGGCCAGGGAAGCAATTCAATCTGGCGATTGACGAAGAACCGTTGGACAATGCGTGCCACGTGTGGTCGCGCATTATCCTGTTGAAATATGGCTGTGGGCAAGCCCTGAAGGTAAGGAAGGACAACTGGCTCCAACACCTCGGAGATGTAGCGCTGGCTGTTTAAAGTACCGGCAATGCGTACTAGAGGTGTGCGAGAGTGATATCCAATACCGCCCCATACCATAATACCCGGTACAGGACCAGTGTGGCGGTGCATAACGCAGCTGTTCAGCATCCTCTCTTCACGGTGTCTCCAGACTCGAATGCGACCATCGTGGTGTTGCAGACAGAAGCGTGACTCGTCAGTAAAGACAATTTCATTCCATTCTGCCGTCCACATCCTTCTGTCATCGCACCATTGGCGGCGGAGACGTCTGTGGTTCTGCGTCAAGGGTAGACAAAGCAATGGACGTCTTACGGACAGACCACTCTGCTGTAAACGGCGTCGAATGGTACGCGCAGACACTGGATGATGCGTTACAGACTGCATGTGCTGTGCTATGGTTCGTGATGTGACTGAGCGATCCGTCACTGCCATGCGCACAATTTGCCTGTCATCACGTGAAGTGGTGCGCTGAGGTGGATGCGATCGAACACGCTGGTCCGTCATACCCTCCTGCATCCAACGATCACATATCCGCATTACAGTTGTTTGGTTTCGTCCAGCACGACTACCGATTTCCCTGAAAGATAATCCACAATCTCGGTAGGCCACTATCCTTCCTCTGTCGAACTCGGATACTTGATCAAAAGATGATCGCTTTTTTCGACGAGGCAAATTTGATCGTTTTTTTTTAAAAACCACAAGAAAAACACAATTGCCGAACTTGAAATCTTCGAAATCTCCAAGCCTTAAATAGCGCTTTGAAGTGGCACCACAGGCTCGCGTGATGTGCGTCTCCGCTGAAATTCTAATCATTTGCATATCTCACCTCCGCTAATGTATGTTGTAAATTTCATGTTATTTGCATGTTTCCTTCCGGGTGTTGCATTTACAGTGGCCAACAGTGTATTTTACATAATTTACATCAGTCGTATTCTGGTGTTGAATTATTTTTTTAATCAATTTTTTCTAAAATCACTTAAGATTAAAATAATAGAGCATAGCAGTAAATTACATAATTAAACATCAAACGCAATCCCAAACAATTAAAATTTGATTAAGCTTTTCAAAAGAGTGTTTGCTCATTCGGAACTAATTAAAAAACTTCGATTCATCATTACACAAGTCTTCATATATCAAAGATAATGTCTCTTTTAATAATCTTGAACTCACCAGTGGGTGGACCCAATAACTTCTTTTCCTATACTGTAGATACTTATAAACTAAGTAAGAAAACACAACTCTTTTTCTCGGGTACACGTCTAACTCCATAGCTGGAGTCCTACTGTTTAAATCCCACCATTTAAATTGCTGATCTGTGACGTAAATTTCACGGAACAGCCAAAATCGCAAAGGATTCGCATGTCGTGTGAATTGAAGTCTGCGGCGTCGGTGCGAATTTGCAACGGCACCGAGGCGCTCGTATGCATCGAACCTAAAAGTGCTGTTGACAGAAGAGTTTGGAGATAAACATAATAGTGCGGATATTAATATGATGTTAAATAAAAGAATGATGAAATTAAATGAATCTTTTCATGAATCTTTTTATGTGATGAAAGAGATCGCGATTAAAGGTAATGTCGTAGATGCCGCTTTAATTGATTATATAATAAATGGTATACAGGATTCACCAACAGATAAGTACATGCTCTATAAATCTAGAAATTTAGCTGACTTTAAAGAAAATCTAACCTTGTATCAGAAAGTGTGTGAGGATAGACAACGAATTAAATGCCGCTGAGAATTTAATGAAAAAAACGAGAACGACAATCAGGGACGGATTTACATATTTTTATGCCCTAGGCCAAAGCACCATTTTGCGCCCCCTTCCCCCCATTTAAATTTTTGACTTATAACATTAGATTTAATATACAGTAAGAGTTTTTGAAACATATATACTGAATAAACATTTGAATAACATATTTTTAATAAAATTTTTCTACATAATTTCTTCTAATTTATCTAAAAATTACAATTAAAATTTTTTCCTTCGTGCTTTCGCCCATTAAAATTCTTCAATAGTTTCATTGAAGTCAACAGATCTTGTTAAATCTGCTTTAATGCAAAGAAGTGCCAAGGCATTTAATTTGTCTTGATGCTGCAAAGATATTAAATGATCTTTGATTCTTTTTAGTGCAGAAAAAGGTCATTCTGCGGAGGCATTTGTGGCAGGTGTGCACACAATCATTCTCAATACGATATCAACATTTGGATACACTGTTTGTAATCCTCTTTCACGTAGCCACTTGCAAATTGCTAAGGGACTTTTCGACCCAATGCTGCACTCAGTTATGTGAGATTTTAGATATTGCAGTTCATCACATAATGCAGGCATCTTTATCATCATCTTTATCAATCTTTATCCTAGCTCTTTATCAATCTTTATCCTATTATCATCATCTTTATCAATCATCTTTAAAAATTGCCTGTATTTTTCTACCCTCTTCTTCAAGCTCAAGAGAAGTCAGTGACCAAATTTTAGTAATTCCTTTAAATTATTAACCGAGCTCTCTATAAGCTTGTGACCTCTTCTCAAGCTCTGATTTTAGTTTGTCCACAATCGTGAAATAGGTATTAACTCTAAAGATATCACGTCCGTTTAAATTAACTTCGCCTTCACGTTTTCTGTCAGCTTGTAGTTTTCTGAAAACCTGACGCTTTTCATCATGCTCATAAACTTTCTTTTCTGAAATATCCAGAGCTTTGTTTCATATACATCAAATTGTTCTCGCAGTTCTAACAAGAACTTTACGAGTGACTGAAGAACTGTGGCAACTTCTGAAACATCAAGTTCTACGTTTTGTACATACTTATTGACTTGGTGAAGTCTAATCAGCACCGTTCCCCAAAACTGTGCCATGAATACTGTTTCGAGCCTTTGCAACTTCGTTAGTAAACCTCTAGCTTCTGCTCTTGTTGCTGATTTTTGACATTCGTCACTTTCAAAGTATTTTAGAGCTTTTATGACTGCAAACCAATCTTCTTTTAATGCTCTACAAGCATCATATCTTGCCGACCATCGTGTCGTGGAGAGGCTTTTTGCGGTAAGGGTGCTATTTTTCTTCAATGCTTTCCACCTCGCTGTAGACGACGAGAAAAAATTATAAAGTTCTTGAAGCAAATTAAAAAGCGATGTGGCTTCAATGCAGCAATCTACAGCATGTGTGCCCACTAAATTTAAAGAGTGTCCTGCACAAGGTATGAAGGATGCAAGAGGAGAAACTTCAAGTATCCTAGCCTGAAGATCTAAGTAAACACGAGCCATATTAGCTGCACTGTCATATGATTGACCCCGACATTTCAAGATATCAAGGTGGAGTTCAGTGACAGTCTTAATAACAGCTTCAAACATTTCATGGGCTTTGTGGCCAACGTTAGGTAAAAATTTTATAAATCTCTCAACAGGTTTCCCATTTTTTACATATCGCAAAGCAAACGACAGCTGTTCCACATGCGAGATATCAGGAGTTGAATCTACAACAAAGGAATAGTACTTTGATGTTTTAGCTTCATTAGCAATATGTGTTAGTACTTTTTTAGCTAGGATCTCGATGAATTCATCACAAATAGTAGATGAGAGATAGGATGTCTGTCCACTACCTGAAATTTGAAAAGATATTTGAACAACACATTTACCCAACACTAAAAATCTAAGTTTTTATAATAATTTATCACAATTATCTCTTATCTCTATATTCTAAAAAAAAGTAACTCCCGCTGCAGCGGCAGCGGCTGTCAAAAGCTTGTCACGCTATCTCCTCCGAAACAGCTGGGGGTTTGGAGTCGAGACCGATACCAATAGATGCAGAAAAATGTGGGGAACAAAGTTAGACATGTCTCCGCGACCATGATGTGAGAGGTGGGAAAAAGAGTCCCTATTTGTGTTTGTCAGTGGAGAAAAGTGAAATCGGACCCGGACGGGTAAAGATGCCCCCGGGTCAAGCTAATAGGACAGTGTTGTGCTAAAGCGTTTAAGGTGAAACTATTACGTGTTACATAAAACTTTTCAATTTTTCTATGCATCTTTAAAGGCAGTAATCATTTATGAATGACCACGCTGTCAAAATATACGAAACAAGAATCTTAATTATAGCCATAAATAAAGAGAAAATATTAAGCATTGTTCAGAGGATATCGTTCTTTCTCAGTGTTGTGTAAACTGCTCTTAGTATTGTTAATCATCAACAATGCTAATTATCATAAAGATTTTTACAACAGATCTGCTACGCAACAAAGGTTTTTTACAGTCGCCATTTTAAACCTAATACTTATGTGTGAAGGTTTAAGCGCTTGAAAGTTTATCGTAATTTCTTTTATTTTAATTTGAGAATTCTTTGAAATTTTCTTATATTTCTTGACATCGAGATCTTTTTATTGTTCTTTGTTGAAGTATCTATCATTGGACAAGTTCGTTCTTATCGTGTCTGCCGTGTTCTTGTTCGTTACGTCGGACGTCTAATGTATTTTGTTATCAGGCTTTTGTATTTACCAATTTTACGCTTATATTGAAAAGAAAAAAATAAAGGGGAAAATGTCAAAAGAAGTTTGCCTGGCAGTTGAGGAAGAAGATGACGTTGATATTTATGAAACTGCCACTGAAAGCTCTATGGACGAATATGTTGATGCCAGACCTCCTAAACCTCCAAGAAAGCCTCCTAATTCTGCCCTGGTATTGCGTAAGGCTCCTAAACTTCCAAACCCGCTCATGGAAAGGTTTTTGAATGACTGCGACATCAAAACTACAACTGATGTACCTCGACTTAGTTTAAAGAAAAGAATACGGCGACTTTTGTGCAGTTGTTTCCGGCCTTCAGCATAAGACTAACCAAACAAGCCTACATGGACAAAATTGTATGAAGATTTTCCATCGATGAACTAAATTTCTAAAACAGCTTTTTTTATGTGTAATCATCCACTGTCTCTCTATAGAACTTTAAATATCCGTACAATTTGGGATTTAAAATTTTTGCAACTCATCGCACACTGTCTTCAGTTTTTCCAACACTTTGTTGCCTGCAACTAGAAATCATCGGTTACTCATGCTTATTAGTGTTACTGAAGTCTGCTTTCTTCTTCCTCTTCTCGAAACCACCTAAATATCTGCTTCATGTCTTTCTCATCTTCACCACAGCCGATACCACCTGGCTCGTATCACCCTCTTCATCAGAGCCGCTACCATCTGGCTCGTATCATCCTCTTCACCAGAGCCGCTACCATCTGGCTCGTATCATCCTCTTCACCAGAGCCGCTACCATCTGGCTCGTATTATCATCTTCACCAGAGCCGCTACCATTTGGCTCCTATCATCCTCCTCACCAGAGCCGCTACCATCTGGCTCGTATCATCCTCTTCACCAGAGCCGCTACCATTTGGCTCGTATCATCCTCTTCACCAGAGCCGCTACCATCTGGCTCCTATCATCCTCTTCACCAGAGCCGCTACCATCTGGCTCGTATCATCCTCTTCACCAGAGTCGCTACCATCTGGCTCCTATCATCCTCCTCACCAGAGCCGCTACCATCTGGCTCGTATCATCCTCTTCACCAGAGCCGCTACCATCTGGCTCGTATCATCCTCTTCACCAGAGCCGCTACCATCTGGCTTGTACCTTCCTCTTCACCAGAGCCACTACCATCTGGCTTGTATCTTCCTCCTCACCAGTGCCGCTACCGTCTGGCTCGTGTCAACCTCTTCACCACAAATTGACTTTTTTTATTTCTGAGACAACAACATCAGGCTGGGAAATGTATCCTCCAAACATCGTGCCTCCATTAAAAAAAAGTGAGAAACACGCCGGCCCACTGGCATCGGGCCCCGCGGATGGTCTTGCTGTAAAGGGGAGTGTTCAACAGCCCGCCTCCAAGCGGTACTCTCCGGGCAACGTTTCTTCCTCGCAAGTGTAAGGAACGGCGAAAGGGCTGAACTGATTCGCATTTTGTAATTGTAGGAAAAGGAACTTTGTCTTCTGTTGAGCAGACAAGAACCTTTATCAAAATATCCTACCTTCATACTACGATGTATAATTGATGATCGCTCGCAAATATTAGACTCTAAAAAACCCTTGTCAAGTTCTGTTAAACATTACAAGCCTTTCATTGTGTTTATGATAATCATTGTGTATTGTGTGCACTTATCAGACATTGCAAAAATAAAAGTTTTCGTATCTTAGTAACACGTTTCTTCCTTAAATCTTTTTATTTAATTTTCACTGTACGCTGGTAAATATTAAATACTGTTCCGAAAATTTCGAAAAATATTTCGTAATGTTAAAAAAAAAATAAAATAAAGTAAGTAAAAAATAAAGTGTATGTATACATGTAAGCCCCGGCCGGGCTTACATGTATACATACATTCATATATATATATTGTGTGTGTGTATTTGAAGGACACGTTAAAAGTGTGGGACGCAGAATCCATGGACACGAGAGGCTTGTTTAAAACTACATTTATTATTCATACAACCATCGCTTACATCTACTGACACATCGAACAGCAGTGAGAGTGTATATTTATACATATATAAACACTTATGGAGTGCTCCGGCGAGCAACGCATGCGCAGGACGTGATCCTGTTTGGGTCGTCCTACGATGACCGTATAGAAACTTTGCTTATTGTTTCAATAAAAATACAATAAATGTTATAAATAAAATAATTATATATATATATATATATATATATATATATATATATATATATATATATATATATATATATATATATATATACTGAAGTGCATCTGAATTAGGGATAGCAAAGCCTATGAAAATTGTGTAGCGCTGCGCATCATGTATGCGCAAGTGAGGGCGCTGTGGTAACTGCATATATAGCGCGTACTGTGGTTGTTCTGAATTAGTTGTTGGAATTGCCAGTATGGGTAAACTGCCTGATTTAGACGCCTTCGATCGCGGACAAATCGTAGGTGTGCGACGCATGGGCAATTCAATTTCCGAAATCGTCAGACAGCTAGGATTTTCAAGGTCGACAGTGTCAAGAATATACCAAGAATACATGGATGGTGGAAAAAAAATTAGCGATCGGGCAAACTGCAAAGGAAAATTAGCCTTGACCGTGCGTGGTGAGAGACGGCTCAGGCGTATTGTACGTAGCCAGCGAAGCCAAACATTAGTTCAAATTACCACCCAGTTTAATGACGGTGCCGGTCGTACAGTCAGTAAACGGACTGTGCAACGCTCGCTTCACCGTATGGGTTTCGGAAGCCGTCGACCTACGAGAGTACCATTGCTCTATACTCGCCATCGGGCTGCACGTCTTGCCTGGGCAAGAGATCACAGAGACTGGAGTGTAGAGGACTGGAAACGAGTAGCATGGAGTGATGAGTCTCGATTCCGACAACTTAACGCCGACGGGAGGCTGAGAATATGGCGTCAGGCTCATGAAGCCATGGATCCTGCATGCCTGGCTGTATCTGTACAAAGGCATGGTGGCTCAATCATGGTGTAGGGTGTTTTTTCGTGGTACAGTTTGGGATCTTTGGTGCGTGTACCAAACTCCCTCAATGCAATTCGGTACGTAGAGTTGTTGGGTGATCACCTCCATCCGTTTATGCTGTTCTGTTATCCGCACGGTAATGGAGTTTTCCAGCAAGACAACTGTACCTCTCACAAGTCCCGGTTGGCTACTGGCTGGTTGGATGAGCATTCCTCTGACTTCTCTGTCATGAATTGGCCACCTAGAAGCCCAGACTTAAATCCTATTGAGCATCTTTGGGATGTTTTGGAACAAGGCGTGAAAGGCCATCACACAGCACCAAAGAACCTTACTGAATTATGGACAGCTTTAGCCAATATTTGGCAAGCCATGCCCGTGGAACGTTTCCAGAAACTTGTTGAATCTATGCCTCATCGTGTGGCAGCCGTTATCAAGGCCAGAGGAGGCCCAACTCGTTACTAGGTAGGTATCCCTAATTCAGTGGCACTTCATTGTATATATATATATATATATATTTAGAGAGAGAGAGAGAGAGAGTAAGTAAGTAAGTAAGTAAGTAAGTAATCTCTTTAATATAAAGTAAAGAATTAAACCGGGACATTTACTTCTTTCTGAGCAAAGCGGGCCATGAAGAATTTTTTTTGAATTTTCATATATAATAAAAAAAAATTCTACATATGTAAGAAGTTAAGAAGTATATTTTGTTATTAATGAAAATCGTTCATTTTTCTTTAACATGGGGTTAAATGAAGAACACGACGACAAAACCCTGATGGACTAAAAAATGCCTACATTTAAAATGTGTCGATGATATTTAGCTTCAAATGAAAATCATACATGCAAGATCATACGCATTTGGATGCAAGCAATGCATGACATGGGAAAAATTACGTCACGCAAAAACGCGAATTCAGGTTGTAACCTGCTTTTATAACAATAAAACATCTATTTTTTTTCAAAGTGGGTCTTTAATTCCTATGATAAGCTATGGAGATTTTTTTATTCAGTATTTTTATAATAACAAATTAGATGATGCATATTTTTGAAATCTTCTCCCTGTATTTCAAAAAGAAAATTTCAATGATATAGTACAAGTTTTCAATTTTTTTTCAATTTGCTTTGTTTAAAAATACATTTAGTTTTAATTTTATAACAATACACATTTATTATTATTAAATAATTATTTTAAATGTATTAATAATTTTATTTGTGTATGCGAAGTGGTTAACATCTCACAATGCCGGTAAATTTCTGTAATCATCAATAAAATTTAAAATTTCTTCCGAAGACTGCGACATTCTGAACACTGGCTTGAAAACTGCCTTTCAGAATAGAAAAACGCATGGAATTCAGCATGAAAATCCACTCGGGTTGGATACAATTGCGATATCGCATGCTCTATCGCGGCGCATGCGCTGTCCTGGAATTTGCAGGTGGTGAAGCATTGCTCTGAGCATGCTTCACATTTCTCTCTCCGTGCGACATGTCGAAAGCGAAATCGAACCCGAAAACGCAAAAAAGTGTGGACATAGCTTAACAGAGGAGCGAGCGTAGCGAGCCTAGGGGCAGTTATTGAAATTTGCAGGTAACCCCTAGTTATCGCAGTTGGCTCTCTGTTTAACGACTTTCAAGGGACCGTGAAAAATCGTCCTTAAGTAGAGATCGCCCTTAAACAGAATTTGCGAAAAAATAATATTTCCCTTCATACTTTACGGGCTTAGGACTGTCAATATATTTCTTAATACACTCATGGACAAAAAAATTAGCGCACCAAGAAGGAGTCGTCAAAATGAAACGAAATTTTACATACGTAATGACTACTTTGATATAAGTAAATGATAAGAAAATCAAAGAAAAAGGATAATTTATTTCAGAGAAAAAGGCAAAAGAACGGAGGAGTTAATACTCCGTTGGACCCCCTCTAGCGCGAATGCACGATGCGATACGATCGGGCATTGAGTCATACAAGTTCTGTATGATGTCTTGAGACATTTCGTTCCATTTTTGCAGTAACCTTGCCTCTAGTTCGTTCAAATTCGTAGGATGCCCAACTCGTCGTCCCAAATGATCCCAGATATGCTCGATTGGAGACAAATCTGGGGATCGGGCAGGCCAAGGAAGGGTAGTAACAGTGCGGAGACAGTCTTGTGACACCCTTGCCGTATGAGGCCGAGCATTGTCTTGTTGAAAAATGGCTCCTGGGAGCCGTTGCATGAGTGGCAACACATGTGGTTGCAGGATTTCATGAACATACCGCTGGGCTGTCATGGTGCCATGGAGCAATACTATGGGTGACCGTGTATTGTAGGCAATGGCACCCCATACCATCACACCAGCTGTGGGAGCGATGAGTCGTTGTACAGCAAAAGCAGGATTGAAGCGTTCACCACGGGCTCTCCACACACGAACACGATTGTCATCACTGCCGAGATTGAATCTGGATCGTCGCTAAAGAGGACCTGGTTCCATTCCGCTGCAGTCCAGTTTCCTCGTGCGCGGCAAAACTCCAAACGGAGGCGTCGATGGGTGGGCGTCAAGGGCAGCACACGCAATGGGCGCCGCGATACCAACTGTCCTTCAGCCAGGCGCCTTCGTATGGTTCGAGAAGACACAGAGGCCCCTAGTGAAGGTGCTACCTGTGCATGGATGGCGGCCGATGAAGCAGTTGGCTGTACGCGTGCATTTCTTACGATGTGGCGGTCTTCTCGACGACTGGTCTGTCGAGGGCGTCCTGAGCCTGGTCTTCGTGTACATGACATCTCTCGGGTCCACTGGTCCCAACGCCTCCTCACAACACAATCAGAGCGGCCTAATTGACGAGCTACTCGCCTAGCTGACCACCCAGCTTCCATCATCCCGACGATTCTCCCCCTCTCAAACTGCGACAACTGCTTATATTGTCTTCGAACACGGCGTAATGGCATGTCTATCTCAGCTCTTCCTTTGTAAATGATTCAGCACACTCAAACAAGCTTTGGTTACCTGTTTTATACTCCACAGAATACGATGTTCAACGCCCTCTACCGGCTATACGTAATGCGCAATCACGCTGCATTTCTAATCATTTGCATATCTTCCCGACATGTACCTTCATTGCAAGTTTCGTTACGATCCCACAATTATTTCTTGGTGTGCTAATTTTTTTGTCCATGAGTGTATATTGGCGTGATTATAAATGTTATTTTTATCATCATTATTATTATATTCCCAAAAAGTTATTTTAAATTACATTGAAAAAAGAGTACAAACAATACAATAAATTAGGTTTCAAAAAAGTCAAAAAGTGTTGATTGCTTCATTTTTCGCCTTGTTTTCGTTATTCTCTTTTCCAGATTTTCTAAAATGTTAAATGTGTCATATAGAGTTGGAGAACATCTAGAGCAGAAGTTGCATCTGTGTAAAACAGTGGCAGATTCTCGTTTCCGTGTCTTCAACTTCACCTTCTTCGTCTGACACTGTGTTTTCATTTACTATATCTTCATAAATTTGTTCTACATTTCTGTAATATGTTGTTAAAACAGATTCATCCCAATTGTAGAAATCTTGAATTGAAACATCCTCATCTTCAACAAGACTTCTCCATTCTTCAGTTCGTTGATTTCTACATATGTACTTTGCAGCTCCACTAAAATATCTTTGTGAATTCCAGCAACGCGAAAGCACTTTTTTATTGTGGATGAAGAAACTTCTTTCCATGCTGATGTTGTCATGGACATTGCTTCCAAGATCGTAATTTTTCTAATTTTTATACTGACAGCCGAATTTTTTATTAATTTCCTAATTAAAGACTTTCAGTAGTAGGCTTTCACACTGCGAATGATACCCAGGTCTAATGACTGCAACTTTCTAGTTCAATTAGCTGGTAAGAAATGAATAGTCAAACTTGTAAGTCCAGGGATAGTTGGAGTATGTGCAGTGCAACGGTCGATTAAAAGTAAAATTCTTCTCTTTTCTTGATGCATTTTTGCATGAAATTTTCTAATCCAGTCAATAAAAAATTGTGATGTCATCCACGCTTTATTAATATTCCGGTACTCACAAGGTTTCCTCGTGATATTCTTAAAACACTTTGGTTGCTTTGATTTGCCTATAAATAGTGGTGGAAATTTCTCAGATCCATCCGAATTAGTGCACAGTAAAACAGTCAATCGTTCCTTACTGTGTTTTCCATCAAAGCACTTTTCGCCCATATACGTTAAAATTTTTATTCGGCACCATATTGTAGAAAAGGTCCGTCTCATCTGCATTGAATATGTTCTTCTCATATCCATCTAATATCCCCTTCAGCACTATTTTCCATTCTTCCACTATTTTTTCATCCAGGGAGCCACTTTCGCCAAATATGCTTTTAAATGCAAGCTCATATCTTTCTTTGAACTTTGCTAGCCAACCACCCGTAGCCTGAAAATTTTGCATTCCAAACTTTTCTGCCAGAACTAATGCATTTTCTTTAAATATCACTCCAGAAATGAGAATGTTGGATGCTCTTGCTTCATGAAACCATTGCAGGACTGCCTTATCCAACTCTTCTGATCGGCCACATTGGATTTTCTGCCTTTTGGATATGGATCCCAAACCAAATTTGTGTGCTGCTTCAAGAATTTTCTCTATGTTTGCTAAAATACCTTTGAGAGTAGACTCGGGTAGCTGAAATTGTCTTGCGAACTGGACTTTTGTTATTCCAACACTTTCTTCCCAGTCTTCAATAATTTTAATATTTTCTTGTAGCGTAAGATACTTTCACTTTGATGCCATTTTGCTCTGCTCACCTCGTATTCATACTGGAATGAGCTCCTATACACAACCATGAATTCTCTAAACATGAACATCTGTTTCCCGGAAGGAGTAACAGAGGGCTGCTATTGGACAGTTCGTAAGTCACATGACAACAGATGATAGGGATAATAGAGTGATTCAGCTCCCGCTCTAAGAGCTCCATGGAAGAATATTCGATCTTCCGAGAAAGAGTAATCCCCCCCCCCCGGTTTTCCAAATGCAACAAGTCTATGATTGCAACATTGCAAACATCAAGGAAATTCCAGGTCTGTTATTGAAACCAAACTTGTATTACCCCACAGAAGGTTCCCCTCCTGCACATAAAATGTTGAAGAAAAAGTTTATCATGCAAAAAAAATTCGTCGTTAAAGAGAAACAACGTCGTCTTTAAATGGAATTTTTTTACGTCCTAGGGGCCGGGACTGGGAAATTTCGTCCTTAAACATAGATCGTCGTGAAGTAGAGCGTCGTTAAACAGAGAGCCAAGTGTAATATAAAAGTTCATTTTATAAGGGAGATAAAATGCATTTTTGCTTTTCAGCTAAAATTGATCGTTTCACGTTTATTCGGTAGTTTAGCTTTTAAAAAATAAAATGATAAAATTGTTTATCTTTAATTGCTTTTGCTTTTACAGTTATTATATAAAATATCAATGTTTTAAGCATTTATCTCAAAATACAACTCCAGATAAGTATAAGAAAAAGTTACTTTACTCTAACAGAGATCGCTTCATTTTGGAAATTCATTTCAGAGCTTTAATTTTAATTAAAAAAGCATACTTTGTTTTAAAAGACCTTAAAATATGATAACAAAAAATTTATATATAAAACTTTTTTTAATGAAAACTAGTGATTTTTTAACACATATATTACCCTAGGTTTTGGGAGGTAAACTTGCTACGAAACGTTATGTCCTTGTTTTAAATAATATTTCAGTTTAGACGAAGGTAGCCCCGGATTTTCTTCCACTTTGTTTCAAAGCTTAAATTTTTTCATTTAAAAACGCAATCAGAAAATTTTAACTTAAACATAGAATATTATTTTTAGAACATATTTTTACATATTGACAGATTTTGTTTTCATCTAAAATATAAATTTTAGAAGGTATAGAGCAATTTCCAAGCAAACTTTAAAAAAGTGTTACATTCATTTTAAGTTACTCACTAGTTATGAATTAAAAGGAAAGTTTGAACAAGAAAAAGCATGAACAAGAACACATAAAAATGTTGGTGCAAAACAATTGAACTAACGAGCTAAAAACAATATAAAAGCAAAGTTCTCATATCTGTATTAATTGACATAAAAATAACTATATGGAATAAAAATAATTTATATTATAAATAGCAACTAGCACACTAATAAAAGTTCAAAATTTAAAAAAAAGTTAAATAGTTCTCTTTAAAAAAATATTTTTAACTTTTACATTTAGACTAAAAGTATAAAAGACCCTTAGCTTTAAATGGCAAAAAACTGAACTATTTAAACAAACATAATGTACTTTTAATAACACTCGTATCTAATTCTAGATTATTATTATTTTTTTCTATTAGAGTCTTCTGTAACACAACACCCAACACGAGACTTTTCAGTCAAATGACAAATGACATTTCATCCCTTTTCATAATGAAAAGTTTTGAGACCCCAGCCCAGGTTTAGCTTTACTTAACCAAATTAAAATCAAGTACACTCATTAAAAAAATCAAACAAAAATAATAATGATAATAATAATAATAATAAAGACATTTTTCAAAGCAAATCAAGTTAATATTAAAATAAATTATAACTAAACTCACCTTATAACTGTTAATATTGAAGACTTTAGATCTGGAAATTACACGATAGAAAAGGTGTTTGTTTAAAATAGCAAGAAATGTTCGTAGGTCCAGATGAAAAAACTAACTGAAATAGTAAGCTCACAACAACAATTTATGTTTTGTATACTGCAAAAGGTTGACAAAGCACTCAGCCAAAATGAGTTTGCAGATCACACTCTAACGGAAAAATAAGTCTTTTTTCGTATCAAAACCAAACACGGGCCCTGCCCTTTAACCACTTGAGGCTCCATCCGTCTTCTCCTTCCTTTTAATTCCCTCTCAACCGGGATTGGTACGCGGTCCCCTTAGATGTTCACATTTGGGAACTCTGATTTGCCCGACTTATGGATCCTCCCAGGGAAAAATTTAGAAGAAAAGAACTGACAAATATTTCGGTTCCCTTCAAAGAGACAAAATTAACGGTCTCTTTTCTAAGACGACCCTTTCAGGTTGCAGACACTCTAGCGATTTCCATATAATAGTCCATTTTTCTTGAAAGAAACACCTTGCACAGAAAGACACCCTAGTCCAGTGTTCACACAATGATTCTTTCACTTTGAAACAGTTTCTAAACCTGGAGGGTGCCACCGTTCATTATAACACGCTCCTTTGACAACGGGACGGCAATTACTGGACAGATGACGATGGGTTTGTAGTTTAAAAACTATTAGTCTTCTTATCTGACTGCCCCTGGTCTGAATTCTGCTTTTGGAGGAAAAAGCGAGGGCTGTTTGCTCTTTGTCAAAAGTATCGAAAGATACAGCGGAAGTTGTCTTTAGTGAGGTTCAAGTCCGACTGCTTTCTGCAATCATAATCCCTTCAAATTGCAAGAATTCTTAAACTGCTTCTCGTTAACTCATAATGGATGCTTGGGAAAAGAATGAAAGAAAAAGAAGGAAAAAATAATTAGTCACTTGACGAAAACGTTATTTCAAAATGCGTATATTTTCAAATAACATTTTTAGCGATACTAAGAATATATAAATAAATTTGAAAAAGAAAAAAATGTAACTTTCTCGTTTTATATCGATAAAAATTTTATAATTTGGTTGTTACTTCTTCTAAATTTACGCCCTCTTAACGGCTGCGTCCTAGGCCATGGCCTAGGTTGGCCTTATGGGAAATCCGTCCCTGACGACAATTGATTCTATGCAAACAGAAGTAATTTTGAAAAAAACGAGAACAAAATTTGAAAAAAACCATGTTATTGTCCCTGTTAAATCTAATTTTGGAAGAGCTAAATCGAAATATGCTAATGTTGAAGAAGAGAAATTTAATTCTAATAATTCTGAATTTTGCAACCGTAAAATTTGTTTTAACTGTGGATCTAGAAATCATATATCAAAATTTTGTGAACACAGGAATAAATGCTTAAAATGTTTCCCATGCAATCTCTTTGGCCACAAGGCGTCAGAATGCACATCAGAAGTTAAACCCGAAGCAACACCTTTAAACATTAATGTCTTTTCGAACATGAACAAAACTGTGGAAATCAATAATACAAAAGTAAAATGGCCTGATTGATACCGAGAGTCGAGTTACATTACTTCGAAAATCAATTTATGAAAAATTAAAGGTTAAGAAATCATACTCAGTAAATTCAACTGTAACAAGTCTTGAGAAATGTTTAGTTAAACCCTTGGGATATTTTTCTAGTGAATTTGTGATTGATGATTTTATGTATACAGCTGATATATGTGTAGTAAAAGATTATTGTTTACCTTATGATGCAATAATTGGTTTAAATGTGCTCATGCAAGGGGAAGTTTCTATTAATTAAAATGGAATTATAGTTAAAAAATAGATCTCAAAATAACGTACATGTAAATATCGTATCTGTTTTACCAATCTTAAATGGCGATGTTTTTGAAATTGATATTGAACCTGAGTGTAATATTGAGCCTAAATGTGAGACTAATACTGAGACTGAACCTGAAAGCAGTACTACTGCTTCTGAACCGAGCTTTACTACAAATGAGTCCGAGGACAGTGCTGTTACTGATGTTACAGATGATACTGAAATTGAGGTTGAAATAAATACCCATACTCTTGTTGAGGAAAAAGTAAATGTAGATACTGAACATGGTACTGATGCTTCTAAGAAAAACCCAGATGATGACAACATTATGGACATTGCACATGTTGAAAGTCCCATCTATAACCCTGAGATGACTTTTGAAATTGAGAAATGTGAAGAATTTGATCAAGATACTCCAGAGCTTATACCAGAAAGAATACATATTAAGCAAGGAATGGTTGCCATAGAAAGTTCCTCAAGTGATACTGACATCATAGATGAAAATGTTGAAGAAAGCGTTGTAAGTTCTTGTATTTCTCCTTTATCGCTATCTATCAATTCCTCAGTCACTGATATAACTGATGATCTTCCTCAGTCATCTATTATACAATCATTTAGTCAGAGGATAGCCAAGCTCACAAACCAAAAGAAATGACCAAAGATACTAGAAAGGAAATAGATTCTAAAAGAAGCGAAAGTACTGAAAAACTAGGACTAAAATATGATATTCATTATGAAAAACCACAAGATGAAAATAAGAGAGAAAATGTTCATACTCGACTTGAATCTCAGAGGACTACGAATCGCCGATCTTTCTTTGATTGGTTTGTTTTGTTAATAGAACTATTTCGTAATTTTTCTGGCTATGATTGGTGTATCATAGGAGGAGTAACAGTGAGTTTATATCTTACTGATGATATTAATCAAGAAAATATTTTTACTATTGTACAAAAAGAAAATGTAGTGTCCCAAATGAAAGAAATGATCGATAAACTTAGAAATGGCAACAAAATGTTGAAAGAACAGGTGCTATCACAGTTGAAAAACAGAGAAAGTGTTATCTTCATTGGAATATCAGATAAGAGAACTACTGAAAGAAAACTCGAAATTGAAATCAAATTTTGTGCTGAATATGAAGATCAGCGAGATAAACTCCGTAAAAACACTAAAAAACAAATCTTCAAAATTCAGGAAGAAAACAAAAAGTCATATAACCTACGAAAGACGACAACCGCGACCTTATAACATCGATGATCTGGTTGCGATCAAGCGAGCTCAGTGTTAGGGCCACACCTGAAACTCAAACCTAAGTGTTTCGGACCCTAAAAAATTACAAAAATCAAAGGTGGTAATACATACGATGTGGAATATGGAATCGATGGATTCAGGAGGGTCATACTGAACGCCATGCAGGATCTAGACGGCCTCCACTAACGCCCGAGAGGACAGGCATGTTGTGAGGTCGGCCTTGCAGGATCGTACAGCCACATCACAAACTTTGATTCAGGAAATGACCTTGTTTGCAGCACGACAAGTATCCGCATGGACAGTGCGACGACGTCTGGAGCAACACGGGCTGTCTTCACGGCGACCGTTATTGACACTGCTTCCCTTAACACTGCAGCATAGAGACGCGCGGTGACAGTCGTGCGCCCAACGAAAAAACTGGATACAGGAGTGGCATCACGTCGTCTTTTCAGACGAGACACGGTTCTGTGTGTGGCATCATGATCGACGTATCCGTGTCTGAAGGTACCGAGGAGAACGCACATGTCCTGCTTGCATTCGATATCGTCATACGGGCCCTGAACCTGGTGTGATGGTATGGGCAGCAATTGGGTACACGACACGAACACCTCTTGTTCGTGTCGTCGGTAATCTCAACAGCCAGCGTTACATTTCTCAATGTGGATCTTAAGGCCGGTGGCTGGGTCCTATCTTCGAGGCCTCAGAGACGTTATTTTTCAACAAGATAACGCAATACCGCATGTTGCCCGCCGTGTCCTGATCTACCTCGACACAGATGGTGTTCGACTGTTGCCCTAGCCAGCACGTTCTCCAGATCTCTCATCCACTGAAAACATCTGGTCATGGGTTGCTGAGAGACTGGGCCGCCACCGCTCTCCAGCCACTACGATCGATGAAGTAGGGTATAGACTTGAAGCAGCATGGAATGACTTGTCCGTATCTGTCATCCAAGCCCAGGTCGACTTGATGCCTAACCGGGTTAGAGCCGTTTTAGTTGCCAGAGGCGGCAGCTGTGTGTACCAATTTCGGATCCTGTATACCAACAAATTTCCCACAAATTTAATCACGTTTTCTTCCTAATTTGCTGTATACGTACAATAAGTAAAGTTTTGTTATTTACTTTCCTTCCTGGTATTGCAATTTTAATGGACAGCAGTGTACTGTGTTTTTTTTAAAAATCAATTCAGTTATTTAAATAATTTTTAAGAAATCTTCTGTAAATGCATGGATCACGCCCTCAGGAGCGGATTCACAACTGCAAATACATATAGTGCCTGTTCAGATAGAATTCATCAACATCAGCATAAGATTCCGTTGCAGCTTATTGGTTAAATAAGTCAATGATTCTTATAGAGATTGGTTAAAACATTTCACTCTGACGCTGACGGATTCTATGTGAACAGACCCAAAAACCCTCTAGCTTACCAGTCAGCCTTGGGTTTAACCCTAGTTGTGTGATCTTCAGCAAGGCATAACCGATGAGTACGCCAGAGGGAAGAGAATTCCAAATGTGGAAGTTTTACTGGGGATTGAATAGGGGCAGTCATTTAGCCCACGTCAGAAAAAGTCGTCTTTATATATGAGCCGTTTATTTTGAAAGTGGCGTAAGCCACTTTGTTTTTAAATCGAGATATTTAAGGGTTTGCGTGTTCACGTTTTTAAAAATAGTGATACCAACTTTCGAGAAGATTTACTTGTACAGTCATACCTCGGTACTCGTAGCACATGCTAAAAGATGTATGAGACAAGACGGCGCTCTCCGAACGAAAAGAAAGACCAAAATAGGTTGAATTACTAAATTTTGTTCGAAGTATCACCCTAGGCAAAGCTCTAGCAACCCGAAATGTGGACTTGTTTAACGATCTAACAATGTCTCACTTCAGAGGCATTTTTAAACGTAGGCAGAAGAAAGTTTCCCTTGTTAGTCTCTAATGTAACTCCCTAAATATGAGTCTTCAAGACGGATCGGAGGTGTTAAGAGACAGAAAAGCGAAATAATCCCTGTGGCAGCGCATGATGTTTTATTGGAAGGAGACTCCCCTGCTAAGCAATACCCCTTATCCTTCTCTACTTCATCGCTATCTTGTGAGCCTATCAACTCCTTTCAGTACAGGTTCAGTGAAGATGAATTTTATCTAATTATTGTTTTATATTATGTCTGTTTAGTTTAAAGATTTGAATATATTTAACCCTTTCCTTACTGCGTGGGATAGCATGTACCCCAAGAATACGGGCCGAAGAATGAATGAATGAATATATATATATATATATATATATATATATATATATATATATATATATATACAGGGGTCGATTTGAGGCGGAACGCGCTGGAACGGCGTTCCAGTACCTATCTTTAGGGAAAAAATTACGATAGTTGAAAACATTTATTTAATCACATAATTATTCTGTTGTTAGTGAGTGGGCCTGACCTATCATATACATATATATATATATATATTAATTACACATACAAGCATATATATATATATATATATATATATATATATATATATATATATATATATATATATATATATATATATATATACATATATATATATATATCTATATATATTAACATACATATATATATATACATATATATATATATATATATATATATATATATATATATATATATATATATATATATATATATATACGTGTGTATGTATATAACCCTCTTAATGGTCGTTCTTAAAAAGGAAGTATGAAATTTCCCGTTCTAAAGTGGGAATCGAAAAAATGGACCCCGTAAGCTAAAGGTTAAAAAACAAACAAACCAACAATTCTAAAACTGTCCGTTAAAATGTGAAATTTCTGGTTTTCAGGAACGAATTAATACAATTTACATTAATTCTTATGGGAAAAAATTTGTTCGGTACTTGTGTGTCCTGGAGCCAATTAACGACGATTACCGAGGTACGACTGTACTATGAGAATCATACCTGGAAAATTTCATAGATATACCATGATAATATTTTGAGCTTTCGGAATAGTAGTGTGGCAACTCCCCTCCTCTAGGCGGGCAGAAAGATTTATTATCGACGGCTAAAAAAATCGTCAACGGCGGCGGGCCACTTCTAAAGAATGGCATGCATCCGAGCAAAGGGGAAGTTACAATGAACCACCTCTTCGGAGCGCGCTGCTAGAACAAAAGAGCCGACGGACTGGCGCCTTGCCTTGACGTTAAACTATAATGAAAGGAACGCCCCTTGACACACGACCTTAATGAGGTAGCCGGGTGATTAAGATACAATAATCATTATCGTTTTGCACACGGCCTAGGTGGCCCAGCTATCCGAATCGAGATTGAGAGACGGAGGCTGTTAGAAATTCCGCCAGTGATCAAGCTTTTAAATAAGCCGACGAGAGCGAGAAGAGAGAGATAGATAGAGGGATAGAGTTTGAGACAGAGAGAGCTGATCTCCTAGCTCCACTCGACTTGAGTGATTTTGCCTTTTATTGAGGCTCAGCCCTCTAAGTGAAAAAGATCGGTTTCTCATCGAGAAAGTCGGAGAAACGATCAAAACTTGATCTCCCCAGTTTATTATTTCTGGGAAGCAGCTAGCTTCCAGTGAAAGAGTGTGTGGGTCGAACCGACCAACACTCTGTGTGTATCCACGGTGCATCTAAGGAGAGGAAATCTCTTCTAGTCTACTTAGTTCCAACTAACGAACTTAATCCGGCGGTGATTTCTTCAGTGACCTGACCGACAGTCCAGCAACTAGCTACAGCGTCAGTGTGTCCCTTCCTCGAGAGGTCGTTCCTGAAATTTCTTGAGCTACTCCGACTTCTACGCATCCTGTTTACTATACGAAATTTGATTACGGCTTAACCGTGTGATTCAGCTAAATAAATGTGTAATTTTATTAATTTTGCAAATCTTGATTTTAGTTAGCTGTCTGCCTTATACATAACCTGTGACGTTACCTAGAGTGTTGGCCTTTGACACTAATCGCAGGAATATGTTACAGCTATACTAATAATTGAGATATATGGTGGCAGCAACGGATGAACCTAGCTTCAGAGAGTGATTGTGCAGGACTGTGTGTTGTGAAAAGAACTTTCCTAAACTTTGACTAGTGTAGAGCCATTCCTACTAAGCCGAGAAAAGCTAGCATCCCCGAGGAGAGAAGAAATCTGAGAGGACAGGTACTTGTTTTTTCATTCTCTAGAGGCAAATGTGTAACTGAAGTGTATATATATATTTTTTTTTGATAATATTAACTCTTAAGTTAATTAGCAGTCGAGAAAGTCGACGGTATATTGTTTTAATATTAACTCTTAAGTAAATTAGTCGAGAAAGTCGAGGGAATATTTGTTTTAATATTAACTCTGAAGTTAATTAGCAGTCGAGGAAGTCGACGGAATATTTGTTTTAATATTAACTCTTAAGTTAAGTAGAAGTCGAAAAAATCGACAAAATAATTGATTAAATAATTAACTCTTTAGTTAAGATAACTCGAGAAATTCGAGAAACGTTTGAGCATCAGCTCGTTAGTTATATTTTTCTTGAGTCCGAGAAATTCGAGACTTTGCGGTTTTTTGTGATCTGGTTTATGAACAAGTCGCGAAGTGTTACCAATTTAGTAAAAGTGTATATATTGAAAACATAAAATTTTTTTGCAAGTGTATGTTATTGTGGGAAAATGTATTACATGAAATTTTTTCTGAGTAGAATTGTATAACATGTTATTGAACCGAGATTGCATATTGTGTTTTAGTATTAAGTGTATTTGTGCTAGAAATTAAGAAAGGTGCATTTTTATTATTCTTTATTAACGTATTGTATTAGAGTGTATAATTTTGGAGAATTGGTTTTGGATTAGTATAATTGGGTTATATTGAGATAGGCAAAATGGCATTTTTAATGACTTATAAGAAAGAAGACCTCCAGGTTCTTTCAGATGATCTAGGGATTGATTTCGAGGATCTCCCCAGTTTATATCGAGGACGATAAGAAATGTGATCTATGCGACAAAATTTTGTCCAGTGCGAGGTATGATGAAGAGAGTGTTAGGGCTCAAATAAAAATCATTAAGGAAGAGTGCGAAAAAACAGAGCTTAGACAATTAGAATTAGAACGCGAAGCTAGACAAAGAGAATTTGAACTTCAAAGCTTCCGGTTGACTGAGGTAGCCAAACCCGCCAGTGTAGCTTCATCCCAGAATGATAGCTCTAGGGCAGTACAAAATTTCAAAGCCCTAATGCAAAAATATGATCCGGAAAAGTCGGACATTTCGCTCTTCCTAACTCTTTTCGAACGTCAGGCGCACAAGGCTCAGGTTGAGGACGGGGAGCGAATGATGCATTTTCTCTCATTATTACCCACGGAGATCACTGAAATAATTATTCGCGAACCCGTCGAGGTAGCAGATGATTACGCTCAGGTAAAGAAATTACTCCTGAGCCGTTTCAAGTTAAGTCCGGAGACTTTCCGAGTTAAACTAAATTAAGGGGGCCTCCTCAAAGCGCCCCTGAGTGAGATTTGCGAGTTATTTGTACCTGACAACGGCCAAGAGTCTATCAGGTACACAAAGCGGTTGCTTTGCTTAACTAGCGGTTATTCTCAAACCGATTTACAAGGCGCAACCTATCGGCACCTCCACGTGGTGGCCCCTGGGAGATCTCTTGATCTGCAAACGCCGAAGGTGTGGGGAATAAGTTTATTTACTTCACTGTCTTCTGATCTTGTGTTCAGTACGGTTTCACTCCGACCATGTGTCAGGAGCAAACCAAAGATCCTCTCCTCGGAGAGGCAGAAGAAAGAATGCGCTTAGCGCAAACGAGAGTGCAGAACCTACTATGTTCCTATAGTGGTTCAGTTGAGCGCAGAAGGACCATGAATGAAGAGCTCAATGCGCTCATAAACATTCTAAGGGACCAGCAAGCCCACATCCAGTATACAGACTTACGCTAACATCGTAAGCAGTGGGCAAGCTATTGGATCAGCCCCTAGAGGCGGATCAAAGGCCAAGTCGGCCAAGACGACTTTGGCTGAAAAAGAACGCCATGTGGTGACTGTGTATCCGAAGAAGGAGCAGGCCTCTGAGGATACTAGAAATGAGATCCAGTCACATATTGACCCCACTAGGCTGAAAGTTGGCATCACTATGATGCGTAAAATCAGTAAGGGTGGGGTCATAATTGGCACTGACACCGAAGAAAGCTTGGACAAGCTAATAGCGGAGTTCAAGAAGATCGATGAACTCCATGGAAGCTATGAAGCTTCAAAACCGATGAAAAGAAATCCGCAACTCATAATATACGGAGTTGCGGAAAAAATGACTAAAGAATTGCTCATTGAAAAGCTTAAAGAGCAAAACCAGGAATTGGCGGAGAGTGAGATAAGTATTGTAGCCAACTACAAGGCTAAATATGGACAGAATTGGATTCTGAGTATCAATGGAGAGGCCTTCTCGAGACTGAGAGGCGTAAGCAAGCTCAAGCTAGGATGGCAAAGGTACTCCTTTAGGGAGTACATAAGGCCAAGAGTGTGCTACAACTGTTGGCAATTTGGACATATTGCCAAGGCATGTAATAACGAAAGAGTATGCAAAAACTGTGGCAGTACGGGCCACTGTTACAGCTACTGTAATGTCAGAGCCAGATGCGTGAATTGTCATAAGTACAATAAGAAAAACGGCACTAAGCAGGACACCTCACATACCCCTACCGCTAATTCATGCTCGATCTATAGAGCAGAGGTAGGGCGCATTGCTCAAAGAACCAACTATGGAGAGTATCACTCCAAGTTGTAAACTAGTGCACTTGAATGTCAATAAAACGTATCTGGCTTCTAAGGAACTGGGCGAGGACGCCGTAGCCCAGGACCTTGACATCCTCTCGATCTCGGAACCGTACTATTCCAGAAAGGATGTGCATGTAACTGGCATACCGAAAACCTATGCAGTAGTGGCACACAACAGCAGCCTCAAGGCTGCCCTAGCTGTCAAGAGAAGGCACAAGATGCTCAATCTGATGGTGACGGAGTGCTTAGTCGCGGTCCGAGTCCAGCTGCTAGGGGAGTGGTACAATGTTATCACAGTCTATCTACCCCCCTCTCCCAGGGGGGATGATGATAGAACGGAGCCCCACATGAGTTATATCAGGTCGATACTGGATAATAATGACGCAAAGTCAATTATTATGGGCGACTTCAATGCGAAGTCCACTGATTGGGGCCCTAGGCCAACCAACGGAAGGGGCATTACGATCTTGGGCTTGGTTGCGCACTACGGGGCGCATATCCTAAACGACCCAAGCAGCCCTCCCACCTATAATGGACCATTTGGGATGGGCTGGGTCGACCTGTCGATAACCATTGGTATCGACGAGGATAGGATATCCAACTGGCGAGTCTCAGACGACTATGTGCTGACGGACCATAATGGTATTCTGTTCGAGCTTAGTGGCCTTGACACAGGCCACAGACAACCCAAATCCCTCAAATGGGATATTAGATCCATGGAATGGATGGAGTTCAGAGCGGAGCTCCACAATGGCTCTAATATTTTCAAGCATACGGTGGAAGCCCTCGAGCCCGAGGAGGCTGTCATGGTCATCAATGACAAACTACACACACTGTGTAGTAAACACCGTAAGAGAAAGGGTTGTCTAAAGAGGAATGCACATTGGTGGTCTTTAAGCCTGGCGATTCTCCTCAAAAAAGTCAGAGCTCTCAGGAGGAGGGCTCAAAAGATCAGTGATCCCCAAGAAAGGGCCCTGAACATGGAGATCTTCAAAAGGGAAAGAGCAAGCTACAAGCGAGCCAAACTGGCCACCAAAAGGAAGTCGTTCAGAGATTATCTCGAAGGGGTGACGTCCAAAGACATATTTGGCAATGTGACGTTTAACATTCCTAAGAGTGTCAGAGGGGACTGCGCCAAGAAGCTCAAAAAACCCGATGGTGACTTAACGCACGACGAGAGTGAAGTGGAGTTAATTTTGGCTCAACACCACTTCAAGAATATTGACGATGTTCAATATCCTAGAGTCGCTATCCAAGAGACTCAAGATCCCATCATAATCGATGAGATCGACTTGATTCTGGACAATATGGCTAAAGGGAAGGCTCCGGGATTCGATGGGTTTACACTCACGATAGTGGAGGAATTGCACCAAGTGGACGCCCAGCTACTGGGTAACCTATTTAATAAATGCCTGAAAACGATGAAGTTTCCTAACATCTGGAAAAAAGCGAAGGTGGTCTACTTCCCCAAAGCGGGGAAGGACCCTAATATGCCGAACGCATATCGTCCAATCTGCCTCCTCCCCGTAATGGGGAAGGTGCTGGACAAGTTGTTCACGAACAGACTCGTGGAGTTCCTAGAGTCAAACGGGGTACTCTCAAAAGAGCAATACGGCTTCCGCAGAAATAGGAGCACCAACGATGCCCTAAAAAGGGTACTTGAGATTATAGGCGATAATAAGCGGAACAAGCTTTATACTTGTATGATAACACTCGACATACAAAACGCCTTTAACTCTATTAACCCGAAAAGGGTTGTAGAGGCTATTAAGAGTTTAAATATGGACACCAATCTCAAGTATCTAATAATTGATTATCTCCAAGACCGTAGCATAATGCTCGGTCAAGGGGAGTGGAAGTATAACGTAGGAGTGCCCCAAGGTTCCTCCTTGGGACCTATACTTTGGCTTCTCGTGATCAACGACCTCCTGAAAGCAGAAGAGGACAATGTGGACTTCCACATTCAAGCTTTCGCAGATGACCTGGTCATCCTCATCAGTACTAAGGCAGTTTATAGGTTTACCGATCTAGCCAGCACTTCTCTAGCCAAGTGCGAGATCTGGGCAAACCGTATATTATCTACCGTATATTACCGCAGGTACGTATATTATCTACTAATAAACTAACGTGTAGGTTCCCAAGAAGCCCAATTAACATTTAACTAACTTTCCCTCTCAACGCTATCCTACTTCTGCTCACTTCTTCTGTCCTATTTTAGCTATAAAAAAATCCCCAATTGGTTAATTAATTAGCTAATTGGGGAAAAAAAACTCTGTTCTTTTGAACCGTAGGGCCCCCCTTTTTCTCTCCAAGTGATGTAGGAAGTACCTAGCCAAGAAAGGAAGCGGTAATTAGTGCCATCATTAGCGGACTTGTTAGAACCTCGGAGCACATCCTGGGCACGGCAACAGGTGGAAGACGACAAAAGGTACAGCCGGCTCTCTCCGTGAGGCATTCGGCAAGGAGATTCAAAATTATTTAGAGGTCTATGTAGGAACCCTCCAGGGAGAGCACACAACAAGAAAAGCAGACGTCACTGGATTCTTCACAGAGGGCCTTCACGCACCAGCTAAGGTAAGTACTCTTAACTTTTAAGGGGGGGGGTAAGTTTTAGAAATAGGGGGGTGGGTGACGTCTCCGGATTCAGCACAAGCCAGAATTCGCCAGTATTCCTTAGTTGGGAGTCCTCTACAACAATAGTCCCAGTTCTTATCTTCAGTTACAGCTCATCGTCAAAATTTGGGGTCTTCTCTGTTCTTTCTGGTCAAGAACGTTACTTTGGCAGTTAGGACTCCCCGCCGTCGGTAGGGCCCCGGCCCGGACCGAGGTGGGCATGGTAGGGTTAACTTGTTAGGGTCTGCGATGATGAGTGAAGTGGCACGTACAAGAGTAATGTCGCAAGGGCTAGCCCGCCGTCAGCTACCTTGGTACGGCTCGTTTTCATTTTCTTTCTTTTAGTTTATTTTATTAGTCGTCCCACTAACTTTTTTCTCAGATTTAATGATCTGATTTTTTTTCCGGAGGACATTAGCGATGTCCGAAGGAGTTTTGAGCACGCCGCTTCACGGGGGAACATACGCAGGGGCGGGCCACGCCTCGTGTCGATGAACGCAAGCGAGAAAACGAGTAACCGTGGCCCGGGGATAGCGCTGTCGCCTCCAAAATTGACCAGCTTTCCCCTTTTAGATCGAGTTGGAAAACGTCTAGTCCTCACAGCGATACCGCAAAATTCCCTTGGTTTTCTCTCTTTTCAGGCCTACGCGCTTCGCTCCACCCCACATTAACTGCGTCCTGTTGGGTTCCAGGCCCTAGAGCATCCTTTCTTGGCAATTGCCTCTTGAAGTATTCCAAATTTCGTCAAGACGGGCTGACCTAATTAGCCCCTCGCCTGTTTGGCGCAAGAGCAAGTACCCCTGAGCGGCTTCACGCCTTTGTCCGGCCGTCCCGGCAGCGTGTCGTTAGGTGGCAGGGCGCTTGTCTGGGACCGTGCGGCGGGGGGCAGGTGCCGACTGCGGTCTATACCCACGGACGGGAAAACCACCCGGAAGGCCTTATAGCCGCCAAGACGGGTCCCGCCTCGTGCATTGGAGAGCTGGGCAAACCACAATGAACTAAAGTTCAATATTGGCAAGTGCAACTTCACTGTTGTGGGGCCGAGCACTAGGAATCTAAGGAGACCAACCCTAAAGCTCTGTGGGCAAAGCATAAAGTACGAGAAAGAACTGAAGTATTTGGGGGTTATCATAGATAACCAACTTAACTTCAACGCCCACTTGGAAAACGCCAAGGAAAGAGCTCTGGCTGTCATGCACAAGCTCCTGAGATACTCCAGGAAGACTTGGGGCATAAGACCACTCGTCGTTAAGGATATCTACCAGCTGATAGTTGAAAAGATTCTGCTATATGGAGTTCCGTCGTGGTACAGCACCACAAGAAGGCTGAATGATAAACTATTGCAGATCCAGAGACCGTTTCTGTTGCTCTTGACAAAGTGCTACAAAACAGTAGCAACGGACACTCTCGCCATACTGGCGGGGTGTTTGCCTTTAGACATAAGAGCCAATATGGAAAGGACACTGCACCTGATCCATAAGGAGAATGGGGCATATGACCTTAATGGTCTTGTGCTCGATGGTAACAGCTGCGAAGTGAGAAACTTTGATATCCATCTGATCAAGGATATCAGCAGCATTGACTGGTCGGCCAAACTCGAGCCAAGGTGTAGTACCCAGTACTACACAGACGGCTCGAAGATGGAAGGCAAAGTCGGGTCAGGTGTTATCAAGTATGATAACAACTTAAGGCTTTATGATCTAATGGAGAGTAACTCAGATCATAGTTCCTCTTATCAGGCTGAGTTAAGGGCAATAGAGATGGTTATCGAGGACGCAATAAAGAGTCGAACCAAAGAGTTCGATGTCTATAGGACTCCATGAGTGCACTGCAAGCGCTCAAAGCCAAGAACTTTAAATGTCGGCTGGTGGAGAACCTGAAAAAGAGTATCAATAATAACGGCTAAAAAATTACCTGGAATTGGGTGAAAGCCCATGCCGGTAATTGTAAAAATTAAGAGGTGGATGAAGTCGCCAAAAGAGCGACTCAACTTCCCACCATTACCAACGACTATAAACGGACCAAGAACAAGCTAAAAGGCATACTCCTGAAAGATGCCTTAAGATTGTGGCAAGATAGGTGGAATGAGTCCACCAAAGGCAGGCGGACGCAGGAAATCTTCCAGAATGTCAGCTTGGATAGGGTCCAAAGTGACTTCCTGAGGAACCAGGCGATCACTGGGCACGGCAGCTTTGGCCAGTACCAGGCCAAATTCTTCGGGAAGTCGGACAACTGCAGTTGTGGCGAGATTCAGACAGTCGAGCACTGTCTATTCGACTGCAGAAACTTTGATGACCTGCGCGTCGACCTGCCAGGGAATGCAAGACTGTGGAGTAAATATAAACTATATAACGATTACTACTGTTGCAAAGTAGTAAGCAAAATCGTTAAAAGGTTCATGGACGAACACGTCCAGCTGCCATAGCTTATCTATCTCGACGTATTTTGCTGAATGTAACCCATTTTAATAAAGTATGTACTATAGCAAAAATGTCGTTCTGCAGGCGGTTGGCCGATGTGGAGCGACTCGGTAAAGTTGTTTATGTAGCTAAGTGTCGGAGCTAGGGATGTGCTCCTTCGCGACGACCGGTCTTCATAAAAACTCTGTTGGATGCCGTCAAGGTGGGACGATGCTAAGCTTAAGCTTAAACTAAATCAACACCAGAGGCGGCCAGGTGCCCTATGGAAAGATTTAATTTTCGGGCTGAGAAGCTATCTAGAGGGATGGCTAGACGGTGTAAATGTAAAAGATTTTGAGGCCCTCAAAAATCTAATGATAGCAGATCAAATTAAGAAACGCGTTCCGGTCGAGATCCGTGAACGTTTTCTAGATGAATGGGGATCGATTGTAAACCCTAACGTGTTAGTGACAAAATTAGATGAGTATGAAGCGACGCGGCGCTCTGCTCGAAAACCCATTAATTTAAAACCGCTAGAGAAAAAAGGAACAGAAAAACCCAAACTCTTTGAGAAAAGTGATGATTAGAGGGGGGGGGGAAGAAAAACCTAACTCTCTTAACTGGAGAAATCAGGGATCAGAGGGAAACAGCTGGCGGACTCGCGAGTATGAAAAGAGAAAAACCCCAGCTTGTTATCAATGCGGTTCAACTGAACATTTAAGGCCCCAGTGCCCCGAACTACGCCGACAGAATAGCGAACGGGTGAACAATGTAGCTACCGCAGAGAGCTTCGAACCAGTTTTCAAACCGTACCTAAGCAAAGCGAAGATAAATGGCGTTGAGACCACTATTCTTCGAGATAGTGGGACGAGCCTTGATATAGCTCCTTTTAAATTAGTCGACGCTGAGGACTTTACGGGAGAATTGGTATGGGTCCGATCCGCTTTAGAAAACAAGTTGCGAAGTTTACCAGTCGCAGTAGTGCGGATAGAGAGTCAAAAATATGGGAATTTTGTTACGAAAGCGACCGTGGTAGGAAAGTCAGTGGAGATGGACCACTACTTAATGGGAAATTATACCCAGGAAATTGTTGATAATATTAAAAATGAACCCCAATTAGTGAATAATATTGTCACGCGGAGCCGATCGAAGGCAGAAGCGAATAATAACCCTGAAGGGGGGAATCAAAATTCAGAATGTGAATTAGAAACCCAATCCAACCTCGAGAGAGAGATTGACTGTGAAATTGAAGGGGATTTAGAATTGCCACCGGTCGAGGGAAGTACCGAGACTAAATTAGCTGGGATAAACTCAGAAACCTTCCGAGAGGAACAAACGAAATGTGAGGATCTAGAACCTCTCTGGGATAAAGTTAAAAGTCAGACGACTACAGAGTACATAGTTGAGAAGGGATTACTGTATAGGAAGTCTACGGATCACAGAGGTGAGGAGAGGAGACAATTAGTTATACCTAAGTGTCTCCGAGATAGAATGTTAAAGCTAACTCACGAAGGGTTAGGCGGGCACATGGGCGTCACGAAATGCAAAGACAAACTGTTGAGATATTATTACTGGCCGAATTGTACTAAAGATGTAGAGAACCATGTAAAAACTTGTGATCCATGTCAACGAATAGGAAAGGCCAGGGAAAAGAAGAAGGCTTCCTTAAAATTGGTACCCATCATAAAGGAGGTTTTCTCCAAGCTCTGTGTTGATACGGTAGGACACTTACCCGAGACGAAAAAAATGAATCGGTACTTGTTGACAGCGATATGTGTAGCTTCGAAGTACCCTGAAGCTATACCTATCCCGGACATCCGGTCCGAGACTGTTACGGAGGCCCTCATGCGGATCTTCAGTAGGCTCGGTTTTCCGAAAGAGGTACAGTGTGATAACGGCACTTGCTTCACGAATAATTTGACTGAGACATTTTTTGAGAGGTTTAAGGTTAAGGTGACCCATAGTTCGGTTCGACACCCGCAAAGTAATAGTGTAAAGAGGTGGCACCGAACCATAAAACGGTTAAGGTTTTATGTTTAGAGTCAGGGCAAGATTGGGAGAGCATTCTCCCCGCCGCTTTACTTGCCTTACGGACCATAACACACGAGTCCACAAATTTTAGTCCTGCAAAACTGGTCCACGGGAAGAATTTGAGAACTCCCGAGACTTTTCTCTACGAGCATTGGACAAATGCAAAAGATGAAGAGAGCGCGGTTACAGAGTATGTGTTCGGGTTGTTAAACCGCCTAAAAAGATGTCAAGAACTCGCTTCCGAACGAGTTATAGAACAACAGGAGAAGAGGAAAAATTATTACGACCGAGACGCAGTTCAGAGAAGGTGCAGACCAGGGGATAAGGTATTGGTATTAGCAGCTTCCAGACCAAATCGACTTGCTGTACAATGGGTAGAGCTCGCGACAATTGAGAGTCAGTCGTCTGACACTAACTATATTGTGCAGGTGCCAGGTAGATCTGAGAAGTCGCAAATTTACCACATAAATTTGTTGAAACCCTATCATCAGAGGGTGGAAAATGTTAATTTTTTGATGAATGAAGAGGTAGATCAGGAAAAATCAGATTCGGACTTAGAAATACCATACCCCGTCGCGAACCCAACTCTTTTCGATTTCGACGAAATCATTAACGAGAATGAATTAGGAAGTAGGTGTACGCCCGACCAAATAAATCAGCTGGGAAAATTACTAGGATACCACTCTAAAATATTTTCTAATGAACCCGGTCGGACCGACTTCATCGAGCACGACATCCAGTTAATTAGAAATAAACCTGTTCGATCAAAGCCATACAGAATTTCTCCCCGACAAAACGAGATATTAAAACTGAAATAAAACGTATGATAGATTTGAATATCATAGAGATAGGCGAATCAGACTACACGTCCCCTATGATATTGGTGGAAACTCCGGGTCGAGACCCCCGACCTTGTATTGATTACCGGAAACTAAATTCGACGATCAGGGAAGAATATTTTCCTTTACCGATTACAGAGGAAAGAGTTGAAATGGTCAGTGCCGCGAAGTAAATCACAGTCATAGATTTGACAAAAGGTTATTGGCAGATACCCCTAAGTCCCCGGGCGCAGAGACTCGCTGCGTTCGTGACAACTTTTGGAACTTATCGACCCTTGATAATGCCATTTGGATTAGTAAATGCCCCGTATAGCTTCTCGATATTTATGACCCAACTCTTACAGGGCTGTGAAGAGTTCAGTGTTCCCTATTTGGACGATGTAGCCATTTTTTCGGAGAGCTGGGAGGAGCATTTAAAACATATTGATATTGTACTAAATAAGATCGCGCAAGCTAAATTAACGATAAAACCGTCCAAGTGTCAATTTGCGCAGAACCAAGTAAAATACTTAGGACATATTGTAGGAGGGGGAAGCAGAACACCTGCTCAAGCGAAGGTTGAAGCGGTGTTAAATTTTCCTTCCCCGAAAACAAAAACGCAAGTTCGCCAATTCTTGGGATTGAGCGGGTACTACTCCCGGTACATAATGGAATACGCGCTTATAGCGGAACTGTTAGCAATATGAACCAATAGTTAGTTTGAAGATTCATTAATTACTTGCCTTTCCGAAGTTTGACGTCATATTCTGCATTTCCATTTTAAGCCGATTCAATTAATAACTAAACCGAATCAACGACGTAAGTTTCGTTTAGATTACGTCATGTCTGATAAACTGCCATACGTCATATAATTAAACACAAAAATCTTCAGTTACCAGCCGATAGTTTTTTTCAAGTGAAGTGATGTACCCGATATTTGAATATCGGCTTTTGTTAAGTGTATATAATCGGCGAACACTTTCGAGAAAACGCATCACGACATCAAGGATACACACATTATCGTAAGCTTCTTGAGCTGATGAAATATTGGGATGAAGTATCAAACCTGTCTAGAGTAAGACGTTTTGTATTAGTTATGTATTAATTCTTGTGATAGTCCATCACAGTATGATAAAATATAATGTTTGTTTTAAAACTGATCTAAAGAAAACCCCAGTATTATTAGACGAAGCGTTGATATTGTTGTTTTTATCTAATTCTTAACCAGTTTTTCAAATGAATAAACTTTTAGTTATTATTAAAAAGTCTTGTCGTCTATACATTATTTTGAACAACTTTAATGGTTTTAGCGTATACCTTTTTTAACATAGCTTTTACTGCACATTTTTAAACTCTGCTATTTAAATATACATTATAAGAATTGTTGACGTGCATGTTTTTAACATGTACGCTAACAATAAATGGTTATGGGCTAGCGGAGTTATTGAAGGAATACGACCATGAAAAATACTGAATAAAAGCCTGAAATGTTTTTTGAACTTTTAAAGATTGTATTTTGAAAAGTAGTTGAGTATACCAGTGGCCCCGAAGATGGGGGGGGGCATTAAATTTAGTATTAATGATAGTAAATATAGACGACAAGTGAAGTTTTTTTTATTAATGTGTATTTTGTGAAGATAATTGAAAATGCAGGCCCCGATAGAAAAACTCAATGCAAATAATTACGGCAATTGGGTCGAAGATATGAAGTACATCCTTATGGAAAGGGGATGCTGGGGTATAGTAGCAGGTACTGAGCTATCACCTATAATAAAAACTGAGCATGAAAAGATAGTTGCAGCAAGTAAAGATGCCGATACCGCCAAAGGTATATTAATTAAAGATGCCGGTGCCGTGAAAAGTATAGTTACACAGACGGGGTATTCTGGCTCTGAAATCACGTATCGCGATATTAGAGATTATAATCTCCGTGCTGGAGCAGCGGTTTCCTTGATTTATTTGAATATTTCTCCTGAATTTCGGAAAGTTATAGAAGGAATAGAAAACGTTCGTGAGGCATGGCTTAAGTTAAAATTATTTTTCGAACCTGACAATAGGTCACGACATATGCAGCTGATCTCAGAGTTATTTTCAAGCCGAATTCAATCGCATGAAAAAATAAGCCTTTTTGCAGCACGTTTAACAAGAATTGTCGAAAAATTACGTGGAATAAATCACCCTATTAATGAACTTTACGTCAGTTTTCTGTTGCTACGCTACTTACCAGAAGAATATGACAGTATATGACAGTCCATATTACGGTGGCCAGATGAAAAGTTTAAATTTAAGAATATTCTTGTGGAGTTAGTGGCAGAGGAAGATAGACTAACAGTACGGGAACAAGACCGTAATAAAGTACATGAGATCAAGGCCTACTCTACAGTAACACGCAACATGTTTCAGAAGAGCGTGATATGTTACAGGTGTAATCAAGTGGGACACATTAAGAAAAATTGTTCTGTTAAAGATCCAGTTCTTGTGTACCAACCTAGACAACTTGTTTCGCCAGGGAATACGACACATTACCAGAAAAGTACGCCAATTCGAAGTCGGTCTCCCGCACGTGGTATGAGTCCTGTACATTATAAGTCAAGATCAAAACGACCTTTTAAGAAGGTGACTTCTCAGTCAGCTAATTTCTTGCAAGCCTATGTTAGCAATTTCGAAGAGTCTTCAAACTTGTGGACTTTCGATACTGCAGCTAGTCATCATTTCTGTAAGGTAAAGGACTGGTTCAAGAACTTTGAAGAAATACAAGACGATAAATTATCCGTAGCTATCGAAGGTGTGACTATTCAGCTTCAGTTTGGTTCCAGAATTTTTCATTTATATAATGTTATGTACTCACCTAACCTTAAATTGAATTTGATTTCAGGTTCTGTTTTGGACAGCCAAGGTCTTAGATTCGAAGGTGGTCAGAGTGGTATAAGAGTTAAAAACCGGTATGGAAAAACTATTTTTTGTGCTAAATTAAAAAATGGTTTGTATCAAGTTTGTCCTAAAAATCCCCGGATAGCTAGCCAGAAGGAAAATTATAGAGCATGTGTGTCAAGAAAAGTTGACGATGAGTTAATACATCGAAGGTTGGCACATATTAGTCCATATGTAATCAGAGACACAATTAGGAAACATGCCATAAAGGGTTTAGAAAGATTTGAGGGGCATAATTTCGTCTGCGAAACCTGAACACTCAATAAATTTAAGAGGGTAAGTTTTAAACCTATAAATTTTAGACGTTCTAAACACCCCCAATGATTTGATTTATATGGATGTTTGGGGTCCTTGCAGTACTATTGGTCGGAACGGTGAAAAGTATTTTTTATCAATTATAGATGATTTTTCGGGTAAATCCTCTGTCTACTCTATGCGTGAAAAATCTGAGGTATTTAGAATCTTTAAAAATCATGTTGCTCGTGCAGAGAGGTTCCTAGGACGGAAGGTGAAATGTATCCGTACGGATAATGGAACAGAATTCATAAACAACAATTTCACAGCGTTTTGCAATGAACATGGTGTAAAACACGAGCTTACGAACACATATACGCCAGAGCAGAATGGTACAGCAGAGAGATATAATCAAACGGTATCAAATAGGGCAAAATGCTTGTTAGTAGATAGTAGATTAGAAACAAAATTTTGGCCTGATGCAGTTTTAAGTTTCACACATGTCTGGAACAGGGTCGTCCATAAAGGTTTAGGGAAAACTCCCTTTGAACTATTTGGTGGATATAAACCATCAGTAAACCACTTGAAGCCGTTTGGGTCCATCGCATATGTTGGTGTACCAAGACAGCATAGAGCAAAGTTGGACGCCAAGGCGAGAAAGGGGGTTATGATAGGATATGCTTTTAACACCAAAGGTTATAGGATATGGTTCCCTGACACCGACAATGTGATAGAAACAATAAAGGTCAGATTTTGTGAAGATCCGCAATGTGCAGATAGCGACAGGGGAGCATCGATGGGCCCCAGTGAGAATTTCAACACTGAACTACACTCCGAAGATAAGGGAGAAAAGGATATTTCTATTATTCCGTTAGATCATAACCTACCCCTTGAGAGTGATGATGAGGATTTGGTGGAAAGGAATGTTTCTGGGGAAACCCACAGTGATAAAATTGAAAGCCCCTTATCAGCCGAAGATCTAAAACGCGTCGATTGGGAAAGAAAAGTGGTCCCACGAACAAAGAGTAAACGTATAGATGTATACTAATATGAAACAGCTTCCAACGTTAGACTTAGGTCTACAAATGATGCCTTAAAGTATTGTAAGGAGAATGGTATAAAATACACGGAACACATTTTTGATTTTTCCGGTGAAAATCCGTATCAAGGAATAATTTCAGATAAACCAGTTACCGCCTCCACAAGCTATTCCAGTTGCTGACTAGATGAAATCCATATTCCCAACACTTATAAACAAGCATTGAGCTCCCCACAACACAAGCAATGGGTAGAGGCCATGGGAGAAGAAATGAAAATCATGGCAGAAAGACATGTATGGCGCCTTGTTAAGTTACCGACAGATACTGATGTCATCGGATGCCGGTGGGTTTTCACATTGAAAAGAGACGAAAAAGGCAAAGTGGCCAGGTATAAGGCAAGACTAGTGGCACAGGGTTTTAAACAAGTAAAAGGAGTGAGTTACGAAGAAACTTTTAGCCCAGTCATTAATTTCAGTCTAATTTGTTTCTTCTTTTCCCTTTTAGTAGTTTTACAGGGTTGGACCCACAGGCAGTGTGACGTAAAAGGAGCTTATCTATACGCGCTGTTAAAAGATAACATTTACATGTCTCAACCACCCGGTTTTGCTGTGAAAGGTAAGGAGACTTTAGTTTGTAAGTTGGATAGAGCTATTTATGGACTACACCAGAGTGGTCGAGAATGGTTTCTCGAGATTCATAAAGTATTGACAGAACTTGGTTTTAGCAAATTGAATTGGTGTAATTGTGCATATGACTTTAATTGTGTGTTGATTTTGCTTTTGTATGTTGATGACATAGTTTTGTTTGGAAAGGACGAGAAAGTAATAGATAAGGCCATTGGATTGTTGGAAAAACATTTTGACTTAAAAATTTTGGGTAAGACTAAAAAGCTGTTGGGGGTTGAGTTTGAGGAGAAGGGAGGTGAAGTTTTGTTGAGCCAGTCGATTTATATTGACGATATTTGTAAAAGGTTTACTAGCTTCTTCATACCTGTTTCTTCACTTCCAATCAGCAAAGGTACAGTCTTCTCAAAGAAACAATGTCCACAATCAGATATTGAAATAGAGGAAATGTCACATTTTCCTTATAGGAATTTATTAGGCTGTCTATCTTTTCTTGCTAGTAGAACCAGGCCCGACATAAGTTACGCCGTTAACATCTTTAGCCAGTACCAGAGTAATCCTGGTAGGTTTCACTGGGACGGTCTAATAAAACTTTTGGGCTATGTCATACACACACGCAATTATAAACTTAAACTTACATGCAATGAACCTAGTATAATAGTTTACACTGATGCGGACTTTGCTGCCAATAAAGATGACAGGACATCTATGGGGGGACAGATAGTTTTATTTGGAAAAGCTCCAGTCACGTGGAGGACTTTTAAGGAGAAGTGCGTGTCGTTGTCAACTATGGAGAGTGAATGCTATGCTATGACAGAGGCCACGAAGGAACTGATGTGGTTTGATAGAATCCTAAATGAATGTTACGCCAGAAAGTTAGTTTTTGGTAAGAAATTAAGTCGATTCTATATGTTGATAACACCGCTTGCATAGATTTTGTCAAATCCCCAGTTGAAAACCATAGGAGTAAACATATTGATGTCCGGTTATTTTTTGTTCGTGACTTAGTTTATCAAAATATTTTTGATATAAAATATATAAAGAGCAAAGAAAATTTAGGTGACCCTTTTACCAAACCTCTGACCAAGTTCGAGCTGAGACTTTAAATGATGAAATTTTTTTCTGAGTCTCTGGAGTTAAATGCTCATTTTGTTTTTTTGAACTTTGAAAGTATTTTTGAACTTTTGAGAGTACAGTGAGTTTTTTTTTACTTGTTTTGGGTGGACGTTTTTTCCCCCGTCTAAATGTCTGAACGTGTTTAGTGGCATCTTTACTGTCTATCATCTGAATCCGAACAGCCTAACGTACCGTCTCGGGTTAGGTGAAAATGTAATTTGTCTGAGTGGTTCAGGTGGTGGATTTGTGAATTTGTCGAGGCACCGGAGGGCTTTTGTTCGCGGGTATGCTATTTTTATTTTGGCAAATCCCTGTTTTGTTTATGGGACTACTCCATTAATTGTTCCGTCCACCTAATCAAGGAAATTTGTTTAAAGTAAACTTGTTTAATACTCAGTGTCTATTTATCTGAATTGTTATACCTTATAGATATACAGTGCAATATTACTTCGTGATATTTTGATCTCAAATATTTTTAAACACTTTAAAGAAAAATTTTAAGAATTTGAAAATGTTGATTGATATATTTCTTGATGATAAACCAATTTGTTTTATGTGAATGAATGAGTTTGTATGAGTGGGCGCCCACGCATGTATTGATATATGATCATGATTGAATGTAGTGTTGTCTTAGTAAATTATGTGTTTTAACCTTTTCTTGTAGTTTGTAATTTGTAGTATTGTGTATATTGGTTTTTTTAGATAGCAATTGTAAATACAGAAGCAAGCACAGTTTTTTTTATAACTTGAAAACCTGATTTGTTACCTGACTGTGATGGATTTATCTTATTCTGTTGTTTATTTTGTATCGAAAAGACAAGTGGGGGGCATTTGTTAGCAATATGAACCAATAGTTAGTTTGAAGATTCATTAATTACTTGCCTTTCCGAAGTTTGATGTCATATTCTGCATTTCCATTTTAAGCCGATTCAATTAATAACTAAACCGAATCAACGACGTAAGTTTCGTTTAGATTACGTCATGTCTGGCAAACTGCCATACGTCATATAATTAAACACAAAAATCTTCAGTTACCAGCCGATAGTTTTTTTCAAGTGAAGTGATGTACCCGATATTTGAATATCGGCTTTTGTTAAGTGTATATAAGCGGCGAACACTTTCGAGAAAACGCATCACGACATCAAGGATACACACATTATCGTAAGCTTCTTGAGCTGATGAAATATTGGGATGAAGTATCAAACCTGTCTAGAGTAAGACGTTTTGTATTAGTTATGTATTAATTCTTGTGATAGTCCATCACAGTATGATAAAATATAATGTTTGTTTTAAAACTGATCTAAAGAAAACCCCAGTATTATTAGTAAGAAGAAAGATGTTGATATTGTTGTTTTTATCTAATTCTTAACCAGTTTTTCAAATGAATAAACTTTTAGTTATTGTTAAAAAGTCTTGTCGTCTATACATTATTTTGAACAACTTTAATGGTTTTAGCGTATACCTTTTATAACATAGCTTTTACTGCACATTTTTAAACTCTGCTATTTAAATATAAATTATAAGAATTGTTGACGTGCATGTTTTTAACATGTACGGTAACAGGAACCTTTGACGCGCACGCTAAAGGGTAGAAATCGGAAGGAAAGTATTGAATGGACGGAGGAGTACGAAAACGCCTTCCAAGAACTAAAAAAGAAACTAACGGAGAAACCGGTACTATACGCTCCCGAATTCTCTAAAGAATTCGCGATACAAACCGACGCGTCTGACTAAGGAATAGGAGTGATACTGGCACAAAAGGGGCCAAATAAGTCGGAACATCCCGTTTTTTTCTTAAGCAGAAAGTTCACGGAGAGTGAACGTAAATATTGTGCAACCGAGAAAGAATGCGGTGCAATTATCTTTGCCATAAAAAAGTTGCTACATTATTTGGATGGACAGCCATTTACGATCGAAACCGATCCCAATTCACTGGTTTTCCTGAAGAATAATGCCGGGAAGAACCATAGACTTATGAGGTGGTCTCTTGCTATGTAACCATTTAATTATAAGATTGTTCATAGGCCAGGGTCGTAAAATAAGCACGCAGACTGTCTCAGTAGGGCCGACTGATTTCAAATTATTTGAATTGTAACATTTTTTATTTTTTCTTATTGTAATTGGAATTAAGTGTATTGTTTTTGAAATAAGAAACTGTGATAAGATAAAGTTTTCTTTTTAGTTTGAACCTTTAGAACTAAAATAATGTTGTAAATATGAATTTTTTTTATTTCTGTAATTATAAATGAAATTTAATGTTTTAATTGAGGTATTGTGTTAGTGTAAAATTTTTTTTCTATTGTAAATTAAGTGTAACATGAATAGTAAAATTAATCTAGAAGTTGATGCATAAGAGAGAAGAACACCTACGGCCCCCCACTCCTTAAAAGGAGTATCAGCCAATGTATAAACTGATGACCGATCGTGCCACAGCAGTCCCGCCGCACAACAGGACCCACTGCTAGGGCAATTCAATACCAATCCGTAAAAGTCCAAGTTCAGCTCACATCAACCGTTCGCTCTCGGCCCCCACGAGCCAGAGCACCAACAGAGCCAATCCGAGTTTTTAAGTGTCTGAGCTCTTTTTTCGTTTATTTCAATTATTATCAATTATTATTATCCCAGCAATTTTTCCACTTTACTACGCAGCCACCAGCTGCGTTCTACATCACTCGTTTTATTTTATTTAATAATAAAAACGTATTTTACAAAGTCTACACCACCCGTGCAGAATAAAAGATACAAACAACATTAACAAAAGAACTATTGCCGAACTCAAACAAAATAAGTACTAACTTGTACCTCAGTAGTCAAATGACTACTTAACAAAATCTACTTATCGCCGTAGCAAGAAAAAGCGCTAATAACAGTTACATAACAAAAATGCAGAGCACAAAAAATAGAAAAACAAATTGACAAGCAAACCAAGACAAGCCGCCAGAAGCGTCTATCGCCCAGCTTTCTTTAACCCATAGTTAGTCCTCGCAATAATCCGATCGACTTGATCTTTAAGACGCGGGCAATTCGGGTCGGTGGGAAGATGACCAGCGCATGCTGGTATCTCCTCCTCCTTGTCCATTTTCAAGCAGAAGTTGACGCAATTGGCACACCTAAGTGGCCCTGCGCAATCCCCTTCATGCACCCTCTTGTTACATCTTTTACACATTTTTTCGTAATCACAGTGTTTTGCAACATGTCCATAACACCAACAATTATAGCATATTAATGGCCTCAAGTACTCCTTGAAGCCGTAGCCTTCCCATCCCAATTTAAGTCTTTTCAGTCTCTCTAAACGCTTGAATGTGGATCCCTTCATACTGACAATCCAGTTTCTACCATATTTAGCCGTATAGCTTGTTATCACATTTATATCTTCACCTTTAAGTTCGTCATTTTGGTCCGCTAACTTCTTTCTTATCTCTTCTTTTTCCCATCTTTCATCAACTCCAAAAATGATAATATGTGGATCTCGCTGTTTTACTTTTTTTATTTCATATCTTCCGTTTAATTCATCCACCTTCCTAAATTCACCAATAAGTTTATCGATATCCTCCTCCTTGCTGGTTCCTATTAGTAAACCATGATTAGCAATCTTTTTGCAAGCAACAATTCCCACTTTCAATTTATCTGGCTGTATATGCTCTTGTACTTCTCCTTTCGCGTCACTATAGAAGTGATCCTTTTTCGGAAAAATCGTTGCGACATGTGTCCCTTGCCCTTTAACTACTGCTTTTTTCTTAATAGGTTTAGACGCAGCTTCCGCATACGTTTTCTTCGTTGGTTGTTCCTTTAATATTTTTATTTGTCCCAATAGGTAAGTGATCAACAGCTGTTGGTCCTTGGTTGCCCTCATGACATCTGTTAGATCGTCGTAAAGATTCTTTTTCACCTCGACAGTCCACCTTGCTGTCCCAATAGTTTCATTTAAATTTCTATATCTAGCATCCTCTATTTCCTCGAGCTCTGCCCTAGTTTCCAAAGGATTTTCCATATGAGTAAGTCTCCTTTTTGGCGACTCCTTCTCCCCCTCTTCCGTCGTTTGCTGTTCAGCCATTGCTAAACCCCCAGGGCCCACCACGTGGAGGTGACGGTAGAGAATTTGGAATAATTAGCCTTAAAAATTAACGCTATTTACACTTTGCACCGCACAATAAACTCTAGGCTATTGTTGTGGGTGAATCCTAACCAATCAATTAGCATTTGGGGAGGGGCCCCTAAGTTGATGCATAAATTAAAATTGTTAGGAATGCCTCTGGAGATGGAATACAAGTAAATTACCTGTACATAACCCTTGATTTTCAGATTTTGCAGCACCGCAAAATCTCTTCTAAGGGGGGAGGGGCTGTGGCAATTCCCCTCCTCTAGGCGGGCAGAAAGATTTATTATCGACTGATGAAAAAATCGTCAACGGCGGCGGGCCACTTCTAAAGAATGGCATAACTCAGAGGAAAGGGGAAGTTACAATGAACCACCTCTTCGGAGCGCGCTGCTAGAACAAGAGAGCCGACGGACTGGCGCCTTGCCTTGACGTTAAACTACAATGAAAGGAACGCCTCTTGACACACGACCGTAATGAGGTAGCCGGGCGATTAAGATACAATAATCATTATCGTTTTGCACACGGCCTAGGCGGCCCAGCCTATCCGAATCGAACTTGAGAGAGGGAGGCTGTTAGAAATTCCACGAGTGATCAAGCTTTTAAATAAGCCGACGAGAGCGAGAAGAGAGAAATATATAGAGGGATAGAGTTTGAGACAGAGAGAGCTGATCTCCTAGCTCCACTCGACTTGAGTGATTTTACCTTTTATTGAGGCTCAGTCCTCTAAGTGAAAAAGACCGGTTTCTCATCGAGAAAGGTCGGGGAAACGATCAAAACTTGATCTCCCCAGTTTATTATTTCTCGGAAGCAGCTAGCTTCCAGTGAAAGAGTGTGTGGGTCGAACCGACCAACACTCTGTGTGAATCCACGGTGCATCTAAGGAGAGGAAATCTCTTCTAGTCTACTTAGTTCCAACTAACGAACTTAATCCGGCGGTGATTTCTTTAGTGACCTGACCGACAGTCCAGCAACTAGCTACAGCGTCAGTGTGTCCCTTCCTCGAGAGGTCGTTCCTGAAATTTCTTGAGCTACTCCGACTTCTACGCATCCTGTGTACTACACGAAATTAGATCACGGCTTAACCGTTTGATCCAGCTAAATAAATGTGTAATTTTATTAATTTTGCAAATCTTGATTTTAGTTAGCTGTCTGCCTTATACATAACCTGTGACGCTACCTAGAGTGTTGGCCTTTGACACTAATCGCAGGAATATGTTACAGTAGTAAACATATTTGATAAAAATTGCGCTTTTCAGAAAACTCGATTCAAGTTTTCACTTCTATCGAAATTCACTGCTACTGCTCTTCTTTAAATCGCTTCCGTTTCATTATTTAGATACAGAAATCAGGCCCTGATTTTCCATTAGGCCCGGAAGGCCCGGGCCTAGGGGCTCTCGAATGTGGAGGCCCCTCCAAAATTTTATTTTAAAAGTGTCTGAAACTTTAAATTTTGCTGTAGTTAATTTTTTACAGGACAGTTATTAATTGGCCTCAATCGCTAAAAAATTGAAATTTTTTTTGGAAAAGTTAATATAATTAAAAAAGGTGCATTGTATTTAAAGATGTTTTGAAATGTAGAAAGTAGAATCCAGAAACCGATCATTAGGTTTCTGTGTGTGCTAGTACGTGTTTACACGTATGATCCTACACTAATTTGCACTGCATTTGATTTTGCAATAACAAATTATCTCACTGCAAATGTGCATACCAGTTCGTTAGAAACAGTGTCTCACCAAAGCAATCGGGCAGAGTAATAAAAAAAAATTGTCTCTCAAGGTTTTTATTCTATTCTGTTTTGCATTCTTAATTTCTATTCTCTGCATACGAAGGCGGACATATATGCGTGTATTTAAAAAAAATCTTTTGATCTATTTAATTTCAACTTTTTAACGATAGGCGTGAGTTATTAAGTGCGCTGCAAAAAGTTATACACTGAAATATTTTTGAATTTTAGAAACTAGGCGCTGTTAATTTCGCCGTTTATCTTCATGTATATTGGTGATTCTAGCAGATCTTTAATTCTTATATGTTATACAACGGCAAATTTTCCTGTCAGTGCATTGCTACCCACAGACTAGCAATTGCATGCCATTTTCTACATTTGAGGGTAGATATTTCATTGAAATGCATATGATTTTCAAACATTGATATTATAATGCAATATTCAGAAATTTTAATTTTGTAGCAATTTTCTATTGCTACAAAATTAATCGATAGTTTAGTGTCCTGCAAAAAAATTAATCTTTGAAAAAAAAAAGTGAAATTTTAAGAACTACGCGCTCTGTAGTGAAACGTCTACCTCTATAAGCAGAAAAAGGAGCCGAAGTTTTGTATCATGGTTCCTCTTAAGCTCTAGCGGTTCACTAAAAAATATTTTTAAGAAATTCAAAATTTAAGGGGGTTTAAAGGGGCTTAAACCCCTCCAAAAACACTGGCTGATCACTGTAACCAGAAGGCTTAGGAAGCTGAAATTTTGCTTACTCAATAAATTCAACCCTTAAGGGCGTTAAAATGGGGACTTAAATCATCTAAAATAAAATTAAAAATCTAAAACCTATATTTAATGTCGAATCACTGTAGTTAAATTATAGGGGGAACTCCTATGAGGAATAACAACACTTACTACTAAAGTTAATTTAAATTAAATTAACCAAATTACATAATTTATGATGTATTCCGGTGCGAAGCACAGGTATTCAGCCAGTTGCCTATAACTCAAAACGGGGGGTTGAAGTTTGACGACCATCAATTGATTCTTCGCGTTAAAAATCCCCGCCCCTTTTAAGCTAATCTGTCTCACAGAATGTAAAAAAGAGTAAAGTCTTAATCATAGAAAACTAAGTTACGTCATTTCTCATGAACATAATTTACACATAACGTCATATATTTACACAAATATGACAAGAGATAAGTATTAAAATCATCTATATATTTAAGTTGCTAAGCCCACTTTTTAGGCAGTCTGTGAGAGAAAACTACTGCATCGATTTACTTTATTTTGGTCTTAATCGAAAGATTGTAATCTGCAGATTTGTCAAATTTGGTTTTTGCAACCGCAGGTTTTGTTAATTAGCGATAATTTACAATTAAAAATTGATTTCTACGCATGCTCAGTGGCATGTTAAAATCTGTCTTTAGAAACTCAGTTTCTGCGCATGCTCAGTGACAGGTTTTAATGATAAACACGTTTATTCCGAGGAGTCTCTAGATATCTCTCTGCCATTTTTATTTTTATAATTATGTTTGTGAAATATAAGATTAAACCTCATGGAAATTGTCTATTTCGCGCTGTTTAATTAGCGATAATTTACAATTAAAAAAATTGCTTTCTGCTGATGCTTAGTGGCATTTTTAAATCTGGCTTTAAATACTAAGCACGAGGCCACTTAAACACAATATGTTTATGCTCATTATTATGATTTTCAACCTTTGGCATTGATGTGTTGAGTATAATTTGTGTATTAGTACATTTATTTACTAGCTAGCCGTCATGTTTTGACGGGTATCAACTAGTTTTATTTAAAAGAATGTTAAAGAACATTATTGTTTTTATAAAATACACTTGCATATTTTAGCAACTTCCAACATTTCACGTGCCCCTCCCCTAACTTAACTTGAAATAAATTAAAACGTTAATAGAAGTTCAGTTAAAACTATAAAATTGTAGAAAACTTTTAAGAAATCTGGGTTTTTCGCCGCTTTTTCAAACTGTGAAACTGAAGATTCCGATTATGTCTTTAGCCTTAACATAGATTTTAACAATGATATGATCCATAGCATAAATTCGATGATATATTTTTTTCTGATTTTATTAATATTATATTTATTTTTCTCATTGTATAACTAACTACTCAAACATCAATTCTATTTTTATTCAATTTCAAAAAATCCCAATATTTCATATTTTAAGGACCGTCCGGTAGTCAAAGCGCTGAGGAGGGCCCTAACCGAATTCAATTCGTGCCCCCCCCCCCCAAAAAAAAAAAGAAAAAAAAGAAAAGTTAGAAGCAGGCTACGCCTATGGTGCTGAGAGATGCCATAGAGCTGACGCTGAGTTGCTGAGAATCGCCCGACATTCTTCGTCGTATTCCAGAACCCACGAACTTTTCTTGATGTATTTTAAAATTTTGCACGTAACCGTATTTATCCTAGAAGTGCAATAAACACATGAAAATCCTTAAATAGGCTGATAGTCTTTATTTTAGGCAAAGTCCTTATAGACCAGGCCCTGATTTTCCATTAGGCCCGGACCTAGTAAGTTTTTTTGGGCCCCCGAATGTTGGGGCCCCAAAAAAACTTTTATTTTAAAAGAAGAAAAAAAAAGAAAATTTCCAATTCAGTTTTTTTTTAAATTTTACCTTTTTCAGTATCAATTTTTATTATATATGCTTTCAAATTTGATTGATTGGTTCATTATATGTATAGTTATATGTATAGTTCATATGTATGTTATAGTGTATATAAAGGATTACTAAGTTTTTCTGGTTGCATTGTATTGGTGTTTTAATTTAATGAAGAAGTTAATATGTTGTATTGCTTTTTGTTATTTGATAATGCTCTAGGCTTCTACGCTTCAAATAGCCAATTATCGGTAAAATGATACTTTCACAATGATTCATGATTATTTTTTGTGTGTGTCAATTTTGGAAATTTTACGCCCACATCACTGTTAGGGGGCCCCCATCGCCCCATCCCGAGTTGTGCCTAAAGTCAAGAATTTTCTAAATCAGGCCCTGTTATAGACTGGCTAGTTTTCTGGTGTCAGAAGTCCTGATTTAAGCATTAGGTTGAGGAAAGACTGACGGATGACGACGATGAGCCTGGAAATTACAGGTAAACCGATTCTTTGTGTCAGATTCTGGCTTTGGCGTAAAAAATTTGAATAATGTTGTGTGTTTTGGAAAATTTGGAAAATTGAAGTGGAGAAGCTGTGCGAAGAGTCGGAAAACCTAGATACAAGAGGATCAGCTCAGATTATAATGGCAAATGTTTGCGATTTTAAGTTTATAGCGTTTCTACGCCTGTGGTCAGACATTTTGGAGGAAATCAACCACACTCAACACTACCTGCAAATTCAGGGGATTTCCTTGGACAAGGCTTTAAATAAACTAAGAGCATTGGAGCTTTTTATTAAGGAAAACAGAGAATCTTTAGTTAGTGATGCTTTGGACATCGCTTCCCAGAAATGTGAAGAAATGGGAATTGCTATTCAAAAGACAGGCAGAAAAAGATCGAAAGAGATGATGCCGGGTGAAAAAGCTAAAGATGAGGGTTTATCTTTACAAGAAGAACTAAGGAGGTCCATGTTCCAGGGCCGCCCAGAGACTTTACGGGGCCTGGGGCAAACTTCTGTTGGGGGCCCCAAGAAAAAAAAATTGCAAAGAGACGAAAACACACATTCAAATTAAGTTATTTATACTTAAATTTTTTTTTGCATGAATGATTAACATAATTATTATATTTCATTGCACTGCTCTCTTGTTATATTTTCTGAGGAAATCTAATAAATAATTTTTTTAAAATTTTTTTGGGGCCCCTCCGGCAGTTGGGGGGTCTGGGGCAAAGTGCCCCAGTTGCTCCCCCCCCCTCCGGGCGGCCCTGCCATGTTCCAATGTGTAGATAGGTTGTATTTGGAACTCCAAACAAGAACAAAATCCATGGAGAACATTCATAACAAATTTGAAGTCTTGCAGTCGGTTAATTTGATCAAAGCTCCAGATGAGAAATTGCCAGAAATTATTTCTCGTCTAACTGAAAGTTACGACGAATTTTCTAAGGACGAGGTTTTGCCAGAAATGAAAAGACTAAGACGTAACTGGTCGGATAGCCCTTACGTCTAAGGACATCCATCAATCGTTTCTGCATAGATTGAACCAGTTTGAATGTTTCATTAGGAGATATATTATTCCATTCCATAATGATAACCTTCAAATATTAATACAGAGGAAGTCAAAAAGTGGTCAGCTCTTCAAGTTTTACAGTTCATTGTTGGTATGGAATTTCAAGAGTCGGTACCAAACTTGTGTTTAGCACTAAAGTTGTTTTTGACGATTTGCATTTCAGTCGCAACTTGTGAAAGAAGTTTTTCGAAATTGAAAGTCATCAAAAATTATTTGCGCTCAACAATGAGCCAAATCATACTAAATGTCCTAGCAATGTTATCCATCGAGAACAAGTTGACTATGAAAACAAACTTTCATGAGACAATTAGACAATTTTCTGATGCAAAAGTTAGAAAAACACAATTTTAAAAGGAGGCTGTTACCTATTTGAAATTAATATAGAATTCTTAATTTAAATTGCTTTTAAAATTTGGAATTTTTAAAAAATGTTTGTTTTTAATAAGTTTTCAGAACGCACCCCCCCCCCCTTTTTGGAAATGCCCCTGGGTCTCATATAACATGGTTTCACACAACACGGCATTTTCTAGGTGATGTATTCCCATTCTATTTTTTTTCATACTGACACTGTGAATGTGTATTGCCTTGTGAAAAGTAAAAATTTTTAAAGTTGAATTACCAATAAAGTTAACGTAGATCAAAGTGAGGTATTTCTTTGGTTTTCCTTGAAGCTACCTGAATATTATAAGTAAGTATTGACGCCAAAATGGCCCCTTTTATTTATATGAATTTTGTCTTTAACTATTATCGCTTTTATTAATCAAACGGCCAAGCTTTTTACCATTCACCTTGGCCCGACGAAAAATTCATACAACGAAAACCAGCGCCGTACAATTGATTTTAACCTTGCACCGAACAGTAAGTTAGCGAGCTCATGGCTCAGGCTGTTAGAACGTTGGTTTCGGAGCAGTGCCGTGCGGTACATCATTGGTTCGATTGCTCGAACCCAGGCCTTGACATAAGATCTTTTTTATTAATTTAACGCTTAAACAGTAATGATCATTGCTCACCTCATACTGCACGAATTCGCTCCCTTATTCTGTCAATTTTTTTCTCTGCACACAGGGGCGTGCCGACGGGGGGGGGGGGGAGGGAGGAAAGCGGGACAGGATCCCCCCCCACAGAGCTAAAATAAATTTTTTAAATTTACAAAATAATGCAAAAAATTTCGTATACGCCTAATAGTAATTGTGTTATTTATTTTTTACCATTACGATCTTTATTGCACTTACATTTTTAGCGATCTTTATTGTTACAATTTTAGCGCTATACAGTGCCAGAAACAGTATTTCTAAAGCCAAATGCCGAGCGCTGTTTATACACTTCTACAGTACTATCCGCGAACCGCGAGAGTGAACCGAACCCTTGCCTATCAAAGTATTGAAGGCGTCTTTTTTTCAACAGGGCACGCACGCACTGTTTCGTCACGTATCTGCTTTAAAAAGCTCTTCTTGTTAGATTTTCATTCCAATAATGACGGGGGCTTCGCTTTAAATATTCTATCCGAATTCATAGATATATGATTTTTAAGAAGTGGCATCTAGTACTCTAGATAGCCTAAAATGGCACTATTTAACACCTAATTTTCAAAATTTTCCGGGGGAGGATCCCCGGACCCCACCTTTGGCTGGGGGGTATTCCGTACCCCCCAGACTCCCCGGAAGACACCCCCTTCTAGTCCACCCTGAAAATAGGGCGTCAGGGAAATGGACGACCCCTAGCACATGGAGGCCTTGACCCCCCCAGAACAAAATCATGAGCACGCCACTGTCTGCACAGGTGAATAGCCTGAGGAGACTGTCGGATTAAGGCAAAGAAAGGCTATCTGTCATTACAAAAAGTTAAAAATTACCTTTTTTTGGGAGGAGGGCCCAAAAGTAAATCCGCCCTGGGCCCCAGAGGGTCTAGGTACGCCACTGGTCAGCCTTAAAATGGTTTCATGTATATTTTGCCACGGTTTCAGATTTCCTGCTTTGAATTTAAAATTTTATGATTACAACCATAAATGGAACAAAGCCCTATGATTATCGCTTAATTACATCAGTATGGACATGTTTAAAACTAGAACATAATATTGCTTTAAGTCGCAAGTAGAAGTTTCTTTCACTTAAAATTGATTCATGCGTTTAGCACAGGCCATTTTTCAAAATATAAAAAGTTTTCGCAGAAGTTTCTCTCTGAAAATTAAAGCCTTTTTAATAGCATTAGGTATACATAATATCATTTGTGGAACTGTTTTTGAGTACACTTTTCATTGCTTAACTGTCAAGATATAAATAAAATGTAAAAACCCCCAAGGAAAAGTCAAATGATTTAAAAAATTTGTCCACACAGCAATTTAATAGTAATCTTTTGATAGCTTTCATTTATTTTATTTATAAACATGGATGGCATTAATAAAGTTATCGTTAACGTTTGGCGAAAATTTATAGTCTAATGCAGTGGTTCTCAACCTTTTTCAACCCACGTACCCCTTTTTGTGTGTCATTAACTATGCGTACCCCCAACAAAAACACTTTAGTTTTATTAAAATGTGTTATATTAGTTAAAGTTTAAATATTAAACTGTTAAAGTTTAATTACGAATAAGTAATTTAAATTAAAAACAAACAAAAAATTATTTTAATGGACATTTTATTACAAAGTTTTTATTAATCAGACATAAAATTAAAAAAGCCTCAGAAAATTTGTGGGAACGCTGGGCTTGTTTTTGTTTACAATGTTCATCAATATTTGGCTCCATCTTGGTCAAATACAGCCGTAAATCATCCTCAACATTAAACATGTTTCTATACTTGTTCTTCAGGTAAGTTAAGTTTGAAAATCTTTTTTCCCCCCAAGTAAGTTGTCGTAAACCCCAGAAGGTACTTTACAGCAATGTCTGCTAGTTCTTTGTGTTTGCTTGCGACGTGTTTGCTTGCTGCTTTACTGATAGTTTTCATTTTTAAATCATTGCTCAAACTTTTGTCCCAATTAAATTCTAGCATGTATCAATATAATTTTGTATGCTTTTTAGTTGTTAACCACGTACCCCTTACAGATTTTCGCGTACCCCCAAGGGGTACACGTACCACCGGTTGAGGACCATTGGTCTACTGCATATTAATTAAATTCTGCTTTAACTTCTTAAAACGGCTTCTAATATACAGGAAAGTTACTGGAATCTTGAGGTAAATATTGCTCTTTTACAATCTAAAGCAGCCTGCAGCCAGAATTTCAGACGTATTACAGACTTATTTCAGACTTAAAACAGGCCACGACTGTCTAGCAGAACATTTAAACCGAATTGGCATCCTAACCAAAAGTGGATGCCAGGTCTGCAGGGCAGACAATATGAATGCAGATCTTACATGCCCAGGACTTGATCCGGAAGCCCCCAAAAGTGAGAACTTTACCAAATTATACTGGGACGCTAGAGATTTGATGAACTTTCTATGAACTTTTAACACCTTTTATCTGACTTTGTTCACTGTTGTGCTTTATGCATCTGTTCAATGCTTAGTTCTTTGCTGTTTGTGTTACCTGTAAATATGGATTAATTTTCCAAATAAAGCCATAGGTTTAAAAAAAAAAATCTAAAGCTTTTAAATGGTTTTCTCGATTGTATTTTTTAAAGCCGATTTTGTATACATGGCTCAAAATCGGCTTTTATTTTTTAAATCCCGGTGTCTAATCTGTTTCCATTTAGTAGGACCAAATGGAAGCAGATTAGACACCGGGGGCGTAATCGAAAACGAAACGGCAGGCAATTTTAAATTCCTCTCGAACAATGATTCCCAACCTTTTTATACCCGAGTACCACCTGAGAAGTTTGTAGAGTCGTGGCGTACCACTGGTTATGTTATAACTTTGCATAGGGGATCAAATAAATTGTATACTCATATGAATAACTTTAACAAAATGTATTGAAGTATAAATAAAACAAAATACATAAAATAAATTCATAATACTAAAAAAAGCAGTTTATACGTAATTGTTATGAACAAATGGCACATAAAATTTCCCTACACTAAAATGTCTATCAGGACCAGGGTTGCCAAATAAAATCATCGAAAATAAGGGACGGTTTTGATAACTATATTACTAGGGAGTATGGAATACCCCCCCCCCCCCCAGGGAAAGGGGTCCGGGGGTACTCCCCCGGAAATTTTCAAATTTTAACATCTCAAATAGCCATATTCAATGCATTTTTCGCTCAGTTTTGCAACTTACATAGATTTTAGGTTAAGTAAACAATAATGTAATTGCATAGAAAATTTGCAAATCAAAAGCAATTTAAAGTTGGTTTAGGCACATAGTACAAAATTGATTTTTATTTTATTAGTTTACTACAACTAAGTAATTACTCTTATAAAGTGTTAGGGCCTGAGCATGACGTGTATGTAAAATTTCTAATTTTATTATTGCACAATGTACATAATATAATGTGCGCAGGAAATCTTTGGGCCGACTTTTGAGTCTAAAAAAGTTTTCGAAAGAGCGTGTTCCCACAGTCCATTGAATTGTATGATATATTGTGGTTTACTGTGTTGAATACAGTAACTAACTTTACTAGAGCGATTTTGTCACTTTCAGAGGAAACTTTAGTGGTGAAAAACTTTGACAGATTGCTGCTAGATGAAAGTTTTTGTTTTTCTTGTGCTCGGCACCTTGAGCATGTTGAGTTACGTCACTCCGACCTCCATGGACAACCGAAAAATCCTTATTACAATAGCTACAACGTGCCTTATTGGCGTTGTTGGGACTAGGCCTGAGCCAATCTTCGTCCATCCATTCATCCCTAAAAACACAATCTTTTTTTCGGCTCATCACTACTGGATTTTGAGCATTTACCATTAACACTGTTCATATTCAGGGATTAGTTTTATAACAAATACTTATTCAAACGTCACTATCTATCAACACGATCACATACTAATCTGCATTCGTATTTAACACTAGATCGAGACTGTTGTCGTTGTCAGGGCCTTTTTATCGCATGGGCAAATCGGGACTTTGCCCAGGGCCCCCTGATGCTAGGGGGCCCCAAAACCCCCTGGGTGTATGCACCTAGTACTTCTAATAGTATTTATAGCCCATGGATAGTTCTTATTTTTATGAATATCCGTAAGGGGGGGCCCCCCAAATAGCATTTGCCCAGGGGCCCCCAGCATTCATAATCAGGCCCTGGTCGTTGTGACGTTCGGATCCCGGCGCATACAATCTTCTCGTCAAGGGCCTGTTCACATAGGAGTCCGGTAGCCGAAGTGTTAAAGTATTGAAATATTTTTAACCAATGACAAACCTCCAAACGATTAGCAACGAAATTTTTAACACCTATAATTGTTTTATTTCCGTCTCGCCATCTTTCCTTTTACGCTTCCGGACCGGATGTGAACAAGCCCTTTTATGCGCCCAACTCGTATACAATAAATTTCTCATTTCGGCGAAAAACGGGACTTTTGCCGTCCCGAATCAAAGTTCCCCGGGACGCGGGACGAAATTTACAAATAAGGGACTGTCCCTTAAAATCCGGGACATTTGGCAACCCTGATCAGGACGCTTAATGAGAAGCTTGCTGTTCCTTATTACTTCTTATTGAACCCTTCCTATTGAAATGTTCTTGCTTGCCAACAGTTGGGAACCACTGCTCTAGAGTATTATTTTAAAGACTGTTTTTACGACGAGAAAGTGATATGTTCCAAGGATGCAAATGGCTCGTTTTAAATGTTAACTTTTTTGGCTGAGGTATATCGTCAAATTATTTTTTTTTAAAAGGACTAAACCTTTGAGTGAAGGCTTCATATGGATTACTTTTAAAATTAATTTCTTGTGTCAGGAACTATTATTATAAGCAGGCATATAGAATAGTCCATTCAGTAAGATTACTGGTGTATACCAAATGTACTAAAACTAAAAGGGTTAATGACAGAACATTTCACATTCATGTTTAGATAATATTGTGAGAATAAGTAAATTTTAACCACTGAAATAATCTGAAAATTTCTGACTTTGAATGAAAGAGTGTATTAGCATAAATAAAATGGCATACCAGTTAAAAGAAAATGTTGAATAAATTTTATTTAAAAAAATATAAAAGCATTTTCAACGACTTAGACTAAAAAGCTTTAGTTAGGAGCTTATTACAGGATATTGAAAAGTTATCTTCTAAAACTAAGTCTTGTGGAAGAACTTCCCGAGTCTAAAAAAAGTCCGTAAAAATGTATATTTTCTAGTAATATCTGCAAAAATCTATATTTTTCAGCCCTCCACAGGATTTGTGTAACCGAAAATTATAGGAAAGTCTCTCAAAACATTTTTAACATCATCTTCGCTTACAATATGTGAACTGAACCAGACATATTTGACAGAGGTCAAATATTTTGCTAATTTTCGTAATCCGTTGATGGACAAACCACAGTCCCGAATGTTAAGGGTTTTCAGTTTGGAAAACACTGCATCATTTTTCAGGATCTTGTCCAGCACAGAGTCAGTAAGCTTACTTGCATTGCCTACCGTAAGGAATTCCAAGACACTAGCCTTAGAGAGAATACCTATCAGCGAAACGGCTTCACAAGGATCGTCGATTACGCTTTCGATGTGCAGACTAATAAGCTTTAGAAATGAGTTCGAAGTGAACTCGGACCGGTTGTCTTCCGAAAAAAATTGAACTTTGAGTTCTTTGAGGTTAGGACAGCAGGCACCGATAGAGGTAAAGTCAACTGCAGAAAAGTATCTCATGGTAAGAGATACCAGATTGTGGCCAAAATGAGGAATTTCTAGAAGTGGGTGGACTCCTGAATGATATTTGTTATTCCGCCATCTTGGTGGTTCGTTTAAAACCAAAACTGTGATATGATGGAAGTTACCCAAAGCATGGATAGCAGAACAATCTACAGGAAAAACTTCGACTTCTCTGAGATCAGGGCAACTTGTCGAAGCTATGCTTATTGCCTCTCTTGTAGCACGAAAAGCGACACGACTGAGATTACTACCCAAAGGAGCCTTGCGAAGTTTGTAGTGGGTATTCTTAATGTTCTCATGAAGGTGTACCAAGCTTCGCGTCACATCGTAATCGATTTCAACGAGTTCAACGCAGTACTCTAGAATTTCTGCGATGTCCAGATAAAGCTTTGGATTTGTTTGAAATTTGAGAATTTTAAGCACCTTTAGGGAATTATTAAAATGGATCTGACCATCGACATATAAAAAGGAACTTAATTTCTCTCTGATCATAAAATTCAATACGAGTTTTTGCAAGTTAATACAATTGGAAAGTTCAGAGAGTCTAAAAGGTATGTCAGTCTCTAAAGATACCAGCGCATTTGATGAGCTTAGCAAACGGCCGAGATTAAACGATATCCAAGGAGCTCCTAAACAAAACACATCTCTAATTTTAATGGATTTTAGCCTTTCACTCCAAGGCAGAAGGGCCTGAAAAATACACTCCGCGTCGTTTAATCTTATTCTTACATCATGAAGCTTAAAATTTGTAACTCTGCCAGTAGTTAACAATAAAAGTATATGGGAACTTTTAAAAGAATCCCTTGTCTTTATACAAACACGGGAAATTAGGTCCTGAATGACATTTGGATGAAATGCCAGGAAAGGATTGTTAGAAGTATCAGCCCTCCAGTGGTTTTCCATTAAAAGTCCAGCTATTCCATGTATGCAGATTGAATAAAGAGAGTAAACCATATTTACAATTTTTGTCAACAGAAGAATTCCACCTAAAAATAAAAAACAAAATGACTTAAGTAACTAAAATGTGAGCAGAAATACCGATTGGAAGATACTTATTATAAATCATTTACATATAATTTAGTACAAAAAGCAGGAACTACGTTGAATTAAACTCTTTGTATAGTGGAATGTCATATCTGACACGACATTTCAGTTTTATCATATAGGTCTAAGTCTTGCGGGAGGTGACACCGACTGAACAGATGCTATGAATGACAATATCCATCATAGTAATATTAGCTTAACAGTAGAACCAAATGTGTCGGAATTTTTTTTACTTTGACTACTTGCAAAGTATTCCCAAACTGTTATTTTCCATTTTAAAGCTGAGTTTTGTTTGCCATAGTGTACTTAAATCCTACGGCCTCCATTTTGTATCGAAAACAACTGAACTTTTAACTGGACAACTACTAATCACAAACCTGTGTCAAGCTATGCAGGCACACTCCTCTTACGAAACTAATTTGTAAGTTTATAATCTCACCTGAGAACTTAACGTGGTAGAAGTCAACACAATCACCAATTTTTCAGTTATTTTACCCGGATTTTTATATTTTACTTCTTGAAAAAAATATTAACGAAGGAATGTACAATAATGTATTATACAATAGGAGCTATGATTTTCAGACAACTTCGACAGCGGTACTAGTGAAATTTTTAGTCTTTGGCATGATTTTAAGTGAAGGTGAAATTGAATTAGAAGGAAAAAATGTAAAAGATTCTGGTTATTATGACGATTTAATTGGACGCGAGAATACTTTTACATCACACAGTGTTATAAGACGTGAATACATCAACATCAAAAGTTTGTTGGGTTGATGAAAAAGTATTTATTTTGTAAATATAGCGTATTTTTATGCTATTCATACTGTAAGTGATTTCGGTTTCCACCAACCAAATTAACACCGTATAGAACTCAAACATTCAAACGCTTATTTACAAAACGAAAGTGTCGGATAGTGAGGTCAAACGTAATAGTTAATGCAAATAAGCTTCTTATCGGCAAAATAATATGATCAAACTATATTTTCATAACACTATTGTTAATATAAAAAGAACTCATTATATATATATATATATATATATATATATATATATATATATATATATATATATATATATATATATATATATATAGTAAATGTATAGTATATTATATATAAACTCGTTCTAAATTACAATTATGATCAAGCTATATTTTTCTCAGTAAATTACTTTAAGTCACTTTGAATTATTTAACATCTATTTGTATTGAATTCTAAGGGGATTTCCCAAATACTTTAGTATCATTACTGAACTGCACATTTTATAACTTTCAGACGTAAATTACACTAAATGTCTGGGACGGTTTATAATTATTTTTCCTCAATTAATTTTGAAAGTCGTATTATGTATGAAATATCTGAAAACAGTGCTAGATTGCTTACAAAAGTGAAGTTAAAATTCTCAATACGGGACAAATATCTTCAAAATCCACAAAGGGATAAAAGGGTGAAATAAAATCAAAAGTTCCCCACGTTTCCAAAGCTTCTGAGGCCCTTACTTTGGCCCATTCCTTTATAATTGCTATTAAGACCACGTGACTTGTACTTAGGCGTCCATTATCGATTAATTTTATAGTAAATTTATTCCATCAGGTGACGACTTCCTCCTTTCTAAAAGAAATGGAACGTTGTCTATCTCTTGACTGAATTTTAAATTTGTTTTTACTTTCTGAAGATCGAAATCTCCCACTGCCTCAGACTGCTCTAACTGAAACTTGGTCAGGTACTTACCTCACGCCATCGGAGTGTGACGTCACTTTCAGCTTTGGAGACTAGAACTGACTGCTCCTGGTGCTAACGCCCATAGAGAAAAATTTCGATTATTTTTCATTTCAAAGCCAATACTTTTTAACTCGTGAAACCTCTTGAAATGTATACCGAATAACGTCGACTTAATTTTAAAAATACTTTTAACCGCGTACCAAACGTGATGTTTAAAGAAAACTGATAGGTTTCGTTGGATATCGGCTGTTTTATGCTTTGTGCCATGCATTTGGCACAGAGTTTACGAATCTGAAGTTAGCTGCTTGGGCGTTTTTCAGAGACATTGGTCACGGTTTTTTGGGTAACAAACAAACAAAAAAAAATAGATAGGCTTCTATAGTGACTAACCTACTGAACAACTATGAGAATATGTGTTGTAAAATGTCACTAAAAATTCCTTTTTTGCACTCCCACCTAGACCTTTTCCCGGAAAACTTGGGTGCTGTGAGTAATGAACAAGGTGAACGTTTTCCCGAGACATCCTTACAATTGAACATCGTTATCAAGGGCGCTTGGAACCCTGCAATGATGGGCGAGTACTGTTGGTTTCTGTTTAGGGAGAATCATCAAACATCTTACAAAAGGAAAGTAATGTCATCAAGAAAGACATCATCTTATTTTTAAAAATAACATTGTTAATATAAACATTATGGGTTATAGTACAGCAGTTTCGTGCTCGTATTAGTTCATAGTTTTTTATTAAGTACACTCATGTCCATAAATTAAGGATAATTCAGAATCACACGGAAATCGAACTCTAAAGTAAAAATTTCGCCTGTAGAAATATCACACATATCTTCAAGAATAATATGCAAATTACAGGAAGCCATCAGATGATGCCGATAGTACGTCGCAATGACGAAAGTGTAAGAGAGGGATATATAAGGAATGGGGGCAAAGAGGTAAAATTGTTCACAAGCGTTCTGTAAGCCGCTCAGAGCCATAACCGAATAATTATAACACAGAGGACGCACGTGGATGATTTTTTACGTGGTCGAATTATCGGCCGCCTGGAATGTGGGCGTTCTCAGATGGAAGTATTCGAGGAACTTGGAATTTCCCAAAGTGTCATCTCTAGGCTTTGGCAACGATTCCAAGATGATGGAAATGTCAGTAGACGTTACAGTACAGGTCGCCTCCGAGTTACAACGCCGAATGAAGACCAGTATTTGGCAGTAACTGTCAAAAGAAGCAGACGGAGCACAGCATCCGATCTGTCTCGTCAGCTATCTGCAGCCACGGGTACCACAGTTTCAAGGCAAACCGTGTACAGACGTTTGGGAAATATTGGTCTATATGCTCGCAGGCCTGTCAGATGTGTTCCGCTCACAGCAACTCACTGTCGGCAGCGATTAGCCTGGAGTAGAGAACATGCAATGTGGACATCGTCACAGTGGGATTGTGTGATGTTCTCCGACGAGTCCAGGTTTAGCTTGCAGTCTGATTCACGTCGGACTTTCATATGTAGAACGCTAGGTAGCCGTTACCACCAAGACAACATTATTGAACGACACCGTTACGGTGGTGCAGGATTGCTCGTTTGGGGTGGAATTATACTGGGCTCCAGAACAGATCTGCGTGTTCAAGTCGGAACCATGAACGGCCACATTTATCGGAACATCATTCTGGAACAACATGTATGTTTGTTTAGGGGTGCCATGGGCTCAGAATTTATGTTTATGGATGACAACGCCCGTCCTCACCAAGCAAACATCGTAAACGAATGCCTTCAATCTGAGGATATCACGCGTATGGAATGGCCAGCATTCTCACCTGACTTGAAACCGATAGAGCATGTGTGGGACATGCTTGGCCGACGAGTTGCAGCCCGTCAACCACCTCCTACACGTGTACCGGAACTTGGGAGAGCATTGCTTGCTGAGTGGAGTAATCTTCCCCAAGATCAGCTCGATAATTTGATACTCAGCATGCCTAGGCGTTGTACGGACTGTGTTTCATCGCATGGGAGACATACAATGTATTAACCATCATACCAACCATGTAATATTAAGTTTTTGTAAAGGAGATATTTTTTACAATTGCTCCAGGGTGCAAAAATTTTTAATCATTGGAGTGAGTGATAACACTGTTTCAATTCATAACAGCCTTTTTAAATGAAAGCAAGAACTATAATTAAATAGAACAGAGAGTCTTGATTTGATGATCAAAACTAAATTTTTTCACATCAACTGAAGTCTTATTTTGTGAAAGTAAGTGAAAACTTATGTTTTAATGTATAGCATATATTTTTGCAATCATTAAAGGAAAAAAATGAAATATAAACAAAGTTTGGTTTCTGCAGGTCTTTGGCTATGGAAGCCATTTTGCCAAAAACAACAACATCTTGTACCTAGGGCCATAATCTTGTCTTGAACCTAGGGCCATGGCCTCTCGTATTGCCAAAAGAGGTGGACGAAAACTTGGCAAGTGCAGAATTCTCACTGATACCCACGAGAAAAATGAAAATGAAGCACAAAAATTGAAAAAAGTAATTGTTAAAAAAAGGTTACGATATCTGTGTTTAAAACAGAAGATTTATGTGGGATCATTAAAAAGACAATGAAGAAAAAACATACATTAGAAAGTGAGGATGAAACAACCGAGGAATCACTTGAAGTGATGGACTCTTCAGATTCTGCGAGCAACGTAGATTCTCCAATAGCTGATGAAAGGTCTAGTGATGCACTTGAAAAGGTAGCTTCTGTTTGACAAAATTAGACGGGGGGAAAACTAAAGCATTTTTACATTGCAGAAGTAGTTGACGTTACAGATGATCAATATACCATTAAATACCTGAAACGACTCAGTAAGGATTCAGATAAATTCTTGTATCAGAATGATACAACTTATATTATTAACAGAGATAATGTTGTGTTTAAACTGCCTGAATCAAAAATAGTTAGAGGCTCAGAACGCCAATGCTTGTTACTTAGTTTTGGTGTCAGTTTTGCGAATTTCAATGTGGAATAATAAACATTTCTTCCTTTAAGAAATTGCCTACAATTAACATTTCTTCCTTACGAAGATTTTAGAAATTGTGCATGAAAGAAATAATGCATACAAATTGCTTTTTTTATATTGTAAACAACAATTCCAGTTTTTGGAAATAACTGGCCCTGGATACAATAGTGTTATTGTACCTAGGGCCATTTGTAATTTTTTAAAAAATTTTCAACATTATTTATAATTTTTTTTTCCTATACTTGAAGTGATTTTTATTTAAACAGAATAAAGAACTTAATGCATACAAACTATTTTCATTATTGTAAGTTAGTTATAAGTAAAGATACTGCCATTTGAAAATAGCCTGCCCTAGGTACAAGAGTTTTCCCTAGGTACAAGAGTTCGGCCCTAGGTACAAGAGTTAAATATGAATATGTTTCGCTCAAAAGTCTCCGCAAAACGGAGGCTGTGTTAAATATCCATAGGGTTTCTTAGTTATGTTCTTCAAATCTCTCCAAGATGACTGCCTCACTCTGATGGCACCTTCTCTAGGAACATGCCAAAATTTCGAATGTGAGACAAATTACGTCATAGTAACATACTCTGGTTTTATATACGGACCGTGGGATTTTGCCATGCAAAGATTATTGACGTCATGGACCTGTGACTAGTAAAATGAACTAAGTGTTATTTAAATGACCAGGAGAAGTGTAAACAATGCTTTTATCCATGGTTAGGTCAGGTCAGGAATTTAAATTTATCGGAGCTCCAGGGTCTGTAAGACTTTATATCCAGTTGTAATATAATGCATCAGAAATATATTTGCACAGCAGGTATTAAAAGCATTAGAAGTAGGCCCGCATCAGGCAAACAAAAAATTAAAAAAATAAAATAGGAATTTAGACATTAAAAAATAAAATTGTAAAAAAGCAATTGCCGGGATACGAACTCGGGTCAAAACTATAGAAAGCGAGTGCTCTACCCCTGGGTAAGAATTACCACAGTAAGTTCGTGTGGAGAAAAGTAAAAGATATTCGCACTGAGATTATAGTAAAGTTCTTACGGTTGGTAAAAATCCAAGTGGAAGGAGTTTTAAGTAGGAATAGGTTAGCAAGATAGAAGAGAAAACGTTAGCTCTTAAGTAAACACGCCCGAGGGAGTTTGCGATTAACACGGTGGGAGTAATCGTAATCTGGTAACTCCGCTATAATTTCATTGCGAATATTAGGAATATTATCGTAAAAATCCTTGGATAATTTATGAGCTGTTTCGATGAAAGATAGGATGCCGAAGTCTCGACGAATTGTTTTATTAGACATATAACGGAACGCGTGACGAATACGACGAAGAGTTTTGTTCTGGATTACCTCAAGTTTTTTAATGGGAGTTTTCGCAGCGTAAAACCAGACCGGTATGGCATACAGGGCGATGATGCGAGTAATTTTCTCAAATAGGCGGACTTTGTTTCTCATAGTGAGATGTCGGCCGTAAATTAAGAAGCGAAGTTGCATGGTAGCAGCACTGCATTTTTTAACAAGTTATCGACATGAAATTTCCATGTCAACCTACGATCAAGAGTTACACTTAGATAGGTCACAGTGTTCTCCCAGTCAATGGGCAAATTACAACAGTAAAGGTGGGGGGGGGATTACAGTAGCGATTGGAAAAGAAAATAGGGTTGATTCGAATTTTCCATCGCGTGAACCACCTCTTAACAGTGTCAATATGCCGTTGGATCTGACTAGCAAGGTAATTAATGTTTAGGGAGGTAGATAGGATAGTTGTATCGTCCACATAGAAGGAAAGAAGAGTATTAACTCCTCTTGGAATATCATTTAAATACAAGTTAAACAACGTAGGTCCGAGAATGCTACGTTGAGTAACACCCGAAGAAATATAATAATTACGGGAAAGATTTTGATTAATGCGGAATGTAAAATAAACTGGAATGTAAAATAAAAAAATTATTTTGAAAATGGCTCCCAAAATGATAGATGACTCGAAGGTTACATATTTGCGCTTTCCTAGGAGGAATATTAGTAGCAACAAATTATAAAGCCGTGTAAAAATCGCGGTTATGGTATTAAAGAAAAGTATTTATAATATAGTAAATTTGAAAGGAAAAAAAGTCTAATTGAAAGTAAAAAGGAAAACATGATCGCGAAACCTCATCCTAAGACTGTTCGAACGCAGGTAAATATAAAAAAGTGAACTCTCTGATCCTAAGAGAAAATCCGCCTACCAAAGATCCATTGCATCGAAACTAGGAATGTCTTCTGGCACTGTAAGTAAAATCACTCATAAAGATTTGAAATTAAAAAAGATGCTTAAACCTAAAGTTCATCTGCTTTTGCCAAAGCATATTGCTGAAAGAAAAACAAATTTTAGAAAATTATATGAAAAACACCTAGCTGCTGAAAAATGGAAATTTGTGGCACCACTCCATGAGGTATCAGTGTATTTAAGTGACTGTGTAATTAAAAAAGGATCAATCTATTGCTCAATTGACGGGAATGACCTTACGAAATGACTTCATCAGTGTACAGAAAAGTTCCCAAAAGGATTCATGATAATTGCAGAATTTTGTTACAACGACAAATTTTAAAAAAAAGTCAGAAGTAAAGCAAAAATTAATTCCCTCTACTATCAGCATAATATTTTAGAACCAATTTTTGAATATGAAATTCCAGCGTGATATGGAAAGGACATTGATAAAGTTGAGCTTCATATGGACAAAGCCTCTAGTCACACGTCTAAATCAACTGTCCCTTATTTAGCAAAGAAAGAATCAGAAACATGAATAAAGTGTATACCATTTAGTGAAATACCTGTCAAATCACATGACGCTTCGCCAATGGACTTTTGCGCTTTTGGTTCATTAAAACGAACCTTAGGAAAACAGCATCTAAGAACACTGAACAGACTTTGGAAAACGTCCAAGAGGAATGGGATAAAATTGACATGACTGTCAGACTCTCGTCTCCCATTCTTAAGTGGAATTGATGAAAGTGTGTAATAGCGTCTTCAATAAGCCCAAAATAAACGCAAACAGGTGTCGAACGATATACACCTTTGAAGATGTGCGACAAAAGGGAAAAAGTACGCGAGTCATTTAGAATGATTTGTGAAACCCATTAGCGGCGCGTTTTTCCCTTGGAGAAGTCGGCAGGAAAGAAATTCACCATAGGTGGTCTGCAGAGGGCGGAACCGGAAAAGGTCGGGTATTCGAGATGATTCGAGATGGTTCGAGATGGTTCGAGAAAAGGGCTGAGAAGAATGGATAAATAACGACGGTGTTGCGAAGGAAGGGGGATAATAGACTTGGACTGTGGAAAGGTCGCCACGCGTACGGAGAGACGGGGGTATCGTTTGGGCTTTGAAGAATGAGCCCTGCTCTCATGAGTGTATTAACGTTCGTCGGAACGAACCTTTGTAAATGATTTATTTAACCAAGATTTTAATGTGTCAATAAACCAGATGTAAATAAGAGTTGGTGCTACAGTTATGATTACTTCTACAAGATAATGATTTGTCGGATCACGACCATAAAGGTTAACAATAACAGTAGTAAGAAAAAGTTTACTTTCATGGAAAATTCGAGCTACAGCTATTGTCAAGAATCATGGCTATCAGATAGAAGCAAATCGTCGCGAACAATACGGCATTTATACATAAAAGTAAACTATGAATATCGTTTCCATAAAGTGCGAACGACCTTCTATAGTTCCATTTATTGATGCGAGACAAGCCCTACCAGTCTTTGCGAGTTAATCTGACAGAGGGTACATTCGTCTCATTTATCGGTAGAATGGATCCGTTATTCTGCCTCTGTTCATAGACAGGTGTGATCGCGTTATCACTGTCATAGAAGAAGAGGGTTCAGATAACTATATTCTCAAGGTTATCAAACATATCCGTCACGCTTTTTGAAAACTTTGTTCGCAGGTGAATAGGTCCATGAAATAAGTAAGGTCGGAACACCCCTATAACAATGCAAAATAGACAAGAGGGGCTAAAAATCGTTTAGCAACCGTTGGAAAATAAATGCTTTATTAACCCTTTGCGACACACTATATTAAAATACAACTGAAATTTCGAAAAAAAATGTTCAAAAAAAAAAGGGTCAGATGCATTTAATCAGATATTTTATGCCCCCTCCCAAAAAAATTCTGCTATTTTTTTCATTTGTACAAGGGGAAGTGGGACACCGTATGTTCCACCATGAACAACGACATTCCATACATCATTGTGGGTGTTATGCTGAGAGTCATGCAGTATATAATCTAATATATAAAAATGAATGTTTGTATCTCTGTAATTGTATAGAAATCCACAGTTTAGGAGCAACGATCGTGAAATTTTACATACAGGCGTCTTTAAAAACAGCCGAGGGTCTGAAGAACTTCAAAAATCGAAATTAATTACCGTTGATTTTTAATTAATAAAAAACCAAGAATTTTGAAACTAAATGTAAGCTGTTACACTTTGTGGAATCACCCCTCTGAATATGGCGTCCGCGTTAGGGTTAGCTGGCAAACAGCGAGCGAAAAGATAAAAATAAATAAAATCAAAAAGTTTCAAGTTATATATTAAACCAGAATAATAAATGAAAATAATAATCTTTCAAGTCAGATTTTATACTCTAAAATAAATCGGATCCAACGGCATATTGACACTATCACACGCGATAGAAAATTCGAATCAACCACGCTAAGTGTCACGAGATCTTTTTTAATCGCTACTACAACCCCCCTCGCTTATGTTTTTGTGTCTATTGAAGAGTTGAAGACTAAGCTTCTATCCTGCTAACTTATTTCTGACTTAAAACTCCTCTCACTCCATAAATACATGTATATTCACCAACCCATAGCAAATTTCCAGTAAACTTAGTCAAATATTTTCCTCTTTACGCAATAAATTAGCATGTCATTGTGGCGCATTCAGTAAAAGCGTTCATTTATCACGCTACAGGCCGCGGGTTCAAATACGGATCGTTCAAATTTTGCTAAACCTGTATTTTCAGTTTTTTTATGGAGGCTTTTTTATTTCAGCTTTTATTTTATTATTTTTTAAATTATTATTATTATTATTATTATTTATTATTTTTTTAATTATTTTTATTTTATTTTATTTTTAAAAATTATTATTTTTATTTTATTTTATTTTTCATATTATTAATGTGTATAACATTTCGTATACTTTTTTTTCTATGTTATTTATACTGTGTTTAGTTTTTTAATGGATTTTGGTAGGTTTATTATAAATTTATATATTTTATGTTTTACTTTTCAGGATTTTTTGTCCAATGATAAAGGCTAAATCTTTTCTATGTTATTTATACTGTATTTAGTTTTTAAATTGATTTTGGTTAACAAACATTCGACAATTTGACATTTTTCCTTTTCAGCTTTTAGTGGTTTATTATAAATGTATATATTTTATGCTTTACTTTTCAAGGTTTTTTTGCTCCAATGATGAAACGCTAAATCTAGCTGAATTCTGAAGAAATTATTGTAAATTTATGGTTTTTTATGTTGGGTTTTCTTTTTATTCATGCGTATAACATTTGACATGCTTTTTATTCTATGTTATTTATACTGTGCTTTAAATTGATTTTGGTTAACAAACATTCTTAAAATCCCGGGCAACGCCGGATAAATTATCACCTGTGTAGGTTGATAATTTATAAATTTTAGACCTGTTACCACATGTATATTTACAGATCCACAAGAACTTTCCAATATTTTTAATTAATAAATAATCAACGACTTTTGAAAGATTTCGATTCTCGATTCACAGGCGTTCAGTAGATGGCGCCACTATTTTAAACTTTTAGTATTCTAACCATAAGACAAAAAAATATATTTTTTTAAAAATCGTAAGGGATATTTTTATAGACAAAATAATGTAGAAGAAAATATTGAAATTAAATCTAATAGGACATACTAAAGAATATAGTACAGTTTGAGGAACATATCTTTTACTGTATTTTAATATTTTTTGGATAATGTCCAATCGTTTGCCGCATTAGCAAGAAAAAAAAATATTTTTTTTGTCTATTTCGTTGTTACGTGACGATAAATTTATTTAAAGTACCAGATAAAGATCACATGATCAGCGTTTAATAAATTAAATTGTAAAGATTAATCTTTAAAAATTCACCAAAAATTAGAAAATGGAGGTAAAGATTCGAAAAGAATTTCATTTTAAAGGAATTTTTATGATCTTTTTCGTGATATAAATTTTACAACCCTAAAATTATTATTTTAAATGCAAACTTGAAAAAAGTTACAAAAACAGATTAAAAATTTAATTTAAAAAAATCTAAGAAAATTTTTTCAAAAATCTTTCTTAGTGCACCCCTACATTATAAGAAGAATCGCCATGCAAAATTTCAGTCCTTTAGGTTCAGCGGTTTGGTCTGTACTTTGTATGTCAGTCAGTCAATCAGTCAGTTAGTCAGTTACGGAACTGTTTTATATATATAGATTTTTATTACTATTTTTATATCGTAACGTTTACTTCATGAGCACACATTATTTTCCTATGCTTATTTTTATTATCTTTATAATAAGCGTAATTTTTATATGATTTTAAACAACAATCGTTTTTAACTGGCATTCAATTGGCTGTTAAAACTTTATATTTACACCCTATTTAAAAGAAGTAGTGTGGAAATTGTAGGGTGGAAAGTTGGTAAAATCAAAATTTTGTGCAATGTATTTAATTTCTCGATTAAAAGTAGTTTTTTTCTAAAAATTAATTTATTTCGCTTGAAAAGCTAAATATTTTATGCACGCGGTTTATATTATTATTACTATCTTTATATCGTAACGTTAACTTCATGCGCGAGCATTATTTTTTTATGCTTTTTTTATTATTATTTTTTTAATAGCTCTATTTTCATATGGTTTTAAACAACTATCGTTTTTATTCATATTATGTTGGTTTTTTATTAATTAAAAATTAAGGGTAATTAATTTCGATTCCGGAAGTTCTTATCTTTATTTTCATATGCTTTTTCATTTACGAATTATTCAAATGTTGGTTAAAAAACTTTTGCGTAATTTATATATTTGTGTGTGTTTAATTATTGAAATTAATAAATTTATATTTCTGGAGAGGATGTTTCAGTTTTTAGTGGTACTATGATGAAAGGCTGAATATACCAAAATTCTGAGGAGTTTATTATGGAGAGAAAAGGAATTTAAAATGTAGAGGATGTTTATAGGAGTTAAATGTGGAGAGGAGTTGAATGGTTTGCAGCCCTCAATCAAACACTTCATTTTTTAAGAGGCAACGCTGCAGTCATATCATTGTTCTATTGGAAATTTCTGCTGAACCTGTAATTGCAGCTTCTTTTTTTTACCCCAATGATGAAAGGCTGATTCTAGCTGAATTCTGAGGAGTTTATTATAAATTGATATATTTATAGATTTCACAAGGAGTTTTTCTGTTATTTATACTGTGCTTAGTTTTAAATTTATTTTGGTTAACAAACATTAGAGAATTTGACATTTTTACTTTTCAGATTTTAGTATTACAATGATGAAAGGCTGAAATTCTGAGACCTGTATAACATTTCACATATATTTTTTATGTTATTTATACTGTGTTAATTTTTAAATTGATTTTGGTTAACAACAAACATTCTTAAAATCCCGGGCATCGCCGGGTACTTCAGCTAGTCTAATATATAAAAATGAATGTTTGTATCTCTGTAATTGTATAGAAATCTACAGTTTAGGAGCAACGATCGTGAAATTTTACATACAGGCGTCTTTAAAAACAGCCGAGGGTCTGAAGAACTTCAAAAATCGAAATTAATTACCGTTGATTTTTAATTAATAAAAAACCAACAATTTGTAAGCTGTTACACTTTGTGGAATCACCGCTCTGAATATGGCGTCCATGTTAGGGTTAGCTGGCAAACAGCGAGCGAAAAGATAAAAATAAATAAAATCAAAAAGTCTCAAGTTATATATTAAACCAGAATAATAAATGAAAATAATAATCTTTCAAGTCAGATTTTATACTCTAAAATAAATCGGATCCAACGGCATATTGACACTCTCACACGCGATGGAAAATTCGAATCAACCACGCTAAGTGTCACGATCTTTTTTAATCGCTACTGCAATCCTCCTAGCTTATGTCTTTGTGTCTATTGAAGAGTTAAAGACTAAGCTTCTATCCTGCTAACTTATTTATCACTTAAAACTCCTCTTACTCCATAAATGTATGTATATTCACCAACCCATAGCAACTTTCCAAAAAACTCATTGCGTATATTTTTTACTTTACTCAACAATGTTGTGCATAATCGTGGCGTAGTAGTTAAAGCGGTTCATTTGGTACCCCGTAAGTCTCGGGTTCGAGTATGGGATCGTGCAAATTTTGCTAAACCTGTATTTTCAGCTTTTTTATGAAGGCTTTTTTATTTCAGCTTTTATTTTATTATTTTTTAATTATTATTTTTATTTTATTTTATTATTTTTTAAATTTTTTTTTCAGCTTTTTTATGATGAAAGACCGAATATAGCTGAAATCTGAGGAGTTTATTATACATTTATATATTTTTAATTGGTTTTCATATTATTAATGTGTATAACATTTCGTATGCTTTTTTTTTCTATGTTATTTATACTGTGTTTAGTTTTTTAATGGATTTTGGTAGGTTTATTATAAATTTATATATTTTATGTTTTACTTTCCAGAATTTTTTGCTCCAATGATAAAGGCTAAATCTTTTCTATGTTATTTATACTGTGTTTAGTTTTAAAATTGATTTTGGGTAACAAACATTCATCAATAATTTATTTCTGGGCATTGTATTGCTAACAATTAGGATAACCAAGAATTTTTGAAGGATGCGATTCTCGATTCACAAATGAGCAATAGATGGCGCCACTATTTTAAACTTTTAGTATTCCATAAACTAACGCCTTCTAAACGTTCGTTTAGGAGGTGTTCCTAAACGAACGGTACATTCAAATTAAATACAATGTCAGTGTATGCAATTAATGCCAATATATATATATATATATATATATATATATATATATATATATATATATATATATATATATATATATATATATATATATATGTATATAGATATATATATATATATATATATATATATATATATAAAATAAATACGACGATCAATGTATACGATTGATGTAAAAAAAACAAAAAATATATTAATAAAAAAATCGTAAGGGATATTTTTATAGACAAAATAATGTAGAAGAAAATATTCAAATTAAATCTCATAGGACATACTAAAGAATATAGTACAGTTAATGTAGTACAGTTTGAGGAACATATCTTTTACATTATTTTAATATTTTTTTTGAATAATGTCCAATCGTCTGCCGCATTATCAAGAAAAAAGTCTCCGAACTATTATCTTTTATTGACAATCCAGAGAAACGCAAAATATTTTTCGATAACTTTTTTTACATCGTACAGTCTGCTGACAGATTTATCTAACAAAGGCTTTAAGGCAATCGGCACAGTGCGAGATTCCAGAAGGGGACAATGTTCTCTTAAAACAGCAAAAGAAATATCGAAATTTCAACGTGGAGAGTTTGATTACCGATGCGATGGAGAAGTTTATATGTGCCATTGGAACGATAGTTTTGTTGTAACTATTACATCAAATTTTATCACTCACGAACCATTAGGGAGAGCAAAAAGATATGTCCGAGCTAAAATAAAAGTTGATTTTCCTTAACCTTACATTATAAAATTATATAATAAAGGAATGAGTGGAGTACACCTGTTGGACCGACTTCCTGGAAGTTATCGACCAAAGGTACGCAGCAAAATATGGTACTTTATTCCTTGATCATAGTGTGGCATGTAAAAGGTTAATTTCTAAAAATTAATCTTTAAAAATTCACCAAAAATTATAAAATGGAGGTAAAGATTCGAAAAAGATTTCATATTAAAGGAATTTTTATGATCTTTTTCGCGATATAAATTTTATAACCCTCAAATTATTATTATTTTAAATGCAAACTTTAAAAAAGTTACTAAAACAACTCAAAAATTTAATTTTAAAAAAATCTAAGAATTTTTCAAAAATCTTTCTTAGTGCACTCCTACACTATAAGAAGAATCGCCATGCAAAATTTCAGCCCTTTTATTTCCCGCGGTTTGGTCTGTACGTTGTATGTCTGTCAGTCAATTAGTCAGTCAGTCAGTTAGTTACGGAACTGTTATATATATATATATATATATATATATATATATATATATATTATTATTACTATCTTTATATCGTAACGTTAACTTCATGCGCACGCATTATTTTCCTATGCTTTTTTATTATCTTTATAATAGCGTAATTTTCATATGATTTTAAACAACAATAATTTTTAACTGGCATTCAATTCGCTGTTAAAACTTTATATTTACACCCTATTTAAAAGAAGTAGGGTGTAAATTTTTCAAAGAGGCTGTTTCAACACCCAACTTCAAAGAAGTAGGGTGTAAATTGTAGGGTAGAAAGTTGGTAAAATCAAAACTTTGCGCAATGTATTTAATTTCTCGATTAAAAGTAGTTTTTTTTTCTAAAAATTAATTTATTTCGCTTGAAAAGCTAAATATTTTATGCACGCGGTTTATATTATTATTACTATTTTTATATCATAAAGTTAACTTCATACGCGAGCATTATTTTCATATGCTTTTTTTATTATTATCTTTAATAACAACTATCGTTTTTATTCATATTATGTTGGTTTTTTATTAATTAAAAATTAAGGGTAATTAATTTCGATTCCGGAAGTTCTTATTATTTTTATTTTCATATGCTTTTTCATTTACGAATTATTCAAATGTTGGTTAAAAAACTTATGTAATTTATACATTTGAGTGAGTTTAATTATTGTAATTAATAAATTTATATTTCTAGAGAGGATGTTTCAGGTTTTAGTGGTACTATCATGAAAGGCTGAATCTACCAAAATTCTGAGGAGTTTATTATGGAGAGAAAAGGAATTTAATATGTAGAGGATGTTTATAGGAGTTTAATGTGGAGAGGAGTTGAATGGTTTGCAGCCCTCAATCAAACACTTCATTTTTTAAGAGGAAACGCTAGAGTCATATCATGGTTCTATGGGAAATTTCAGCTAAACCTGTAATTTCAGCTTCTTTTTTTGCCCAAATGATAAAAGGCTAAATCTAGCTGAATTCTGAGGAGTTTATTATAATTTTATATATTTTTTTATTGGGTTTTCATTTTATTCATGTGTATAAGATTTCACATGTTTTTTTCTATGTTATTTATAACGTGTTTAGTTTTAAATTAATTTTGGTTAGCAAACATTAGAGAATTTGACATTTTTACTTTTCAGATTTTAGTGCTTCAATGATGAAAGGCTGAAATTCCTGAATTCTGAGATGTGTATAACATTTCACATATACTCTTTCTATGTTATTTATACTGTGTTGATTTTGGTTAACAAATATTGTTAAAATCCCGGGCAATGCCGGGTACTTCAGCTAGTATATAATATAAATAATTGAAAATAAGATACATACGAAAAAATGTCATCAACAATTTCATTAAAATAATTTTTCGATATTTATTACACTCATATAATCCCAGTTATTAAGATTTATCAATTTAAAATTAATTCATATTCTGACAGAAATTTTTCTTAAAATATGAAAAAAATTCACTTTGAATAAAAACTAATTTAATAAAAGCAATTTTTGAAAATAATTCATATATATATATATATATATATATATATATATATATATATATATATACACACACACAGGGGAACCTCGATCGATCGTTCTCCGAATTATCGTTTTCCCATTTGTGTCGTTCATCTCACCCAGTCCCGACTATCATATTTGTTGGAAGACCCGTAAAGTAGGGAATTTTGTAAAAGAGTTATTGCGCAAATGCGCCTGACGGGACTTTAAATTAACGAGATAATAAAAGTGTGTCTCTTGTGGATTATAGTTACTTTGATCAGTGTAATACGTTATTTTTAATAAGAAGTTTATAGAGTATCAACTGAGATAATTCCGGGACCTCGTACAGATAATTCAGGTATGTAGATATTCTATTAATATACCTAGAATTCAGTTTTAAAGTGTTGAAATAACATTTTTTGGCATCCCTGCCGACACTTCGAAGTTGAAAGAATTGTAATCATAATATTTAAGTTTGAATTACACGGAAAGTAAAAATGACAGAAGCCGATTTAGGTTCATTAAAGAAAAAAAGAACCCTTTTGAGAACAAGTGTTACGAAATTGATCACTTCTGTAGAAAGCGAAATGAAAAGCCAAAATGTTGATTTGAATAATCTAGAAGAACACACCGAACTTTTAAATGATAAATTTGAACAATTAAACGCTATAGACTCTGATTTTGAAAAATATTTACAACCAGTAGAGTTGGAAAGAGTTGGAAAGTATGGAACAATATCGAGATAACGTTATTCGGTGTAGATAAATCTACACCGAATAGAAAACTAATTGAAAACGAAAGTGTTAAAAAAGAATCTCGTTTTGAACACTCTAATCCTGTTCCTGTAATTTCAGAAATCAGTTCCAGAAATTTTGTTAATGTTACACTTCCGAAGTTGTGGATTACCAAATATTCAGCAGAAATAAGTCAGTGGCTGAATTTTTGGAATTCTTTCGAAAGCGCTGTTCATAAAAATGAATGTTTGGATGATGTTGATAAATTCATCTTTTTAAAGGCACATTTAAGTGGAACTGCATTAAGCGCAGTTGAAGGTTTGTCTTTAAATAAGGAGAACTATAAATCGGCAATTAAACTTTTAGAAAACCGATTTGGGCTCCCATGCTTATTGATAAATGTACACATGTCAGAGTTATTAAATATCACTCCTTTAAAGAACTCGAACGATTTAAAGATGTTCCGAAAGTTATTTGACCGTTGTCAAGTTCAGATTAGATCATTACAGGCTTTAGGAGTTACTTCGGCAAGCTATGGTAAATCATTGTGTCCGATGTTACTGAAACTCTCACCGTCCGATTTAGTATTAGATTTTAACAAGCGATGCGCCGGTGACCTTGAGGTGAATAATTTAATGTAGTTTATTGAAAAAAAAGCCATTACTTGCAAATATTTCAACGTAAATGCGTAATTTTTAGGAGACTAAATTCTTATCATCAATCTTCATCTCGATAGAAGGAGAGATACCTGTCTCACTGTGTCTAAAAGGTAAATTTCGCTCAAAAACGGGTGCAATAGAGGGGGGAGCGTTATCTCCCCTCACGTGAAATAGATAACATATTGAAACAGCAACGCTCTATACAAAATTTCACTTACATTTGAAACATTCAGTTGATAGCATCAAATCATACCAGCAGAATTCTGTTTCAGTGATTATTTTGTAAAAAATGGAAGGAAGCAGTAATGTGTATTTAAACGAATCAACAGATGAATATATATTAAATATTAAGTCAACAGGTAAACGCAGACGGAGAATGAGCGGATGTATGCAGCGTGCCGTGTCTTCAACAGAAAATATACCTGTGATTTCCTCTACATGCCATCGTGATTCTTCATCTGCAGTGAATTATACACAACAGTTGAATCCAGTGCCTTCCAATGCATATGACTTTATCCCGTGCAACGACTGGCTGGAAAACTTGTACAGAAATAATAATTTAATATTAATATCATCGTGGAATATTGTCTATAATGTCTTCGTTATGGTATACCAAGATCGACGGGGTGTACGCATACATTTACGTGAATTTACAGATGGATTTAGCGGTGTACCGACTCAGAATGGTGTTGTAATGACTATAGGTACGTTTTATGAATTTTCAAACAAAATGTCTTCTTTTAAAATTAACTATAAGAAGAAATCATTCATTACCAACAATCAGCTAATCGTTGTGAACGATGACAATCAGTGCATCTTACAGCAAATGTTCGCTGCAGAAAATGAAGGATACAAATTTAAACCCTCCTTCATTAAACTGAATAGAGAGCAAATTGTGAAATTTGAAGAATATTCCGACGACATTCTAAGTTGTGTTGAAGAAACATTACTATGTAAAAATATTCCTTTGGTGCTGAAATATAGAATGTATAGAAATGGACCTTGCCAAAAGGAACATTGCGATGCATTTACTGCAAGAGAAAACTTTTTTTATGCCATAAAACATGGTGTATTATGTGCATCAAGAGAACTTTATGAGTATAACGGGTGTGAAATTGATCACCTTTCACAGCGTCAACATAGCTGCTTAAGTACAACTGATTTTGAAAAATATCAATCAGTTGGAAAAAGTGCAATTTTCAACATCAATGTCAAACGCGTTTTAAATTATATTATAGAGAATTGTTGCATATGTGCATACAACGAGAGTGAATTTTTTACTCAATTTAAAGTGAAAATGTTTCACCGATATTTTGACGATGGTACATTTGAAGAAATGTAAGTACTTTTTCCCATGTTCTATATATAGTATTTAAAGATGATTGATTATATTTATATATGTGTATGTGTATAATATTTTTTAGAATAATAATTTTGAAAGTATTAATTTAAAACCATTTTTAGAAAATAATTTTTAAAAGTATTTGTAAAAAAAATGTTTTTCAAAAATATGTGACTAGTAGTAGATACGTATTATCTTATCTGATTAGACTTATCTTAGCTTGGGAAAACAGTCGCTTAAATTCAGTCGCTTGCTATATTTTCAAACGAATAGGTTGTTATTTTGTGCGAGTGGTTAAGAATGGAAACGCCGTTAAAAAAAAAATTTAAGGGAGAGCTTGTTGGTCTAAAGATCTGCGATCAGATGCGTGCTACATCTTATTTGATATATTGGGATATAGGTAGCACAAAATGTATAAGTTTGCAGGACGATGAGGATGGATTTAACATATATATCGGTGAATATGCTGCTTCAAATCCTACACAGAAGTGTTAAAATGTGTGCTAGTACGTGAAAAGAATTTTTAAGCAAAATTATATCAAAGAGTGCTTATAAAGATAATTCTTTTATCGCGAATAAAAAATTATGCGTTACCGATGATGGAAAACAGTATTTCCTTCAAGAGATGACGAGAAGTGAAACTGGTGAGTTTCGATTAAATCCTATATTTATAATATTAAGTAAAAAGCAAAAACAAAATCTTTATCACAATCGTCAAAAGTCGATGAATGCATTCAAGAAACTTTGTTACGTAAAAGTCTTCCTAGAATTCTTATACGTGAAGTGATTAAAAAACGTATTTGTCTAAAAAATCACTGTGATCAAAAATACGCTCGCGAAAATTATTTAAAATGTATACGTGATGAATATGAAAGATGTATTCATGCTAACTTTAGATGTCATCATTGTATAACTGATGAATATTATTTGGATTATCATGTATGTAAATCATATTCACTCTCCGATAAATATGAGACCATGGGAAAACGTACTTTGTATGATATCAATTTAGAAGACATTGTTAAAAATATCTGTTTAAATTATTGTATTTGCCATTATATTTATGGAAACTATTTTGATGCTATTACTATGAAAGAATATAAGGAATATTTGCATGTTTTTTATGAATTTTAAATACTATATTGAAAATGTGAATCTTTATTTGTTTTATGTAAATACTTTTTAAGTGTGTTCAATAAATGTTTATTTATAGATGAATTGATGCATTTCTTTATGTGTATGTGCATAATTTAAAAACCTTTTTTAGAAAAATAATTTTTAAAAGTATTTCATGCACGAAAATGTTTTTTTTATTTGATTGATATCTTTAAAAGTATATAATAATAAGAGTATAATTTTTTAACTTGTAGTGAGTAAAAAAAGATTTTTATTTAATTAATATCTTTAAAAGTGCTTTTATAAAATGAAAGAGTATACAAATACTACTAATGAGAAACGTAAACACTGATATAAGGTTTTAAACAGATTTTATTGCAGGGATAACCATTTTTTTTATAAAGGTGATTTTTTCTGAACATTACGAGTCTTAGATCTTTTGACAGGAATTATTTTTTCTTCTTGTTGCTGTACAGATAAATGCATGTTTTGTATGAAATGTTGTGCGATATTTAATCGCTTTAACACTGTTAAAAATTCAGCTTGGGTATTGACACTTTTCTTCTTATTATTAGTTAAAATTGAATTGAATAAATCAATAATATTAGAACATTCATAAGGTTTTCCTTGATATATCACTTGACCCTTGTCATTTCATGATATTATGCTGGGATATTGTTTCAAAATAGATATAAGATTAGAAGCACGTTTTTTCATAGTTTGTGGGACACTGTTTAAAATGAAATCGTCGTGTATTGACTCTTTTTCTGCAGATTCTTGCTTGATCGTTTTCTTTTCAGCGAATTCTTCAGCTATGTTAAAATCATCATACTTTTCAGATAATTTTTCTCTAGGTGTACCAAAAGGTAAGTTAAATTGTTCCAGTTTCATTAAACTTCATATTTTAAGTCATGTAAGCAATAATCGAACAACTTTGATATAAAAATTCTATTAGCTTATCCTACTTTTAAATAATTGGATATATATTTTAACCAATTGTATATTTTAAACCGTTAACTGTTGAAAATGTTAACTATGAGAGTTTGGTATAAGCTTATATTATAAAATCTACAGCAAAGTTTTATTCTTAACAAAACTAATTTTAATTTTAAAATATATTGTAACTATTTTCTTATATAAAAGAAAAAATATTGTCTACGTATACCCCTACCGCTGTAAGATTTAAACCTTGGTCAATTTACTTCTAAAATGAACTCATGTAAATATCTTCTAAACATGATAAAGTCTGTATTATTTCTGTTGCTGTAAGGATAAAATATTTTGGTAATTGCATGTAGAAAACTATCTTATACGAAAGTATATCAAAAATTTTAATTTAGCAACATTTATGATATGTATATTTATGTTATTAAAAAGGAAGTCATGTGCTATTATGTAAATTATGTTAATATATAGTTATTTATACATGATTTAAAAGAAATTATAGTCCTTATAGAATGATAAAATTTTAAATATTAGGAAGCGTTTTAAACTTATAGTACAAATTTTGTTTAACAATCGTCGGAAAATAATTTCTGATGTAAAACTTATTTAAAGTTATTATTTGCATAATATTTCAAAATAATATCAATAGGTGATTGATTTTTTTAACATAATAAACATTTGTTTCCTTCAAAGTTTTCCAGTTTTTTGTTTAAATCTATAATTTCTTTAATATTTTTTCAGATTTTCTTAATTTCTGGTATAAAAGTTATTCTAAGTTAGCATTTGCATGATATTTCAAAGTATTGGTAATAGAGCATTGATTTTCAATGTATTAAACATGCGTTTACTTCAAAGTTTTCCAGATTTTTTGTTAAGAAAACTAAAATTTTGGTTAAAATGTATGCTTTTCTTTGTAAAGTGTGCAAAGATGAATAAATTAAAGATTAGATTTTTAAGTTTAACAGTCGTCGGAAAATAATTTCTGTTGTAAAACTTATCCTAAGTAAACATTTGCATGATATTTCAAAGTAATGCTAATAGGTCTTTGATTCTTTAACGTATTAATTATTTCTGTTCTTGTATGTAAAAAAAACTATCTTATACGAAAGTATAACAAGAATTTTAATTTAGCAACATGTATGATATGTATATTTAAGTTATCAAAAAGTAAATTATATGCTCTTATTTAAATTAAGTTAATATTTGGCTGCTTACGCAGTCTATGTTGATATGCAGAAACTATTCCAACGATGAGGATGAGGATGGATTTAACATATATATCGGTGAATATGCTGCTTCAAATCCTACACAGAAGTGTTAAAATGTGTGCTAGTACGTGAAAAGAATTTTTAAGCAAAATTATATCAAAGAGTGCTTATAAAGATAATTCTTTTATCGCGAATAAAAAATTATGCGTTACCGATGATGGAAAACAGTATTTCCTTCAAGAGATGACGAGAAGTGAAACTGGTGAGTTTCGATTAAATCCTATATTTATAATATTAAGTAAAAAGCAAAAACAAAATCTTTATCACAATCGTCAAAAGTCGATGAATGCATTCAAGAAACTTTGTTACGTAAAAGTCTTCCTAGAATTCTTATACGTGAAGTGATTAAAAAACGTATTTGTCTAAAAAATCACTGTGATCAAAAATACGCTCGCGAAAATTATTTAAAATGTATACGTGATGAATATGAAAGATGTATTCATGCTAACTTTAGATGTCATCATTGTATAACTGATGAATATTATTTGGATTATCATGTATGTAAATCATATTCACTCTCCGATAAATATGAGACCATGGGAAAACGTACTTTGTATGATATCAATTTAGAAGACATTGTTAAAAATATCTGTTTAAATTATTGTATTTGCCATTATATTTATGGAAACTATTTTGATGCTATTACTATGAAAGAATATAAGGAATATTTGCATGTTTTTTATGAATTTTAAATACTATATTGAAAATGTGAATCTTTATTTGTTTTATGTAAATACTTTTTAAGTGTGTTCAATAAATGTTTATTTATAGATGAATTGATGCATTTCTTTATGTGTATGTGCATAATTTAAAAACCTTTTTTAGAAAAATAATTTTTAAAAGTATTTCATGCACGAAAATGTTTTTTTTATTTGATTGATATCTTTAAAAGTATATAATAATAAGAGTATAATTTTTTAACTTGTAGTGAGTAAAAAAAGATTTTTATTTAATTAATATCTTTAAAAGTGCTTTTATAAAATGAAAGAGTATACAAATACTACTAATGAGAAACGTAAACACTGATATAAGGTTTTAAACAGATTTTATTGCAGGGATAACCATTTTTTTTATAAAGGTGATTTTTTCTGAACATTACGAGTCTTAGATCTTTTGACAGGAATTATTTTTTCTTCTTGTTGCTGTACAGATAAATGCATGTTTTGTATGAAATGTTGTGCGATATTTAATCGCTTTAACACTGTTAAAAATTCAGCTTGGGTATTGACACTTTTCTTCTTATTATTAGTTAAAATTGAATTGAATAAATCAATAATATTAGAACATTCATAAGGTTTTCCTTGATATATCACTTGACCCTTGTCATTTCATGATATTATGCTGGGATATTGTTTCAAAATAGATATAAGATTAGAAGCACGTTTTTTTCATAGTTTGTGGGACACTGTTTAAAATGAAATCGTCGTGTATTGACTCTTTTTCTGCAGATTCTTGCTTGATCGTTTTCTTTTCAGCGAATTCTTCAGCTATGTTAAAATCATCATACTTTTCAGATAATTTTTCTCTAGGTGTACCAAAAGGTAAGTTAAATTGTTCCAGTTTCATTAAACTTCATATTTTAAGTCATGTAAGCAATAATCGAACAACTTTGATATAAAAATTCTATTAGCTTATCCTACTTTTAAATAATTGGATATATATTTTAACCAATTGTATATTTTAAACCGTTAACTGTTGAAAATGTTAACTATGAGAGTTTGGTATAAGCTTATATTATAAAATCTACAGCAAAGTTTTATTCTTAACAAAACTAATTTTAATTTTAAAATATATTGTAACTATTTTCTTATATAAAAGAAAAAATATTGTCTACGTATACCCCTACCGCTGTAAGATTTAAACCTTGGTCAATTTACTTCTAAAATGAACTCATGTAAATATCTTCTAAACATGATAAAGTCTGTATTATTTCTGTTGCTGTAAGGATAAAATATTTTGGTAATTGCATGTAGAAAACTATCTTATACGAAAGTATATCAAAAATTTTAATTTAGCAACATTTATGATATGTATATTTATGTTATTAAAAAGGAAGTCATGTGCTATTATGTAAATTATGTTAATATATAGTTATTTATACATGATTTAAAAGAAATTATAGTCCTTATAGAATGATAAAATTTTAAATATTAGGAAGCGTTTTAAACTTATAGTACAAATTTTGTTTAACAATCGTCGGAAAATAATTTCTGATGTAAAACTTATTTAAAGTTATTATTTGCATAATATTTCAAAATAATATCAATAGGTGATTGATTTTTTTAACATAATAAACATTTGTTTCCTTCAAAGTTTTCCAGTTTTTTGTTTAAATCTATAATTTCTTTAATATTTTTTCAGATTTTCTTAATTTCTGGTATAAAAGTTATTCTAAGTTAGCATTTGCATGATATTTCAAAGTATTGGTAATAGAGCATTGATTTTCAATGTATTAAACATGCGTTTACTTCAAAGTTTTCCAGATTTTTTGTTAAGAAAACTAAAATTTTGGTTAAAATGTATGCTTTTCTTTGTAAAGTGTGCAAAGATGAATAAATTAAAGATTAGATTTTTAAGTTTAACAGTCGTCGGAAAATAATTTCTGTTGTAAAACTTATCCTAAGTAAACATTTGCATGATATTTCAAAGTAATGCTAATAGGTCTTTGATTCTTTAACGTATTAATTATTTCTGTTCTTGTATGTAAAAAAAACTATCTTATACGAAAGTATAACAAGAATTTTAATTTAGCAACATGTATGATATGTATATTTAAGTTATCAAAAAGTAAATTATATGCTCTTATTTAAATTAAGTTAATATTTGGCTGCTTACGCAGTCTATGTTGATATGCAGAAACTATTCCAATTTAGGTAGGATTTATAAACATTTTATGTTGAATAAATACATTAAAACCCGTGAGATAATCATTTTTAAGATGTGAAACCTATAATTTCTGTTGTAAAACTTATCCTAAGTAAACATTTGCATGATATTTCAAAGTATTGCTAATAGGTCTTTGATTCTTTAAAGTATTAATTATTTCTGTTCTTGTATGTAAAAAAAAAGCTATCTTATACGAAAGTATAACAAGAATTTTAATTTAGCAACATGTATGATATGTATATTTAAGTTATCAAAAAGGAAATTATATGCTCTTATTTAAATTAAGTTAATATTTGGCTGTTTACGCAGTCTATGTTGATATGCAGAAACTATTCCAATTTAGGTAGGATTTATAAGCATCTTATGTTAAATAAATATCTTAAAACCTGTGAAATAATCTGTGGAATTTAACATTATATCGCAATTTAGGTAATCGGTGAAAGCATGTAAGGTTTAAAATCATATATTAACTGTCTACATTTCTGGATAAGATATAATATTTAGGATTAAAACTTGTAAATTTTATCTTTCAAGTCTTTATCTCTATAAAATGTTTTTAATTTTAGTAAGCGTCTTAACTTATAATATAGTTTCAAAGTTGTAAAAGTGCTTATGGTTTGAAATATATTCAAAACTGTACATAAACTATATAAAGATACTTAAATTGCTACATATATTTTTAAGTTTCAGGTTCTAGATGATAATTGTATAATTTAAAGTCTTCATGTTTGCACATACCCCCTACTGCTGTAGGATTCAAACCGTGATCCATTTACTTCTAAAATGAACTCTTGTAAATATCTTCTAAACATAATAAAGTCTGTATTATTTCAGATAATGTAAGAATCTTCTCTATTAACATCGCGAGACAAATTTGATACCTTCTCTTGCAGATTTAATAGTATGGATTGTTATGGTATGTGTATTTAATTTAAATAATTATCTAGATTGAATCATATTTTAGTTTTTATTTCTAATATTAAAAGGAAAAAATAACCCTACTGGGGAATTCCCGCTTTGTTTAAATAATTTTATGTCTAAAAATATTCCTTGTTAGCTTTCATGGAATGTTTTTCAAGGTAAGATCAAATAATAACTTTTTCTATACTAAATGTTACAATGGTTTCAAAGCTCTATCTAAATAATATTATATTGCAAAGTAATATTCTTAAGAAAAATTAAAGATATTTTATACTTAACGCTTGTCGTAAATAATTTCATGTGTAAAAATATCCCTTGTTAGCTTTCATGGAATGTTTTTCAAGGTAAGATCAAATAATAATTTTTTCTATACTAAATGTTACAATGGTTTCAAAGCTCTATCTAAATTATATTATACTGCAAAGTAATATTTTTAAGAAAAATTAAAGATATTTTAAACTTAACGCTTGCCGTACATAATTTCATGTGTAAAAATATCCCTTGTTAGCTTTCATGGAATGATTTTTTCAAAGTTCGAATAATATTTCTCGTTTTTTTCACACTAGTATGGAATGTTCTGTAATAGATGCTTTTTTCCAAACTATTAAGTTGTTAATATGTTTTAAGTTTAAAAACCTAATAAAAAAATTTAAAGTAAAAGAAAAAAATATTCGTTTTAGCCTATCTATGTAAAAATTTATTATTATTTTGTATTATTTAGAGAATGTATCTATGTAAAATTATATATCACGTTAAAAAACATAGCAAAACAATTTTAAAGTCCTGAAAATAAGCCCTTTTTTTAACTACTAAGTTGTTAATATATTTTAAGTTAGAATTCGACTAAAAATATTTAAAGTTTTGAAAAATATACTCAAAACCTTGTATTAAATTTTCTAAGTTTCATTTTTAAACAATAGATGACGTTATATTTATTTTTGATAATTAATTCTAGTAAATTCATAAAAATATTCTCTCTGTTATAGAATATAATTCACTGAACTTCCGATGATCCATAGCGTAACGGTATTACGTCGCTAAAAGTGGTCAGATAATATTTCCTTAACGGGTTCAATTCCCATTGAAAATACTTTAAAAAAAATTTCCAAGTCCCAAAATCTAGTTCCATGTTTTGCCAGCAGATGGCAGCACCAGCTTAAAGCTGCTCCATGTAAAAAATATTAGTTCCATATTTAACCGATAGGTGGCGCTCCGCAGAGCACCTACTCACTCCAAGATTCTGCTGAACTACAAGGTTCCAGGTTTTCCCGCTAGGGGACGATAGCAGCGCTGCCCTCTCCTGATTGGTCCAAATCAACCGCCAGGTGGCCAGCTGCACTCTAATTGGTTCACGTCACTCAGTTAGCTCCGCCCACTTTAAGCTCCTCCCCCATAATCCTGGCGCAGAACTCTCATTTTTATACTACTGCTGCCGTCCCATGACATCCCAAATGTGTTCTATCGCATTGAGATCCGGTGAGTTAGGCGGCCAGGACATTAACTGGAATTCAGCATCATGTTCCTGGAACCACTCCAACACAATTTTAGCCTTGTGACACGTGGCGTTGTCCTGTTGGAACATTCCATTTCCAGCTGGAAAAACAGAGGCCATGTAAGGGTGCAACTGGTCCGCAATTATGTTCAGATACCCTGTAGCATTCATGGTCTGCTCTATCACAACCACGGGTCCCAGAGACGCCCAAGAGAACGTCCCCCCAAAGCATAATACCGCCACCACCGGCCTGTGTATGACCTACTGTACATTGAGGGAGCAACAGTTCGCCTGGAAGACGGCGTATCCTGACGCGGCCATCGGCGTGATGAATGACAAACCGTGATTCATCTGACGAGGCAACTCTCTCCGGGCCCAGCGCAGGCGCAGTTGGCGATGACGCTTGGTCAGCAAAGGCACACGAGTGGGACGTTTGCTGCGTAGCCCCATATCCAACAGTGTCCGCTGAACAGTGTGCTGCGATACTATTCTACTTGGCCCTGCATTGTATTGGGCTGTCAGCTGAGCCACTGTCTGGCTCCGGTTTTGCTTCACCATGCGAGACAGTCTCCGACGACCTTTTTCTTTGATAGCGTGTGGACGTCCAACACCATGATGTCTACTGCTGGTTTCACCGTCATTGATCCACTTTGCATAAGTACTAACAACTGTAGGTCCCGAACAACCCACGAGGCGTGCAGTTTCGGAAATACTTGTTCCGAGCCTTCGAGCCATTACAATCTGCCCTCTATCAAAGTCGCTTAGATCCGCAGCCTTTCCCATCACACACAGAAGTAAGTGAAAGAATGATTCTTCAGACTCTCCATCAGCAGTTAAATACCACTTATACCTGATCACGTGCCTTCCACGTCATCCAGGCGAATTCATTGCAAAATGTAGGGGTGGTCATAATGTTTTGGCTCTTGAGTGTGTATATATATATGTATATATATATACATATATAGTATCTATATATCTATCTATCTATATATATATATATATATGTATATATATATATATATATATATATATATATATATATATATATATATATATATATATATATATATATATATATGTGTGTGTGTGTGTGTGTGTGTGTGTGTGTCTGTCTGTCGGTCGATAATTGATAAAAAGGTGTCAAAAGCTGAAAAAAGAGAGAGAAAACTTAGATCAATTTTTCTCAGTGCATGGTAATTGACTTAATCATTGTTATAGCAGCAAATTGATGCGCTAGCATTAGACGAACGTAGGACAACCTCTTAGATAGAAAGGACCGGATTGCCATCCTTTCAGGCATATATAAAATGGTTATCTTTCTTTTGACTACCAAGGTTAGAAATATTTATTTGGTTAGATTTCATCATAGGATTTACCTCCTTCCATTGGCTTAGGGTTGTAAAGTCCTTTTATGCCTACTTCTCTATGGAATTTATATATTGAGTAGGATCAGGAGCAAGAGCGGAGTTTTGTCGGTTACGAGTTGATAATTAGCTGTTAACAGAGCTTATTTCTTTCTAATTAAGTTAATAGGGTGTCGATATGGTGTTTTTATTGCGTTAGAGCTGTTTTGAGGACCTTATTTGAAAGTCTTAGATTTAATATAAGCATTGAGTCCTTGGTCGAAGAATGTCCAGCTCTTGGGAAAGAAATTCGGGAAGTGTCTAGAAGATTAATTTAATTTATAACTTAGTCCATTCGTCAAGATGCGTTAAATGACATGTTTGTTCTATGTTAGTAAAGGGAAATTTCGAAAGAGAGCATCGAGTAAAATTTCAAAGCAAAGCACCCATTTTATCGCTACCTACCTACCTACCTACACACACACACACACACACCGAGTTCCACAAATTACTCCAGTAGTCGACTGTGATCCGGTGGCGATATTTTTAAGTTGAATCAATCCCAGTAATGCAGTCATCTCATTCCACAAATCACAAAGATATATTCAGTACTTTTTCGGAACATTTGTTAAATCCACGCAAAGCTCTTGACTTCATTATTAAACTCGATCGTTTCACTAATTAATTATAACACTTAATTTCGATGAATTAAAATCCCTATTCCGTTCATATCTATATACTCCCGCTCCTTTCAATCTCTTAGGCCGTCAAGCGGCGATCTTTACTCGTCGAATTCTACATTATCTCTGTTCTAATTCCTTTGTTTCAAGCCCGGCTAGAAGAAAATCTGGTTACGCTGTACCGAAAATTCCACAATGATCTTTGCCTGGTCTGCAGTTAATTTTCACTCGAAACTCTAAAATAGTTCTTTACGTCAGCGCCCGCGATGTGGCTTGTAATTCTTCCCGCTGAACTCTGTTTTCACTCCCGCGTTGCGCTATCAAATGTAAATAATATGGCATTTAAAGTTTTAATCCAGACTTTACGTAGAAAAACTCCCTTTTTAACACTTTAAATTCGAACCTCTAAAAAAACTCTGACATATATATATATATATATATATATATATCAGATAAATTCATAATTAAAATTATCGTCTGGCGCTTTATTTTTATTTTTGAATTGTGGCGGCATTTAAAATATTGTTTGGCTTTAATTTTTGCTTGCCTACTCCGTAATATTCTATTTATTATTTAAAAATGTCTCGTAGTCGTAAAGAAAAAACAAACAGCATTCGGAAATTGAAAATTTTTCATCATAGTAGTGATAAATCATTTCAGAATATTGCTAAATTACTTAATTTATCCCATTCTACTGTGCAGTATGTGATAAAACGCTTTAAAGAAGAAAATCAGATCCAAAACAAGATAAGAAAAGGTCGTCCGGCAAAGTTCTCAAAACGTGATCTGAGATTTATAATTAGAAAATTTGTGAAAAATCCACGTTTGAGTGCTGGAAAAGTTTCTGCAGAATTTAATGAAACATTTTCTACTCCAATTTCACCTGAAACTGTTCGACGAGTTCTCAGAGCAGCTGAATTACATGGGCGTTCTTCCCGTAGAAAATTTGTGAGTGAGAAAAACAGAAAACTTAGGCTTTCCTTCGCACTATCAATGATAAAAAAGCCCCAAACGTATTGGAATAATGTCTTATTTGCCGATGAAAGCAAGTTTAATATTTTGGGTTCCGATAATTGTATGGAGAAGAACAAATGAGGAACTTAATCCCAAGAACTAAGTAGGAACAGTTAAGCATGGCGTTGGAAGTGTCCTTGTGTGGGAGTGCATGTCAGCATCAGGACTAGGTAATTTGGTATTTATTGATGGCATAATGAATCATGCTGTTTAATAGATATTTTAAGAGAATTTAAAATTATCAGCCCATAATTTGGGTATTGGAAACAACTTTGTTTTTTTTATCAAGATAACGATCCTGAGCACCCTGCTCTCAACGTTCGCCTCTGGTGTCTCTATAACTGTCCACAACTTTTGAAAACACCACCTCAATCGCTAGATTTAAACCCAATAGAACATATTTGGAGATAACTAGAGGTTCGAGTACGAAATCCCGACATTCACACGAAAAGCGAACTAAAAACAATTATGATGGAAGAATGGATGAACATTGATGCAGAAATTACAAAAGAACTAGTGCAATCTATTCCCAGACGTTTAAAAGCTGTTGTGGATGCTAAAGGATATCCTACTAAATATTAATTTAACGAAAAATTAGAATATTTACTAATATGTAGAGATTTTTTACAAGTGTACGATGACTTTTGTGAGATAATGTCTTTGTTACTTTTTGATTATTGGTTTCTTAAAAATAAAGTTTTACCATGTTTTTAAAATATTTCATGTAGTTTTGTTAAGAATGGATTATAGATCTTATTACTAAATATCCGTTATGAAATATTCATTTTAATTAATGGAAAGACCCCTATTTCATTGAAATCGTAAGTGCACGAACACTTTTGGGAGCCATATATATATATATATATATATATATATATATATATATATATGTAGGTCAGGAATCAGCTGGCTGAACAGGATAATATAAAACCACAACATTTATTTAAAATACTTGGACGACACATGTACACATTTAAAAATAGATCAATATAGCATTACGTATGGAAGCTTGTTCCCTTTAAAACAGTAAAACCCGTCGTTTAAACATGCACCTGACATTACACTTAAGTCTGTCATCAACACTCGTTCTGCACTCAGTCTGCTGGCACTGGCCGTTCGGCTCGCTCTGCTCACGATCTACTTTCGTTCCGCCGCCCCTGCTTGCCACTACTTCTCGCCGCCGCTTCTTCTTCTGTCTCGTCACGAATAAAGCTCAGTCTTAAATGGAGCGAAAGCTTCCCATCAGCATGACGTCACGGGCGAGTAGATTATGAATAATGAGGAGGGAAAATGTAGCTCACTCTACACTCGGCCATTCCTACTTCTCGACAGGTCCTCCTGACGACGGGAAAACATCTAAAAAGCAAAAAGAAACAAAGCAAAGCAAACAACACAAATGAATGCCACTATAATCATAGACAGTTTTTGATGATCCCAAAACGCAGCTCGTACAGTTTTTTTTCTTTCTCTCTTCTGTCTTTAAGGTCAAACCAAATTAAAACTTTACATTGTCTCCAGGTAGCCATGGTTTGATGAAGTCAACACAGGTGGTAGACTTTTTTTTTCTTCCTGAATTTTAAAGATCTGTTTTTTGGCGTGCTTTCTAAAGGTCCTAGGTGATCTATATGATATGTATATAGCGGAAGGTTGTCTTTACTCAACGTGTGTTGGAACCTCTCTTTCTTTCCTTCTTTACGGTTAACGAGAATGCAACGGACACAATTAGCTATGATTTTCTCGACTTTCTGCTTCACTCATGGAATGAAATAGTATTCTTCTAGGTATTTCTCTGTGTAGTTCACTCCTTTGTGGCCTTTCTCATGTTCATCTCTGATTATTTCTGTCTGCATACTTTCAGGTACTACAATAACTTCCTTTCCGTCAATAAATTTGTACAGAATTCCGTTTCGCTGAATGTAGTCCTCATAATTAGAAGTTTTAAATATTTCCTTTATTGCTTTGATTTCGGTGTCATTGTCTTGTTCTGATTTCAACCTTGGGAAAATCTTTCAGATAAAACGCACATCGAGGTTATCGGAGGTCTACTCAAGGCGTCCACGTGAGACATTTTAGATCCTGCACGGTGTTCCACAACATAATTAAATTCTTCTAGCAATAGTACCTATCGAGCTACTCGCGTGCAAAGGTCGCGCTTGTCCATCGTTTTCTAAAATGATGCGCAATCGGTGACGATCTTGAAGGGAATACCAAGTAAGTAAATTCGGAATCTCTTCAATGCTTCAATCACGGCAAGGACTTCGAGCTCATAACTGGAGTATTTTTTTCTGCTTCGGTAGTTTTGCGGCTCATGTAATACGTCGGATGAAAATGTTTATCGTCCGGTGACTTTTGCAGCAGAATTGCGCCGTACCCCTCAAGGCTAGCGTCCGTATGGACTTCTGTTTCATAATTGGGGGTTATAAATTCTTAAGACAGGCTTCTCCGATAATACAATTTTAAGTTGATTGAAAGCGTTTCGTTCGTCTTCATTAAATCTAAATTTACCGTCCTTTCTTAAAAGGTTGCTTAGCGGTCTAGCTATTATGGAGTATTTGTTAATATATTTTCTAAAGTATCCTGTGAGCCCGAGGAAGCTCTGAATTTGTTTCAAGTTTCTAGGCACTGGAAAATTTATGACAGCTTTGGTTTTCGCAGGAGATGGGGAAATTGTACCTCCCTCTATCACATGGCCCAGGAACTCGATCCGTCTTTTTAAAAACTGAGACTTCTTGAAGTTTATCTCAAAACAGTATTCTTTAGCCAAATCCAAAACCTGTTTCAACCGTTCAGTTCCTTCTTCTTCGTTGGCAGATAGAATGATCACGTCATTCATGTAAGGTAAAACAATGCCGTCATTAACTAAGGGTTGGAAAATAGTGTTAATAAATCTCTGAAGTACTGCTGGTGAGTTACAAAAGCCAAAGGGTACCTTTAAGAATTGATACTGACCCTCGTGGGTCACAAATGATGTTTACCTTTTACTATCCCGATGCACGTCAACGTGAAAAAACCCGTTCTTCAGATCGATAGTACTGAACACACGGACTTCCTGCAAGCGGTCTAGGACGTCCTCGTTCAACGGTAGAGGGAATCTGTCCTTAACAACAACTTTATTAAATTTCCGATAGTCTATACAAATACGCGGAGATCCATCCTTCTTGACAATAACTATTGGACCAGCATATTCCGAGGAACTTGGTTCTACTATTCCCTGCGCCAACCACTCGGCCTCTTGTGTTTCAACTACCTTCTTTTCCGAAAAAGGGAGTCTATGTGGGTGGTGGAATACGGGCTCTTGATTCTTAACTAAAATTTTCAGGTCAATATTCGTTGATTTAGTTTTACTTGGCACATAATTGAGAACTAATTTTCGTACCATATCCTTGAAGACTATAGGAACTTTTGGTTCAATATCAATTTCAAAAACATCATCATTTTAGAATGGTAGAACAGATATGATATTTACAGGTACATTATCTTGAGGTCTATTTTGAACTATAGCTCCATTTTCATTAATTAAAACTCCACCCTGCATGAGCACATTTAAACCAATTATTACATCAGAAGGTAGACAATAATCGTTTACTACACATATATCAGCTGTACACGTAAAATCATCAATAACTATTTCACCAGAAAAAGATCCCAATGGTTTAACTAAACATTTCTCAAGACCAGTTAAAGTTGAATTTACCGGATATAATTTCTTAACTTTTAATTCTTAATTCTTCGTAAATCGACTTTCTAATTAGTGTAACTTGACTTCCAGTGTCAATCAGGCCAACTACTTTTGTATTATTGATTTCAACCGTTTTGTTCATGTTCGGAACGACACATAAAGAGTTTACATCGGGTTTTGTTTCTGATGTGATTCGTTTCTGGGTTTAATTTCTGATGTGCATTCTGACGCCTGATGTCCAAACAGAAAACACCTAAAGCACTGTAGCTCCCTAAATCTGTGTTCACAAAACTTTGCTATATGGTTTCCAGATCCACAGTTAAAACAAGTTTTACGCTTGCAAAATTGAGGATGATCAGAATTAAATTTCACTTCTTTAACATTACCATATTTCGGCTTAACTCCTTCAAAATCAGACCTAACATTGGAAATAACATGGTGTTTATCAAATTTTGTTCTCGCTTTTTCAAAATTACCTAAATTTTGTTATCGCTTTTTCAAAATTTTGCATAAAACCAACATTTGTCCTTGTTCTTTCATTAAATTCTGAGCGGCTTTTAATTCGTTGTCTATCCTCACAACTTTCTGATACAAAGCTAGATTTTCTTTAAGTTCAGCTAAATTTTTAGATTTATAGAGCACGTACTTACTTGTTGGTGAATCCTGAATACCATTTATTATATAATGAATTAAAGCTGCATCTTCGACGTTACCTTTAATAGCGATTTATTTCATAACATAAAAATATTCTTGAAACGATTCATTAAATTTCATCTTTCTGTGATTTAACATCATATGTACACTCATGGACAAAACAATTAGCGCATCAAGAAGGAGTCGTCAAAATGAAACGAAATTTTACATACGTAATGACCACTTTGATATAAGTAAATGATAAGAAAATCAAAGAAAAAGGATAATTTATTTCAGAGAAAAAGGCAAAAGAACGGAGGAGTTAATACTCCGTTGGACTCCCTCTAGCGCGAATGCACGATGCTATACGATCGGGCATTGAGTCATACAAGTTCTGTATGATGTCTTGAGACATTTCGTTCCATATTTGCTGTAACCTTGCCTCTAGTTCGTTCAAACTCGTGGGATGCCCAACTCGTCGTCCCAAATGATCCCAGATATGCTCGATTGGAGACAAATCTGGGGATCGGGCAGGCCAAGGAAGGGTAGTAACAGTGCGGAGACAGTCTTGTGACACCTTTGCCGTATGAGGCCGAACATTGTCTTGTTGAAAAATGGCTCCTGGGAGCCGTTGCATGAGTGGCAACACATGTGGTTGCAGGATTTCATGAACATACCGCTGGGCTGTCATGGTGCCACGGAACAATACAAGGGGTGACCGTGTATTGTAGGCAATGGCACCCCATACCATCACACCAGCTGTGGGAGCGATGCGTCGCTGTACAGCAAAGGCAGGATTGAAGCGTTCACCACGGGCTCTCCACACACGAACACGATTGTCATCTCTGCCGAGATTGAATCTGGATTCGTCGCTAAAGACGACCTGGTTCCGTTCCGCTGCAGTCCAGTTTCCTCGTGCGCGGCAAAACTCCAAACGGAGGCGTCGGTGGGTGGGCGTCAAGGGCAGCACACGTAATGGGCGCCGCGATACCAACTGTCCTTCAGCCAGGCACCTTCGTATGGTTCGAGAAGACACAGAGGCCCCTAGTGAAGGTGCTACCTGTGCCTGGATGGCGGCCGATGAAGCTGTACGCGTGCATTTCTTACGATGTGGCGGTCTTCTCGACGACTGGTCTGTCGAGGGCGTCCTGAGCCTGGTCTTCGTGTACATGACATCTCTCGGGTCCACTGGTCCCAACACCTCCTCACAACACAATCAGAACGGCCTAATTGACGAGCTACTCGCCTAGCTGACCACCCAGCTTCCATCATCCCGACGATTCTCCCCCTCTCAAACTGCGACAACTGCTTATATTGTCTTCGAACACGGCGTAATGGCATGTCTATCTCAGCTCTTCCTTTGTAAATGATTCAGCACACTCAAACAAGCTTTGGTTACCTGTTTTATACTCCACAGAGTACGATGTTCAACGCCCTCTACCGGCTATATGTAATGCGCAATCACGCTGCATTTCTAATCATTTGCATATCTCCCCGACATGTACCTTCATTGCAAGTTTCGTTACAATCCCGCAATTATTTCTTGGTGCGCTAATTTTTTTGTCCATGAGTGTATATCCGCACTATTATGTTTATTTCCAAACTCTTCTATTAACAGTACTTTTAATTTATCCCATGAGTTAACATTACGTTCACTCTGTAAAAATCTTTTTGCAATGCCACTTAAAGATTTTTTAGCAAAAATGAGTTTCTGAATATCATTCCAAGATAATAATGTAGCGGTTTCCTCAAAATCAGAAATCCAATTTTCTACGGAGTAATTATCATCAGCACCAAAATGTTTAATTGTACCTTCTACATCAAGGAAACTAACCATTACTTTTTTAAAGTTTGGAACTAACCCAACGTTTGAAAAATGTAATTCAAGAGTAATTTCTGTTTTACCAGTGGTTTCTTCGTCAGTTTCATCAATGTCAACAGAACTAGAGCTTAGCAGTCCCAAATCATTTAAATTTGTAACAATACACTCAACATGTTCGTTTGGTTTGCCTTCATCCTTTAAATTTAGTAAATTACAAACAGTTATAAGGTTATTCACAGTAAAATTATCAGTTACATATTTAATTTTATCTTTATACTCTTTTGAATTAACCTTGTAATTAAATCCTGGGAATTTTCTAAGTCTTTCCCTATTCTTTCTGTCACACAGACCATTCTCAAAAACAATTCTATGCAATAATTTTATGGCGTTGGCAGAAAATAAAGTTAAATTGTTCTTCATACGCGGCACTTCGCCGAAAGTAGCCATCTTAAAATCACAAGTAAAAATTAGTTAATAAAACAGAGTTACGTTTAAAATCAGCAAATTCGGGAGCACAATAATCCTATGGACCACAACGCTTAATTATAAAATCAATCTTCATTCAACTTCTTCGAACGCATTTAAACACTTGAAAGCAATTGCAGGACTACAAATCTATCTCGTTTCTGATATAATTGTGGAACTACAAATCCATCCGGCTTCTAATATAATTTCAGGGCTTCAAGTCGATCCCGCTTCTGATATAATTGTAGGTCAGGAATCAGCTGGCTGAACAGGATAATATAAAACCACAACATTTATTTAAAATACTTGGACGACACATGTACACATTTAAAAATAGATCAATATAGCATTACGTATGGAAGCTTGTTACCTTTAAAACAGTAAAACCCGTCGTTTAAACCTGCACCTGACATTACACTTAAGTCTGTCTTATCAGCACTCGTTCTGCACTCAGTCTGCTGGCTCTGGCGGTTCGGCTCGCTCTGCTCACGATCTACCTTCGTTCCGCCGCCCCTGCTTGCCACCACTACTTCTTCTGTCTCGTCATGAATAAAGCTCAGTCTTAAATGGAGCGAAAGCTTCCCATCAGCATGACGTCACGGGCGAGTAGATTATGAATAATGAGGAGGGAAAATGTAGCTCACTCTACTCACACACACACACACACACACACACACACACATATATATATATATATATATATATATATATATATATATATATATATATATATATATATATATATATATATATATATATATATATATTCATCACTAAACTCTTCTCGAATCTTAATTTATACTCTTTATGTAAATATGAAGATATAATAAAAAGAGCACCTATCTAAAAGTGTTTTTATTACGCGGATTTCATACTATCCGCTTGCACCACCTTCTATGAAATCTACCTCTAAATAAATTTTCAAGTTTATGAAGCTTGGATCTCTATATATATTTTTTACTTTTACAATTTTTTTTCTCCAAATGAAAACTGTAATTGAAATGTAAACTATAAAAGAATGAGTTAGGTGGAAAAAGGATAATTTTTGGCTTTCCGTGGCTAAAAATAAAAAAGTATGCCTAATGTACTGCACCGGCATTTATTGTGTTGGTTGCGTCAGTCTGTCTAGCGAAATTTATTTATAAAACACTAAAATTTCCAACCCCAGCTAAAAGATTTAGATCCGCTCATGTTGTCTTTTTGTCCTGTTATTAGGGTGCTGCCTCCCAACATGTTCCATTTTTTTATTCATCTCTTAACAAAGAAGTTTTAAAAGAGGGTCATGGATATGTTTGACAACGCTGATAATATAGTTATTTAAATTCTCCCTTTCAAAGACACTGATAACGTGTTTACACCTGTCTACGAACAGACGCAGAACGAATCTATTGTTACCACTGATGGATGAGGTGCTGAAAAACTGTCTGTTGTTATGTTATAGGGAAACGTCCTAAACAGTAAAAACTGTCACTTGTCACAAAACATTAAATGGCATTTGAATATTCCTCTTCACCCTTTTAAATGTGAATAGAATTAATGGACCTGTAGAGTGGACATACACCGGAATACATAAATATTTAAGATGCGTAAAGAATTTAGAACCAGATGACACAAATCACACATTTCTACGTCAGATGCATTTCCAGGTACAGTATAATTATGAGATATTGTCTACATGCGCCTTGCTGCACTTCTGTAACTTAAGTCGAAATAATATTAGAGAAATTATTCTAAAAAAATTTCCCTTGAGTTACAATTACTGTGAAAGAGTTTTTTTTTGGGGGGGGGGGGAGGGGGGCTTCAATGTTATTTTGAATTGTATAAAAAAAATGTTAATTATACGAAAAAAATATTTTTATACTTTTTCATAGTTTCAGAGAGAAAAAACATGACTATCGGTTCATCAAATGTAACATCAACTAAATATACTTTAATTTTTATATTAAAAGTTTTAAAAGAAAATTTTAAATTATTCAAGTGTTTTTAAATCTATTGTGGTCTTTGTGCAAAGACACATGAGAGAGAAAGAATAATTCATCGTTACGACTGCTTGCGTATAAAATAAGAAAAAATTAAATTTTGTTACCGGGGACCCCCCCCCCCCCTCCCTCCCCAATTTTTAGGGTCAAATCTTCATTCCGTACATGTTTTATATTTTCTTTTGTCATCCCGTTCGTTCTCATAGTAAAACGTAACTGAAATCTTTCTAAAGAAAAGTGACATTTCTTCTGATTCTAGGTAGCATGTTAGGCTATGAGAAGATGGAACACGAGTTAACCTGAAAAATATCTTTGATTAGTTTATTCAGGGAGACATAGGTATTAAAGATGTAAAAGTGTAAAGATGTTATTGCAGTCACAATGTGATCGTATACTTAGACTTCCACAGAATGCAATTTTTTATGTTAGAAAAAGCCGTTTTTCCCCCAAGCTATTTTTACTAAGTGAGCCGTATGTTTGACGTCACCATTACCGTCGATTACGTTATTCATCCATAGCGATGACGCAATCACCAACCCAGTGACGTACACCTTCGTAATGGTTAACACTGTAACCGAAACTTCAACCTCTTGAAAATATTTGCATATTTCCACAGCCGAGCGCGACACCAGACGGCGGCACACACACCAGTCGTGTATAAAAGCCGCAGCAGCTAGGCAGTGGTGTGTTGGTTTTTGGTGTTGTTGGTTGGATCGTTGGTAGTTAGTGAGCTTGGTGAACTACGCCCTGCCGTCAGATCTCGCCCAGGTACCTCCAGAAGTCACCGAGTTCTCTCACATAGCAAGACGAAAGATATGGAAAGATATTCTGGCACAGACGGATCCCCAGCTGAGCTCCAGCAGTTTTCTACTAGAACCTTGAGGGGCCGTTTCCGGGCAACTAGTATCGGAGCTTGGTATCTTCGTATGTTACCCGCGCAGTGATAAAGTACATAAGCATCAATCAGGTTGTACAAAACTTAACTTTGTTTCTGCACCTCCGTTTAATTTTACTTTAAGCAAATTTTGAAGTCAAGGAGCTTTACCTTATGTGATAATCAAGACTTTTATTTTTTTTCTGAATGTTGTTTGTTTTACTTTGAGTATCCGCTAATGAATAAACGTTAGCTTACTTTTAAACTTTTCTTGTTATTCTTGTATGTTTGCACACCACACACTATTTCCGGCTAATATAGCTACTTTTAAGAAACTCATCAGGTTATCATCCACCTTCCACTGCGAGCCAATACGACTCTGTAACCCCAAGCTACATGTGTAAAGCTATTGGCACTTTTAGCCATATTACACTAGTAGGGATTCGGCATTCCTGCCAAATTCCCTAACATTTTAAAAATAACTTTTCTCTCGAAATACTGTATGAAAAATATTAAACATGTTTTATTAAGACTGATGTGTAGTTGCCCTGATGGATTCACTCTGCTGAACCTTAAAAATTCATCTTAACCTACGGAGAAAATTTCTACAAGGATTGATGAATTGGATTTAAAGGTTTCTTTTTAAATTGTATTTCTAATAAAGAGAAAAGTTTATATTCTTCTGTATTATTCCTTTTAAACATTTTGACAGCGAAAGGAAATTATTTGCCTTTTAAACACAGTATGCCATGTTTTCCCCCAAATAATTCAAATTAAATATTATCATTTCCGACCCCTTCAAAGATTGAGCAAGATATCCGAATAAAAATGTTCTTTCTGTATTACAATGTACAAAAAAAAAAAAATAAATAAAATTCCAAGTCGACAATCACTGGAAAAATTTCTTCTTAGGTCAACATTCGGCTGAACGATTTCAATACGGCTGATACACAGCAGCTTCAACATATCTGGCAAATTTTTCACGGAAGCTATAAATGCGTATTATAGATATGGTCGAACGAAATATGAGCGGTTTAACCCTGTTTTGTTCCTTCGCAAAACATTTGTATAATTCCAGCATCAAAATGTCTTTTAACAGAGTGGCAAAGATATTTAAGTCTGATGGGAGATGATTACGTAACAACTTATTTCAACGATTTATATAATTTAAATATTAGTGCTGACTTTATAAAAATAATCCCTTGTGTGATTATTTTTCAAACAATGATATTATTTCCGTTGGTTGAATTTTCTCTTCCTTGTTTTGCATGAAGCCCAATATCGTAGATATAAGTTCCCCAAAGTTGCAAAAAATAAAGTTGATTTTTTAATTTTTTTTGCATAGTTGTTTAAAGAAAGCTGTGGAAAAGAAAAAATTACGTACAATTGATAAAATTTAAGAAAGTCATGAAAGATTTTCCTAATACAACCTGCACCTTAAAAATGACATTTTATCAAAGATCATGATATCATGAAATATACTTCACAAATTTGGCATGATCATAGCTGTTGCGCACTGTAGTATTTTTAAGGTAAATTTTCATAGTCTCTCAATTGATTACAATTCGTAGGATGCCTGGATATGAAAATGCCTATAAAATATCGTGGCCCCATTTTTAAATTAAAATTACTCATTACTAGTTATATATATATATATATATATATATATATATATATATATATATATATATATATATATATATATATATATATATATATATATATATACTCGTACAGTCAATAAATTCGGGGACTCTATTTACTACAACAACGAATACACTTACAAAGTCTTCTGAACACAATCACCTTCAAAATAATGTCCTTCCGCAGCTATACACTTCTGCCAGCGTTGATACAGCTTCTGGAAACAGTCCTGGAAACCGTTGCGTGAGAGCTGTCGTAAAGCGGTTGTCACTGTTGCCATCACTTCTTCGGCATTTGCAAACCGTTTGTCCTTGGTGCGATCTTTCAGTTTCGGGAACAGGTAGAAATCGCTAGGAGCGAGGTCTGGGGAATACGGGGGTTGTGGCAGAACTGTGGTGCCGTGTTTAGCAAGGGCTTGTTGCACCATCAGGGATCGGTGCGCCGGGACATTGTCACGCAATAACATCCACATGTTGGATTTCCAAACGTGTAGACGTTTACCACGGATTGTCTCCCGGAGACGACGAAGAACCTGTACATACCATTTGTTGACGATGTTACCTTGTGTTTGGCGCAGCTTGTCCTTTCTGGACCTTGCGCCAATAAACTTCAACCAACCAAACAACCACTGCTCCTACCCGTTGGATGTTAGCCTCCATTTGTGGGGTCAATGGCCACCCACTTCGCTGATCATCTGAAACAGCGTCTATCCCATTTTTACGTAGGTAGGCTGAAAAGTAATGCACACATGCTTGTAGAGCGCGAACGAAATGACCTTCAAAACAGCGCCAAGTGGCATTTGGAAGTTCCATCCCTCCTCAATACGCATGCGCAGATTTGAAATCGTTGTGTTCATCCTGTGTATTTTGAAAAGCGGTAGTATGGAGACGTGTTCTAGTGCTATGTCAACGGCGAGTTATACAGCGCGCTGTTATCGAATTTTTAACAGCTGAAAAAGTGAGTCCTACTGAGATTCACCGTCGTTTAAAGGCTGTTTAAGGTGACGATGCTGTTGATAGGGGTACTGTAAATCGATGGGTAGTAAAATTTCGTGGTTTCGAGCCTGGTAAAGTCATAATTGTTGATGAAACACGCAACGGACTTCCGATCACTGCCACAGACGATGAACATCGCAACTCGTCGACGATTTGATTCAAAATGACCGGCAAATCACTCAAAAGCGTATCGCAAACCATAATGGAGTATTCAAGGAATGTGTCTGCTTCATTATAGAACGATTGGGATACCGTAAAATCTGTTCTCGATGGGTACCACACCGTCTCACAGGCGAGAACAGCGTCGGACTGCAGGGGCTCTGCGAAACCTGAAGTTTGAACCGATTCCACACCCTCCTTATTCCCCCCATCTTGCACCTTGCAATTTTATTTTTTTCCTCTACTCAAGAGAGATCTAAAGGGTAATCATTACACCTCGGACGGTGTGGTGAAGGCAGCTGTCAAGTCGTGGATTCGAGAAAACTCGGAAGAATTTTTCAGTGACGGAATTAGAAAACTTGTTACACGTTGGGAGAATTGTCTTAGCCTTAACGGTGACTATGTTGAAAAATAAATATGGGATTTTGAAGCTTAAGAATTGTACTTTAATATTCTTTTTGCCCGATCTCGCTATTTCTTTTTGTTCGCGCTCTACAAGCATATGTGCATTAAATTTCAGCCTACCCTCGTAAACAAACCGTACCATTTGAAAACTTTCGATCTGCGCATAGCTTCGTCTAGATACGCTTTTTGCAGTAACCGTAACGTTTCTGCAGTGGGTTTTCCTAATTTGTAGCAGAATTTAATGTTGGAACGTTGCTCCAAAAAGGACATTTTGCTACATCGACATCATAGGCTGACAGTCTGCAGCCAAATGGTGAGCTGCGCGTCTTAGCAATTGTGCAAAACGTCATGTGACGTCTCACGCGTACGCAGATAACCCGACTTGCCAACCACATCGTTATTTCGGTTCCCCCACACACCAGGCTTGAGGGGGGAGGGTAGTCCCCGAACGTATTGACTATACTGGTGTATATATATATATATATATATATATATATATATATATATATATATATATATATACCCAACAAACACAGGACTGGCGGCAGCTTATCGGGCCAGTGCTGGAGGCGCCGGTAGAACGACAAGTACGGGAGAATTTTTCCGGGCCGCTGGCGGGTTGTTTACGAACCTCCGAAGGGGGAACGCTTTGCTTTTACGTGTTTCAGGGCCTGTGATGTGTTTTTGTGAATTGCGGCGAAACCGTTTTTCCTGTATCGTCCCGGAACTGGACCTCCGATTCGTAACCACAAGTAACAGAAATCTGCATCAGAATTATGGATTTGAAAGGGAAGGCGAAGATTAAATTAAACAGACTTTTCAAAAATATTTATTTCATTGTTGTGAAACTTCTTTTACGCGGAAAATTCCCATAATTTTCCTTGCATGTAAAGATTGTATTATGTGAGAAGTATTATGTGAAATTGTATAATTGTATTATGTGAAAATTCACATAATTTTTCTTGTATGTAAAGATTGTATTCTGTGTGTATGTTTTTAACTCCCTAGAAGCTTATAAAAACAGATGAAAATTAGTTCCATTGTTTATTTTTATATATTACTGGAGAAATTAAATATCTACTTAAAAATGGGTCCTTGTTTCACCACTCTTTATTTATAAGAGAGGAAATAGTGATAAAATTGGTATTTTTTAAAATTTCTTTTATAGTATATTAAAATATATATTTTTGTAGATAAAATATTGAAAATATATTTTTCAGGAAACTTACATATTCTAAGTATTTCTAATTGTAAGATGCCATTATAAAACAACTGATTTTGTAGAATTTTGTTTAAGCTGTAGAACTGATTTTGTAGAAGCAAGGGCTGAAAATAAAGGTGGCATCAAAAAGTTTGTATTTCAACGTATAAACTTTGATGCCAAGGATTATATTAATATTATTTAATGGAATGATGTTAAAGTAACAGGACTTCCTATGAAGAGGCATATTTCTGATGACAAACTAAAGCAGTTTATAAAGGAAGCAAAAGAATCTGATCACGAGAGTCAATGTATTGACTTCAATAATTTTCCCATGTCACACACAAGTAGTTGAGAGGATTGTTAAACTAGTTAGCGAGTCAAAAATACATTCTCAAAAGAAAATGCCAAAATTTGAAACAGAAAGCAATTCATTGTGTCAGTGAAATAAGTAAATCAAACCATGTATGATTACTATGGACTTTTGAAAAATATGAATGTTTATTTCAAAATAACACTTTGCCTTTAAAGACATTACATTAATATTTTTCTAAATAAGTGTGATTTGTTTATTTTAACTAAGGTCCGTTAATTAAAAATTGTTTTTTTCATTCCAATGTGTATTATAAGAATATGCTACTGTAAAATTAGGATGATGAAAATTGCGAAATTCTACAAAATCAGTTGTTCTGTAATGACATCTAGAAATTAGAAATACTTAGAAATACCTAAGTTTCCTGTAAAAATATTTTGAATATTTTATTTACAAAAAATATATATTATTAATTTAATATACCATAAAATAAACAGAAAAAAGAATTTTATCTCTTTTCACAAAAATATCTATTTTGAAGCCCTTTGAGCACCTGAAAAATATTTCAGTAGAGCAATAAAATTTTATATTCTATATTCTAATCCCAAAAGGCAGCTTTTGAAAGCTATAGCATATTGAAATTCCAAAACATGTTTTTCTCGCCTCGTAACTTTGGCTCGGAACTACAATGCACTAGTGTCATCTGATTGGACGTTCAGTTGCACGTGATTGAAAAGGCGCCATTAAAGATTGCTTACAAGTTGGCTGAAATTAATCCACAAGTTTCATTCGTTAGTCTTAAATTATTGCCTTTAGATTTTATTTAACACCCTTACATAGTGAACATTATTCTATTACTGTTATAAGATAGTGTTTTAATCCAAGTTATAATATGAATTGACCATATTTCAGATGAAATTGTACTCAACTGAGTGTCTATTGAATTAGCAATACTTATATTAGCAATACTTATGGCACTTACGAGCACTTTCGTATGTATAAATAAAAACATTTTGTTTCGGAAAAAATTAAGATTCGTGTTTCAGTTAATATTTTAGATGGACAAAGGAATTAAATGGTTTGTTCATAATTATAAATTTTCTTTGATAATTTTCTTCCCGTTCAATGTATTGTATGATAAATCAATGAAATATTAGTTTAATATCTAAATTTTAATAATTATTAAATTATTGCACAATATAATTATGATCCATGTATAATAAGTTATTTAATGTAATTGACATTTGTTTCTATGATATTTTACTCCAAAATTTATTCATTCACTGAATTAGATAGCTGATAAGCCTATAAACAAACATCCCAACTCAAATTAAGAACTCCCCCTTTGAAATTCAGAGAAAGTATATCCACAGAGAAAGAAGAGATTGAGAATAATCATAAATATACTAAAGCATAATCCATGATTATAATCACATTAACAGCTATCTCATAGTAACATGCACACATAAGTATCTTTTTAAGCAATAATTTGTTTGGAAAGCCTTAATTGAATCAGGTTAACTTGTTTAGGAATTCCAGTTTTCTCTAGAATGTTTTTTATAACAGATAATTTATTTTTTAGGAATAATTATAATTAAAGTCATCTAAAAAAATGTCAAAAGCAACCAATATTATTTGTGGTTATATTATTTATATTAAAAATTGTTGATATATAATGTATATAACTATTGAATATATTGATATTTTCAATTATTATTGATATATAAATGCAGTGTTCCCTAAACTAAGAGAAAAATATTTTTCCACACAATTAGTAGCATGAAAAAAGTTTTAAAATAAATAAGTACAATGAAATTGGTAAAAAAAATAACAAAAAAAGACTTTTAATATGACAGTAGGATGTTCTTAATCTGTTTATAAAAACTACTACAATTTCTTTCTAGCCTAACTTTTCTTTTCATCAGTTTGTATGAAACATTAAAATTTTCTTTTCATGAATGCCTACAAAATCCATGAGATAATCAAAACATTTGAACATTTGATGTATTTCATAATACCAGATCTGAAATACTAAAAATTTTTAAAAAAGAGTCAATGGTGCTATAATTTTGACTGCTATCCAAATACATTATTCATGTTTTTAATGGTAATATAGACAGCATTTTGCCTGTATGTTAACTTGGGCTTTATATTAAGAAACAAAAAATTTAGCATATTATGAATATTTATATACACTTCACAATATTAACTAAAAAGGTTCAATTTCATGCTATAATTTTTATAAATTCTAACAGAACTTTTTAGATTTTATACTTGCATGCATACTTTTATCATGCATACTTTTAACGCAAAAAATCATATAATTCTGATTTATGCCCCATCATGCAGTATGCATGAGTGCGTAAAAGATGCAAAATACTCATGCACATATCAGTATAAATGTGAATATTAATGATTATAATTGTTTTTATTTTTTGTCATTGCTTAATCATATATAGATGCAAAAGGTTATTCCATTTTTCATCCCTAAGTTATTAAATTGTTGGTCATTGTGCATTTATATAATTTTATTTCTCAGTTTCAGCTTTAAAATCTTGAAGAACCCAACAAGGATGAGAACTTTTATTTAGATAACATCATGTATGTTAGATTGTTATTAAAACTTTAGGTAAACTTTTGCATTCTGTGTGTGTCATTGGTAAAATCTTTATTAAAAATGTGATAATGTTCTCAATAACTGTCTATATAAGCTCTTTGTTTTCAAAAGACTTTAAGAAAGTCTTTAGGTATCATTCTGTTCAAAATAAATAAGAACTTAGCCCAAAGTTATATGTAAAGGGGTCATATTCCCCTTTTTATTTTAGTGATAAGCAAGTTTATAAAGAACTCTACTTTTCAATACTTCTTGGTTTGATAAATCGTTCAGTTTTTATTATGGCATTATAAGAAAATATTGGTTTCTTTACAGAATTCTGAAACTGGAATCCATCTTCACCTCATTGTGATTTCCTTCGAAAGATTCCATAGCTCACTTGGCAGTGTGCTCGATTCATAATCTGTAAGTTGATTTGAACCTCACTGAACCCATTTTTTTATTCTCTAGATATCCTTTTTTTTCAGCAGTGAACTTGTGGGCAAAATCACAAAGTTGTGAATATATTTTTTTAAAATTTATTTGTTGTACTTAAATTTGAATTTTTCTATGAAAAACCATAAAAAATATTTTTATTACATAATTCTTAATTAATAAACAACTCAAATTTTCAAATTTCTCTTTGTATATTTTATATGCTAATCCGAACATTCTCATAAACTTTGGTTGCAGTAATTTGTGGATTGATATTGATTTCCTTTATTCATTATATTTTTAACTGGCAAGCCTGTTATTAAAGTATTAGGTATGTCCGAAAGTGCAGTTCAGGGACTTCAGTAAAACCATGACTCTTGTGAAAGTCTTTTATCATAACTGCTTACCAAAAAAAATTTTATATTTTTATATTATAAAGATATAAAATGCCAAGGGTTATTTTATTCTTGATAGTTAATGTTAAAAATTTTTTAAATTTAATTATCAGAATTTCATGAGAAGTAGTTAGAGGTTCATTCATAATTCCTTACAGAAGTAATAATAATAATAATATTGCTTTTAGAAGTATTAGATCATTCGTTGATGAGCTAATAGGTAGTTGAATGTCATTTGGAATACTAACTTCTGCCTAGTATTTGATTTTTTTATTATTTCATTGTCAAATTTTGGTGGAGATCTGTCTATAAAATATATTTTTGTGAGCAGCTGTTATTATAAAGTGTATGAATAAGGGCAGTAAAAAAATATTCCAAAATATATTATTTAGGTTCAGTTAATTATTAAACAATTGTTGACTATAATAAGGTTATGTTTGCAAGTGTGTAGGTTTTTTATGGTGTATTATTTGGTTTATCTAAGTTAAGTTAAATAATGATGGAAGCATACAAAGATTGACTGGCTGTCAATGTTGAGTGCAGTGGCATAGATTATTTTACAAAGTGCAATAAAATACTTTTAACTTTTCAAACCGAACTTCTAACCAGAATTAAAAAAAAATTTTAATAAAATTTTTAAAATTGAAAATATTTTCATGGATCTAAAGAATGGAACAGAACACCTGTATGGTCAACTAAGTCATGGATAAAAGATGCAGCCCTAAAAGCAAAAGGCCTGGTTTCTGTATACTTTTATAATAATCATGTTACAACAGTATACAGAAACCAGGCTTTTTGCTTTTAGAACTGAATTGTTTATCCATGAATTTGTTGACTATACGGGTTTTCTATTCCATTGTTAAGATCTGTGAAAATACTCTCATTAGCAAAATATTTTAAAAAAAATTTAAATTTGTGTTAGAAGCTTGGTTCAAAAAGTCTAAGTGTTTCTTCACGCTTTATAATATAATCTATGCCATTTCACTGAACATTGACAGCTAGTCAATATTACCCACCTCATTTTTCAAATTAACCTAGACTAATCAAACAATATATCATAACAATTGTTTAGTAATTACTGAATCTAAATAGTATATTTTGAATAATTTCTTTCTGTGGTTATCCCTAATAACAGCTGCTCGCAAATAAAAATATTTTATACACAGATCTCCACCATAATTTGACAATTGAGTAACAAAAGATATGCTCTATTAAAATACTATGCAGAAGTTAGTATCCCAAATTACTTTCTACCACATTTTTTGTAAAACCAATTACTGTGAAAGCTACATCATATAGTAAATGTTTACTTTATTCATTATTATAGTAATAGATTAGTTGTTAAAGAGTATTCACCCTTTTCACTAAATTTCTGAGTACAGTAAGACATTCAATCCTGTGAATTAAATGATTAGTTATTACAGATATAAACAAAATAGATTAGAATGCCTTGATAGAGTACAATAACTGAAAGCTGACCGAGAGACTTGTTTAGAATGACAACAAAATTTTCTCTTCACTATCGAGAATCACTCTCACATTGAAAGTAAAGAAACACAAGAATGAAGATTGAATACTAAATAAAATGTTAGCATATAAAATCTTAAATTTCTAAATCTGACCCAGCATCTGTATTAATGCTCTCTATGGCATGTTGTAATCAGATTTAGAAATTTAAGATTTTGTATGCTAATGTTTTACTTAGCATTCAATCTTTATTCTTGTGTTTCTCTACTTTCAACAACATTATTCTCAACAGTGAAGAGGAAAATTTGGTGTCATTCTAGACAAGTCTCTGATTCAGCTTTCAATGTTGAGCTGAAATTATGCTCAACATTAAAAGCTTATTATTGTACTCTTATCAAGGCAATCTACCCTATTTTATTTATATCTATAATAACAAATTAATCGACATGGTTGGATTTTCTACTGTACACAGAGAAATTTAGTGAAAAGGGGAATACTCTTTAACAAATATTTTATAACTATTTTCTATTAGTATATTTATTTAATCAAGTGAATATTTATTACATGATGTAGTTTTCACAGTATGTAATTGGTTTTACAAAAAAATGTGGTAGGAATTTACTTCTTGGAAGTAGTTATCAATAAAATGACAACAGATTTAAAACTGCACTCATGTGTTGGGTGCTGTTTTATATCAAGTTTTTTAAACCCCTGTTTCAGAATTTATATTTCCTAATTGGATTTAATTAATTCTACTTTATCAACAATGAATTTTTTCAACTACTTTCAACAATCAACTATTTTTACAACAATAAATTACCCTTTAATGTACAAATCTATGCAAAAAATAATTTTCTTATCTGCAGAGCATTTACTAACTCTACATCAAAAAATAATTTAAATAAATTCTTCTTTTGATTCATAAATTATATCAGGGGATGGGAGTCATTTTCCTTTCACATAAATTTATGAACTGATTTTCTCTTTCTTTTTTTTCCCCTAGATGCTGTAAAGATGGAGCCAGAGGTACAGCCGAAGGATCCTGTTTTGTAGAAAATATAAAAAAAAAATTGTGTAAATGTGCTATGTACTTTCTAAATAAACTATTTTTACTTTAAAGCAGCTCTTTTCTGTATTTAAAAGCATGTGTTTCTATAATTATCTTCTATTGTTGTAATTTTGATTAATATTACTATCATAGTACTATTTCTCAAAAATACAAGGTCTGACCATAAAGTTCAGTGAATAGTCCTGTAACATTAACGTAGATGAAATATTAACGAAAGTTACCCTACTGTCCTTCGAAATAGTCACCTCCCATAACTATGCACCCGTGACATCTGCTATACATGTTCTGGAAACTTTGCAAGAAGTCTTCTTTTGGGATGGAGTTCAAAAGCCTCGTCACGTTTCGTTGGATGTCAGGAATATCGTCAAATATGTTTCCTTTCAAAGTGAGTTTGAGTTGTGGGAATAGGAAGAAGTCTGGAGGATTGAGATCTGGCGATTATGGTGGATGTTCAATTTGCACCACCCCCTTTTTTGCCAGGAACTGTTTGACGATATTGGCTGTGTGAGGGCGATCATTGTCGTGAACAAAAAACCATGAACCTTGTTGTGCGTACTGGGGTCGTACCTTGCGTAGACGTTTCATGAAACGGGTCAAAATTTCAATGTACCCTTCAGCATTTATCGTCGTTCCCTCGGGTAGAAATTCATTGTGGATAATGCCTTGACTATCAAAAAAGGTGATGACCATCGTTTTGATGCGTGATTTTTTTGCTCTGACCTTTTTCCGACGAGGTGATGCAGGAGAACGCCATTCCATGCTTTGCCGTTTCGTTTCAGGATCGTACCTGAGACACCAAGACTCATCCTCAGTGACAATACAGTTCAAGAAGTTTGGTGTCGCATCCGCCGCTTCAACAAAATCCTGTGAAGCCTCTAAACGTGCCTACTTGTGATCGTCATCCAAGTGATGTGGCACAAGACGACAACACGTTTTTCTCATCCCTAAATTATGGGTAACGATTTGTCGTACGGAACAAACGCACTAAACAAGCATTTTGTAAATCAAGTCTTACACGGAACACAAACGACGCTCAACTGAACAACGGTGGGGGCAGATTGTCAACACCTACCGCTACGCAGGTGCAGCGTTTTGTTTCGCCAGTGTTGCCAGATCGGCCGTTCTGACTTCATTCACTGAACTTTATTGTCAGAGGTTGTAGTACTATCAAGTGTTGGTTATTGAATGTCCTATATAATATAAAAGAAAATATTTTTAAAAAATGACTTATAAGAATTTAATGAATTACTCTTTAATTCACAAAACTATGCAAAAAATAATTTTCTTATCTGTAGAGTATTTATTAACTCTACACCAAAAAATAATTTAAATAAATTCATCTGAAAAAGTTTTCATAAGCTCACAAAGGTTTGAGTATGGGTTTCATCATATCACACTAAACATTACTCAAGTTTTGAAAAATGAATGTATCAAATTTATGTTTATAAATTTATCAAATTATGTTAATAAATTTTATACTGGGGAAGTACAAATTTTTGGGGTTAATTATTAAAAACATGGATTTATGTTGCATTTCTTTGGATGAAATGCAATAATATGAACGGAAATAATAAATACATAGTACTGTTTTACATACTATATCTCATTCTAAATTTAAAAAAAAAAAACGGGAACCTTAGATCGAATGGAAAGATAGATTTAGCTTTAATGGTTGGTATTAAAGTTATCTTAACTTTCAAATTTGGGTAAATGTATCTTAATACAAAAGGAGGTTTTGTTCTAACAAGTAAACTTGTGATTCATATGCAAATTTTCAGGTAATAACAAAGATCAGTATTTGGTAATACCTAAAAATACATAAGGCAAAACTGGAAAGAATACTAGAAATATGAAGGCAAAAAAATAAAATAATAATAATAAAAGTGAAAGGGTTGATATCAGAGGTTATTCGTCAATGTAATAAATAATAAAAATTAGCATATAAACGAAAAGGTCCTACGCAAAACTTTGAAAAAATGCCAGCGGTCGCATTCTGGTAGAATGCTGGCATGATGCCCGGACCTACGGCACATTGCTGTTTACGAGATGGGTAGATGGCGGTATGTCGACACCAATTATTGCTCCCGTAACCGGCCCGTCAACCTCCGGTTACGCGGCGGCTTTCTGTCCGCATTGATGGCTTCCTCGCGGCTGCCTCAAGGTTCACAGTCGGATGAACGATGGCTCGATTTCTACCAGAAGCGGCCCAGCACTCGACGGGGTAGTCGCGGGCGAGAGGACACGACCGTGACGGAAACGATACTGACCTAATGCGCCGGCCAGGCAGTGGAGAAATCGGCTGGCCGGGGTCGGAAGGTTCCGATGCCTCTGTGTTTGTTGGGTATATATATATACATATACATACATATATATATATATATACATATATATATATATATATATATATATATATATATATATATATATATATATATATATATATATATATATATATATATATATATATATATATATATATATATATATATATATATATATATATATATATATATATATATATATATATATATATATATATAAATATATAGTATATATTTGTCAATTTATTTCGCTATTATGCATCTGCCGCAAAATTAATTTAAAGTATCACAGAAAGAAAAGAAACCACGGGATCAGCATTTAATAAATTTAATTCTAGAATTTAGTCTTTAAAAATTTACCAAAAATCAGAAAATGGAGGTAAAGATTCGAAAAAGGTTTCATTTTAAGGAAATTCATTTTAAGGATTTCATTTTTCAAAAAGATTAAAATTTATTGAAAACAACAGCTATGTCCAACGTAATATAGTAATAGCAACAAATACAGACAAATAGTAATGCTGCCCCACAAGATCGTAAACGTTAAAAGACCTATCTTCCCAGAGGAGAATACTCCTCGCTTCACAATTACGCTTTATTCATGTCATCGGTGTTTAGGACTACGGAACAACTATTTTCAAATATGAAGTACAGGAAGAGTATAATTAGATAAAATATTTCTGAAGACCACCTTTAAAATCCCCAAGAATTGCAACCATTTTTATCTAACCGGACATTGATACATGAAATATCCCACTAATTTCGTGCGTACGTTGCCTGCACATGTCAATGTTATAATATTTTTTTAATAAAAGGAAGCTTTGCTACTTATATACGTTAAGTATATAATATATTTTATATGTGGTCCAGGTTAATTATGTAATATATTTTATATGAGGCTAAGTAGGTCCTCTTCTCTCAATTCCACCAGTTCGAGCCCAAAGCTTCGATATTGTTTACTAAATATCACGTGGGGTCGTGAAAAAGTAAATTATTGTAATCTTATCTTCCTATTGATAAAGCTGCTCTGCTTAACCTATGATAAGTTTGCATTAGTGCAAAGAGGTAGGTTCCTTCTCTGATTGGTCAAGCTGTGCACAAATAATAGGACGTGTGGACCGACATAGGGGTGAACAGGAGCCTCCTTAAATCACAGTTGACAGGACCAGTATAGCGTTAGCCCACCTGACGTGCTGTGCCTCAACGCATTTCTTCAAAGGTGAAGAATTTTCGATAATTCCTATAGTTTAAATTTTTGTGGAAAATTTCAGTCCTTTGAAGACTTTAATTTGCTGGTCCAGTACATTTTATTCAGATTGTTTATAAGGTAAGCGATTTAAGTTTTTCTACCTTTAATGTTTAATATATATATATATTTATGTATCTATATTTTTAGTATAATGAAATGTCGTCTAGGTTAGGTTAAGTTATTAGGTATCTTTAGATGCACAATAAATCTAACGCAAGTCATAGTATACTTCAGCTCAAATATATTATCTCTTTCAAAGTGAAGGAAAATTTTATTGATAATTTTAAAATTTATTTACGGTTTATACTCTAAGGTCATGAAGTCTAAAGAGAAAAATTAAATACGTATCTTATCGCGATATATACCTTTAAGAATATATATGACATTGCTGTATATTTTGATTATTTCAAATCACTACTTCATATTCCGTTACAGAAGGAACGATATATTAAGTGAATATTCCCGTTTAAGAGAATAAAATCTTTTTTGTGGACATTAAAATAACATAACAAGGTACACACGACCATTTATAATAAATTTATAAATGAAAAATTTGAATAAAATTATATAAATTATATAAAAAGTATATAAATGTTTGAGTATATATAACCTGACAAATACATGACCTATAGCTTTTTAAAAATATTAAACTTCTCTAAAATGTTATTTTAGGATCAGTTTTCTTTCGAAAAATGGTTCCTCCTTGTGGCAAAGACCCCTCTGCGAGTGACGTCGAAAATATGGTGTTGGGTTATTTTCGGGATTTTGGCGCCCGACTCGAGGCAGACTGTAAGAGGTTCTGCTCGCACATGCCTCGTCTCAAGATCGAAATAGATGGCAAAACAGTTGATTTCGTGCTGACAAATCTGGAGCGTGTTGAGTGCAGATGCAACTTTAAAAGTGTGTGCAAGTCAACAGTGGTAATGAAATGTGAAGAAGGAAGAGGACGTTTGGCGGAAGTGAAATCATTCTATAGATTCTATACCAAAACTTACGGAAAACAGCTTTCCATGCCAAAAGACTTCAACGAGAAATATGACACATTTGTGTCTGAACTGTACTTTCGACTAGGGATACACTTGTAATGTGTTAGTTTGTAACTATTGTAATTTCAGCTCAAATAAGTATAAATGGAGTCAACAGGAAATACAGTTAACTTAGTGCTGACAAACCTGGAGCGAGTTCAGAGCAGATGCAACTTTAAAATGTGTGCAAATCAACAGTGGTTATGAAATGTAAAGATCGAAGAGGGCGTTTGGCGGTTGTAAAATCATTCTATAGATTCAATATCTGAACTTACGGAAAACAGCTTTACATGCCAAAAGACTTCAACGAGAAACGTGACACATTTGTGTTCGAACTGTACTTTTGAGTAGGAATACACTTGTAATGTGTTAATATGTGCCTATTGTAAGTATTGTTATATAAATGAATTCATTTTACATTCACTTGAAGGATTTTTTCTGAATTCTTTTCATTGTGTTCATAACGGTTTAGTAAAATACATATTTTTACTGCACCTGGACTGACCTCAGAAACATGAGTTTGCATAGGACATGGCTTTATTCATCCTATACCTTATTTCCATTTTCATTAGAACACATCATAGGTAAGGTATTTAGGTCAAAATATGAGACTGAGAGGAATGATGAATAGATCCATGACTATATAACTGATGTGAAGATAACAAAAACATATTGTTTAGCTCCGTCTCGGTGGTGAAGCTGTCTTGGTACGAAATAATTCCAGGTACACGAACACTAAACATACAAGGGTGAGCCAAAAAGTTAGTTGCACTCGTTTGAAATATAATACCTGGTTGAAATTATAGAGCAAAGTTTTACTAACATAAAAGTATAATACAAAATATATTTCTCGATGTAATCACCTCCTTTATTTTAACATTTGTTGAGAAGTGGAAACAGTTTTTCGATGCTATCTGCGAAGAACTGCCGTCCAAGGTGAGATAACCATTGTTGAGTTGCAACTTTTACCTCCTTATCTGAGTGATATCGTCATGTTGCAAGTGCTTGTTTCATGGGAAGTTATATGGTGCAAGATTCTACACTTCCCCCTTAAATTATTTCAAAAGATCCCTCGTTAGGGTCGCCGCATGAGTTATTGCATTGTCATGCAAGAGCACAATGCCTTTTGAAAATTTACCTGGCCGTCGATCTTTAAGCGACTTTCGCAACCACTTCAGAGTTTCACAATAAGACGCTGCATTAATTGTGGCACCCTACGGCAAGAATTCGGTATGCACTATCTCTATCGATAAACAGCGCTAGCATCACCTTCTCTGCGAATGAAACTGTTCGACATTTCTTTCGAGAAAGATACTTTCATTTTAGGTGCGAAATGATGAAACCAAGTCTTGTCACCAGTCCAGATTTAGTCCCAAAAAGCATTTCCTTCCTGTTGATAATGTTCCGAAAATGCTAGAGAACTTCCAAATTGTTGCACTTTGTGTTGGTCAGTCAATATACGAGATGACCTCGTCTTGTGGCACGTCTTTTTTGAAGAATGAGTTCATCCACGCGTGCAACGTTCTCATCTGTCGTCGGAAGTTGAAGAAACTTATCCTCGATATCTCTACGGCCATTCTCGAATGAGAGTTACCACTTGACGATAGTTTTGCGTGATGTTGCGATATCACCGTATACTTCGTGCAACTGCCGATAAATGTTAGTACAGTGACCACCTTTTGCTCACACGAAGCGGATTAAAGCACACACTTCAAATTTGGACGCCACTGGCAGCTGTCGAAACATATTCATGACTGATTAGCAAGCAAACTAAAACAGCCATGGCCAAGCCGCTACTGCACCTTCCGCAGAGCATCAGGTGCTGCGGAAATATGCTCTGTGTTGCCACAAAGTTTCAATGCAATGTCTCTTTTACCGAGATTTTTACGGAGCTTTGCAACTAACTTATGGACTGACCCTTGTATATTTATTCAATGTGTGATTCTACTAGGTTACAAAAGAATGAACGTTATAGTGCTACGATACAAAACAAAAATTACATAAAACAGAAGTAAAAAAGGAAAAGAATCAAGGGATAGCTTCCGGTTTGGCGCGCGCCTTGGCGACTTAAGAGTTGCATAAAAGGTTAATCTCGAAAATGTGTGATTACTTTTCAACAATGCCCCCTTAATCATGCATTTTGGGATAAGCCGAAATTATATTTAATTCACACCTTAATTTCATAAATTTTGGTTTGGGCAAAGGTTTGGTAAAAGTATCTGCAATCATACAATTTGTATTGCAATATGTTAATTCAATTATTTTGTTTTCTTTCATTTCCCTTAAAAAGAAATATTTAACATTGATATGTTTTAGTCTGGTATTCATCTTCCCATGTTGAATTAGAGAGATATTGGACTTATTGTCCTCGAACATCTTAATGGGTAGTTTTTGGGATAGCCCAAAATCCTTTAGGAGGTCTAATATCCATTTGAGCTCTTGAGCAGTAGTGGCCGCAGAAATAAGCTCAGACTCTGTCGATGATAAGGAAACGCAATTTTGTCTCCTTGTGGACAAAAAAATTGGGCTGTTTCCTAGGAAGAATATATTTCCTCCGGTTGACCGTCTAGTGGTCATATCAGATGCATAGTCAGCATCTGTATAGCAGGTGGGTTGTTAGAGTCAATTTGCAGGTTAATGTCCTTTGTTGAATTCAGATATTCGATGACTCTTAGAAATACTTTTCAGTCCTTTTCATTTGGAGATTCGTTTTTCCTGCTTAATAAATTTACTGCTAGAACGATGTCCGGTCGGGTTACAGTGGCTATGAGAGGAGTGTTCCGATGGCTTGTCTATATTTGGTATTGTCCACTGGTGGAGAGTCGTTCTCTTCCTTTGGATAAGAAACGTCCATCGGTGTGTAAGACGGTTTGTGGATATCTGAACAGAATTTCTTCTTCAATTCTTCGATTTTGCAAGTTTGGTTCAATAAAAATTTTTATCATCTCTGTTGATTCCTAAGTAGTTTCTGATTTCTCCTAGGTCTTTTACTTCGAAGAATTTGTTGAGCTACTTGATTAGACTTTCAATCTTATCTTCATTTCTGCATGCTATAAGGATATCGTCGACGTAAACCATGATCATTATTGTATCTACTTCATCTTTCTTTAAGAATAGGCACGGGTCTGCAGTAGATTGAGAGAAATCGTTGTTTCTCAGGATTTCTTCGATTCTTTTGTTCCAAGCTCTGGCTGACTGTTTTAAGCCGTAGAGAGATTTCCTTGGTTTGCAAAACTTTTGTTCTTGTCCTTTTTGAACTGTACCTTCCGGTTGCTCCATAAAAATTTCTTCTTCTAGGTTTCCGTGAAAGAAAGCTGTGGGGACGTCAGCATGTCGCACGTGCATATTACCGTATGCAGCGACAGCAAAGAAGGTTTTGATAGTCGTATGTCGAACTACTGGTGCAAAGGTATGGACGTAGTCAGTCCCAAATATTTGACTATACAAGCCCTTTGCGACTAGTCGTTCTTTGTAGAGTTTGACTGCTCCATCTTCGTTCCTTTTCAGTTTGAAGGTCCATCGATATCCGATAAATTTCTTTCTTAAAGGAAGATCCCCTAATTTCCATATTTTGGGACAAGGAATTGATTTCTTCGTCGACTGCGTGTAACCGTTTTGCTTTTCTTCAGAATCCAATTTGTTCAGGTCTTTGAAATTTTCGGGTATGACCTATGTGTCTGCTTGGTATCCCACACGTTCTGGTGATTGTCCCTTCGTTTTTCTCTCTGATCTTCTCAGCGCTTCTATGGGTATAATTTCATGTTCTGTCTAAGTTTCTTCGTCTTTTACTTCCGGACCAGAGGGAAATTCAATATTTTCATTCACTGGCGATTTTTCGGCAAATTTTGCGCTTCTACTGACAATTATCCGATTTTCACCTGTATAGATTCTGTACCCCTTTGACCGTTGGTTGTAACCGATAAAAGTTCCTTCAATTGCTCTTGGAACTAATTTTCCTCGGTTTTCTTTATGTATATATGCATATGCTGTGCAACCAAATTCTTTTATGTGAGCTAAATTTGGTTTTCTTCCGCACCATAACTCGTAGGGCGTTTTTGCTCAGGCTCTAGTAGGAAGACGGTTTTGAATATAATTTGTGGTATTGACAGTTTCTTCCCAGAATTTGTTTAGCAGTTGACTTTGGGATAGCATACATCTGATCATCTCAGTAAGGCTTCTATTTTTCCTTTCACTCACACCGTTCTGAGGAGGTGAGAAAGGAGCACTAAGTCGATGTTTGATGCCGTCACTCGATAGAAATTCCTCTATTTCTTCACTGGTGTATTCACCACCGTTATCAGTTCGGAGAGTCTGACGGTTCTTCCAAATTTATTTTTGGTTATGCCGACAAAATCCTTTAGTTTACCAAGAACTTCATTCTTTCTAGTAAGTAAGTAGATGATGGTGTATCTGGTAAAATCGTCGATAAATGTGACGAAACAGAGCTTTCCACCAATGCTAGGAATGGGCATGGGTCTGCAAATGTCGCTATGTACAAGTTTCAGCAGTTTCTTAACGCGAACACTGGCTGTTTTTGGATACGGGGATTGTTGCATTTTATTCTTTATACATTCTGAACAAGTTTCATTATGAAGACAATTATTTAATTTTATTCCTTCGGCGAGATCCTCGTGAATGAGTCGCTTAACTCAGTCATAATTCCGATGACCTAATCATGAATGCCGTATCTGTATGCAATTATTATTTTTACATTCTATTGCGACATTAGCATTTTCCGAGTGTTTGTTTAAAACAGTTTTGTGTAAACTATCTTTATCAGAAAATGCGTGCATAATCACTTCGTTATCTTTTTTCTCGGAGCAATCATTTTTCTCGAAAAGGACAGAGTACCCCATACTAGTGATTTTCTTAACAGAAATTAAATTGCTCTTTAAATCAGGAACGAAAAGAGTGTTTGTCAGTTTAATTTTCTGCAAACCGTATTCATGATTTATATGAAGGTCAGCGAATTCGCTGCCTTTCGAACATACGATTCTTCCATCTGCTAGAATAATTAATTGAGAAAATCATCTAACCCAGGGGTCCCCAACCTTTTTCTACCTATGAGCCCATTCTAGAATACCGGTCGGATGGCGGGCACCATTTATTTTTTCAGGGGGAATTGATAGTTGGACATAGTTAATAATACATACACATAATGCACAAAAAAATTATTTCCAAAAATATAATTTATCATATAAAAATAATTGTTAACATTCTAGTGTAAAATAAATGATTACTAAATAATGCATACAAAATCTATAAAGTATAAAAATTCTTTATAAAAAATTATAAATATCTATGTGATTTTTGGCATTGTATTTCATTGGCCATTGCTTCGTAATTAGGGGAGTATGATGATATTCCTGCTCGCGCGTGCGCGCGCACCTAAGCAACCGTCAAGGTGTTCATCTGTAAGTCGTGATCTGTACTTTGATTCAATGATATTCACTGTCGAAAACAATGATTCACACAAGTATGTGGAACCTAAAAACGATTTTGTTTTATATGCTGGTCTTTTCAAGAATGTAAATTTGTTTCTGTCAATTATATTCCAGAAATTCTCATCTGATACAATGGATTTGAAGACAATGTTGTTCTGAAGATCCAAAATTTCTATCTCCAGTTCTTCTGCTCTTACTTGAACAAGCCCTGAAATGTATGTAGCTAGTTTGGTTTCATTTACTTGGTAAGTAAAAGGATAAACAAAAAAGATGATCATTGGCTCGATGATATTAAACTGTTGAAAGCGCTTTTCAAACTGGTCTTGAAGTAATTGAAAATTCATAACGAGTAGCAATTGATAATTCATAAAAGTCAATTTCCCCGTTTCCTATCGTTTTTTTCATATTTGGAAAATGCACAAGGAACTTCATCTGTGTGATCACCAAATGTGATATCCACAAAGCCAGTTTAGCTTTAAACGAGTTTATAAACCCTATCATTGCAAATATACGTTTGTCCTTTCCCTGCAGCTCTAAGTTTAAATAATTCAGTTTTTCCATTATATCTGTTAAAATAGCCAAATACGCTAGCCAACAAGGGTCTGTTAGTTAAAAAAATTTTGAATTTTGGCTCTGAGATATATTTTTATTTCTTCAATTAAATCTACAAATCTAGGGCACAAATCGGGCACACGTAAAACGATCGGCGGGTTCCATGGTGCCAGCGGGCATAGGGTTTGGGACCCCTGATCAAACCCATCCCACACCAAAAACATTTCAATCTTGAATTTCCAAATCGAATAATTTTTGGAATTCAGTTTAATCATTTGTGTCAAATCTTTAAATAATGATTGAGCCATTTTAATTTTAGTAACCAGAATTTAGCAACTCAGTCTCATAATCTTTGATGTGAAGTTAGCAAAAATATAATACTCTCGAGTAAAAAATATACTCCGTCTCGGTGGTGCAGTACTTGGTACTAAATGATTCCAGGTACACGAACATTAAACATATATTTATTTAATCTACTATAAGACAAAAGAATGAAAGTTACAGTGCTACGACACAAAACAAAAATTACATAAAACAGTAGTAAAAAAAAGAAAAGAATCATGGGATAGCTTCCTGCTTTCCCTGGTTTGGCGCGCGCCTTGGCGACTTAAGAGTTGCATATAAAGGTTAATCTCCAAAATGTGTGATTATTTTTCAACAATAACTGTATTTCCTTAGGTCAGTGGTCGGCAAACCGTGGTTCGCGAGCCACATGTGGCTCTTTGGCCCCTTGAGTGTGGCTCTTCCACAAAATACCACGTGCGGGCGCGCACGTATAGTGAGATTGAAACTTCGTGATGACTGTTTTTCTTATTTCTATTTTTACATACTTAGTTGGTGTTTATGTGTCTTTATCTTTAGGCGAGTGCTCTGAAGCGACTTAATGAGAAAACATTTCTAGAAAGATTAAATGTCAACGCGTATCGTCAAGTCGTATCTTTGTATAGTGTTTTACAATGTATTACTTCCGAGACCGTGTCCCCGTAGAAAACACTAGACTAGTCAAAATGATCTTCGAATATAACCAACCAGCAAGTCGAAGATCTTAAATTCAGCTTTATCAATAGCAGTTGATGAGTCTTGTGACATAAATGATACAGCGCTAGTTTCACTTTTGTACGATTTATTTCATCTACAGGTCCTATTAAAGAGCATTTAGGATTATTGCCACTCAAAGGTCAAACACGTGGAAAGGGTATAGAAAATGCTGTAATTGAGTGCATTGACAAACATCATATTCTACTCGACAAAATTGTCTCAATTTCAACAGATGGGGTGAAAAGTATGACCGTCGTAAGAAACGGGTTTGTTGCTATTTTGAGAGAAATTCATCTAACATTTAATCATCAGACATTTAATAAACTAGGACAGGGATTGCGAACATGTGACCCGTGGGTCATATAGTGACACGTGAGACGATCACATTGTTTTAACACCCATTTAACTTTTAAAATTTTGATTTTCATTCGTCGGAGTGAGAGATCTATAATCTAATTTGTACTAGAAATAATTTGTAAAAAAGTAATTGTTTGAAATTAATTTTTTCCTCTTTTTGCCAAACAGAAGTCTTAAAACACTCTTCTTCAGTACTAGCGAATGCAAAAGAAATATTTGACGAAAGATTCTCCCAATTTCGTGAAATGGAGAAAACTTAAATTATCCTCTTTCGATTGGCTTCAAATTTATAACTTAGAAACGGAAATGGTTGAATTTCACAACAGTGTTGTACGGAGGAATAAATTTGCAGAACTAAACCTAAAGTTAGAAAAAAAAAATTACAAGATCTGGAAAATTGTGAGGAATATATTTTAACAACAAGCACCGAAAATATTATTTTAACTGAATGGAACTCGTTACCTAATTCGCTAATGTCGATGAAAAACTTAACAAGAGCTCCTTTGACAATGTTTGGATCAACCTACGTTTGCGAACAGTTGTTTTCGACAATGAATTTTATTAAAAGTAAGAATAGAAATCGCCTCGGCATCGACTTGTACGCTGCGTGTGTACGATTAAAAGTTACAAATATCGAAACACGTATAAATAAATTTTCGTCCGAAAGACAACAACAAGTGTCACATTAAGTTCGATAATTTTTGTAATTATTTTCTTCCTGATATTGATAGCTTTAAACAAATCACAATAAAAAGTTAAATATGTTTTTGTTTTAAATATATATTGTATCATTTTTTTAATTTCCGAAGGTCTTCCAAAGACCGAAAAAATTTTTTTTAGGTGACACGCGGTTTTAATTTCTACGGTTTCAAGACAATTTTTGACACGCGTTAGAAAACGGTTCGCCATCCCTGAACTAGGAGATGCGAGGTCATTGTTCATATTAGTGTTTGTCTGTCATTGTTATGATTTAATTTTATGGATACTTTACAATTTAATTTTATCAATAAATGATATCGATATTAAGTATGATATCAAGTTTTATTCAACATACCTATAGTTTAACTAAGACATAAAACTTTAAGTACAGTTTATTAAGTTAATTTTAGGGAGCGCTGTGGAGTGAAATAAAATGTAGTGTCGAGGATTTAGAAGGGTATGTTGAGATGGTTTGGACAGACAGAGAGGATGAACAAATGGAGATAGACGAAATAAGTATACAAAACGAGTGTGGGTGGAAGAGTTGGAAGGGGTCGACCTCAGCGAACGTACCTCATTCAGATTGAGGACGTGTTTAACAAAAGCCAGCTTTGGAGTATCCTAATTAAATTAATAACAATGCACCTACCTATATAGTTTGAGTTTAAAAAAATTTGGCTCTCAAAAGAAATTTCAATCGTTGTACTGTTGACATTTGGCTCTGTTGACTAATGAGTTTGCCGACCACTGCCTTAGGTCATTGTCACACAGTTCAGTTATCTTCCATTCGTGGAATGTGTCCCAGCCATCCCAATCTGGATTTCATGGCCAAAAACTTTTTCATTACTTTTTTATTTCCATATTTGCAACCGATTTTGACTTTTCTTTACTATACATGTTTCACGGCCATAGTTAAGTACGAATTCCAGAAATCTCCATATAAATTGTAGAAAGTTTTTAACGTTAGTTTTTATTGTTGAGATCAAAGTAGACCCTAATAATGGAAAATTGGCACCAAAACTAATTTAATCAGCCAAGGAATAGAAGATACGTAATATTTCATTCTAATTGAAAATCTTAATATTTCTCTAAAATTAACTATATAAAAGGCTTTGAACCTTATTTACTGGTATGTTTCAATCTTTCAAAAATTGGAACATACCAGTACCATGTGTCCTACGGCGAGTAAGGGGGCTTTTTTAAAACGATCTCTTTTCTTTTTTTTGTAATAGAACTTGCTTTATCTATAATTTATACAATACAATTAAATTCAAAATTCCTACTTTAAGTATTTCTCGATCAGTGTGACCCTTGCTCTTGATAACCAAATACAGGCTTTTTTGTATCCAATTCTACTGCTGTGAGGAAGATTACCTTTGCCCATTATGTTAAGGCGATTCGGCGTTTGGCTGAATAAATAACTCATCCGTCTGAAAACAGTTTTTACTGAATAAGAAGTAGGAAATGCCATGAAAATAATTTTTCTTTAATTCCAAATTTGTGGAAAATATTTTCGATATGTACTATTAATCCGAAAATGGTGTTTTTTTTTTTTTTTACTGAAAGTAACTTTTGCTGCTATGTCACTCTGCAGTTCTATGAGGTCTTTATTCAAAGAAACCTCAACGTTAGCAGCATTCACAGCAAAAGGAGCAGCTACCTAGGCTGGAACGACTATGTTCAGCAAATTGCTGAAACGAAATTCCCTAACATGATAGAGAGCTTCAAATGATCCACATACAAAATTATTTCATGCCACAGTTCATCGCTAGCTGCTACTAAAGAGTAAAACTGGACGTCTTCAATATCACTGTAATGCCCTATGCTGTTTGGGAATCCAAACCCAGAAGGTCACTGACGTAGTCATGGCGGGTCCAATTTGGTCCACAGGGAATAAATACCCTCTGCTGTACCTTGCTTTCTTCTGTGGCCCCCACGTCTTGTGCAGTCCTCCCCACCCCTCCACCACCTCTAACACAATTTTTATCCGAGGTCCTCCTGGAATATCCTATTGCCCTTGGTTGAGAATCTCAGCCCTAAATCTTAGCTGTAGTTCAATACTATAGAAGATCCTGTTGTTATCCCTTTGATTTTTTCACCTGAAATAATATTACTTTCTGTTATTACTGACTCTAAATATGTGAAATATTTTACTCTTTCAAAGATTTTAAGCAACAAAAAATTTTAGCGATAAAAAATGTACTGTTTCCTTATATCGGACAAATATTACGCTTAAAAAATTATCCACAGTTCAATTTACTGATAAAAGTATAGCTTTAATTTGGCGTCAATACAGTTAGGAAGAAATACATCATCAAACAACGAAAACATTTAAAATCAAGTAGAATAAGTTCGTTCATCATGGAGAATAGAGTTAATATTAAATATATGATAAAATATCTAGTATTGTAGGTATTAATAACAGTTATTTATTATTATTATTATTTTTTTTTCTATCCAATGCGGAGGCACTTGTATTCAAACATTGGCCCTTACTACGCCGCAGTTTTACTGTCCATTTTATTGTGGGGGCACCATATAGGCGCAGCATTACCTCCTATGAAGGGACGACACGAACGGAGGCATTTTTCGTGGCGCAACGCTGGGACTCGATCTGAGCACCCTCAGCACCGAAAACCAGCGCGCTGTACCACTGGGCCGCCACAAGCCCTAATAACAGTTATTTTTAGAAAGAAAATGTCTTAAATTTTATAACTAAACTTTTTACAAATTCTGAAATCAAATTACGTAGAAACCTCTTCTACTCACAGATCAGAAAGAGTTGTGTTATTAGGGCTATTGGTTTAGCTGTTACATTTAATATACGAAACGTGCGTTTAACTCTGATATTAAAAATTTCTATGACAAAGTTTCAAATTGTTCAAGTGTTTTTATATGCATAATGATCTTTATATAAGTACACATTTGGTGACACAAAAGTCACCGCTTCAAATGATCCACATACACAATTATTTCATCATGCTACTTTTCATCGCTAGCTGTTACTAAAGAGTAAAACTAGACGTCTTCAATATCACTGTAATACCCTATGCCAGTGGTCGGCAAACCGTGGCTCGCGAGCCACATGTGGCTCTTTGGACCCTTGAGTGTGGCTCTTCCGCAAAATACCACGTGCGGGCGCGCACGTACAGTGAGATTGAAACTTCGGGATGACTGGTTTTCTTATTTCTATTTTTACATACTTAGTAGGTGTTTATGTGTCTTTATCTTTAGGGGAGTGCTCTGAAGCGACTTAATGAGAAAACATTTCTAGAAAGATTAAATGTCAACGCGTATCGTCAAGTCATATCTTTGCATCGTGTTTTACAATGTATTACTTCCGAGAGCGTGTCCCCGTAGAAAACACTAGACTAGTCAAAATGGTCTTCGAATATAACCAACCAGCAAGTCGAAGATCTTAAATTAGTTTCAGATATATCAATAACAGTTGATGAGTCTTGTGACATAAATGATACAGCGCTAGTTTCACTTTTTGTACGATTTATTTCATCTACGGGTCCTAAAGAAGAGCATTTAGGATTATTGCCACTCAAAGGCCAAACACGTGGAGAGGATATAGCAAATGCTGTAATTAAGTGCATTGAAAAACATCATATTCTACTCGACAAAATTGTCTCAATTTCAACAGATGGGTTGAAAAGTATGACCGTCGTAAGAAACGGGTTTGTTGCTATTTTGAGAGAAATTCATCTAGACGCGCTTTGTGCGCATAGGATAACTAGGCGCATTAATAAACTAGTGCGCATTAATAAACTAGGACAGGGATTGCGAACCTGTGACCCGCGAAGCAATTTTAGACAACACGCGAGACAATCACACTGTCTTAACATCCATTTAACTTTTCAAATTTTGATTTTCATTCGTCGGACTGAGAGATCTATAATCTAATTTGTACTAGAAATATTTTGTAAAAAATAATTGTTTGAAATTAATTTTTTCCTCTTTTTGCCAAACAGAAGTCTTAAAACACTCTTCTTCAGTACTAGCGAATGCAAAAGAAATATTTGACGAAAGATTCTCCCTATTTCGTGAAGTGGAGAAAACTTAAATTATCCTCTTTCGATTGGCTTCAAATTTATAACTTAGAAACGGGAATGGTTGAATTTCACGGAGTAATAAATTTGCAGAACTAAACGTAAGCTTAGTAAAAAACAAGATCTAGAAAATTGTGAGGAATATATTTTAACAACAAGCACCGAAAATATTATTTTAACTGAATAGAACTCGTTGCCTAATTCGCTAATGTCGATGAAAAACTTAACAAGAGCTCCTTTGAGAATGTTTGGATCAACCTACGTTTGCGAAAAGTTGTTTTCGACAATGAATTTTATTAAAAGCAAGAATAGAAATCGCCTAGGCATCTACTTGTCCACTGCGTGTGTACGATTAAAAGTTACAAATATCGAACCACGGATAAATAAATTATCGTCCGAAAGACAACAACAAGTGTCATATTCAGTTCGATAATTTACTTATTTTCTTCCTGATATTGATAGTTTTAAACAAATCATAATAAAAATTTAAATATGTTTTTTTTTAAATATATGTTGTATAATTTTTTTAATTTCCTAAGATCTTCCAAAGACCGAATTTTTTTTTTTTTTTAAGTGACACGCGGTTTTAATTTCTACGGTTTCAAGACTTTTTTTGACACGCGTTAGAAAAAGGTTCGCCATCCCTGAACTAGGAGATACGAGGTCATTGTTCATGTTAGTGTTTGTCTGTCATTGTTATGATTTAATTTTATGGATACTTTACAATTTAATTTTATCAATAAATAATATCGATATTAAGTATGATATCAAGTTTTATTCAACATGCCTATAGTTTAACTAAAACATAAAACTTTAAGTACAGTTTATTAAGTTAATTTTAGGGAGCGCTGTGGAGTGAAAGAAAATGTAGTGTCGAGGATTGAGAAAGGTATGTTGAGTTGGTCTGGACATACAGAGAGGATGAATGAATGGAGATAGACGAAATAAGTATACAAAACGAGTGTGGATGGAAGAGTCGGAAGGGGTCGACCTCAGAGAACGTACCTCATTCAGATTGAGGACGTTTTTAACAAAAGCCAGCTTTGGAGTATCCTAATTAAATTAATAACAATGCATCTACTTATATAGTTTGAGTTTAAAAAAATTCGGCTCTCAAAAGAAATTGCAATCGTTGTTCTGTTGACATTTGGCTCTGTTGTTTAATGAGTTTGGCAACCACTGCAAACCACTGCAAATACCCTCTGCTGCACCTTGCTTTCTTCTGTGGCCTCCAAGACTTGTGCAGTCCTCCCCACCCCTCCACCACCTCGAAATCAATTTTTATCTGAGGCCCTCCTAGAATATCCTATTGCCCTCTGTTGAGAACCTCTGCTCTAGATCTTAGCTGTAGTTCAATACTACAAACGATCCTGTTGCTACCTCTTTGATTTTTTCACTTCAAATAATATTACTTTCTGTTATTACTGACTCTAAATAAGTGAAATATTTTACTCTTCCAAAGTTTTTTAAGCAACAAAAAAATTTTAGCGATAAAAAATGTACTGTTTCGTTATATCAGATAAATAATTACGCTTTAAAAAAGTATCCACATTCAATAAACACTGGCTTTAATTTGGCGTCAATATAGATAAGAAGAAATAAATCATCAAACAATGAAAACATTTAAAAACAATTAGAATAAGTTCGTTCACCATGGAGAAAACAGTTAATATTAAATATATGATAAAATATCTAGTATTGTAGGTAATAATAACAGATATTTTTAGAAATGTCTGCAAATGTCTAAAAATTTTATAGGTAAAATTTTTACAAATTCTGAAGTCAAATTACGTAGAAACCTCTTCTACGCACAGAAGTGAAAGAGTTGTGTTATTAGGGCTATTGGTTTAGCGGATACATTTAATACCAAATGTGCGTTTAACTCCGATATTAAAAATGTTTATAACAAAATTTCAAATTCTTCAAGTGTTTTTTATATGCATAATGATCTTTATACAAATACACATTTGGTGAAACAAAAGTCACCTCAAAATACGTCTAAATTTGACAATAAAAAAATCTGTCTTATACACGTTTGAGCCTTTTCTAAACTTCTTTAACCCTAGAACCCAGGGTTCCCAACCTTTTTATGCTTTCTGTACCCTGGGGAATGAGAATAGAAATTTCACCCTCGCTAAAATTTTAGCTTTTAATTTTTTGAATATTAATTTAGAGTGGAATGTATTTCAGGAACATGTAAAATTAAAGTTCAGATAAATGCTGACACCACTGCTGATTATATTCATTTATTGAAAGATATAAATAAAAAAATAGAATAGGATATACTAATACTATAATCAAATATAGCCAGGGGATTCATTGCAGTATTACACTAGAAGATTACAATAGAAATAGCTAGAAAGAGTTTTTCAGTTAATTTGAGACTTGCGATTGATGCTCAGAGCACAAGTGTTTGATATCAAGCCTAAAAGTTGTTGATGTGAGAGTAGCTAATTCATCCTCAGGAACGGGTGCATCGATTGTTGTCACAAACTTGTTGACCGAGAGAATGGTTAATTCATCTTAATATTTATTTTCAGTGGACCCTGCTGATATTTTTTTGTTTATCTCCAAAAAATTCTCGTGGCACTCACGGTCGTTCTCATGGCACACCGATTGGAAATCACTGCATTAACCTTTTACTTCATTTTAAAAATACGTGATGACCCTATGATTCCTCTCTGGTCTTCTGTAAAACGAATGCGGCATGCGTTACACTTGTTTGTAAACAATGCATTAGAAGGCTTATCACTTACTATTACGTTTCTTTGGAAGCAGATGAGGTATCAAAATTTAAAATATATTCTCGTGGTTTCTGGTAGACACAAGAGCATGTTCCAGGATGTTCATTTAAAAAAGAACGTACATTCCTTCAAGTTACGCTTTCATAACAGCTGCTCCTTATATGATTCAGAAACTGGTTACCGTAGTGATATCAAATTAATATGCTTTATATTCCTTGAATGCGCAATAAATGTTATCCTTGTACACTTAAGTTCAACAAAAATAGTGTAAATATACTTTTAAGGGGACTCACGACCCTAAGTCTTGTAAATAAGGCATATTGTCATACTTTTTGACTCTTTGTAACTATTTCAATTTATTCAATTTACTCTCAATTTTTCCAAATTTTATGTATATGATAAATTGATATCTTTATTTTAATAAACAAATTTTCAACTCTCAAATTAATTTTAAATAATTTTTTTTAAATGCTTGAGATATACCTTGATTTTTAAGTATTTTATTGTATACTGGCTTCCGCGCAAAACTATGAAATTAATTTTACACTTAAATGTATAATTCCTATTTTATATTTGAAATAAATAATTCAAAATACAATTGAACATAAAAAATTCAACATTAAAATATTTTTTCAATTTTTTAAAACTGCTCAAAATATACTTAAAATTTCCTTGAATTTTTGCATTAATTTACCCCTGAAAAAATAACAAAATGTGCAGTGATTGCAATAATTCTATTTAAGACTCAATAAAATAACATGATTATGCAGTGATAAAAATTTCATGCAATTATGTTTCATAGTTTTTGAGATATCAGTTGCGGAATGATGCAAAATTACATTGTGAGAAAAATGAGTTTAAAATTTTTCTTACCATAAACTTGATCAGTAATTAAATATTTAGAATATCAATATCTCCGGAACTAAGCGGAATATTTTCATGCGGTTTGCTTTATTTTGTTCAGAAATGATCGGGCTTTAACATATATTTTTTAAAAAAAAATCGAATGTTTTAAAGATTTTAGGGTAGTGAGTCCCATAAATTCGAAACTACTCATTCCCCTATGTCTGAGAATATTTACAAAAATTAACGTCCAAAGTATGGTATCATCTCTTTATCTCTCTTTCCAGATATTTTTATGGTCGAGTCATTTATCACTTAGCTGTAAAATCATTCAAAATATATGCTTTAAGCGAACTAATTAAACGCAATCAGAAAAAAACCCTCGACGATAGGATGCTATTGGTTAGGCCTTGAGTTTCTCTGTATCGTGTTTCTGTGGTCTAAATAAAGAACACTCCCTAAAATGAGAAGATATTAATTTCATTTCATTAACTAATTACGAAAATGAAGACTACTAATTATTGGATACAGGCTTTTTATTTTCTTATGTAAAGAATTTTTAAAAAAATTACAAAACTAATTTTGTTATGTCTATTTTATCTATTCAGCATTAAACATCAAAATTAAAACTTTTCATTGAACTAAAATTAATCTATTTGAGATCCCCAAAACGATCGCGAAATATTATTTCATTAATAAATTTTTATTTTTCAAAATGTACGTTTTTTTGCTGCTTCGTCTTGGTATTTATTACACACAATATGCTTCCCTATCCACACATTAACGATTTTCTAGTTTTCTATTTCTACTCGCTGGATTTCGGTAGGTGATTATTGACATTCTAAAAGAATACCAACATCGTTTATTCATAAAGCATCAACTTCTTATCTAATAACAAAAGTATTACTGTATTGAAATCGATAGCTTATTATTGTAAAGAATGTCCCGCATTTTCAACTCGTATGTCAACTTTGTCATCCTGAGTCTGAAACCGAATTATTGTTTAATATTGTACCTAAATATTGTTTAATAATTGTCCTTTTTAATGATGTTTCGATTTGTGCGTCATAGATGTTGGCAAAAAGTTTCTCTCTCAGTAAAGTTTCTCTCTCAGTATTTTTTGAAAGGACAACATGCAACGTCCGCCATAAGATTTTCTTTAAATAACAATTAATAAATAATGGAAAATAAAAGAGAATTTTCATTGGCCTACAGGTTAGTCAATGGGAATGGGAAAGTTTATTACTGAATTTTTAGCTCCTGATCTCGTACTTCTATGAATTTCAAATTCCAGCATGACTATGGTTCCTGATAATATTATTACGGTGATGAGTGTCTGTTTATCTCACTAAGAATATAAGAGATTATCTTCCTCTTCAGTCTGCTTTAAAATTCAGTTATCAACACTACTTTAAAATGAAAAGAGGTAATTTCATATGGTATATTTTAGAAATATCCTGTATCAAAGTTGGAAGACATATCAGACCATATTTAAAGTTATTTTCGATTTGCTTCCTGTCCATATTCCATGTTTCTGTCCTTTATTTAGCCACTAGATCTTCCTATGGTTTGAAAATAGTCGGTTATAAACGAGGGATCTGTTACATTTTATTACCTGTGCATTCATACCTTATTTGGCTCTTGCTGTTTGTAAAAAGAAAGAAAATATCAGCTGTCGTGTCTCAGTTAGATAAATACTGGAAGCTCTACAACGTCGAAGAGGACATTAGAAGTATTTTGATGAAAGTAGCTTTGACAACCATCTTGTTATCGCCTCTTATCCTTTCTTCGATTGTGCAATTAACGGTAGATGACGACCTTGACTTGCTAATCCAGTATTGGGCATATGGATTTCGAATGCGTCATGAGACTTTGAAGTATATATTGTTATTTTATAGTAGTGTGAACTATTTTACATCGCTCTTTTCTGTCCCTCTTTTATTGACAATTTCTATAAGTATGGTATTTTATAGGTTTGCTGAAGTACTGCACATTTACAACAAGATGCTTCAGTTGCATCTTCGTACCTGTTACACCAACGAAGAGTCAGATATACTTCTTCAATATTTTCAAATTGTTAGAATTTTGCGTTCATTGAATGAAATTTTGAAGTATCCTTCATTTTTAATAATTGTTTACAGTACGGAAATTATTTTCACAACAGTTACGGCATCAGTTTTTGGTTTAATATCAGTAAGCTCTTATATTGTTATAGAGTTAACGTCCAATTTTGTCTGTGGAATTTTGATGTTATTTTCGTATGCGATTACTGCTTCAATGATTCCCGAAAATTTGAAGAAAATAAGATTAACAGCTAAAGATTTTATGAATAGTTTTGACTTTACGAAAACCATGCCTAAAAAAACTCTGTATTATTTACAAAGAATTGAAAATGAAGATATTCTTCATATATCTGCCTGTGAGATGTTGTATTTCACAAAAAAATTTATACTTACTGCTCTTGGAGCATTGTTGACATACGAATTATTGATTGCTAATTTGAATATCTAATTCATGCGACATTGCAATCTATTTCGTGTTTCACGTGCTTTATTTTATACTACTTTTAGCATTTTGAAGAATTTTTTCATTACAGCCAGGGCTCAAACTATGCAAAATGGAGATAATAGCATAAGCAGCCAATGCAACTAGTCACATTTTTACAATAATTTGAAGCTCTTCCACCTAACAGAGAGCATTTTGACGTAAAACCATCAAGAACGAATACGTATATTCATAAAAGAGGAAGGCACTGGGACATCGTAGTAACTCTATGGGTAGCGTGATTGATCATAGACTAATATTAAAGTTTCCGAGTTGTACTTCTCGATGATGTGAATTTATTGTATAGAAGATCAAGACAAACAGTTATATACAGTGCATGTCAGATGAGTAATAGGTACAGATAGCATTCTGAGCTTGAAGTTGCAGGTGTACTTCTCTCTGAAAGTACAGCGTTCTCGATAGTGTTTGGTCTAGGGTGTGAGAAGTTTCTGTTTGCTACAGTCTATACTGGCCGATGGGGGTTTCACACAGAAGGCAGAACTTCCTGGTGCTCTTATGTCGGACCCCATCCAGTGAAATGGAATGGTTGTAATTACAAACGATTCATTGCTGCTGCTTCCCCATCCCACTTCGAAAAGTATTTGGAAGTTGCTGAACGGTGAAGCGTAGCGGCGCATGTCTGAGATTATCTCTTTAGTTTTTCGTAGCTTTTACTATAGATATTTTTTAAAACTTTCAAATGAATCGTTCAGCGAAAAAGTACGTACTCTTCGAGAAAGATTAAAAATTATTGAAGAAGTGGAAAAAAAAACCATCTGCAAAATGCGTTGACGTAGCCAAGCGTTTAGGAATCGCAGCGTCTACGTTGAATTCCATTTATGTAAGGAGAAATGAAGTTCGATAGCAAGTAGGTAGGTGGAGAAAATCTTTGAAATACTTGCAGAGAATCGAAGTTTATGGAACTGGAAAAAATCCTCTTCACTTGGTACCAACAATCACGTACTGCAAACATACCTGTTGATGGGAGCATTATTCGGGAAAAAGCAAAACAAATTGCAGAAAGACTTGACATTAATGACTTTGCGGCATCAAGCGGGTGGATAAAACATTTCAAATATCGTCAAGTTCTTTGTATACAAGAAGCTCACGGGAGAGAGTGCATCTGTGGATACACTACGAACATCATCGTGGATTAATGAGCTTCCAAAGCTGTTGGAGGTAGACCAGCCTCGTGACATTTACAACGCAGATGAAACTGGACTATTTTATAACTGCCTCCCTAACAGCACACTGACATTAAAGGGTCAGTCCTACCATGGTGGTAAAAAGTCCAAAGAGAAGATCTCAGTGTTGTTTTATGTTAACAGTGATAGAACTGATATACGCGACCAGATAGTCATTGGCAAATCACTGAAGCCTAGGTGTTCCAAAAATACAAAAAATTTACCAGTAAAATATTACTTTAATAACAAGGCATGGATGACTGCAAATATTTTTACTTTATTTTTACAAGGCCCTGATACAGAAATGTGCATTAAACAAATAAACATTTTATTGTTAGACTATTGTGCAACTCACCCTAGTGATACAACATTTCTGAAAAACGCAAGAGTTATATTCTATCCTGTTAATTACACAAGTGTTTTGCAACCCTTAGATATGGGTATTATAAAGTATTTTTTAAAGGGTATTATCGAAAACAACTTGTACGAAAGGCTGTCTGTCTAATACACTGAAGTGACACTGAATTAGGGATAGCAACGCCTATGCAAATTGTGTAGCGCTGCGCATCATGTATGCGCAAGTGAGCGCGCTGTGGTAACTGCATATATAGCGCTTACTGTGGTTGTTCTGAATTAGCTGTTGGAATTGCCAGTATGGGTAAACTTCCTGATTTAGACGCCTTCGATCGAGGACAAATCGTAGGTGCGGGACGCATGGGCCATTCAATTTCCGAAATCGTCAGACAGCTAGGATTTTCAAGGTCGACAGTGTCAAGAGTATACCAAGAATACATGGATGGTGGAAAAAAAACTAGCTATCGGGCAAACTGCAAAAGACAATTAGCCTTGACAGTGCGTGGTGAGAGACGGCTCAGGCGTATTGTACGTAGCCAGCGAAGCCAAACATTAGCTCAAATTACCACCCAGTTTAATGACGGTGCCAGTCGTACAGTCAGTAAACGGACTGTGAAACGCTCGCTTCACCGTATGGGTTTCGGGAGCCGTCGACCTATGAGAGTACCATTGCTATATACTCGCCATCGGGCTGCACGTCTTGCCTGGGCAAGAGACCACAGAGACTGGAGTGTAGAGGACTGGAAACGAGTAGCATGGAATGATGAGTCTCGATTCCGACTACTTAACGCCGACGGGAGGCTGAGAATATGGCGTCAGGCTCATGAAGCCATGGATCCTGCATGCCTGGCTGGAACTGTACAAGGGCATGGTGGCTCAATCATGATCTGGGGTGTTTTTTCGTGGCACAGTTTGGGATCTTTGGTGCGTGTACCAACCTCCCTCAATGCAATTCGGTACGTAGAGTTGCTGGGTGATCACCACCATCCATTTATGCTGTTCTGTTATCCGCACGGTAATGGAGTTTTCCAGCAAGACAACTGTACCTCTCACAAGTCCCGGTTGGCTACAGGCTGGTTGGATGAGCATTCCTCTGACTTCTCTGTCATGAATTGGCCACCTAGAAGCCCAGACTTAAATCCTATTGAGCATCTTTGGGATGTTTTGGAACAAGGCGTGAAAGGCCATCACACTGCACCAAAGAACCTTACTAAATTATGGACAGCTTTAGCCAATATTTGGCAAGCCATTTCCGTGGAACGTTTCCAGAAACTTGTTGAATCTATGCCTCGTCGTGTGGCAGCCGTTATCAAGGCCAGAGGAGGCCCAACTCGTTACTAGATAGGTATCCCTAATTCAGTGGCACTTCAGTGTAGATTCAGGCAATAAAATTTATAAAACGTTTCTTAAGATTGATGTCCTCCAGGCTATGCATTATGTACTGACAGCTTGGCGTCAGGTGAAGCAGTCCATAATAATTAACTGCTTTAGGAAATGTGGTTACGGCAGTCCACCAGTCCCTTCTTGTGATGAAGAACAAGTGGGTGTCACTGAAGACGATTGGAGCAGATTAGAAACTGCACCTGACATCAATTTTGATATGCTTGTTGCATTTGACGATGATGTCGTAACTTGTAGGTTGGAAACAATCGAAAGCTTGTGTGACGCAAAGTTGAAGGAGACAACAGATGAGGTTGGAGATGGTTTTGAAGAAGATACAGTACCTGTACCTTCGTTTTCGGAAGTATACTTGGCATTTGAACAATTGAAAAGTTTTCTATACTCTCACACAATAACCGATACCGAAAAGAATGCAATTTGTAACACAGAAAAATATTGTTTACTTGGAGAGAAAACCACCAGAACACAAACGAAGATTCAAGACTATTTTAATTGAATCAAAGTTCCTGTGTATCTACGTGTATTTCTTTTGTTATTATTATTGTCTTGGATTTCAGTACAACTTTGACATTTTATCTTCAATTACACAACAGGCATGTATGCATTTATGAATGTGAGTAAATATATTTTAGGGATATCAAACTTTTAGGTAAGTTAATACTTTTTTGTATGTTCCCCGTAAATGATAGAGCGAGATTCCACTGTATATACACTGAGCGGCCACTTTATTATGGCCACCTGACAGTTTTATGAAAATGAGCCATTGCATCACAGTCTTGCCACTAGAAGGCGATATATCTATGAAAAGGGTGTACAGGACAAGTGAATCACCAATTGCACTGTGTTGCTTGAGAAGATATGGGCAAAAAACAGGGATTTAACTGAGTTTGAACGCGGAAAGATTATAGTCGCTCGAAGCGTATCAGTAAAATGGCTGCACTTGTGAAGTGTTCGAGAGAAGTTATTAATGTTTACAGAGAGTGGACTACCAAGTAGAAAACCAGGTCTCAACGTCATGCTTGTGGTCGTCAGAGGTTACTGAATGTTCGATTTGAACGGACACTTGCCAGAGTTGTCCAGTCCAACAGAAGAACAACAGTACATAAAATACAGTACATAAAAGCGGGGAATCTTAATCAAGCAGCAACTTTGAACGTCTCTGAACGAACTGTTCGCCGCAGATTACACCGTATAGGCTATGGAAGCCGTTGACCTGTTCAAAAGTCTCTATTGTCTGCCTTGAACAAGAGCAGACGTCTCCAGTTCGCAAAGGAGCACAAGGATTAGACAGTAGATGACTGGAAAAGGGTCATGTGTTCTGATGAATCGCGTTTTCAATTACACCAGAGTGGTCCAACTCGCGGCCCGCGGGCCGCATGATGCCCACCAATTCATTTTTGTTAGCCATTGCCCTTCTTACTGGAAAAATATTTTAATTCAACATTTGGAAAAAAATCGTTTACCCTTCTTACTGCTTTAAGTTTTTGAGACTTAAAATGTAATGACTTAAATGAAAGACTTAAATGTAATGCCTTTACTTAAAATTTAAGTAACGGCCATATAACGGCTATATTGAAGCTTTACTCTTCGACCGTTATAATCCGTGGTGTGCCTACTTCGATTTTCACTTTCATTCAGTACTGTTACGAATGAGCCAGGTGGGAAAGGAAAGTTCCCGAAAAGTCCGCCAGCTATCAGAATTGTCTTTCTACTAATACGTCCGGCACGAGAGGCGGCCTCGCCTCCAGGCGACGGGTGTTGGCAAGTCATTGGCTGCGATAGGTTCGCGATCGTTCTTGTAGTGCGGAGGATTTTCTGGAAGGTGTCGGTTTCCGTATAAAAGGGAGCGCACGGCTGTTCGAAGTGGTTATGCAGCGCTCCAGCTCCGTAGAGAGCGTTTCTTCTGCTTGCTCCATGCGTTCCCAAGATTCTCATGACGATATGCAAATACAACACACGATCGACTATGAAAATCTGGACATTGGAGAACGGTATATTCTAGACCAACAAATTAAAGACGCACTTCCCACCCACTTCCTTGAAGACTATGAGAAAAGATACCCTCGATCGTTTGAAGTCTACAGACTAGCCAAGGGTAAGGATAACTGTATTGGCCATTCATCTAATACCACTAACATTTCTGACTCAAAAACTAACAATAACACTAAACGTCCTCTTAGCACTTCCAACTCCCCCAACAAGAAATCCCACTTCGAAATCCCTGCTCGCAGACCGGCTAGGAATGTTCCACCACTACCTAGTTCAGTGGCGCCATCTATCAACAATAGATACAACCAACTTCATGAAGAAAACTTAAACGATAATTCTGTTCCACAAGTAATCCCTAAGATTACTAAACCTGAAGAACCTAAAATAAAGCCTATCAGCATCTATAAAACTACCAACTACAGAACCATATTAACTTCAATAGATAGTGATCCTATTCGCAAATTCCATGCGAAATTAGACAAGCACTTCGTTAGGATTTTCCTCAGAGATGAAAACGCGCATCGCGCAATATCCAAATTCCTTAAAGACCAAAATATTCAACATTTCTTATTATCTGGCAACTACAAACCCCCCATTAAAGTAGTCCTTCGTGGTTTACCATCAGACATAGAGGAGAAGGAGATTTACGACGAACTATCCAAACTAAAATTCCCTGTCCAGCAAGTTAACCAAATCATTAAACGAACCGACAAAACTAAAATGCCCTTATATCAAGTACACCTAGACAATAACAACGAAGGAAAAGAAATATATAACTTAAAATCACTCTTTTACCTATTAATTAGAAAAATACAACACATCATTTAAAGTACAACAGTGCTTCAAATGCCAATACTGGCACCATAATCAAGATAATTGCCACGTTCAGCCGAGATGTGTTAAATGCGCAGGCCCCCGCATAACTAATGAATGTCCAGAACCAAAAAGACTAGAAAATCCCATCTGCTGTAATTGCAATGGCAACCATCCGGCAAACTATAGAGGCTGTCCCAAATTCCCTGTTTTCAAAACACCCGAAGAACGTAAGCAAAAAAAAGAAACTAAAATTGCACGTAAAGTCACCTGTCCTAATTAAAATCCCTCTTAAAATCAACCCCCTAGCCATAAAATCCTTTAAATTTACAAACTGGAAAAACTTCTATAACACCCTAAACAATAAACACTATAATTACTACAGTATTAACAACACCTCTGACATTGATAAACTAGTCAACAACATAACCTCTGACATTACTGATAGTTATAATCAAAGCAATCATCACATCACTGCACAAAATAATAAAATTATTGACAATCACCTCAAAATTTTAACTAACAACAAAAACCGCGCGAGAAGAGCATGGCAGCGTAACAGAACCACTCATAACAAAAGAATAATGAATAATACCCAACAGGACTTAAAATACTACTTAAAAGATAAAGCTAATAAAAACTGGAATAACTTCATAACTACACTCACTCCCGACGACAATTCCATTTGGAGAGCCGCCAAACGTTTTAAAAACACATACAGAACCATTACCCCCATAAAAGACCCCCACACTAACGAATACAAATACACAGACAATGATAAAGCTAACACCATTGCTAATACACTCACTAAACAATTCACTCCCAACGACATCTCTGACCCCTCAACTGAAAATATAGTAAATAATAATATAAACCTTTTCCTTAGCACACAACACAATACTTACACACCTAATATCTTACCCTCTGATGTTGATAACATAATTAAAACACTTCCCAATAAAAAAATCTCCTGGTGATGATGCAATAACTAATACCATGCTAAAAAATCTCCCACCCAAATATATTTTCAAAATTGCCCAACTCATTAATAATATCCTAAAATTTAATTATTTTCCCCCCCGTTGGAAAAATTCTTTAATTGTTCCCATTCATAAACCTAGAAAACCACCCGATTCCTCTGAAAGTTATCGCCCCATTAGTCTCCTAAACACCCTAAGTAAATTAACTGAAAAATTTATTGCAAATGAAATTAATGCCCACCTTAACGAAAATTACATCATTGTCCCTTATCAATTTGGCTTCCGTAAATCCCTATCAGCTCCACATCAAATTTACAGAATAACTGAACATCTAGCCAAAGCTAAAATTAATAATAATTCTACAGCTGCCCTTTTCCTAGATATTCAACGTGCATTCGACAAAGTGTACATCCCCGGCCTAATTCATAAAATCATTAACTATAACTTCCCCCCACACATCACCAGATTAATAATCTCATACTTAAGTAACAGAACTTTTCAAGTTAAAATTAATAACACTATCTCAGACAAAAATCCAATGCTTAGTGGTGTACCACAAGGTGCAATTTTATCTACACTTCTGTTTAACCTTTACGTAAACGATATTCCAACACATTCCAACTCTAACATAGCTATTTTTGCTGACGATACAGCCATCTACTCAACTAATAAAAATTCAAATACGCGGTAGCCACTATAAACAAACACATCACACGCATATCCACCTGGCTCACCAAATGGAAAATCAAACTCAACACTGATAAATGCGTAGCTGTCATGTTCACTAATAAAATCATCTCTTCCTACCGTAACATAAACATTAAAATTAATAACACTGTCATCCCCTGCTGGTCAAACACTGTAAAATATCTCGGAGTTCACCTTGATAAGAGACTCACGTTCAAACACCACATCATACAGAGTAGAATTAAATTTCGAGCAGCTCGTCGTTCACTCTATCCCCTAATAGCTCGAAATAGCAAATTAAGCACTAAAAATAAATTGCTCATCTACAAATCCTTCTTAAGACCCCTGTTAACTTATGCAGCACCGGCTTGGTCATTTGCAGCAGTTTCCAATATTAATCATCTCACGGTATGCCAAAACACTACGATTAGACAGATTGCTGACGCACCGTGGTATTTTCGAAAGATTGATTTACAAAATGAATTAAATCTTCTCACTCTTCCAAATTATCTAAAAAAACTCGCGACTAATTTCTTTCAGAGCATTGATAACGATCTTTAATTAGAAACTTCGATTATGACTCAGCCGCTGCTGAGAACAAAAAACGGCCTCGTGCCGTGCTTGTTCGATAATAATTTCTCTTTTCCTTATATAAACAAAAAATTATTATAAAAATTTATAAAATAATACGTGCTTGCACGGCAAAAAACAATTTAAAACTTGAAAATTCGATACGTAGCCCAGCTACGGTAAAAAACAGTCTATCTTAAACTTACTCTTAGATCCTATCGATAAACTTCCTCCTAGCAGTATGACAGAAAATTTTTTGTCATACTAGTTTTGTTTAAGATCATGGATCCTAGAGACTTCCAATCACTTTTCTCTCTTTTTCTGTCTCTACCTTATGGCCACTAATAGTTATTCCTTGCCCAATCGATAACAAGACAGGCTCCCGAGGGCGTGGCCCAGAAGAAGTCGCTCACCACTTTTCATGTTGAGCTCATGTTGAGCTCGAAGTGGTTGTTTTAGACGAGAGATGTTGTTTGAGAGATATAGTACTAAGAGACATTGTTGTCATCGTTGTTGCGAAAGCGGTACCTAAAACGGAACTTAAGAAACGGCGCGTTGAAGATGAGGAGCGACAATTTGAGTCAAAGTGCAAGGAAAGTTAATTTTTTGTTGAACATAAAGGAAAACCACAGTGTGTTATCTGTTCTCAAGTCTTGTGTGTTTTGAAGGATTATAACGTGACTAGACACTATACCAGATTGCACAAATCAAAATACAATCAATACCAGGGAAGTGCCATAAGTTGTGTATTTAATGATTTGAAGCTGAAACTAACTAGATAGAAGAATATATTTCAGCAACCATCAAACACTGCTGGTTTAAAGGCATCTTATGAGGTATGTTTAGAGCTAGCTAAAAGTAAAAAGTCTTTTAGGGATGGTGAGCTCAGTAAGAGATGTGCTATAAAAATAGCATCTACATTTGGAGATTAAAAGATGGCTAAAATTTTTGAAACAGTTTCCTTGTCTCATCAGACAGTAAGTAGAAGAATTAATGATATCAGTGGGGAAGTTTCAGGTTCCCTGAAGGGTATTTTGCAAAAATGTGAATTTTACTCTCTAGCTCTAGATGAGAGCACAGATATAGCTGACATCAGCCAGCTCCTTATCTTTGTCAGAACAATAAGCGAAGAATTTTAGATTCATGAAGAACTGTTGGAATTAAAATCATTAGAAACCAGCAAAAAAGGTAATGACATATTCAACGCACTGGATCATGTCGTTTCTAAATATGGAGGTTTTGGGAAGTGCTCTGGTATTGCAACTGATGGAGCTAAAGCAATGGTTGGTCATAAAACTGGGTTCGTAGGACAGTGTAAAGAAAAAGGAATAAATTGTTAGTTTTTCTACTGCATTATCGACCAGGAGACTCTCTGTGGAAAAATTTTAAGGCTCAGCGAGACAATGAAAACTGTTGAAAATACTGTAAATTTAATAAGGGAAGGCAATAAAGCCCATAGACACAGAGCATTTATTGCATTCCTGGACAATTTGGAAGCTGAGTATGGTGACATTTCATTGTACTGTGAAGTGAGCTGGCTAAGTGCTGTAAATTGCCTGAAACAATTTTTTGGGTTGAGGAATGAAATTCTTGCTTTTACCAGAAATGAAAACATTAGGCATGAGTATCAAGAAAAACTGGAAGAAATCCACTTTTTAAATAATCTTGCTTTTCTGACAGATTTAACATCCCATCTAAGTGAATTAAACCTGAAACTACAATGCAGAAAACAAAATAGCTCTCAGTTTTATTGACATATTGAGGGTTTACGCAAAAAACTTGATGTAATGCAAATTGCCCTGAAGGCAAATTATACGGCACACTTCCCATCTTGTCAGCAGTTGAAAGAAGAAAAAAGTGACACAAATTTTAGCGTATTTCATGAAATAATAATAGATATCAAGAAAGAGTTCAAGGACAGATTCCAGGATTTTGGCTCTCTAAAACCAAAACTTGCACTGTTCAACATCCCCATGGATATTGAAGTGAGGAGCCCTGCGACCTTCACATTTGGATCTTTGTATCCAATGAAAATTTGTGGTCTTCAGGCAGACCCATTCTACCAGACTAAAAAGTGTGATGTCCCTGAAAATTCCTGGAAACTGATTTCTTAAGAACGTTTTCCTAAACTGCTTAAATTCTCTCTGCAAATGTTATCGCTGTTTGGCAGTACATACGTGTACGAAAGTGCTTTTTCTGCTCTCAAGCAAATTATATCAAAAACGAGAAATCGAATTAAAAGTGCGTCACTGGAATCGAGACTGAGACTTTGTCTTACTGAACTTACAGTGGATATTTATAAACTTGTAACAGGAAAGCAGTGCCAATCATCGCATTGATTTCCCGACTGTAAAATGAAGTGGTATATTAAACAATATGTAATTCGTTTTCTTTCTCGAATGTCTCTGGTCCTCACATTCCTATACTAAAGTTTGTTTGACCCTCGGGTAACTAATGGTTGGACCACACTGAATTACACCATGCAGATAGCAGGGTGCGAATATGGAGAAAACAGCATGAAAGCATGGACCCCAACAGCATTGCCACAACACTTCAAGCTGGTGGAGGCAATATTATGGTTTGGGGGTGTTTTCTTGGCATTGTATGGGTCCTTTGATTCCTGGGAAACAACATCTGAATGCCCAAGGGTATTTAAGTGTTATCGCAGATCAGTTACATCCTGTTATGTTAATGGTGTACCCTGCCGGAGATAGATACTTCCAGCAGGACAATGCTGATTGTCATAAAGCTGCCATTGTCCTCAGATGGTTCTAAAAGCATGACGGAGAATTTTCCTTGCTTCGTTGGCCTGTACAACCACCAGATCTCAATCCAATCGAGAATTTGGGGGATGAGATCGAACGGGGCATCAGGCAGCTGGATCCAGTACCATCAAATCTTAAGGAATTGGAAAGTGCAGGCTTTTTGTAATAACTTAACCAGTAGTAAGCTGAACACAGTAGTAAGTGAAAAAGAACACAAATGAGTGACTTAACTACTTAACTTAAAATAGTTAAACTTCTCATACTCAAATAAACAACCTTTTAACTGTGGAACACTGAAAATTCTACCTTTGTACATGAGGATTGGGGATCTAATCAATCTTAAAATATCTTCATACCACAGAATGTCCTCCTCTTCTGGCCATCGCCAGTAAGTTAAACCAGCACTTTTCCGGTGTTTCATTTTCACTTGGTCTCTATTTAAATCTACAACTTGTTCTGGTTATTTTGTACCATTATATGATACAATAACATAGTCCTTTGATAATAATGATACCAGGCACAACTTTGTCTGATTCACAGTCCACAATGCTCATACCTGTTGAGCCATCATCATCAGTATCTGAATTCACTACAGGTTTCACCTTTTTAAACTTGCGGAGGCCAGAAGTTGAAAATAATGGTTTTTCTAAATCTACTGAAGTCAGTGGTTTAAATCCAGCCTTCCTTTTCTTTTTCTGTTTTTTTTCCCCGCATTGCATTTTCAATTTGCCGTTTCACCCTTTCTTTTTACTTTCAAATTTGTCTTCAAGTTTTTCCTTTACAATGTCATCTTTTTCTGTTTTTTTAGGAGTTTTTCTTCAACTTTTTAATTTTTTCTTGTAAAGCCAAATCTTCCAACCTCTTTTATTCATGTCTTTTTTCTATGTAAATTAGACGCAAATCTTGGGTGAATTGTAAGAAAAAAAAATATGTTTGAACTCTCATAAGCTTTAAAAGTATAAATTTCTCCAACAAAATTCTATCTACTATAAAGGCCTATGTCTTGATTGACTTTATTGCAACTTATTAACATAACTTAACTAGTTCAGTTACTTAAGTTAGGTCAGTACTAATTAATAAAAGCATAAGTGGATCAGTGTGGGGTAACTGGGCCATACCTGGACCCAGTTCCCCTGAAAGTATGGCCCAGTTACCCCAAATCACTAAATCTGATGGGGTAATTGGGTCATACCCCTCCACAGACCTTTAACTTTCAGGATAGGTTAAAACAGTGTGGTCCAACTTTCAGTTACCCGAGGGCCAATCAAACTTTAGTATAGGAATGTGAGGGCCAGAGACATTCCAGAAAGAAAACGAATTACATATTGCATTCAAAAACTTTTATTAAAATTTATATTAAAAGAAGTTTAATATACTAGTTTAATATACCACTTCCTTTTACAGTCGAGAAATCAATGTGATTATTGGCACTACTTTCCTCATACAAGTTTATTAATGTACACTGTAAGTTCAGTAAGGCAAAGTCTCAGGCTCGATTCCAGTGAAGCACTTTCAATTCGATTTCTCGTTTTTGATTTAATTTGTTTGAGAGCAGAAAAAGCACTTTCGTACACGTATGTATTGCCAAACAGCGATAATATTTGTAGAGAGAATTTAAGCAGTTTGGGAAAACGTTCTTTAGAAATCATATTCCAGAATTTTTCAGGGATATCACACATTTTAGTTTGTTAGAATGGGTCTGCCTGAAGATAACAAATTTCCATTTGAAGGTCGCAGGGCACCTCACTCACTTCAATATCCATGGGGTTGTTGAACAGTGCAAGTTTTGGTTTTAGGGAATCTAAATCCTGGATTCTGTCCTTGAACTTTACTTGATATTTAATATTATTTCAGGAAAAATACTAAAATTTGTGTCACTTTTTTCTTCTTTCAACTGCCGACAAGATGAAAAGTGGGCCGTATTATTTGCCTTCAGTGCAAATATATTATCCAGTACGACAAATACGACATCATCCAGTGCGTTGAATATGTCAATGCCTTTTTTGCTGGTTTCTAATTATTTTAATTCCAACAGTTCTTCATGAATTTCAAATTATTCGTTTGTTGTTCTGACAAAGATAAGGAGCCGGCTGATGTCAGCTATATCTGTGCTCTCATTTAGAGCTAGAGAGTAAAATTCACATTTTTCCAAATTGCCCAAGAGGGAACCTGAAACTTCCCCAGACATATGATTAATTATTCTACTTACTGTCTGATGAGACAAGGAAACATTTTCAAAATGTTTAGCCATCTTATCATTTCTAAATGAAGATGCCATTTTTACAGCACATCTCTTAATGAGCTCACCATCCCTAAAAGACCTTTTACTTTTAGCTAGGTCTAAACATACCTCATAAGACGCCTTTAAACCAGCAGTGTTTGACGGTTGCTGAAAGATATTCTTCTGTCTAGTTAGTTTGAACTTCAAATCATTAAACACACAACTTCTGGCACTTCCCTGGTATTGATCGTATATTGATTTATGGAAGTTGGTATAGTGTCTACTCACGTTATACTCCTTTGAAACACATAAAACTTGAGAACAGATAACACACTGTGGTTTTCCTTTATGTTCAACAAAAAAGTAACTTTCCTGCCACATTGACTGAAATTGTCGTTTCTCATCTTCAACACCCGGTTTCTTAAGTTCCTCCATTTTAGGTACCGCTCTCGCAACAACGATGACAACAATCTCTCGTCGTACTATATCTCTCGAACAACCTCTCTCGTCAGAAACGACCACTTCGAACAGCCTGCGCTCCCTTTTATACGAAAACCGACACCTTCCAGAAAATCATCCGCAGCACACGAACGATCAATAACCTATCGCCAATATGGCCGTTGTATGGCCGTTACTTAAATTTTAAGTAACGGTATTACATTTCAGTCTTACATTTAAAACTTACATTTAAGTCATTACATTTTAAGTCTTTAAAACTTAAAGCAGTAAGAAGGGTAAATGATTTTTTTCCAAATGTTAAGCTAAAATATTTTTCCAGTAAGAAGGGCATGTTATGTTTTATTCGTGGTTGTATGCTTAACTTATCTACTTAATTAAATTCTTTTCTCATAATTAACTTTCACTTTTAAGTTTTGCTGTGAAAAATGCCAGTGATCGTATAATAAAACATATCCCCATAACTAAATTATTTTCTCAAAACTAACCCCCCTTTAAGCTTTACTTAGAATAAAGTGCAACTTGTTGGCCCACCAAAAAGACAAACTCAAACATTCGCTACACACTAGAGTAGAGGCAAAATAATTCATTTATTTTAATTTCTATAATTTTAACATTTCTTCTTTTACAGTTTTTTCTAAATTTAATGACACACAATCATCTCCAATCATATTTTTTTTTTCACAAAATAAAACAATTAAACAAACATTAGCAAATTTCTGGTGGCTGGCGAATACCCCTAAAACGTAGAATCAAAACCTGTTTACTTTTTTTTCTTTCACTTTACTTTTAACTATTTGAGCTCAATTCTAGAACAATTAATTTTTTAATTATAAAAAAATAATTTAACGATACCTTCAGTCGACTGAAAGAAAAAAGAGAAGAGAAGAGAAAAAAAAAGAAAGGGATAAAATAAAAAAAAAAGTTGGTCATCACTCGTCAGCCTCCGATAGCTCTCGGACTTCTGCGGGAGACATCTCTCAGCCCTTCCATCACACAAGGAAACATCAGCGCTGGATCGGATAAGCAGTTGGCGGCTACCCGGGTCAAATCGGAACTGCTCCTCAAGTCATCCCCCTTCTTGGGAGAAAAAAAACTTTTCACCCCCCGAACGCATGCGCGCCGGAAGGCAGGACGTAGGAAATAGTTCTTATCCACGCCTTTTCCTGACGCCGTAAAAATCAGTCCACAAAGCACAACTTTTCACATTTCGATGGGTTGTCAACTGTAGTATTTTTTTTTTCTATATTGCGTAGCGCTGGGTTCTTGTTTGATTTTGAAGAGAACACTTGAAGACAGAGCAGCGCGCCGATAGCCGTCTTGTAACCTTCCGCGGGTCTCCTCTCGGGCTGGGCGAGGAATACGGAAAAGTAATCAAAATTCCTTTTCCCTGCGAATTCAATCTGTTTTCCCAACATCCTGGGAAATTGTTGCAATGCACAAGTAAAAAGAAATGGCAAAAGGGGAGGGTATCGAGTTACCCAGACATAGACTTGGGAAAGAAAGAAAACAGTTTAGGGAATACAGGATTTTAAGGACAGACAAAGGGGGTAACTTAGAAACTAATAATTTTTTATTTGTAAACTTGACTAAAATCCGCCATCCGTCGCTCAGCCACCTTACTACATTTTAACTGTACCTACACACTTAAACACTTCTTTTAACATCAATAATTGTGATATAACAACATCCCCTTTGTATGACAAAAATTTTTTTGAACGTAGTGAAAAAAAATTTTTTTTTTTGATTGAGAGCGCCTACCCAAAGAAAAAATGCAGAGTGGGTAGCTACCACGAACTCTCACTCTGAAAGTTGACAACCCATTTGCCCCCAGTCAGAAGTGACAAGTTCATGGGTGCTAGACCCCACAGAGCAGTCATGCGTCCACGGCTGTCTGTCCCAAAATTAACGGGATAGACGATCTCAATTTACAAATCACACACGCACCAAAAAAAAAGAAAAAAAAACAGTTGAAAGCATTACACAAAGAGCAAGTCCTTCATTACAAAGAAAAAAAAATCAATACTTTTTACACACATATATAGTTTCAATGGGTACCGATATATACTAGTAGACACCTTGTATGCGACAAACTCATGATAATAAAATTAAAGAAAGAAAAAAAAAAACAAGGGCTTGCGCTGCTTAACTTACAAAATCGACACACTTAGTCATTCCACTACTAATTTCTGCATGCACTTCATATGTACATATACATAAAAATAACAAGACATCTCGCTACAAACGCAAAACTGTTACCACACGGTGTCTAGGGAAATTTTTCGGGAAAATTAATAGTCAGCATTAACACCGCAAGAGCGGAAACACGTCCAACACTTTCGCACTTGGGAATAGTGTGGAGTGTCCGGGCATTATGTAGCGCCACCGAAACTGTCACAATAGACACTACATAAATAAGCCAGACGCAACCCTTTCCCCAAGGGCACTAGAGTATACAAAAATCGGGAAAGTCAGAACATGCAGGGAGACCTGGCAAGCATGCATTGCCTTACAAGACATGGGACAACTAGACTACGTACAAGGGCACTGAAGCCTGGGCTGCATCTCACAAATTTGGGTACTTGCTTCGCTAACACCTTCCGTCCTTCGGCACTTTACCTTGGGAGTTGCCTCATGTCACGTCCTAGTTGCCCCCAGCGTTCCATCTGTTGACAGTTTAATGACACAAAAAAAACATAAGAGCTGACTATAGGTCGGGGCAACCGAATGTCAGAAAATCAATACACTCGGTGTAAGCTGACACACAGTATAAGTTACCCATCCCTGTACATACACCGCAGCGTGTGGTAACGCACAATTAAAATTATGCAATACAAACACATTATGAACACTATAAAACTCTTTTACTAACACCTCTGAACTATCAACTGGCGGCAGCGGTTCCCCTCTTTGCGCGAGATCTGGTTACTATGTTTGATGGGGGTAAATTATCCCAACGGGTCCTTCTGACTGGCTGGTGCTGAGACCCCCTCGAATCATTAATTCCGCTTGTATGAGCTTCCCTTGGGACGGGCGAAACGGGTGAGCCTGCATTAACCGCCTGTGAACGTCTCTCTCTCCCTCTCCTAGCCGTGTTTACGAAAAAACGAGTTTTGTGTTTGGGTAACCCTGGTAACGGAGCGACACTATCTACTCCTCTCCGGTCGCTATCTGAACCGTGGGAGTCAGCTGATCTCTCAGTCTCCTGTGTTTCTGGCCAAGCAGGAAAAATCTTACGCTCTGGGATCTTAGCTAATCTGTCAATATGGACTACCTCTTCATGCGAAGGATCTGCGACTTGCTGAATTTTAAAGTTAACTTTAGAGGTTTGCTGCATTACACGATATGGACCTTTATTTAATTTTGATAACTTTTTACTTAAACCGGGCTTAATTGCTGGGGAAAATAGCATTACTAAATCTCCGATATTAATGTTTTTATGAACAGCGAATTTTTTTCTATAATTTTCCTGCGTTTCCGCTGCTTTCTCTAAATGGGACTTCACTAGCTTAAAAGAATTTTGAAGGGCCGGTATTAAATTTTGACAGTAAGAGGGGGCGTCGTGATACGAAATTTTACTTTCCCCTGCTAAAACGTTATAAGGGAGGCGCAGATCTCTACCATAAGTTATAAAGGCTGGGGTCTCGTTAGTGGCTAAATGGACTGCCGACCGAATGGATAATAGGGCAAATTTAAGTTTAATGTCCCAGTCCGTGTGGCTGTTGTTCACTAAATGAGCTAAGGCCGAGGAGACTGTAGCATGCTGCCTTTCTATCTTGGCATTTGCGGCCGGATGATAAGGGGAAGTAGAAACGTGATGTATGTTAAATTTCTTGTATACGTCCGAAATCGCTTCCCCGACTAAATTTCTCCCCTTGTCTGTTATAATGGTCTTGGGACACCCGTGTCGTGAAACAAAATCTGCCAATGTGTCAGCAATGGTATCTGAGGTAATATTAGAAACGGGGTACGCCTCTGGCCACTTCGAAAAAGCGCATACATATGCTACAATGTAACGGTTTCCCTGTTCGGTTAGGGGGTACGGACCTGATATATCTAGGTGAACTGTCTGCATGGGTGCATCCTGAATTTTAAGTCGCTGCAGTTCCGCCAAACCACCTGGTTTATGAGCACGGCGCTCCAAACATTGCATACAAGATTTAATTAAATTTTGGACATGCGCACTTAGCCCCGGGCAAAAGAAAAATTGTTTAAGTCGATTATAGGTCTTAAAATGTCCCATATGGCAAGCTATTAAGGATTCGTGCGCTAAAGAAAAAACTTTGGTTAACAGGCTGAGCGGAAGCACCACCTTCTCTTGGGAATCTCTTCGGGACTTACCCCTCAAATCATTACATTTTAAAACATTATTCTGGGAAATAAAAAAATTCATGTAGACAAGTCTCACCTGGAGTCCCTTTTTCACTAATTTTAAAACTTTACTACAAAATGGATCTTTCTCCTGGGCTGCCCTAACTTCTTTTAAAAAATTTTGGTCTTCGATGACATTAAACGATACCTGATCAGGAGGGATTGCATAGCACTGTTCACCATTTACAGGTTCTCTTACACAGTTTACCTCTTCAGAAATTTCAAAATTTATATACCTAGACAAAAAATCGGCCGTGGAGTTGCATTTACCTTTTATATATTTAGTCTCGAAATCAAAATCCGCCAACGAACACAGCCAACGGGCAATACGTGACGTGGGGTCCTTAAGTTTTAAAGCGTGCGTTAGCGCAGCGTGATCAGTAAATAGAGTAAATTTTGAGTTAAAGAGATAACATTTAAAATAGTTTACGGCCCATACGACAGCTAGGAGTTCTCGCTCAGTCGCAGAATAACGGGTTTCTACCTCCTTAAGTTTTCTACTCGCGAACGCTACAGGCCTGGGAAAATTGTCTTCATCCAGCTGTGCTAAAACTGCGCCTGAGGCGAAGCCTGATGAATCAGTATGAACAATAAAGGGTTTGTCTAATTCCGGAAGCTTTAAGGTGGGGATGGATGCCAAACCTGCGCTTAAATCCTCAAACTCTGCCTGTGCTTCCTCTGACCAAAAAAATTTACCCTTGTCCTTTGTTAAATTAGTTAGGTTGAGGGCTCTTTTAGAAAAGTCGGGGAGAAATTTTCTGTAAAAATTTAATGTGCCAAGAAAACTACGAACTTGCTTACGCGACGTAGGAATTTTGAAATTCTTAATTACGTTTACATTTTTATCGGTGGGAGAAATTTTGCCGTCCTGTACCTTGAATCCTAAAAAAGTTATGTCAGATTTAAAAAAGGAACATTTACTTGGTTTTAATTTTAAATTGTGCTGCCTTAATCTATCGAAGACAAGCTGCAATTTTTCAAAATGCGAAGGAATGTCGTGCGATGCTACAGCAATATCATCGATGTAAATCTGAATGGACAGGTCGCTTAAGTCACCTAAGACAACATTCATTAACCTTTGAAAAGCGTTGGGGCTGGTGGCAAGTCCAAAAGGGCTTCTCGTGAAATTAAATAGACCTTTATGGGTCGAAATGGCAAGTTTAAATTTATCCTCCTCTTTAATTAACTGTTGAAAAAAACCAGAGGTCAAGTCTAAGGTTGAAAAAAATTTAGCACCGGATAAAGCATCAATAGTCTCATTAATATTAGGGATGGGGAATGAATCTTTAATTAATTTCTTATTTAATTTTCTGAAGTCTACTGCTAATCTATATCCACCATCGGCCTTTTTTACTAACATAACCGGCGCAGCAAATTCGGAATCTGAGGGAACTAAAATGCCGCTGTCTAACAATAAGTTTAGCTGCTCATTCATTTCATTACGTAAGTGATATGGCACTCTGTAAGGTTTGCATTTTACAGGCTCGTCATCTATTAATTTAATGTTATGGGGTACCGTCGAACACCCTGGTAGCTCTAACACCGAGGCAGCGAAAACATCCGAATTGATTTTTAGAAAATTTTGCACTTCACTTTTTAATTGGGTGGGCAGGTGATCAAGTTCGAAATTTGTATTCCACATTAAGTCCGTATGATCTAACGTTGCAATATCAGCATTGTCAACAAAATTTACCAAATTTATATTTTTATTACTGTACAGAGGTTCCACGAATCCAAGCTCTGTACCCTTATTTATGTGTGCCTGGGCAGTGCCGAAATTAGCGAGCTTAACGAAAAGTGACTGCTCAGAATTGGTACAAATGGCGTTGGCCACTAAAATATCCGAAATAGCCGCAGTGGGCGTAATTAAGATTAAATCGGAATATGAAGGAAGGGGTGACTTAACTTTAGCCGGAATGATTACTTGCTCCCCAGGGGGTATGATAGTTTTAACCTTAGCAAAAATTTTAACATTTTTAGAGACCTCAACCTTGGGCTCCTCTACTAGAATTGTATTAACCGCCCTCTCTTCCGTAACACAAAATGGGATAAAAGTCAAATCTGGACACAGAACTTGTTTAGTTTTAAAATCAATGCGAATATTATACTTGGTTAAAAAGGGAATACCTAAAATAATATCGAAATGAGTTGACAAAGAGCCTTGGATGACTTTAAAATTCTCACAACACCTAAAATTTCCCAAATCAAAAAATAGCTCAGCCTGCGATGTAATTCTCAGTGCCTGCTGTGAAACAGTTCTAAGGGGTGTGTTACAGTCATTCGTACTGAAGGTTTTAAATAGTTTAGCTTCTCTCTCTCCTATCAAATTTACTGAACTCCCCGAATCCATAAGTGCGATAAAAGTTGTATCTTGCGCATTGATTGTTACAATGGGCCACCTAAAATTTTGAGAGGTACCCGTGTTGGCAAAAGTCTCAGCGAGCGGCCAGTCTGAAAGCCCCTTTCTACCATTACGCTGGCTACCTAATGGGGGCTGTAGTAGTTTAAATTGTTATTTTGTCTCCCATTGTTTCCTCTGCCCCGATAAAAATTGGACTGCTGGGAATTCTCCCTAAAGTGTACACTTCTGTTGTGGCCTTGAAAATTCCCCCGCGATCGGCTATCTTGCCTCTCCCAGTTTCGATTTACCTGGTAATGCGGGCTCTGCGGTCTATTTTCTCGTACCCTCTCTCTACTCGGCGAGTGGTAAAAATTTTCTCCCCTATTAGGGGACTGCTCCCAGTTTCGATTTCCCTGCGCCTGTGAGCTCTGCATTCTAAAACCCTCTCCCCTTTCTCTCGACGGAGATCGGTACACATTGTCCCCCCTCCAATTTCGCCACCCCGGGATCGGTGACCTTTCAAAATTTCGGGACTGCTGTCTGCTCTGGCCCGGCTGCCCTTGCTCTAGGGAACCTCTCCTTTCGGTATGTTCGCGCTGAGGACACTGACTTCTAAGATGGCCCAGCTGGTTACATTTAAAACAACGCAACGAAGGCGAAGCCTGCAGCGGTGCGGCAACTGTTAAACTCTCTAATTGGGAGGAAAGGAGGCCCACAGATTCCTGGAGCTTTGCAACTAAGTTTTCCAACTTGGCTTGCCTATCTCCGTTGAACGACGCGTCTCCCTGACCAATTGCGTACACAACCGCTGGAGGCTCAGGTTCCGTCCTAGCTCCCACCTGCTTGATCGCCTTTTCTTCGAGGCAAGCAATTTCGATTAATTCCTCCAAATCCTCTGGGTTACGAGCTATGACTGCTCTGCGAATAGGGGGCAATAAGTTTTTTTAAGAGCATAGAAACAAGCCACTGCTCTTCCATCTCCTTTCGTGTCGCGTTTGGTAAATTATGTTTCTGTATAAGCGTCTTAACTTTTGATCGCGCCATAGCTAGAAATTCTTTAACGGGGGTAGCCTGGCTTTGCTTAAACGCCCAAAATTCGGCTAACAAAGTTGCCGGGTCTTTCTCGGTCTCGAACCTCTCCCCTAAAACTGCAAACAAATCCCGAACTGACGCTATTTCTTCTTTAAAATTTGAAAAAACGGTCTGAGCCTGCCCTGCTAATCTTTGCCGCACTGCGAAAAATTGGTCCTCTGCTGACCATTGTAGGAAACGAGCAATCTCCTCAAATTTACTTTTGAAACGCGCAAATGTGAAATGGGGGTCTGTACCCGTAAAAGTCGGAATCAATTCAAGATGACTTAGCAGCAAATCACGCCGCTGAAAAGTCATTGCACCCTCAACTTGTTGAGTTTCGTCGTCTTGTAATTCGTAGTGGCTAAGCTCGCCGATAGCTGGGGGGTTTGATTCGCCTGAATTTGGCATAACTCTAAAGTTTCTTACAAGTAGGGCAAAACTGGGATACAACTTACTCCCTCACGCACACATCACTTACCGCATTACTAAAACACCAGTACATAACCAAATTGTTCCCCCAAAATATTCGCGTACATAAAATACAATCAGATATAACACATTTCCCATGCAATTTATACAGTCCCCCAAAATGCATATAAATACACACTAACACAAAACAAAATAATATATTTTTCACAATACTCAATTATACATTTCATATCTTATTTTAAACTATTGCCTCATTTACATTTAAATTAGTTTTCGCGGGCCAACATCGCATTGTGCCAAAACCCAGAAAGGGCACGACACCATTGTTATGTTTTATTCGTGGTTGTATGCTTAACTTATCTACTTAATTAAATTCTTTTCTCATAATTAACTTTCACTTTTAAGTTTTGCTGTGAAAAATGCCAGTGATCGTATAATAAAACATATCCCCATAACTAAATTATTTTCTCAAAACTAACCCCCCTTTAAGCTTTACTTAGAATAAAGTGCAACTTGTTGGCCCACCAAAAAGACAAACTCAAACATTCGCTACACACTAGAGTAGAGGCAAAATAATTCATTTATTTTAATTTCTATAATTTTAACATTTCTTCTTTTACAGTTTTTTTAAATTTAATGACACACAATAATCTCCAATCATATTTTTTTTTTCACAAAATAAAACAATTAAACAAACATTAGCAAATTTCTGGTGGCTGGCGAATACCCCTAAAACGTAGAATCAAAACCTGTTTACTTTTTTTTCTTTCACTTTACTTTTAACTATTTGAGCTCAATTCTAGAACAATTAATTTTTTAATTATAAAAAAATAATTTAACGATACCTTCAGTCGACTGAAAGAAAAAAGAGAAGAGAAGAGAAAAAAAAAGAAAGGGATAAAATAAAAAAAAAAGTTGGTCATCACTCGTCAGCCTCCGATAGCTCTCGGACTTCTGCGGGAGACATCTCTCAGCCCTTCCATCACACAAGGAAGCATCAGCGCTGGATCGGATAAGCAGTTGGCGGCTACCCGGGTCAAATCGGAACTGCTCCTCAAGTCATCCCCCTTCTTGGGAGAAAAAAACTTTTCACCCCCCGAACGCATGCGCGCCGGAAGGCAGGACGTAGGAAATAGTTCTTATCCACGCCTTTTCCTGACGCCGTAAAAATCAGTCCACAAAGCACAACTTTTCACATTTCGATGGGTTGTCAACTGTAGTATTTTTTTTTCTATATTGCGTAGCGCTGGGTTCTTGTTTGATTTTGAAGAGAACACTTGAAGACAGAGCAGCGCGCCGATAGCCGTCTTGTAACCTTCCGCGGGTCTCCTCTCGGGCTGGGCGAGGAATACGGAAAAGTAATCAAAATTCCTTTTCCCTGCGAATTCAATCTGTTTTCCCAACATCCTGGGAAATTGTTGCAATGCACAAGTAAAAAGAAATGGCAAAAGGGGAGGGTATCGAGTTACCCAGACATAGACTTGGGAAAGAAAGAAAACAGTTTAGGGAATACAGGATTTTAAGGACAGACAAAGGGGGTAACTTAGAAACTAATAATTTTTTATTTGTAAACTTGACTAAAATCCGCCATCCGTCGCTCAGCCACCTTACTACATTTTAACTGTACCTACACACTTAAACACTTCTTTTAACATCAATAATTGTGATATAACAGGCAAGGGCCAAAAAAATGAATTGGTGGGCCGCATGCGGCCCGCGGACCACGGGTTGGACCACACTGGGTTAAAACACTACACATTAACTGAGCTAAAAATTCTTGCATTCAAATAGACTTCTAAAAAATTATGGAATTCACCCTTGTAGAAAGATGTTTTGTGATGACAAATACAAAAAACATTAGCAGCCATAAAACTTCCTTCAACTAAGCTGGAGACCAAAGGGCTGTTGTTCTGTTGACTTCTCCTTACCAGTGTTGCCACAACAGAGTGGAAATACCCCCTGATATGTAAAGGAAAATTCTGGGAGGGGATGGCCCAGTTACCCCAACTTACCTTAGAAGCAAATCACCTCAAAAAATACGGCATTTATACATAAAACTTAACTATCAAAATCGTTTCCATAAAGTGCGCAAGACCTTCTGCAGTTCTATTTATTGATATGGGACATGTCCTACTGTTTAAGTCTTTACCAGTTAACCTAACAGTGGGTACTTTTACATTCGTCTCATCTTTCGGTAGAACAGATCCGTTATTCTGCCTCTGTTCATAGACAGGTGTGATCGCGTTATCACTGTCATCGAAACAGAGGCTTCAGATAACTATATTCTCAAGATTATCAAATATATCCAATACGCTCTTTGAAAACTTTGTTCGCACGTGAATGGGTCCATCCAATAATTAAGGTCAGAACACCCCTATAACAATGCAATATAGACAAGAGGGGCTAAAAATCGTTTAGTAATGGTTGGAAAATAAATGCTTTACCCTTTGCGACACGCTATATTAAAATACAACGGAAATTTCGAAAAAAATGTTGTAAAAAGGATCAGATGCACTTACTTAGACATTTTATGCCCCCCCCCCCCGAAAAAAAATTTTTGCTGTTTTTTTCATTTTTACATGGGGAGATGGGATACCGTATGTTTCACCATGCACAACGACATTCCATAGAATATTGTGCATGTTATGCTGAGAGTTATGCAGTATATAATATAAATAAATGAAAATAAGATAGATACGAAAAAAACTGTTTTCAACAATTGGATTAAAATAATTTTTTGATATTTAATACACACAAATAATCAATTATTTAGATTTCTCAATTTTAAAAAATTTCCTGTTCTGAATGCAACAGAATTTTCTTTAAAATATGAAAAAAATTCACTTTAAATAAAAACTAATTTAATATGAATAATTTTTCTAAATAATTCAACAACTATGAATTAAGGTATGAATTATATAATTCATATATACGCATATATATATATATATATATATATATATATATATATATATATATATATATATATATATATATATATATATATATATATATATAAGTGGTTATCAAAGTAATGGAAACACTAAGAAGCATCATGAAAACCTTTATTAATACGGCGCAGGATCACCTTTGTTATGTAATACCACCTGATTCACCTTGAATTTGGATTATACAAGTCATGAATAGTGGTTAAGAAAATATTATGCCATTCTTCAGGGAAAAATCATGAAAGTTACTGTAGAGGTGCTGTGGTGGTTATCGATACCTAGCTGTATCCGTTTATACAGATCACACTGGATGGATCATATAAAGTCGGGGCGGGGGGGGGGAATTGTACAGGGCAAGATAAGATATTTGACTTCTTTTTCGTGCTCTTCAAACCAATACTTGATAGATTTAGCTGTATGTATAGGGGGATTATCCTCCTGGAGAACGCCATCTCCTTTAAGAAACAATGTCTGCACCATAGGATGGACTAGTGAGCTAAAATTTTGACATAGTCCTTCTCAATCAATCTCCCTTTTAGGGATACAATAGGGCCTGAAGAAAACAATGAGATGCCATCCCAAACCCTGATAGATCTACTTCCATGATTGACAATTGAGAGTAGACAGTCAGAATATTATCCTTGTATAGGTGTTCTCTAGACATACACACTTCCTGTTGCGAGGAACAATGTGATCAATGATTCGTCGGACCAAATGTCGTTTTTCGACATATTACTCGACCAGGATTTGCGTTCGTGGCACCATTGTAAACGATATTTTGCATTGGCATCTATTATGAGTGGTTTGGGAATAGCTACTTTTCCGTAAACCTTTGTTTGTGAAGTTTCCTTCTACCTCTGATGGGTGATACCGGAACATGCATATGCAGATTGAGCTCTTCGGTCATTTTAGTCGCAGTTGTTTTTTTTTCTTCATGTCACAATCCGCTTCAATACCTCGCCCGTCTCTTTCACTCAGCTCTCCTTTTCATCCACTAATCTGTTTGGCAAAGGATGTTTTTCCTTGCACTCTGTATGCTACCATGACTTTCGATACCATAGCTCGAAAAACACCGATTAGCCTGGGGACTGCAGTAACAGTTACTCCAATTTAAACGCGCCCAAACAATTTGTCCTTTTCGCAAGGTCTGCAAGGTTTGACATTTTACGCTGCCCCCCCCCCAAAAAAAAAAAAAAAATCACAATACCCTTAGCTTCATCACTGCTACCTGACAGTAGAATAATACATACACTATATTATATAAAAAATACCGGTGGCCAGACTTGTTTTTTAATGAATACGAAGCACATTCATAAACACCACAGATATTGATAGGTGTTTCCATTATTTTTATAAGCACCTGTATATGTCATTGGTGTTTTGTAAAAAGGGCGAATATCTATGTAAATCTCTCTCTATGGGTATTCGCCCTTTTTTAAAGAACACCGACTATATATATATATAGTGGTCATGATATAATATAAATATAGTGGTCATGAAGTAAAGGCGTCCTTCACCAATAGTCCCTGTAACTGGGAACTTTGTATCAAGTCCATTGTGAAAATACACAAAAAGATATTTACTGGTGAAGGATTCTCTAAATTAAAAATCTCAGTAGACGGTCTACAATCCTCAGTGAAATCCGGCATGCGAATATTTACTTTATTCTTCTCCTAATCGGTACTTGATGGTTCCTCCTCCATATCATAGTCCCCTGTGTCTTAATCTCGGGGGGGGGGGGATTATCGACCTCCTCTTCAGCAATCCTTTCATGGTGAGCAATTATCCCTTCCCCATGTGACTCAGAATCCTAAAAACTTGATTCCACATCTGAAGGCAACTCTTTGAATAATTCTAATGCCTCCTCAACTGCTAGATTTTTCTTGAAATGCTGTGAAAAAAGATACGTGACACAAACCAAAAGGTAAAGGTCTGTGTAATAAAATCAATACATAGATGAAGCGTTGCGACACTCTATTCTTCTCGCTGAGAATCTTTCTGTCTCTTTCAGAATCTTCACAGAAACTACCACTTCTAATCAATCGTTTTTCTCAGAAGCAATTTCTTCCCTTTTGTCCTCTATGGACAAACGGTCCTGGGTGGCCCAGGAGCGTTTGAAATGTTTTGTCGAGGATTCTCGCAGAAATCGTTGCAACGTCTCCTGTGAAATCGCTTTTCTTAAAAGGGCTTTATTCTCTTTTATCCTGTGGAGACTAACGATCCTGCGTGACCTCTGTTGTTTGTCAACCTTTTCTATACCTTAGAATCAGTCCCAACCTCTAACTAAAGACGTCTGATATTAAAATTACTTATTTTTCTTCGTATAACGTGCACTCTTAATACAAAAAAATAAGATCGAAATTTACGGGTGTAATTTTACTTCAGATATAAAAATGATAGATTTAAAAATATGGAACAGATGAACATAAAATAATTAGATTTCTACATGTACCTAAAGGCTTTTTATTTAAAAGAAATGGCATACCTGATGAACTTAAACATTTTAAATTTCGGATAACATGAATAGTTCGTCATATTCGTCTTCCGTTATATCTTCAGGCACATCATTGAATTCAGTTTCATCTTCACCACCACTGTTACTCTGATCCTGAAATAAATAATCATATTCCGTTCCTCTAGATGGTTAGATATACTACATTTTTTAAATGACTCTTGAATAATGTCAGGTTTAATTTAATTTCATGCTTTTACTATCCACTCACACACTATTTATAGACTGGCAGAACGCATTTGGCATCCTGTTGTAAATGTTTTTTCACCTTCGAACATCCACGTGCTCTACTGTCGTTTTAAATTTCCTTTGAATGGTTTACTGATACACACATATAAAGGCTGAACTATTTTATTCATTATTTTAGCCAATTTTCATACACAAATGAACCCTGTTATGTGCTGCCATTTACAATCTAAAATCATAACTAAAAACAAATGGTATTCTACATTTAAAATATAGCTCAAGTAAATAGAATTTTAAGAGAAAATTTTCGAATTTTGTGGGACAGTATTTGATCCAGGGTTAACAGACCCACCGACCAAACTAATCCAATAAACTGACGATGCAGTAATTTATGAATATATTTTTAAAAAACATTGAATAACGAATTATCCGTTTACCAATATGTCATTATCTTGTAGTTTCCATTTCGATTTCCCCTGATCATGAAGAGAAAAAAATAAAACAAAAAATATTTGCAGAATACCGTACCAGCTCCAAGTTTTATAAACTTGAACAGTTTATTGGGTGGCAGATATTACATTAAGGTGTTGCCATAGGCGGACAATAAAACTCCCGCACAATCAGCTCGTTTGAAGTTTTCTGTTGCTTTTAGACAGGAAATAAGAAGTTTCTATTCCTTAGTATTGCTTACAGGAAATGCAAGATGAAGTGATGCAAGTCCTTTACCAAACCCCCCCCCCCCCCCCCCCCAAAAAAAAAAAACTTCGGGGGAAGAGGGGGGGGACATCTTCTAGCTAGAGGGGGAAAATGACTAGCTAAGATAACTCTTACAGGAGAAGCAGGAGTTACGAACTCTGGTTCACGATACCAGTTTGTCCCTTAATGGTTCTTACTTTCATCAAGATTTAATAAAAATATCACTTTCAATAAGTTACAGTTTTTTTATATGTCAGATATTATATATAGACAGTAGATCAAGTGAGTATAATGTTAAGATATGAAAATGAAAGAATTTTGTTTTTCTGTGTGTGTTATCTCATGTCAGGTATATTAAGAAAAATTCGAGATCTGAATTTCACATATAATTGTATCGAGTATCACTGTTTCAATATTGAACTGAATCTCTTTCTCTCTCTCTCTCTCACACACACATATATGTATATATATATATATATATATATATATATATGTATATATATATATATATATATATATATATATATATATATATATATATATATATATATATATATATATATATATATATATGTGTGTGTGTGTGTGTGTGTGTGTGTGTGTGTGTGTGTGAAAACATTAATTGAAAAATTTACAGGGGGCTTTAGAATAGCAAAACTTAACATTAAAATCATTGTCGAAACGGGTTGAAAATAGGGTTTTTCCCCGTTTCGGGAAGTGGCCTCGATTCGCGAAAGTAAATTGAAGTTCCTTCTAGAGAATCTATTTTGGATGTACAGGTTTAGCGAGCGAAGATATAATGCTGACATAAACAAAAGACGCTTCTGGAAGTATCCATGTGGTGCTTTGGGTATGCGCGATAGGGGGGGACGCTCTGAGGAGAATATAGAAGTAGTGCAGATTGGGCTGGAGAGTCGTTGCTAACGGGCATGCTGCTCGGCACAATGGAGTTTTGAAAATGGCGATGTTAGAATACAGAATTTGAGCGTGGTTCAATTAATAATAAATAAATTGATTTGTATTATGTACTGTTTATTTGAGCAAAGTGCCTTCCACTTGCCAACCTTGTTACGGACACGATGACTGCAAGTATATTTATTATAACGGGTGTTAATCCAGCGCCCGTCACATATATATATATATATATATATATATATATATATATGTGTGTGTGTGTGTGTGTGTAGGAACTCGATCTCGGGCGAGTCCCCACTTTTTGTATAAACTGGGGTCGGTGTCTAGGGGTTGTTGTTCTCATTCACTACGAATCACTCTTCCTCCCCTCTCCTTAGCATTAATTTCACTTGTAACGTCCAAAAAAATTCCTTCTATTACCTCAAAACCGCAAATTTTTCTTTCCTCCTCCTTCTTCTAAACATAGCAACTATCGTCTCCCGCTAAAGGAATCTTTTCCGCTCCCTGGGACACTTGGGGTGGTGTCGTAAGTTCGATGACCCTTCTCATACACAGTGGTCGAAACTGTGCAAGCCTCTTCTGCGTCTCAACGCTAACTTCGCCCTCAACTTTCGGGGGAGTATCTGAAGAACTTTCTCCCTCGCTCGTAAATTCGGACACGGTTCTCTCGGTGTCACATTTCAGCAGAGCATCGCCGTTCTCGCTCGGAGTCGGTGTCGAAAGTTCACTGAACTTTGAAGAAAGCAATTCTCCGATCTCTCTAAAGTGAGATAAGGCTGTGGGGTTCACATATTCCCGCTGCTGGCTTGGGCGAATTTCGGGCCCACTTTGTTGATTCACACTCGTGAAAACAACATCAGATACACGAAAATGTCTCTTTTGGTGGCACAGAGAGCTTTCTACAACTTTACAAGTACAGACACACTGTCTGAGTCCGTTTTAGGCGACTCTATTTACACAGAAACGTCAATTTTCGACAAACTACTCTCGCTGTTACTTTCACTCGACACTCTTTCATTTTTCGCTGGTATGCATACCAGTCCGCGTTCTATTTGAGCTATCTCGGCTTCTATTTTCTCTATTCTCTGCTTTCTAGCTTCAAACTCAGATTCCTCGGCTGCAATTTTTTCCAGCCTCTGTTTTTCAGCTTCTCGCTCTTCCCTCTCTTCCACAATCGAAATAAGCAGATTCTCAATGTAAACATTGTCACAATTCGATGTTTTAACCAGGGTGATTAATTGTTCGATATCTGGGTTATCTGGGACCTCTAGTCACAGCTCGTTGACTAGAGTCACCAGGTCTATCATTCTGGCATGCTCCAGATAAGCCATCTTAGAAAATTTTCACACGTAAGATTCTGCTACTTATCCGTTCAATACGGGACACAATTTCAACTCGGTTTCACAATTTTAAATTACGAAAATGTCACAAATGTCTCACTTAACAGTTCATACCATTCGATGGCACTTCACGCTTTCACAAGTTTGTCACTTGCGTTCACAACACTTTAAACTCACACAACGTCGCTTCAATGGGTGTCGCTCACCGCACTTGGTTGTCACTTATCCTCCTTCACACTTTGTGGGATCACTTATCCTCCTTCACACTTTTAGTAGAATCTCGATCTTTTAGGCCAATGTTTCACTTTTGTAGAATTTAGATCCAATCCCGATCTTTCACTTTTGTAGAATTTTGATCCCATCCGGGCCGGGCGCTCACTATTTGTAGGAACTCGATCTCGGACGAGTCCCCACTTTTTGTATAAACTGGGGTTGGTGTCTAGGGGTTGTTGTTCTCATTCATTACGAATCACTCTTCCTCCCCTCTCCTTAGCATTAATTTCACTTGCAACGTCCAAAGAAATTCCTTCTATTACCTCAAAACCGCAAATTTTTCTTTCCTCCTCAGTTATGGGAATTGCATTATCCCAGGGCTCCAGCTATGAGCCATATGTCGCCGTGTACGCTATGCGACGACAGCGCTATCAGGTTTTCGAGAGATAAACGGGGAGAAAAGTATTTGAGAGGAGACTGAGATTGGGTCCCGACCTGGTAAGAGGTGCCGAGAGCAGCAGACGGGCTGCGACGGGAGAGACACTCTCGAAGGGGGCATGACGTTGGCTCCTGATAAACAGCAGACGGCGGCTTAGTTAACCCTATCGCGGCAGACGGCCGGATACTTTAACCCATTTTGATTGTGGAGGCCTGGTGCGGCCTGACGTGTAATTTTATATGCAACGTATTTCTTCAACTGTAATTATTTGATAAGTGTCAATATATAGTGTTTGTGTTTTAAGCAGTGACTCTGTCTTTAATTGAGTACTATCTTACTCTGAGTATAAGAGAGTCTAGTTTCGCCGTGCAGTAAGCGGAAAGGTTTCTATAAGACTGAGAACAACAACCTTAGACACCGACCCCAGTTTCTACAAAAAGTGGGGACTCGCACGAGATCGAGTTCCTACATATATATATATATATATATATATATATATATATATATATATATATATATATATATATATATATATACTAGATAGTACCCGTCAAAACTTGACGGTAAATAATAGAACAGTTCCAATAAAAAAAAGGTTCATAACCTTGTTAAAATATTAGAAATTTTTACAGAATATTAGCTGTTTTTCAATCCAATGTTATAATTAAAAATGTTGTAATAATCCAAGATGTTATAATCCGAGTTTATAATAAAAAAGTCTTTCATCTTGGAAAAAAACATGCTTACCGATGAGTTTTCGATCCGACTTGCACAATCTAAATTTTGCGGTTATATTAGGTATTCGCTTTGAAAAGCACGCTACCGTACAGACACTTTTGAACGGTAAATAGTGATATGCAAAAGATATTTACTGCACTATCTAGATCAGCGGTTCTTAACCTAGGGGGCGCGCCCCCTTGGGGGGGGGGGGTAGAAGAATTTCAAGGGAGGCGTGAGTTTTTTTTTCCAAGATTGAACGACCTCCTCGGTGATTAAAAAAACCTCCCATTGCAACAGATAAATGAATTGAAGGACCTTATATCAGGGCATTTGCAAAATACCCTGATATAAGGTCCATTATATAAGGTCCTGATATAAGGTCTGCAATTTCATTAGCATTGCAAAATGAAATTGCAGACTATTTTCCAGATATTAGTTCAGAGAACTGGAAGTTTAATACGACAAGAGATCCTTTTAAAATCGACGTGGATGTACTTCCTGGTCATATTTTGGAACAGGCAATCGACCTACAATGTGATTCTGAAGCAAACGCGGAATTCGAAAACATGGATGTTGAAAATTTTTGGTCACGCTATTTTCCAGTTTACCCAGAAGTTGCTTTGGAAGCTTTAAGGTTGTTAGGGCAGTTTTCATCTACATATCTTCGTGAATCTGGATTTCCAGCATTAGCATATAAAGTCAAAATATCGAGCAAAGCCGGACGTTGAAAGTGACCTGAGGTGTGCTTCGTCACAGTTACAACCTAATATTCAAAAACTTGTCAAGGACAAACAGTGCCAGCCCTCTCATTAATTTTGTGAAAGTGACTGGTATTACATGCCAACCTCACCTAGATCCTTGATTACCTCAAACATATTTGATCTGTATTTAATTCTTTGAATTCATATGTTCTAATAATAATATGTTCCAAATTAAGATATGTGTAGTAATATTAAATTTTGTGTATGATATTAACTATTCTATGTTTTTATTTAATAACTAGCTTCAGTTTCAAATTCCGTTTGTACTACTTGTATTGACCACATATGATCGTGGGGGGGGGGGAGGCGTGACCCCACATCTCTATTCAAAGGGGGGCACAGAGCCTGAAAGTTTGAGAACCCCTGATCTAGATAGTGCAGTAAATAAATTAAAAAATCATTTGTTATTGATCGAATTTATAATTAAATTCGATAAAGTTGCAAAGTAGTTGCATGCGTAGTGATATGTTCAAAACTGTGTACGGTAGAAATCAATATTTCTAAATTGCCAACACACGTGGCTCTCATGTGCTCACGTGTGGCTTTCATGTGATTTTTCGTAAATAATTCTATTCAATGATAGTGTTTTAATTTCTGTTTAATATTTACCTTTAAAAGTACTTTTATAACGATTTGTATTCTATTCGATTTCTTATTTAAATGGTGTGACGTAGCATATCGGCCAGCTTTTTTTTTTTTTTAAATAAATTTCGTAATGTGGGAATGATTATATTTGGATGTAAATTTCAAGCTAAGTAACTGAATTTAACATTTTAATTGTGTTTAATTGAATATTTATTTGCTTAAAATTGTTCTTTTGTTCATACCGATTTTTCATAAAGCATTCTATTCCGATGATAGTAATATTATCTGTTTTGCAATCCAACGTGTTGCAATTTAGAACATTTAAATTTACTTGAATGTTTTCAGTCTGATTTGTTAATTTAAATTGCTAAATTAAAATTAACAAATTTTGGTGGTAAAACGATTTTGTAGGTTACGTAAGGTACGTCGTTACTTAACAGATCGTTACACAGAACACGGCAACTATTAGATTAATTAATTTATAGTAATAGATTAAATATAAAATACCACCGAGTAATTAAGCCAAGTATTCAGTTACAATTAAAATTCTTACAATCAACATTAACTAATTACTTCCAATAGTTATGTACAAAAGTAAAAGCATTGAATTATAGCTCAAAAACATTAAAAATTTCAGTAAACAACTGAAAGTCATATACAAAGATGCGTGCGTTCATTTAAAAAATCATAACAATTAATCACGTGCAAAAACTTTTTTGCACGTGTATTTCAATTTAATGTACTGTGACGATATGAACACTTCTCCCAGGTAGCTGGGCATAGATTAATTCAAGATACGGAGTTTAGGAATTAAAATTATGTATTTAATTATATACAATATGTACACTTCAGTTACACCAAAAAATTACTGTCATAACAGCCCTAAGGCACCGGGGAGTTAAAATTCTTCCCCAAACAGTCAGAGTTCACTGACTATATGAAACGGCACTAAGCCCGGGATTCAAAGTTCCCAAAAATGTAATCTGGCCCAAGGCCGCAGGTATCAGTCACCTTCTGAGAGTAGATCTCAAGTCTCTCTGCCTCTTTTTCGGTCCGAGGTTCTCCAAGAAAACTCTAAGCACCTCCCTGGAACATATTTCGTCCTATCATGCGTTGGTTTTTGTGTTTCGACGTTGATTTGCTGAAATCAGTGACATCAGCTATTTCCAACATTCGAGAATTTCCCACGCCGAGGGCTTAGCGTAACGAACCGCACTTTTGTGCATGAAGAATGTCGGACTCTCCGTGTGTGGCCTTTGTCGCCAGCGGACACCCTCTTGCCAGTAGACAAGTAGAGGAAATACCGCCCTCTGTCCGGCGATGACCATCAGTCAGTTAGCTTGACACTAAGGTTCGCCCCCCTCTGTTGCCAAGGACAGGGGTGACAAAGACACATCAAATATTCACACGACTGACTGCTTGAAGAATTTCCTATTCTTCACAGCTTCCCCTACCCTTACATCATAGTTCGGGGATACCGTGTGGTACATATATGTGTTTTCACCTCTACACTTGAGCTCTGAGGCAAGCAACTTTAAGCACATAATTTACACTACTATACTTTAACTAACCTAAATAAACATAAATAACAGCATACAAAAAAAAATAAAACAAAAAACACACACTTTCAAGTACAATTGTTGTAAGAACTAATTCTATTTACACCTTCATTCGCAAGACATACGGCTAAGCGTATCTGCATTCTGGTTAAACTTTCCAGCCCGGTGTTCAATAGTAAAGTTATACGGTTGCAGAATTAAGGACCACCGAAGAATCCTGGAATTCGTGCCGGTGTGATTTTTTAACCACTTCAACGGTTTGTGGTCCGTTATGATTTTGAAATTTGCACCATCTAAATAAAAATGTAGTTTCCGAACCGCGAAAATTATCGACGCGCACTGCCGTTCTATTGTCGAGTATCTCTTCTCAGCGGAGCTAAATTTCCGACAGAGATACAAGACAGGATGTTCTTCTGCCCTAAACATTTGCGTTAGTACTACCCCGATCGCAACATCAGAGGCATCACATTGTATAATGAATTCGCGCTCGAAATCAGACGCATAAGGTGCGGGAAATTTTGTTATACATTGAATTTTACCCTTCACAGAAACTTTATAGAGTTTAGTGTATTCCTCTAACGTATGGTCATGTATGCGGCTGAATGTACCGTCGTAAATAAGCGTATGCCTTATCCGTATACTACGATGTCCAGTGTCCCGAAGTTCGAGGACGCTTTTCAGGTAATCATCTTGATAAAATAATGCATAAAAGAAGCGAAATCGGCCTGCTAATCTAGAACGGTTAACCTTAAACCCTTCACTTTCTACAATCAACGTGATAACACCTAACTTGCCAGATTTAAACAATCCCTTCCGATCTGCTGATAACTCGTTAATCCAGGTTTTATTGTCCCAAGTAAAGTAACTCAGATATACTGGAAGATCTGATCTGCCTCGTAGGAAATAATTTATGCCTTCAACGTTTATAAACAATTTATCATTGGTCACAGAGGACAAAATATCTGTATTTGAGATTACAAAGGAAGAGACACGAGTTATACCTCTTAATTCGGTGGGTGAGTCCGGTAAAAGCTCTGCCGGTACATCTCTATAGGGTTCACAGTTTGTATTCAAGAATGAAACATTCACATTCACTTTGGCAACTCCGCCGACTTTGATAATTATACCAACACGTTCAGAAAGAAAATTAATTTTATACAGAACAATTTTCACACTCATCCCCGATTCTCTGTCAAAACCGACGGGAGTCTCCACATGGTGACTGGAGATCTCGACCAAGTCGAATCCGGAGATAATGCACGTTTCTTTAAAGCAACGCACTTTCTTTCGCGAATTCTTCTCCCTTACATACGGAGTAAGCATGTCTCTTAAGTTAGTTAAGACTAATTCGCACGCTATTTCATACCATCCAATACTAAAACCCGCGTTTCTTGCAAGGTAATCGAAGGTTCCAAAATACATATAGAGAATTACATAATTAAAACATGAAAAGTTGCACGACAGCTAAACAAAACATTTACCAGTTCCTAACAATCTTTCAAGGGCTCTAGGTCGAGCACAAAAAATGAACTTATGAGCCCACTTGTGATAATTGTGAATTCCTATCAAAACATAGAATTTCTTTTGGCTCCTAAATAAATCGACTAGATCCGAACATAGTGACTGATCTATCGGCGACATTCTACCAGCTGATTTATGTGTTATATTCCAAAGATACGATACATAAATTTCACAAATAGCTGACACAGTATATTCGTTATTTTCCCCATCTTCTGACAGGAAGTTTTCCAGATTTCTCAATTCTGATATTTGTAACTCATCACGATCGCCTTTCTTGAGGGTAACGTTTCCTTTTGCTTTAACCCTTATCTTTTCTAGAGCATTTTCCCGCCCTAACGTGTACGGAGAGACTACGTTTTCGGTCACGCATGGTCCCTGAACGATTTTTTCCGCATCAGCCTTCAATTTCTCCTCAATCACCTTTAAATTCCCAGACTTCCTTTGTGCAGAATTTAACTCTGATGGCGTACGACTCAGTGGGTGGGGGTCACTTGACTCAACATTACCCCCCTCTAACTGTAAGTCTATTTTCTCCTCGATTGGAACCTCTGCACGGAGAACAATAGCCGGCTCAGAAACGTTATCAGCTGGCTCAGCCCCGGATTCTTTCTCTTCCGATTTGCTTTGCGAGCGCGTGACGGCGTTTAGTTCCTGAACTCCACCCTTTTTTCCCGCGCCTTCACAAAGAAGAGCAAAAGTACGATTCCCCAAAATGTACCTGTCTTGGTTTAGCGAATTATCGAACACAGCGACCTTTGTGGTCACGCGCCCGAATGTCCCTTCTAACTCTATCCTGGCCACAGGGAGGCATTTTGCTTCTGTGTCAAGGGGTTGTTTTACCCAAACGACTTCGCCCGTAAAAGTCTCTGGCGGCGCGTACTTCTGTGAGACCAGATCAAAAGTGGCTCCCGAATCTCGTAAGACTTGAGTTTGAACGCCATTGACCTTGGCCACACTCAAATATGGTTTCAACCATTTGTCCACATCATCGTTTTGTTCAATATTATTCAGAGTCTCCGCATCTCTCTTTTTTCGGAAAGGACACTTTGGACGTAAATGCTCCTCCGAATTACCTTCATAACAGCGAAGATGTTTTCGCTTATCAAACTCTTTAAATTTTGTTTCATATTTTAAATATGGGTTTTTGCTTGGGGAGGTAGATTGCCCATCAACTTGTTTTTCTGGTTTGGCTTTCCCCTCATTCCTAAACCCCAAATCAATTTGTTTTCGCACCTGAAATTCCTTCCTTCCATTATTTGTGATTCATTTACCTTGTTTTACTGACTCGTAACGATCCAGTTTTTCAGCTAACACTGAAGGTGAAACAATGCTCCCCCATTCATCTAAGAAGTGTTCCTGCACCTCGCTATTTACGCGTCTCTTAATTTGGTCCGCAATCACGAGTTGTTTCAAAGCCTCGAAAGTATTTATTCCTAGCCCCTCAATCCACCCATTAAAATAGCTCTGCAATTCATAAGCGAAATCTTTCCACCTTGAATTTGCTTTGCGGGTGTGTTGCAGGAATTTCTGCCTAAAGGTATCTGGACTCAGTTTAAAACGGTCTAGCAAGATTTTCTTTACGTACTTATAATCTCTTGAGTCTTGTTCTGACTCACGTAAAACAATCTGTCCTACTTCTAGCGGCAATAACGAAAGAAGTTGGGTTGCCCATTCTGCTTCATCTATCTCAAGATTTTTAGCTTGGAGCACAAACATAGCCAAAAACAAACTTATGTCTGTCTCCTCTAGAATAAATTTCGGCATCATCCTCCTCATTTCTGGAGAAGATCTCCTTAGAGAGTTTTCTAACGGTTCAGGAGTTGACTCTCTACTACTTTCTGAGCTTATTATTTTGAGTCTCTCCAATTCGTAAGCGCGCTGTTCCCTCTCTCTCTCAAACTTTAACTTGTTTTCACGTTCAATCGCTTCTAACGTTGCTTTCGCGTTTTCTTCATCATAACCCTCATCTGACATTATTAGTCTCCTAATTTCATTTTTGTTCATATCGGAATTGGCACAAACTCCAAGATCTTCCGCGAGTGAAACCAAATCAGCCTTAAGGGCTTTAGATAAATAAGCCATAATTTCAGTTAGAGAATTTAACCTTACCCTAAATTTTACACACAACAATTCTAACACAAAACACACAAAAATTTAATTAGCTCACTACAGTTTAAGCTTAAATTCAATTATGATTTACTAAATAACTTTGCACATTCAACTACACTTTTATATTATACAAAACTAAATTATTTTACTCTGTTATTTTTAAAATTTGTTTTACTAGTATATTTAAAAACAACTTTATCTATGAAACACAACTAGCAATGATTTAAGTTGAATGACACACAAAAAAAGAACACTATTATTCAATTGCCTCAGTAACCCAATAGAGAAATGAAAACCATATAGTACTCACTGCTTTGACGACTGCTCTTGATGATCCGCATGAAGACGGAACAGAAGACCACAATGGTTCTGTTTAACGTTGCAACCAGTTCGCTTTAATTGAAGAAGCGGGACGTCACCAAGATTTCGTGCACTACGTAACAAAGTCTAGTAGATTGCAGACAGGAAAGCACCACTCGACGATTCTCTCTAACTTTCAGTTCACAGGAATTGGAGTTTGACGACAAGTAGACACGCACAAGGCAGGTTCAGCAAAGTAATCCAACTTGCTATTACAGGAATCACAGTTCGAAGAAAGTAGATCGGAACGCCCAACTTGGCAAAACTCTGTATAAATTACTACTCACAGGAATCTTCAGGTGGAGGGATCGATCAACACCGCTGCCACCACTTTAATTAATCTATATAATAAGACTGTGACGATATGAACACTTCTCCCAGGTAGCTGGGCATAGATTAATTCAAGATACGGAGTTTAGGAATTAAAATTATGTATTTAATTATATACAAAATGTACACTTCAGTTACACCAAAAATTCACTGTCATAACAGCCCTAAGGCACCGGGGAGTTAAAATTCTTCCCCAAACAGTCAGAGTTCACTGACTATATGAAACGGCACTAAGCCCGGGATTCAAAGTTCCCAAAAATGTAATCTGGCCCAAGGCCGCAGGTATCAGTCACCTTCTGAGAGTAGATCTCAAGTCTCTCTGCCTCTTTTTCGGTCCGAGGTTCTCCAAGAAAACTCTAAGCACCTCCCTGGAACATATTTCGTCCTATCATGCGTTGGTTTTTGTGTTTCGACGTTGATTTGCTGAAATCAGTGACATCAGCTATTTCCAACATTCGAGAATTTCCCACGCCGAGGGCTTAGCGTAACGAACCGCACTTTTGTGCATGAAGAATGTCGGACTCTCCGTGTGTGGCCTATGTCGCCAGCTGACACCCTCTTGCCAGTAGACAAGTAGAGGAAATACCGCCCTCTGTCCGGCGATGACCATCAGTCAGTTAGCTTGACACTAGGGTTCGCCCCCCTCTGTTGCCAAGGACAGGGGTGACAAAGACACATCAAATATTCACACGACTGACTGCTTGAAGAATTTCCTATTCTTCACAGTACATATATTATATATTATGCTATATATATGTATAAATAGGCTATGTACAAATATATTAAGCAAAAATAAAAACATAAATTAACAATTTCATCTGTTAGTTCAACCATTCTATTCCAATGAAATTAACAATTTCAGCCTATATAAATTTTATCAATTTGATCCGATAGAAAATGTTTTTTTGATTAATTTATTTATTTATGTGTTGTTGTTGATCGGCAAAGAAAAATGAGCAATGTTTGTTTAGGTACACTATTGGATCAGGTAGGCAGCGTTGCAATCGCGTTTCAGAATTTTTTTATTTTCATGAATTTTAATGATGTATACACGTGCATTCAATAATTGGATCAGGTAGGCAGCGTTGCAATCGCGTTTCAGAATTATTTTATTTTTATGAATTTTAAAGCTGTATACACGTGCATTGAATAACAATTAACTTAACCTAGAAATTTGTTAAACAAACGATTTTTGTGTTCTTAATTTCTGTTTATTATTGTATTTTTGCATGTGAGATTAATATAGGCTGATATATTTATGAAGCGGTCGCTCCGGAAGCGTTACTTTACAGATCGTTACACAGAACACGGCAACTATTAGATTAATTAACAATTTTCAGTACAATAACTCATACTTAATTGCAATAAAACTTTATTATATATTATGCTATATATATGGGTGCTTTTCCGTTATAAGCACTACACTTGTCGGCGCATTTTTAATCTTGGCGACGCACAGATACAACACATCGTATTGGTGAACGAAATAGCTCAAAATAACTCCGGATTTTAAACAAAAGGTATATTGACAACCACAAATAATGAAGTTTTTAATCTATTTGACGGATTAGAAAAATGCAATAATATTTATTTTATCTTAAATAACACATATTGAGAGAAAGATATACAAACTACAGTAGGCGTATTTAATTATGGCATTCCATGAACTTTGTTTATCTCCATGGTCACGATAATAATCGTCTTTATATTGTATCGTGATCCTTGAATCTCACCTTTTGTATATTTTAGTATTGTAATCTGCCAATCATTAGTATGATTATAGCGCGTTACTTTTCTCTAGTTGCGGCGATTTTTGAAAATGCGCCAAATTGGTGTCAAAATGATTGTAGTTCTTATAACGGAAAAGTACCTATATATGTATAAATAGGCTATGTATAAATATATCAAGCAAAAATAAAATACATAAACTAAAGAAAATGAAGGTTATGTACCTTTTTTTATTCGAACTGTTCTGTTATTTACTGTCAAGTTTTGACGGGTACTATATAGTTAATTTATAGTAATAGATTAAATATATAATACTACCGAGTAATTAAGCCAAGTATTCAGTTACAATTGAAATTCTTACAATTAACATTAACTAATTACACTCAATAGTTATGTACAAAAGTAAACGCCTTCAATTACAGCTCAAAAACATTAACAATTTAAGTAAACAACTGAAAGTCATGCGTGCGTTCATTTAAAATCATACAAAGTACTCACGTGCAAAAAATTTTTGCACGTGTATTTCAATTTAATGTACATATATTATATATTATGCTATATATATATACACTGAAGTGCCACTGAATTAGGGATACCTACCTAGTAACGAGTTGGGCCTCCTATGGCCTTGATAACGGCTGCCACACGACGAAGCATAGATTCAACAAGTTTCTGGAAACGTTCCACGGGAATGGCATGCAAAATATTGGCTAAAGCTGTCCATAATTCAGTAAGGTTCTTTGGTGCTGTGTGATGGCCTTTCACGCCTTGTTCCAAAACATCCCAAAGATGCTCAATAGGATTTAAGTCTGGGCTTCTAGGTGGCCAATTCATGACAGAGAAGTCAGAGGATTGCTCATCCAACCAGCCAGTAGCCAACCGGGACTTGTGAGAGGTACAGTTGTCTTGCTGGAAAACTCCATTGCCGTGCGGATAACAGAACAGCATAAACGGATGGAGGTGATCACCCAGCAACTCTACGTACCGAATTGCATTGAGGGAAGTTGGTACACTCACCAAAGATCCCAAACTGTGCCACGAAAAAACACCCCAGACCATGATTGAGCCACCATGCCCTTGTACAGTTCCAGCCAGGCATGCAGGATCCATGGCTTCATGAGCCTGACGCCATATTCTCAGCCTCCCGTCGGCGTTAAGTAGTCGAAATCGAGACTCATCACTCCATGCTACTCGTTTCCAGTCCTCTACACTCCAGTCTCTGTGCTCTCTTGCCCAGGCAAGACGTGCAGCCCGATGGCGAATATAGAGCAATGGTACTCTCGTAGGTCGACGGCTCCCGAAACCCATACGGTGAAGCGAGCGTTGCACAATCCGTTTACTGACTGTACGACTGGCACCGTCATTAAACTGGGTGGTAATTTGAGCTAATGTTTGGCTTCGCTGGCTATGTACAATACGCCTGAGCCGTCTCTCACCACGCACTGTCAAGGCTAATTGTCCTTTGCAGTTTGCCGGATAGCTAGTTTTTTTTCCACCATCCATGTATTCTTGGTATACTCTTGACACTATCGACCTTGAAAATCGTAGCTGCCTGACGATTTCGGAAATTGAATGGCCCATGCGTCGCTCACCTACGATTTGTCCGCGATCGAAGGCGTATAAATCAGGCAGTTTACCCATACTGGCAATTCCAACAATTAATTCAGAACAACCACACTACGCGCTATATATGCAGTTACCACAGCGCCCTCACTTGCGCATACATGATGCGCAACGCTACACAATTTGCATAGGCTTTGCTATCCCTAATTCAGTGGCACTTCAGTTTATATATGTATAAATAGGCTATGTATAAATATATTAAGCAAAAATAAAATACATAAATTAACAATTTCATCTGTTAGATCAATCATTCTATTACAATGAAATTAACAATTTCAGCTTATATTAATTTTATCAATTTGATCCGATAGAAAATGTGTTTTAATTAATTTATTTATCTATGTGTTGTTGTTGATCTTTGGTTAGCTTAGGTTTTTAATGATGTATACACGTGCATTCAAAAATTGGATCAGGTAGGCAGCGCTGCAATCGCGTTTCAGAATTTTTTTATTTTTATGAATTTTAAAGCTGTATACACGTGCATTGAATAACAATTAACTTAACCTAGAAATTTGTTAAACAAACGATTTTTGTGTTCTTAATTTCTGTTTATTATTGTATTTTTGCACGTGAGATTAATATAGGCTGATATATTTATGAAGCGGTCGCTCCGGAAGCGTTACTTTACAGAGGCATACACAGAACACGGCAACTATTAGGGGAATATATATATATATATATATATATATATATATATATATATATATATATATATATATATATATATATATATATATAAATATATACTGCTGGCCACTGTAAATGCAACACCCTGAAGGAAACATGCAAATAACATGAAATTTACAACATGCATTAGCGGAGGTGAGATATGCAAATGATTAGAATTTCAGCGCAGACGCACATCACGCGCGCCTGTGGCGCCACTTCAAAGCGCTATTTAAGGCTTGGAGATATCGACGATTTCAAGATCGGCAAATGTGTTTTTCTTGTGGTTTTTTAAAAAAAAAACGATCAATTATGCCTCGTCGAAAACAGCGATCATCTTTTGATCAAGTATCCGAGTTCGACAGAGGAAGGATAGTGGCCTACCGAGATTGTGGATTATCTTTCAGGGAAATCGGTAGTCGTGTTGGACGAAACCAAACAACTGTAATGCGGATATGTGATCGTTGGATGCAGGAGGGTACAACGGACCGGCGAGTTCGATCGCATCCACCCCAGCGCACCACTTCACGTGATAGACAGGCAAATTGTGCGCATGGCAGTGACGGATCGCTCAGTCACATCACGAACCATAGCACAGCACATGCAGTCTGTAACGCATCATCCAGTGTCTGCGCGTACCATTCGACGCCGTTTACAGCAGAGTGGTCTGTCCGCAAGACGTCCATTGCTTTGTCCACCCTTGATGCAGAACCACAGACGTCTCCGCCGCCAATGGTGCGATGACAGAAGGATGTGGACGGCAGAATGGAATGAAATTGTCTTTACTGACGAGTCACGCTTCTGTCTGCAACACTACGATGGTCGCATTCGAGTCTGGAGACACCGTGAAGAGAGGATGCTGAACAGCTGCGTTATGCACCGCCACACTGGTCCTGCACCGGGTATTATGGTGTGGGGCAGTATTGGATATCACTCTCGCACACCTCTAGTACGCATTGCCGGTACTTTAAACAGCCAGCGCTATATCTCCGAGTTGTTGGAGCCAGTTGTCCTTCCTTACCTTCAGGGCTTGCCCACAGCCATATTTCAACAGGATAATGCGCGACCACACGTGGCACGCATTGTCCAACGGTTCTTCGTCAATCGCCAGATTGAATTGCTTCCCTGGCCGCCTCGCTCTCCGGATCTTTCGCCGATAGAAAACATGTGGTCCATGGTTGCTCTACGATTGACCCAGATTCCATTCCCAGCTGCCACAGCAGATCAACTTTGGCAACGTGTGGAAGCTGCTTGGTCTGCTGTACCCCAAGAACTCATCCAAAGTCTCTTTGAATCAATGCCGAGGCGTGTGGCAGCGGTGATCTCCAACAATGGCGGCTACTCTGGCTACTGATTTTGGCAGGAACCACACTTCACAGAAGTCTATAAATTTAATCATTTGATACTTGGTCAACATGTTATCTGTAAAATAAATTTTGTTGTGATATCTCTTGTCTTTCTTGGTGTTGCAATTTGGGTGGCCAGCAGTGTATATATATATATATATATATATATATATATATATATATATATATATATATATATATATATATATATATATATATATATATATATATATATATATATATATATATATATAACTGTGCGTGTGTGTGTGGGTGTCGGGGTCGATAACAGATAAAAAGGTGTTAAGAGCTGGAAATAAAAAGAGAGCAAAGTCCTTCGATCACTTTTACTCAGCGCGTGGGGACTGGATTAATCACTGTTATAGAAGCAAATTGAAGCCCTAACATTAGACCAACGTAGGGGAACCGCTGAGATCGAAAGGACCGGATTGCCATCATTTCAGGCTTGTATAAAACGGTTATCTCTCTTTTTGACTACCAAGGTTAGAATTAGATTTTTGGTTATTTGGTTAGATTTCATCTTGGAAGTTACCCCATTCCGTTTGATTAGGGTTGTAAGGTTAAGTCATTGTATGCCTACTTTTCTATGAGATTTTTACGTTGAGCAGGAGTAGAGTTTGGTCGGTTTCTAGTTGATATTTATTTGTTAACAGAATTTATTTTTTTCTAATTAAGTTAATGGGGCGTCTATATGGTTTTTATAATGCGTTAGTGCTGTTTTGATGACCTTATTTGAAAGTCTTAGATTTAATACAAGCATTGAATCTTGGTCGACGAATGTCCAGTTCTTGGGAAAGAAATCCGGCAAGTGTCTAGAAGATTAATTTAGTTTATAAATTGGTCTATATATGCGTTAATATGCGTTATATTGGTCGTAAATATGCGTTAAACGAAACGTTTGTTCTATGTTAGTAAATGGAAATTTCGAAGAAACCACTTTATCGTTGCACACACACACACGAGGAATGTCCAGTTCTTGGGAAAGAAATTTGGCAAGTGTTTAGAAGATTAATTTAATTTATAAATTAGTCTATTCGTCAAGATACGCTAAACAGAACGTTTGTTCTATCTTAGTAAAGGGAAATTTCGAAAAAGCGTTGAGTCAAATTTCGAAGCAACCACTTTACTGCTACTCACACACACGTTTCGATAAATAAAAATTCGTTAAATGTGAAATATTTTTTAACGTTAAAATGTTTTGGACCAACTGTTTACTCACTGAGCATAAGTAATGCATAAAGTGACCATACGTTCCGTTTTGAACGGGACCGTCCCGTTTTTAGGTAGCGTGTCCTGTTGTCCGCAAGCACAGCTTCGGGACGCCTAAATGCAGGGCCTGATTTAGAAAATTTTTCACTATAGGCACAACTCGGGATGGGGGCCCCCTAACACTGATGTGGGCGTAAAATTGTCAAAATTGACACACACAAAAAAATAATCATGAATCATTGTGAAAGTACCGTTTTATCAAGAATTGGCTATATGAAGCGTAGAAGCCTAGAACATTATCAAATAACAGGAAGCAACATATTAATTTCATCATGAAAACAACAATACAATGCCACCAGAAAAACTTATTAATGCCTTATATACACTATAACATACATATGATGAACCAATAAATAAATCAAATTGGAAAGGATATATAAAAAAAATTGCTATTAAAAAAGGTAAAATTGAAAAAAAAACTGATTTGGGATTTTTTTTCTTTTTTCCATTTAAAATTAAAATTTTTGGGGGCCCCTAGGCCCGGGCCTATCGGGTCTAATGGAAAATCAGGGCCTGCCTAAATGCCCCGTTTTTACAAAGAGAGCAACCCACAATAACAATTTTTAAAAAGGGCACTGAAAATCTAAAAATCACCCGACAGCAGCACCTAGTAGCGCAGCGATGACGGCATGCCAATAAATCTCACACATTCTAAGTAGTCCGTTCGCTTCTGGATTGCGAGTACACATGCCCAGGCCTGACGTACAAGACAGAACATCATCAGACCGAACGCATCTTTCAAACGATTGATTGTTCTGTTTTTTATCGAGGTGTGTTATTGTAGTTAACTTAAGTTTCTTGTATATGAACCCTTTATTTTAACAATGCCTAAACGTAAGTGTACTTTTAATGTTAATCTACAAACTAAGTACCCGTTTAAAAAGCAAAGAAGTACTTCATCGGACGTCAGATGTGAAAAGTTTCGTACACAATTTAACATAGCTCATGGAGGTGCCAGCGATATTAAACAGCATTTAAGATCAGAAAAACATAAATATTCCGATCTTGCTACCGCTACAAGTTCTTCTTACTATTTTTTTGAGAAAATGAATTTACCAACTTCGAAAGATCTGGAAATTGCTGCTGCAGAAGGAAGTCTGGGTTTATTACACGGTGCAAGAGAACCACAGTTTTCGCTCTAACGATTGCGCTTCTAAGTAAATTCAAACATGTTTTGAACGGAAATTTGGATGTGCCCAGAAGAAAACAGAATAGATGCTCCAATAGAAGCTCCTAACAGAAGCTCCAATATTAATAGGTAAATTAAAAGATCGTCTCAGAAAATGCAACTGTGTTGCTATATTAACTGATACTTCGAACCACGGATCCAAGAAAATATTCCTTGTTTTAGTTCGATTTTTTTTTTACCACAAGACTTTTTACCAGAAGTTCGATTTTTTTTTTCACATAAGTCAAACTTTTTGAATTTCAAGATCAACCGGGTGAAACATCAGACGTTATTATGAATTATCTCATGAAAATACTGACAGAAAATAATTTGACTTAAAAAATCGTGGCATTTTGAGGAGATAATACTAACTGCAATTTTGGCGGAATGAAAAGACGAGGCGTCAACAATGTTTACGCAAAAACTGAATTTATCTCTCGGAAGAGCATTACTAGGAATCGGATGTGGAACACACATAATTCACAACGCAATCGAAACTGCCGCAGGCTGTCTACTTATAGACTTTGAATGCGTTATTGTGGAAATATATTCACAATTTTATATCTATTGTGTTCGCATGGAAGTTATGAAAGAATTTTGTAATGAGGTTGACACAGAGTATCACAAATTGCTAGGCTATAGTAAAACTAGGTGGCTTGCGCTTATGCCTGCTATTGAAAGGATTTTGAAACTGTACAAGCCACTAAAAAATTACTTTTTGAGTATAGATAAACGCCCAAACATGCAGAGAACCTTATTTGAAAACACTAACTCTGAATTATGGCTCTTTTTTATGCATGTGCAGTCAACAACGTTCCATCAAGTTGTGTTAAAGATCGGGGGTCAGAGTATATCTGCAATTGAAGCAACAAAGGAAATAAATCAACTAAAAAACAATTTGGCTTTGAAACAAAGTACTCTGTTTTTTCCCCACTCCGTTCGTAATTTAATGACGAAATTGCAAGAAAGTGGCTGCAGTGGTATTGACGAAGAATATAGGAAAACTACAGCTGCTGAATTCTATAAAATAAGCATTGAATATTTGGAGCAGTGAACTGTGTTTTTTGAAGAATTAAAAATATTTGAATAGGCGAATTTAACTAAAATAACCTAGGTGGGAAGAAATTCAAAGTGTAATGGATGAATTCATTGCAAAACAATTCATTGATTCTAAACAAGACACAGAAGTATTTGATGAGTATTCACTTATTTCCAAATACATTTCACCACAAAAAAGTGACAGAATGTAACACCTGGAATGTTTCAACCGTAAATCGTTGGGTGGAATTGTTCAAACACTTTCACACCAATAATTCGAAACATACGAACTTTCTTATAATTATTAAATATATTTTATGTCTGCCCGGAACTAATGCACGCGCAGAAAGGGTCTTTTCCCTTATGAATAAGTTATGGACAAGCGAAAAAACACAACTGAAAGTCCTAGACCTCAAAGCCATGTTACTTCTACTTACGAAAGTAAATTTGAAGAAATCGTGCCAAGAATTTCATTCATATTTAAAATCATCCCCAAATATACTTAAGAAAATTTGTTCTTCAGAAAAAATATAAGACCAAATAAAGGATTAATTTTCGTGTTTTTCTTTTTTTTTTCATAAAAAATAGAAACTATGAAAACATATGCGTTTTTTTATTTAGCTAAAATTTAATATACACTACTAATATGTATTGTTTTCGGTCGACACTACGGGAACAAAGACAAAATCAAGAATGTCGATTCCGAAGTGCACACATACATGCCTTCCGATCTCTTTGTTTTCTACTCTCGATAGGTCCATGTGAAAAGTTAAAGAAAACAGCCAAAAGATATTCAGATCTAAAAATTTTGTCTCCTACACTATTCCTAAAAATTAGTAGATGTCCTGTTTTCAGGAAAAAAATAAACGGTGACGTTACTAATGCATGACTATATTTACCACCCAAAGAGCACGTGCGTGGACATACGCTGGTCACGCTGGTTAGGATCCTGATTGGTCAAGCAGTGTACTAAATCTCCAATAGTAGAACTTTTGGGTGGAGGATTTGTAGTGGTGTACCATGCTAAATTGACCACTAAATCATACAGTTTTGGTGTGCGACAGATACGAGCAACAGTGCAGTTTGTCAGTGAGGAGATTTTAGGAAAAGCTTTATATTTCAACCTGCATTTGGAAAAGGTTTATTGCCTCCTTACCGAAGATATTATTTCGCTGTTTGGGATATAAGGTCAGTTTTATTCTTTTTACATTGAATTTAATATTTTATTATTGCCCATGGCTGAAAATATTATTTCGGGTATTATTTTTTTGTTCGTGAACCTGTTGCAGACACAAGTGTGTTTAATACAAATATATTCTCTTTCGCAAATGTATATACAAATCCATTTTTAATGCATATAAGGCAACAAAATATAAAGATGTATCAAAGAATGTTTATTGTGGTTAGCAAAAATAACTAGGAATGTGGAAATAAGTACGTTTGGGTCCTTTTTCCGTTTCTTTACACATTTTGATAATACAGATCACAAAATATCTGCCGCTGCAAAGCGAAGTATATAATATAAATTTTATATCAAGAAAAACTGATAAAGATTCGAAGGAAATAATCATATCTTTAATAATAATGCACAATACAGCTTGTTAGATGTTAAATTTTTAATTCTAATTTATGTAGACATAAAAACATTGGTTTTTTTATATAATTGTAGATGGTATGCATCTTTTCCGATTAATACAAAGAAAATTTTATCAAATGAAACAAATTATTTGATTTAAGGGGACTCACGACCCTTAAGTCGAAGAAATAAGGCATATTTTCATACTTTCTGACTCTTTGTAACTATTTCAATTTACTCCCAATTTTTCCAAATTTTATGTATATGATAAATTGATATATTTATTTTAATAAACAAATTTTCAACTCTCAAATTAATTTTAAAGAATTTTTTTAAATGCTTTAGATATACCTTATTTTTTTAAGTATTTTTATTGTATACTGGCTTGCTCGCTAAACTATGAAATTAATTTTACACTTAAATGTATAATTCCTGTTTTATATTTAAAATAAATAACTCGAAATACAATTGAACATAAAACATTCAACATTAAAATATTTTTTCAATTTTTAAAACTGCTCAAAATATACTTAAAATTTTCTCAAATTTTTGCCTTAATTTATCCCTGAAAAAAATAACAAAATGTGCAGTGATTGCAATAATTCTAGTTCAGACGCAATAAAATAACATGATTTTGCAGTGATAAAAATTTCATGGAATTATGTTTCACAGTTTTTGAGATATCAGTTGCGAAATGATGCATCATTGCATTTTGAGAAAAATGAGTTAAAATTTTTCTTACCATAAACTTGATCAGTAATTAAATATTTAGAATATCAATATCTCCGGAACTAAGCGCAATATTTTCATGCGGTTTGCTTTATTTTGTTCAGAAATGATCAGGCTTTAACATACATTTTTTTTCAAAAAATCGTAAGTTTTAAAGATTTAAGGGTAGTGAGTCCACTTGAATTTTAATAGTTGAACTAAAAATATTCCATTTGATAAGTTTGTTTTGTGATTTTATCAAATTTTATTATTTAATGTTATATGTAACTAGAAATATGTTTATATATACATACGGATCTACGCACATTTTGAGTGTGCATCATAATTTGGCTCTTTCTTTTAGCTGACATACTTGTATAGTAAAGGTAATAATAGAAAAAAAATTAAATTATTTTAAAAGAATAAGACCATTATGTATAGCTGGTATATGTTTCTAACATAAAATTCATCTCTATACCTAAAAAAAAGCCATTAAAAGGATAACTTGATGACTTTTATCAAATTTTAAAATGAGTTTTCAGATACTTTTTCTAGAGTCTACAAATGCAGACATCATGTTTGTTTAAAATTCATATCTGAAAATATTTTTAATATAAGTTTTGGTTTAATTGACAGTAAATATCTTCACCGTAGTAATTTATATATATATATATATATATATATATATATATATATATATATATATATATATTTATAAGATCGTTCGCAGTGTATGGAAACGATTTTGTAATTTATATTGGGTTTTGAGATAAAAATTTGGCAACTTCAGAATAATCGTCTGCTATTGTTTTGTTTTATTGTAATGTAAAGTAATAGATTTATTATGAAAATGGTTCCTAAAATTGATAGATGGTTCGAATGTTACGTAACTGCGCTTTCCGGGTAGATATATTTGTATCAACAAATTGTAAAGCGGTGTAAAAATCGCGGAATTTCAAAAAAAGGTATTTATAATTTATAAAATTTGAAAGAAAAAAAAAAGCCTAACTGAAAGTAAAAATAAAAACATGACCGTGAAAAATCATCTTAATATTGTTCGAACGCAGGTAAATATCAAGAAAGGGAAGTCTCGGATCCTAAAAGAAAATCCGCCAACTCGAAGACCCATTCTTCGAAACTAGGAATGTCTTCTGGCACTGTAAGTAAAATAATTCATAAAGTTTTGAAGTTAAAATAGACGTTTAAAACCTATAGTGAATCTGCTTTTGCCAAAGCATAATGTTGAAAGAAAAACAAATTGTAGAAAACTGTGTGCAGATTTGTATGATAAGGACATTGATAAAGTTGAGCTTCATATGAACAAAGCTCCTATTCAGACGTCTAAATCAACAGCCTCTTATTTAGCAAAGAAAGAATCAGAAACAGGAATAAAGTGTATCCATTTAATGAAATACCTGCCAAATCACCTGACGCTTCTCCAGGGAACTTTTGCGCTTTCAGTTTATTAAAACAAGCCTTAGGAAAACGGCATCCAACAACACTGAACGGACTTTGGAAAACGGTCCAGGAGGAATGGGGTAAAATTGACACGACAGTAGTAAGAAAAAGTTTAATTTCATGGAAATTTCGAGCTAGAGTTATTGTTCGAGCTAGAGCTATTGTCTAGAAGCTAGAGCTATTGTTCATGGCTATCAGATAGAATCAAATCACTGCAAAAATACGGCATTTATACATAAAACTTAACTATGAAAATCGTTTCCATAAAATGCGAACGACCTTTTGTATGTATGTATGCACGTATAGTGTGCAATTGAAATACTTTTCAAGTCATTTAACACCATCTTAAATATAAATTAAATACTGGAGGGATTCATTTGCTGATTTAGTGTTATCTGGAATGGAGTACAGAATGTAATATAAATTAAAAACTTTGGTGACAACGCAATTAAACTTTTTTACATAGCTCAAAAGTGAAATATACCCCTTTTTTCTCCTCGGGGAAGAAAAATTCAGTAAAAATTTAGTAGTGGTTATAAATTTTTCTATAAGGGTACTGTCGAGGTTGCTCATCTCTCCCCCCCTTTTTTGATGAAAAATAACGTAAGCATTATTTTTAAAGTTTTTCGAATATTGCTATGAAGCTTTGAAACGATCCGATAATTATCGATAATTGGGTTTTTCTTTGATATAGGCGTTTTATTTTTCCCTGAAGAATTAATCAAGATTTTGGAATATTTATTCCCACTGCTTTAAAGATAAGCTTGTACGTATGACAGAAATAGCAAACATTGAATACTCAGTAATATCTATATATCTAAGCCGATTCTTTGGGCAGTCCGTGAGACAAAACTACTGCATCAGTTTACTTTATTTTGGTCTTAAACGCAAGGATTTTATCTATACATGTGTCAAATTTGGTTTATGTAACCACAATCTCTATTAATTATTGATAATTAACAATTAAAAATTGGTTTCTGCGCATGCTCAGTGACATGTTTAGATCTGGTTTTAGACACTCACTAATCACGAGGCCGCATAAACGCATTAATTTGCTTCTGCGCATGCTCATTGACACGTTTAATGATAAAACGTACATGGGCCTTCCGGAAGGACGCATCTTCCCGGGCTTATAGAGGGTCTCCCGTCCTTCTGACATGACGGACGGTACTTCCACGAGAAGTTGCACAAAATTTTAAGCTAGCGGGAAAATAAATTCCAAGACTTTTAATTGCAACATATTTTTACGAAACTTTGAAAATTTGGAAGTTTGCTTCCTAAAAAAAAAAGCGTCTAGCTTGTAAAACCCACTTTATATATATATATATATATATATATATATATATATATATATATATATATATATATATATATATATATATATATATATATATATATATATATATATATATAATATATATATATATATATATATATATATATATATATATATATATATAATATATATATATATATATATATATATATATATATAATATATATATATATATATATATATATATATATATATATATATATATATATATATATATATATATATATATAAATATATATATATATATATATATATATATATATATATATATATATATAAATATATATATATATATATATATATACATATATATATATATATAAATATATATATATATATATATATATATATATATATATATATATATATATATATATATATATATATATATATATATATAATTGACACGAGTAGGGCTACGTCCGTCATCTTACAAATTATGGCAGTCATGGTATCCGGTGGTGTAGCAAAAGTAATTCAATCAATGATTGAGCAGGCATCAGTTCAATTTAATCCAGTTTTATTCTTTTTCATAATACCACCTCTCCAGATCTACGCATTTAGTCGTTCGCCATTTATTTTTTAGAGACGCGGCGAAACACATTTGATAGCATGGACTTTCATCCCACGCTCTAACCATATTCGCGGAAATCTCCTCGCGCCAACTCTCCTTGGACATGCGTAGAGCCCGAAACAGACATCTTTCAAGGCTAAAATGTAAACGTTCGTCCTCGACCGCAGAACTCAGAGGCGCGCGAAGATTATATAATAAAAAGGGAATTTCCCTTTCCCAATTCGCGTCTTTGAATACGAACAATTAGAGGCGAATTACGCCACAAACATAATTTAATTCCCAAGCCCCCTTTAAATTTAGAATAATCATTCTTTTCCCACTAAATCCTTTACATATATATATATATATATATGTATGTATACACACACACACAGAAAAAATAGTTGTTCTTTGAACCCACTTCTCCGAGTTCAAATCAACTGCACAGTGGAACTCGCTTTTGGTAAGTCGTACAACCATGTGGGAAAGTGGGTTCTAGAACCCAGATCCTAAGCGGGTTGATTTACCCGCCACCAACCAACTAAAATTGATTATACGACTCACTTTAAAGTGTGTCGAAAAAACACACCAACATGAGTAGACAAACTTTCGAGTTCAATATCTCACTATATTTTGGGTTATAAAACCCAGGACTAACGAGTTCTTTTAAGTAAATGAGTTTACGCTATAGTACTCGAAATGTTGCCTATTCCCACCCATCCCGTCTTTAAATTAAGCGATTTTATGCTAGTAATTCATTATTCATTGTTTTGTGTATTTATTATCTCTATTCACTCACATACTTTCTCGTGGGAGAAAAATAAACTGCACTATACACCCATGTTTGGAATATAAATTGTATTAAAATTTAAGGATTTTTTTAAAGTTTAAGTCTCATAAAAACAAAGCTAAATAATTGATAAAATCTTGCAAACTTATATCATAAGTGATGAAAGGCTGCCTAAAAGTTATAAGGATATCAGATATTTAAAATGTTAATCAAGCATCCATTATTTTTTTGTAAATCAGTTTCATTTACAGGAGTAACTGAGAAGAAAAAGAAGCTCCAAATAAAACAAAAAATACAAAAAATAAGCTGAGATTTAGTTGGGTGCTTCTACACTGCTGGCCACTGTAAATGCAACACCCTGAAGGAAACATGCAAATAACATGAAATTTGCAACATGCATTAGCGGAGGTGAGAGATGCAAATGATTAGAATTTCAGCGCAGACGCACATCAAGCGCGCCTGTGATGCCACTTCAAAGCGCTATTTAAGGCTTGGAGATTTCGATGATTTCAAGTTCGGCAATTGTGTTTTTCTTGTGGTTTTTTAAAAAAAAACGATCATGCGTCGTCGAAAACAGCGATCATCTTTTGATCAAGTATCCGAGTTCGACAGAGGAAGGATAGTGGACTACCGAGATTGTGGATTATCTTTCAGGGAAATCAATAGTTGTGTTGGTCGAAACCAAACAACTGTAATGCGGATATGTGATCGTTGGATGCAGGACGGTACGCCTGCCCTAATTGCTACACCAAGAAAGACAAGAGATATCACAACAAAATTTATTTTGTAGATAACATGTTGACCAAGTATCAAATGATTAAATTTATAGACTTCTGTGAAGTGTGGTTCCTCCCAAAATCAGTAGCCAGAGTAGCCGCCATTGTTGGAGATCACCGCTGCCACACGCCTCGGCATTGATTCAAAGAGACTTTGGATGAGTTCTTGGGGTATAGCAGACCAAGCAGCTTCCGCACGTTGCCAAAGTTGATCTGCTGTGGCAGCTGGGGATGGTAATCTGGGTCAATCGTAGAGCAACCATGGACCACATGTTTTCTATCGGCGAAAGATCCAGAGAGCGAGGCGGCCAGGGAAGCAATTCAATCTGGCGATTAACGAAGAACCATTGGACAATGCTTGCCACTTGTGGTCGCGCATTATCCTGTTGAAATATGGCTGTGGGCAAGCCCTGAATGTAAGGAAGGACAACTGGCTCCAACACCTCGGAGATGTAGCGCTGGCTGTTTAAAGTACCGGCAATGCGTATTAGAGGTGTGCGAAAGTGATATCCAATACCGCCCCATACCATAATACCCGGTGCAGGACCAGTGTGGCGGTGCATAACGCAGCTCTTCAGCATCCTCTCTTCACGGTGTCTCCAGACTCGAATGCGACCATCATGGTGTTGCAGACAGAAGCGTAACTCGCCAGTAAAGACAATTTCATTCCATTCTGCCGTCCACATCCTTCTGTCATCGCACCATTGGCGTCGGAGACGTCTGTGGTTCTGCGTCAAGGGTAGACAAAGCAATGGACGTCTTGCGGACAGACCACTCTGCTGTAAACGGCGTTGAATGGTACGCGCAGACACTGGATGATGCGTTACAGACTGCATGTGCTGTGCTATGGTTCGTGATGTGACTGAGCGATCCGTCACTGCCATGCGCACAATTTGCCTGTCATCACGTGAAGTGGTGCGCTGAGGTGGATGCGATCGAACACGCCGGTCCGCCGTACCCTCCTGCATCCAACAATCACATATCCGCATTACAGTTGCTTGGTTTCGTCCAACACGACTACCGATTTCCCTGAAAGATAATCCACAATCTCGGTAGGCCACTATCCTTCCTCTGTCGAACTCGGATACTTGATGAAAAGATGATCGCTATTTTCGACGAGGCATAATTGATCGTTTTTTTGAAAAAATCACAAGAAAAACACAATTGCCGAACTTGAAATCGTCGAAATCTCCAAGCCTTAAATAGCGCTTTGAAGTGGCGCCACAGGCGCGCGTGATGTGAGTCTGCGCTGAGATTCTAATCATTTGCATCTCTCACCTCCGCTAATGCATGTTGTAAATTTCATGTTATTTGCATGTTTCCTTCAGGGTGTTGCATTTACAGTGGCCAGCAGTGTATTTGCTATAAATATACTTTTCTACAGAGAAATTAAATAATTCATGCATAATGCATTCACAATTCCTGCTAAATCAGTTGACTTCAATTGAACACTTTAATGAAAAAGCATGCGAACTCCCATTTAAATCAAAAAACATACCAGCAAACAAAATTACAATTACAGAGAAACTTTATTTACAAATAAAAATACAAATTTTTCTGTGTAACCCTAGGCTCACTTTCACATCATTAGAATATTAACATTAACCAATGCATTTCAAATCAAAGCGTGAATTAATATAAATCATATCCTAAATCTTGGGCTGTAAAGATTTAGTTTTGTTCAGTTATGTTGACTGTAGCATTATTTTGGCTGCAATGGAGGATTATTCACCAGAAATATAAAATAAAATTCATAAATGTTATGCATTTCAGTATCAAAGTTGATTTTAATTTTCATGTAATTAAACTTTTTAAGTGCTCACTAATAGGTTCTACATTAATGGATATTGTTTGGCTCAATTTTTACTGAAATATTTAAAAAATCAACACATTAGGATTTTAAACTTTGAAATAGCACCTAGCAAGAAATTGCCTTTTGTCATTACCTTTCCATTACAAAATTTTAACTGCAGTTGCAGCACAGAGAACTGATTCTCCATGTTGCAGGAGAAATTTTGCTATATTAAGAGACTACTATCCTCCACAGATAAATCTTAATATCTGTGTTATTACTATCCTTATTTTAAGGATGAATCTCATATAGTTACAACTAATACATTTATTTCAAAAATGTATTGTCTAAAGTTTAGAATTATTGATATTAAAAATAAACTTATTTTAATGCATGAATTTGTATTAGATAAAAATGCAAAATACAGTTACTTCAGCATATGTTTCAAATGCAGCAAAAAATAATTTTTAAATAAAAGATCCTCATTGTTACCATTTCAAGATCCTCTTTGGTTAACAGTTATTAGAATCTCAGGCAGGTGAAAAGGAGCTCCTTTGATTTTAATATCTGAAAATAGACAGCAAGACTTTAAAAAATTTAGTTGTGATGAAGAAATTTGCTTAATTGATTCTAGACTAAGTGCCTAAATTAACAAGAAAAAAATGCTTTGATTAATCTTAGAAACTAATTGATATTTAGCAATATTTTATACATGTTCACATCTATCCAATACTTATGATTAAGTATTTAAAAATTAATTAAAAAAGGATGATTAAGTGCTTAAGGCATTTACACATGCAAACTTGCTTGAGAAAAGTAAAAAGTTAAGTTTTTAACAAATATTCAATTATATCTTAAATGAAAATGATATAAATTTTATTCTTAACCTGTATCATCCGTCGGCATCCTGGTAAGGCTTTGTCCTGAAAACTATGTACTCAAAAATTCTGGCACACTATAAGCTGTGTGTTATGTTGCTACAATTGAAAACACGTGCGGGGCTGCTTGGGCGGGAAAAAAAAATACTGAACGGGAAATGACCATTTCCTGTTAGGTCTTTGGCGAGCAGATCTGAAATACTTTTCAGTTCAGGAGCTTTAGGAAGTATAATGAGAACTACAATCAATAGGCCGAACCCTGCATTGTAAAATATTTTTTCCCATGAATTTGGGATGTTTAATGATTCTTTTAGAACAGACTCAAGTGATAGAATAAGAACTTCAGAGACAATCACGATTTTCTAACTGTGCGAGCTGATAAACGAATTATTATCAGAGTTGTAAAATGTAGATTAAAAAAAAACCCGAGAAATCATTTTAGACTGTTATTAACCACAAACGTAAAAATAAACCCACAAATAAATTTTACACGATTTTTAATAAGTAGTGCCCCATAATAAGTGTGACTTCATTTATTTTTAACTATTATTATCAATAGTATTTGTTTCAACGAGGGCGAATCGTAACCTATTAAGCAAACCATTTGAAAATTAAGGAGCAAAATATGAAAACGCAAACCTGCGAATCCAAGTCTTTTATCTTTGGACCTGCAAGTGTGCAAACAGATCGAGACGTACCAAATTAATAACATACACTCAAGAACATTAGTATCTTTTCTTTAAAAAAATGTTACTCATGATACAAAATTTCTTTGGAACATATAATTCCTTTGTGCTTTTATGACATTATTAATTTTTTTTAAAGCTATTTCTCTAATATTAAATGAAATTCTCTATTATTAAATTTCTCTATTGTTAAATGAAAATATTTCTACTCAAAGGTAAAATTTTCTATCTTGAGAACTAAAAATTATAAATAAAATATTGATTTGGAATACGATACGAGAATTTTTGTTATTCTCGCTAAAAAATTAAGACATTGTATACCAAAAATTAACTTCTTTTCCAATAAAATATAGTGGATAAAATTTTAAGTAATGCTAAAAATTTTCATTCCAAATGAACTCCATTTCAACGTTTCAAGTTGCATAATATTTACGTTTTAATACCTGGATATGGTTCTTCAATTCAATAAACTCACTATAAAAGACTCACCACATGTGCGTTATTTAACACACTTGTTTCGATAACCCAGTAACAAAAACTCAGTAGTATTTTAACTCACTTACATCCGCGTTCAAAAACACTGATAGTGGTTTGTTTAACTCACGTCTCACAATGACCTACACGAAGTGGGTTGCAGAACCCACTTATTCCGGCGACTGAGCGACTTTTTTTCTCTGTATATATATATATATATATATATATATATATATATATATATATATATATATATATACACTGAAGTGCCACTGAATTAGGGATAGCAAAGCCTATGCAAATTATGTAGCGCTGCGCATCATGTATGCGCAAGTGAGGGCGCTGTGGTAACTGCATATATAGCGCGTACTGTGGTTGTTCTGAATTAGTTGTTGGAATTGCCAGTATCGGTAAACTGCCTGATTTAGACGCCTTCGATCGCGGACAAATCGTAGGTCCGCGACGCATGGGCCATTCAATTTCCGAAATCGTCAGACAGCTAGGATTTTCAAGGTCGACAGTGTCAAGAGTATACCAAGAATACATGGATGGTGGAAAAAAAAACTAGCGATCGGGCAAACTGCAAAGGAAAATTAGCCTTGACAGTGCGTGGTGAGAGACGGCTCAGGCGTATTGTACGTAGCCAGCGAAGCCAAACATTAGCTCAAATTACCACCCAGCTTAATGACGGTGCCAGTCGTACAGTCAGTAAACGGATTGTGCAACGCTCGCTTCACCGTATGGGTGTCGGGAGCTGTCGACCTATGAGAGTACCATTGCTGTATACTCGCCATTGGGCTGCACGTCTTGCCTGGGCAAGAGAGCACAGAGACTGGAGTGTAGAGGACTGGAAACGAGTAGCATGGAGTGATGAGTCTCGATTCCGACTACTTAACGCCGACGGGAGGCTGAGAATATGGCGTCAGGCTCATGAAGCCATGGATCCTGCATGCCTGGCTGGAACTATACAAGGGCATGGTATCTCAATCATGGTCTGGGGTATTTTTTCGTGGCACAGACTGGGATCTTTAGTGCGTATACCAACCTCCCTCAATGCAATTCGGTACGTAGAGTTGCTGGGTGATCACCTCCATCCGTTTATGCTGTTCTGTTATCCTTACGGTAATGGAGTTTTCCAGCAAGACAACTGTACCTCTCAACGGTGAATTAAATCAAGTCCCTGTTGGATACTGGCTGGTTGGATGAGCATTCCTTTGTGTTCTCTGTAATGAATTGGCCACCTAGAAGCCCAGACTTAAATCCTATTGAGCATCTTTGGGATGTTTTGGAACAAGGTGTGAAAGGCCATCACACAACACCAAAGAACCTGTAAGGTATACACAAGATTCGATTCACAAGAATCGAACTTTTGAATTAATGAATTAAAGAAGCTGCTTCAGATATGCTAATTTCGGCATACGCGCTTAGTATAAATACCACGCAGCGTCATTAATAAAAGAGGGGAGGTTGTTAAGGTTGAAAAGGTGTTATCCTGCGCTAGTGCTTAGCGGGCCAGAAGTTTACATGGCAGTACTGCTGGTTTGACTTACTGTTCGTGAGTATAAAAATATATTGTTCTTGAAAGCTGTGTTTATACATTCCGTACAAGTAGTAGGCATGCTTATTGCTGTAAAAGCCAATTATATGTGCAACGACTTCAATAAACATTGTTTCATGTATAAACTGTGTTTGTATATAATTCAAATAGAGTGCCACTTCAAATTATATACACCCAAGTCTGGGTAGAAGTGAGCAGAGATTCTCTATACTGGCGCCCGAAAAATATATATATCCTGGTAGTTAGCGTTAAATTTGTAACGAACAACATAATTGAAATTAAAAACTGTGTACTGTGTACTTCTATTGATAAAATTGTTGCAAGTACTTATATACTATTTAAAAAATGAGTGTTGTAGAACAAAATCCTGCTGGAAATTTTCCTCGGGTAATTATGGTTCAGCAAATTGCGCCATTCGAAGCCACATTCAATTTCGGCCCCTCAAGCCAATTCCTAAAGAAAATTGAGCATTACTTTCAGCAACAATGCACCCCAGAGGGGGATAAACTTAAAATTGCTCTAGCCGCTTTAAGAGGTAGTGCATTTCAGTGGTACACATGCATGCAAAGCAGTAATCTGATTTTTGACTATTTGTCATTCAAGCAACAGTTTCTTAGTGTTTTTCCAAAGACCTTTAATCAAAGTGAAATTGAAGCGGAAATTTATTCGCTAAGGCAACGTGAAGGTCAGTCTGCATTAGATTTTGCTACGGAAAAGATTTCCAAGTGTGAGGAATATTTAGAAGGGGTAACGGAAGCGGTAATCTTAAAAATAGTTATCCAACGTTTGAAGCCAAGTGTTCAAGATTTTTTAGATAATCAAACAATTACAAGCAAGGTTACCCTCCTTCAAGCTTTAGCTAAACATGACAATAGGCATTTCTTCGCTACCCCGTACCGTCATTCAGGTACGAGAAGTTTTATACAGCCGCGCCAAAATTTTTCGCGAGTTTCAAACCAGCAGCGTAAGCAGTACCGCAGGCAAAATAATAGAAGCGCACGGCGTTATAATGAAATTAGTGCACTTAAAGAAAATAATATGGAAGCACCTTACTTGCACTGGCAAGTTGATTCACATGATATGGTTCAACCTGTTGAAACTGTGTGGTCAAATGTATTATTTTGTCCGAGAAGTAATCATTATTTTGAGAATAGTGAAAGTCAGGGTATTTTTGTGGCTTATAAAGAAAGTGAGTCTAGCTGGAATGATGAGGTAATTCCAGTACAAATTTCTGAAAATAGTGCCGATACTAATGCTAGTGGTTTAGAAAATAAACCATCTGACACTTCTATTAATGCTATACCTGATATTATTAATGCTATACCTGATATTTTAGATGATATTCACACATCTGTTAATGAAGGAAATTTAGTAGATGACGAAGTATGCGTTACGGAAGTTAGTGAATACTTATTAGTTGACGACAATAAAAATTCTTTAAACGATAGTAGGAACTCGCTAGGTAATGATGATATTATTTCAAGTTTCCATCCGAATGAGGATGCTGTAGGCCAGGTTGATAATATGGTTTTAAATAAAGTACATGAAAACCATACTGAGAGTCAGGATGAAAAGTTGACACAGAGTTATACTGTAAGTAGTTTAGCTGATGCTTCGGAAGTTATAGACGCAGGTTGCATTAAAACGCACCAGTACGAAAAGCTTAATCTTCCTAAAACTGAAGCAGTGTTAAAGAATTTAAATGATAACGATTCTGATATCGCAAGTTTTAAAGAGACTTTTTCGTCAAAAGAGGATAAAACTAAAGTTAAGGGGGATAAAAAAACGTGAAAAAGAGCCTTCAGGTTCCAGCATTAAAACTGCTAATACTGAAGTAATTAAGGCGGTAAACAAGAAGTCGTATAAGCACAAATACCAAAAACAGAGTCAGTTTGTTGAAAAACATGACACAAGTAGAGAGATAAAGCCAGTAACTAAACACGTTGGTGCGGCGTATAAATTTGACAAAATAGAATCTGCATTAAAATCCAATACCGATACAAGCAAAAGTACGAAGAAAGGTAAAGTGTGCATTACAAAAACTCCATCAAAGGATGAATGCGTCGCTGATAAGGTACACAAGGTTATCAAAAGGAAGAATGACAATTTTAAAGTTCCTTTGCATAAGTACAGGAAACGGAAGATTTCTGCCGCCCAGCAAGGTTGGCCTCCTCCCAAGAGACCTCCTGTCCATCGTCAAGCCGGACCAGCGCCTCAGGACCAACGACCTGCTGCACGAAGGATGCCCACACGGTCAACGAACCCCTTTACTAGGACTGCGACCATCAAGAGAGGTTCCACGGATTGGACAGACTGGTGCAAGGAAGTTGCTGCATTCATGAGGAACAAGTCTTGTATCAATTCTCTTATTCTAACTCCCACCCTTTAATATAACCGAACCAAATTGGTTTGAAGTTCCCCATTGTATATACTGTGTAAACATTTTGAGGGGAAGGAGTGAGCCACTGAAAAAAAAGCGGCATACTGTTGTTTTATAAATTTTTGAAGGGGACATGTAGTGAAAAAAAAATACATACTAACTACAGATAACAACTAACTAACATACTAACTTCACAAATCATGACACATGTGCATTATAAATTGGGGGAGAGCAGATACAGTCAAGAAATGTCATGCTGTGCAATTGTGTTGTCACTTTTAATTAAAATAGATATTTTAGGGCGCAGTTGGCAGCCCAGTATCCGCAACTCTGCAAATCCACTGTTTGATGGTGTCACCTGGACCCTTCGGGGTTAGTTTTGTAAAATGGTAGTGGCGTTTTTCCTCCACACAACGTGTGGAAGGTTTTTTTGACTTTGCCACCCATTATGTCAAAAGTCAGACCAGCACACGTTTTCAATTAATTAACTGAAGCCGTTCAGACCTCAGTTACCTAATTTTTTTTTCCGAGGGAGGCCAGTGTAAGGTATACACAAGATTCGATTCACAAGAATCGAACTTTTGAATTAATGAATTAAAGAAGCTGCTTCAGATATGCTAATTTCGGCATACGCGCTTAGTATAAATACCACGCAGCGTCATTAATAAAAGAGGGGAGGTTGTTAAGGTTGAAAAGGTGTTATCCTGCGCTAGTGCTTAGCGGGCCAGAAGTTTACATGGCAGTACTGCTGGTTTGACTTACTGTTCGTGAGTATAAAAATATATTGTTCTTGAAAGCTGTGTTTATACATTCCGTACAAGTAGTACGCATGCTTATTGCTGTAAAAGCCAATTATATGTGCAACGACTTCAATGAACATTGTTTCATGTATAAACTGTGTTTGTATATAATTCAAATAGAGTGCCACTTCAAATTATATACACCCAAGTCTGGGTAGAAGTGAGCAGAGATTCTCTATAAACCTTACTGAATTATGGACAGCTTTAACCAATATTTGGCAAGCCATTCCCGTGGAACGTTTCCAGAAACTTGTTGAATCTATGCTTCGTCGTGTGGCAGCCGTTATCAATGCCAGAGGAGGCCCAACTCGTTACTAGGTAGGTATCCCTAAATGAATTTCACTTCAGTATATATATATATATATATATATATATATATATATATATACAGGGTGAATCTGAACAAGTGGGCAAATATTTGCGGGTAATAGAACGCAGCTATACTAGCAATATTCGTCATAGAATGTATGGTCGGAACGCAAGCGGTGAGAAGTTAAAAGGTAATTTTCCACTGTCACATTTAAAGAATTAACACAAGAATGAGAGTACATACTGAAGAAAGCATTTTATTAACAGGAATGTAATTGATTTACATGGTCACAGAAATTGCTCAAGAGACCTTCCGCCAGCTGTAATGCAGGCTTCACAGCTGCTGGATAGGGACTGACGCACTTTTGCGAAGATACGAGGCATTTCCTGAATATCGCCGGCAACAACGGTGATCCTGGCGACTATTTCCATATTGGTTTCAATGGTGTATTCGTAGATTAGGCTTTTTATATGTCCGCACAGGAAAAGCCAGCAGTCCTTCCAGCAGGACTTTTGCCTGTACGTTCTATGGTTAAATCTGGCTTTAGGTACTTAATAAACACGAGGTCGTATAAACACGTTAATTTGTTTATTCCGAAGAATCTCGGTAGGTCTATCTCTACCATTCTTATTTTTAATTGTGTTTGTGAGATATAGAACTAAATCTAACGGAAATTGTTTATTTCGCGCTGTTGAGTGACCCTATTTTTTATTGGGTTCAATAGTAATTTTTTGAAGTGTATTTTTCTATTCTAAATATTATGATTTTCAACATTTGGCAATGATGTGTTGAGTATAATGTGTTTATTAGTACATTTGTTTACTATCCAGCTGTTATGTTTTGACGAGTACCAGCTAGTCATTTTATACTATGCTAATTAGTACAAAACGTGTTAATTTTTTCCTAAAGGGGGCAGGATATCTTTTACGGTGCATCAGTACACTTCGCAGATCTTCAAACTTTCAGTGTTTTTCTAATCGCATATTAGTAAATGAATATTTTTTAATACTGTCAACTTTTTAATACATAATATCTTTATATGCTATGCTGGGCTTTTCTTTCTTATTATTTTATGTTAATTTTTCAAAAAAAATATTACCTTTGTAGCTACAGATGTTAACCATTTGATGCCATCTAAAATAATACTCACTGGAAAAATATTTTTAAATAATTCTGCGCTCATTATTTAAACGCCTCACTTCAAATGCAAAAAGCAGAATTCAAAAACATTCATTTAGTAATCTTTGATTAGCAAATAATGACAAGGAAATTTTGCCACATCTTCATTGGTACAGCTAGGTTTCCGACGTTGAGAGATGCCCCGCAAGTGTTCTTCTCTATGATTTTTATGGGAACATTTATGTGCTAATACATTTTATGCATTATAGTGTTAACTACATCTATATAGGTCTACATTTTAACAAACTTGTTTGTTATATCTTTTATAGTTTACATCATTTTAGAGGTCTTTCAAAATGGCATGTCTTCAAAAGATGGTATTGATTACGTTACAAGAAATAGCCTCCCGTCTTGATGCAGAATGCAGCAGGTTTTGTCCCCACATGCCTCGCCTGAAAATCATCGTCAAGGAAAAATCAGTGGATTTCGTCCTGTCGAACCTAGCCAGGGTTGAGTGCAACTGCAATTTTAGAGGCGTCTGCAAGCGCACCGTCATAGCGAAATGTGAAGCAGGAAGACTGCGCTTTATAGACTTGAAACGATTTTACGACTTGTGCAGCAGTTCTGGAATTAAAGTTCCACTTCCACGAGACTTCTTCGAAAAATGGAACACATTTGTGAATGAACTATATTTAAGTTTAGGAATTCCCCTGTAAAATATATCCTTTTTTCTTTCGGCTTCTTGTACATAAACGGTTAATAAATATTTTTATGTGAAAATGAGAATATTTTTGTTTCCATTTTGCATGTTTTTTTCATACTTATTTTCATTTTCAATACCGTAACCATGCAAACATGGATCAAGTCGTTAAATAATGGTTTACATATGATTCTTCATTTATAATGGCATAAAATGAATAAGAATAAAACAGTATTTTTCTTTTATATAATTTTTTGAGAATGTAAAATTTGTTATTTAAACATCTGTCTATAAAATATTTTTTAAGAATAAGTGAGAGATGGCATCAAGAAATAGAAAAAAAATGTCCTCCAATAACAGGTAATGAGAATTTTTAGTTTAAAAAGGGAGCCATGGTATTTTATAGGCATTTTCATGTCCAAGCATCCTGCGAATTGTAATCAATTGAGAGAATATCGAAATTTACTTCAAATATATTGCAGTGCACAAAAGCTATGATCTTGCCAAATTTGTGAAGTATAGTACATATCATGATCTTTGATAAAATGCTATTTTTAAGAAGGAAAATCTTTCATGAATTTCTTATATTTTATCAATTGCACGTAGTTATTTCTTTTCCACAGCTTTCTTTAAACAACTATGCCAAAAAAAAATTAAAAATTCAACATTATTTTTTTCGACAACTTTGGAGAACTTATATCAACGATGTTGCGTTTCAAGGAAGAGCAAATTCATACAAGAGAAATAATGTCATTGTTTGAAAAATAATCACACAAGGGATTTTTTTATAACGTTAGCACTAATATTCAAATTATATAAATCATTGAAATAAGTTGTTACATAATCTTCTTTCATCAGACAAAAATGATATGTTTGACAGTCAGTTAAAAGACGTTTTGATGCTGGATTTATATAAATGTTTTTCGAAGGAAAAATTTGGCTTAAACCCCTCATATTTTCTTCGACCATATCTATAATACGCATTTATAGCTTCCGTGAAAAATTTGCAAGCTATGTTGAAGTTGCTGTGTATTGGCCGAATAGAAATCTTTCGGCTCAATGTTAACCTAAGAAGAAATTTTTCCAATGATTGTCAACTTGGAAATTAATAATTTTTATTTTAGTTCTACATTGTAATATATAAAGAAAATCTTTACTCGGATATCTTGTTCTATCTTTGAAGGAATCGGAAATCATAATATTTAATTTGAATTATTTGGGGGAAAATATGGCATACTGTGTTTAAAAGGCAAATAATTTCCTTTGGCTGTCATAATTTTTAAAAGGAATAAGACAGAAGAATATAAACTTCTCTTTTAATTAGGAATACAATTTAAAAAGAAACCTTGAAATCCATTTCGACTATCCTTGTAAAAATTGTCTACATAGGTTAAGGTTCAGCTGAGTGAATCCAATAGGGCAACTAAAAAGCAGTCTTAACAGAACGTGTTTAATAATTTTATACACTATTTTGAGAGAAAAGTTATTTTTAAAAAATGTTAGCACATGTTGTCCACAACATTGTTCTCCACAGCATACAATTTTATAAAAAATTGTATGGAAGTTTTAGTATACGATCATATTGTGACTGCAATGGCTGTTTTACACTTTTATAACTTAGATTACCTATGTCTACCTGAATTAAATAATCAGAGATTTTTTACCAGGTTAACTAATGTTCCATCTTCTCATAGTCTAACATGCCACCTAGAATCAGAAGAAATGTCACGTTTCTTTAGAAAGATTTCAGTTACGTTTTACTATGAAAACGAACGAGATGACAAAAGCAAATATAAAACATGTACAGAATGAAGACCTGACACTAAGGAATGAGGGGGGGGGGGAGAGGAGTAAGGGACAACAGAGTTTTAAATTTTTCTTATTTTATATTCTAGCAGTCGAATGATAAATTTTTCTTTCTCTCTTATGTGTCTATGCACAAAGATGACAGTAGATTGAAAGACACTTGAATAATTTAAAAATTTCTTTTAAAAATTTTAATATAAAAATTAAAGTATATTTATATTATGTTACATTTGCCGTACTGATAGCCATGTTTTTTCTCTATGGAACTATGAAAATGTATCAAAATAATTTATTTGTATAATTAACATTTTTTGGTACAATTTAAAATAACATTAAAAGGAAAAAAAACACTTTCACAGAAATTGTAACCCAAGAGAAATTTTTTTAGAATAATTTCTCAAATAGTAGTTTTACTTAAGTTACAGAAGTGCAGAAAGGTACATGTAGACAATATCTCATAATTATACTGTACCTGGAAATGCATCTGACGTAGAAATGTGTGATTTGTGTCATCTGGTTCTAAATTCTTTACACATCTTAAATATTTATGTATTCCGGTGTATGTCCACTCTACAGGTCCATTAATTCTATTCACATTTAAAAGGGTGAAGAGGAATAATCAAATGACATTTAGGGTTTTGTGACAAGTGACAGTTCCTACTGTTTAGGACGTTTCCCTATAACATATAACAACAGACAGCTTTTCAGTACCTCATCCATCAGTGGTATCAATCGATTCGTTCTGCTTTTGTTCGTAGACAGGTGTGAACACGTTATCACTGTCTTTGAAAGGGGAAATTTAAACAACTATATTCTCTGCGTTATCAAACTTATCCAAGAACCTATTTCAAATATTCTTTGTTCAGAGATGAATGGGAATATGGAACATGCTGGGAGGCAGCACCCTAATAACAGTCCAAAAAGACAGCATGAGAAAATCTAAATATTTTAACTCGGGTTAGAAATTTAGTGTTTTATAAATAAATTTCGCTGGCCAGACTGACCCAACCAACAAAATATATGGCGGTGCAGTAGATTAGACATGCATTTTTTAATTTTTTATTTTTAGCCACAAAAAGCAAAAAAAATATCCGTTTTCCACATACCTCAATCTTTTACAGCTTACATTTCAAATCCAGTTTTCATTTGCAGAAATAAAATTATAAAAGCAATAAATATATATAGAGCGATCCAAGCTTTAGAAACTTGAGAATTTATTTAATGGTTGATTTCACAGAAGGTGGTGCCAGCGGATAGTATGAAATCCGCGTAATAAAAACAATACCTTTAAAAAGGTGCTCATATCTACAAATTTACTTAAAGAGAATAGATTAAGATTTGAGAATAGTTTAGTGATGAATATATATATATATATATATATATATATATATATATATATATATATATGTGTGTGTGTGTGTGTGTGTGTATATCTACAGTGAAACTACTCTAAGGTGGCCAGTCAAGGATCCCAAAAATGGTGGCCGTTTTGAGGGGTGGCTGCCAAACGGGAGTGGATTTTTGTTTGAATGGCAGGAATGGTTAAAGTAAAAGTGGCCTTTTTGAGGGGTGGCCGATTAGGGAAGTTTATATATATATCTATATATATAAAGGATTTTGTCCAGTCACTAGTTGATAATTAGATGTAAAATTACTTATTTGTAGGTAGCTGAATACCCGTGCTTCGCTACAGAGTACATTCAAATGAAATACATCGGTCAATGTATGCAATTAATGCCAATATATATATATATATATATATATATATATATATATATATATATATATATATATATATATCGAAAAGGATATTTTTATAGACAAAATAATGTAGAAGAAAATAATCAAATTAAATACAACGGTCAATGTATACAATTAGTTTGTATGTTCAATGCCCATAAAACATACTAATTTGAGTTAAATTCTTAAAACACTGCCATCTCAATAAGTCTAGTGGTTAAGTTTTATCTTTTAGCGTATTTTAATATTTTTTTGTCAATTTATTCCGTTGCTATGCACATGACGCAAAATTAATTTAAAGTATCACATACATAAAAGTATTCCGGATCAGCATTTAATAAATTAAATTCTAAAAGTTAATCATTAAAATTTTACAAAAAATCAGAAAATGGAGCTAAAGTCTCAAAAACGATTTTATTTTAAGTATTCCATTTTTCAAAAAGATTAAAATTTATTGAAAACAACAGACATGTCCAACGTATGACCCCGGACATTTAGTAATGCTGCCCCACAAGATCCTAAACATTAAAAGACCTATCTTCCCAGAAGAGAATACTACTCGCTTCACAATCACGCTTTATTCATGTCATCGATGTTTGGGACTACGTACATTTGCAAACAATTATTTTCAAATATGAAGTACACGAAGAGTATAATTACATAAAAAAAATTCTGATGACCATCTCTAAAATTCCTAAGAATTGCAACCATTTTTATGACATTACTACATTAATTTTGCAAAAACAAGATGAAATATGCCTCTAATTTCATGTGTACGTTGCCTCTACATTTAAATGTTATAATATTTTTTTTGTAATTAAAGGAAGCTTTGTTACTTATTTATGTTAAGTATATAATATATTTTATGTGTGGTCCACGTTAAGTATGTCATATTATTGTATATGTGGCTAAGTAGTTCCTCTTCTCTCAATGAGACCAATTCAAGTAAAAATTTTCGACATTGTTTACTGCCTTTCACGTGAGGTCGTGAAAAAGTAAAATATTGCAATCTTATCTGCCTATCGATAAAGTTGCTCTGCTTAACCTATGATAAGTTTGCATTAGTGCGAACAGGTAGGTTCCTTCTCTGATTGGTCAAGCTGTGCACAATGAATTGGACGTGTGGACCGACTTAGGGGGACACAGAAGGGAACCCCTTATCTCACAGCTGAAAGGACCAGTATAGCGTTAGCCCACCTGAAGTGCTGTGCCTCAACGCATTTCTTGAAAGGTAAAAAATCTTCGATAAGTTGTATAGCTTGAATTTTTGTGGAAAATTGCAGTCCTTTGCAGCATTTAATTTGCTAATCCAGTACATTTTATACCAGATTGTTTATAAGGTAAGCGATTTAAGTTTTTCAAACTTTAATTTTTAATATATATATATATATATATATTTATGTATCTATATTTTAAGTATAATCTAATGTCGTCTAGGTTAGGTTAAGTTAATAGGTATCCTTACACGCACAGTAAATCTAACGCAAGTCAAAGTATACTTCAGCTCAAATGTATTACGTCTTTCAAAGTAGCGGAAAATTTTATTGATAATTTTAAAATTGTATTTATGGTTTATGCTCTAAGGTCATTAAGTCTAAAAAAAATTAAATGCGTATCTTAACGCGATATATACCTTTAAGTATATATATGACATTGCTGTATATTTTAATTATTTTAAATCACTACTTCATATTCCGTTACAGAAGGAACAATATATTAAATGAATATGCCCGTTCAAGGGAATAAAATCTTTTTTGCAAACATTAAAATAACATAACAAGGTACACACGACCATTTATAATAAGTTTATAAATGAAAAATTTGAATAAAATTATATAAAAAATATATAAATGTTTGAGTATATATCCAATAATATCCTGACAAATACATGATCTATAACTTTTAAAAATAATAAACTTCTCTAAAACTTTATTTTAGGATCAGTTTTCTTTCGAAAAATGGTTCCTCCTCGTGGCAAAGACCCCTCTACGAGTGACGTCGAAAATATGGTGTTGGGTTATTTTCGGGATTTTGGCGCCCGACTCGATGCAGACTGTAAGAGATTCTGCCCGCACATGCCTCGTCTCAAGATCCAAATAGATGGCAATACAGTTGATTTCGTGCTGACAAACCTGGAGCGTGTTGAGTGCAGATGCAACTTTAAAAGTGTGTGCAAGTCAACAGTGGTAATGAAATGTGAAGAAGGAAGAGGACGTTTGGCGGAAGTGAAATCATTCTATAGATTCTATAACAAAACTTACGGAAAACAGCTTTCCATGCCAACAGACTTCAACGAGAAATATGACACATTTGTGTCTGAACTGTACTTTCGACTAGGAATAGACTTGTAATGTCTTAGTTTGTAACTATTGTAATTTCAGCTCAAAGAAGTATAAAATGAGTCAACTGGAAATATAGTTGACTTCAGGCTCACAAACCTGGAGCTAGTTGAGTGCAGATGCAACTTTAAAAGTGAGTGCAAATTCAGAGTGGTTATGAAATGAAGAAGGAAGAGCACGTTTGGCGGAAGTGAAATTATTCTGTAGATTTTATAACAAAACTTACAGAGAACAGCTTTCCACGCCAAAAGACTTCAATGAGAAATATGACACATTTGTGTCTGAAGTATACTTTTGACTAGGAATATACTTGTAATGGCCTAGTTTGTGACTACTGTAACTTCAACTCGAAGAAGTATAAATGGAGTCAACTGGAAATACAGTTGACTTCGTGCTGGCAAACCTGGAGCGAGTTGAGTGCAGATGCAACTTTAAAAGTGTGTGCAAATCAACAGTGGTTATGAAATGTGAAGAAGGAAGAGGACGTTTGACGGAAGTGAAATTATTCTATAGATTCTATAACAAACTTACGGAAAATAGATTTCTACGCCAAAAGACTTCAACGAGAAATAGGACACATTTGTGTCTGTACTGTACTTTTTAATATACACTACTAATATGTATTGTTTTCGGTCGACACTACGGGAACAAAGACAAAATCAAGAATGCCGATTCCGAAGTGCACACATATACAGGCCTTCCGATCTCTTTGTTTTCTCCGCTCGATAGGTCCATGTGAAAAGTTACAGAAAACAACTAAAAGATATTAAGACCTAAAAATATTGTCTCCCTGCACTATTACCTCAAAATTAGTAAATGTCCTGTTTTCAGGAAAAAAATAAAGGGTGACGTTACTAATGCATGACTATATTTACCACCCAAAGAGCACGTGCTTGGACATACGCTGGTCACGCTGGTTAGGATCCTGATTGGTCAAGCAGTGTACTAAAGCTCCAATAGTAGAACTTTTGGGTGGAGGATTTGTAGTGGTGTACCATGCTAAATTGACCACTAAATCATACAGTTTTGGTGTGCGACAGATACGAGCAACAGTGCAGTTTGTCAGTGAGGAGATTTTAGGAAAAGCTTTATATTTCAACCTGCATTTGGAAAAGGTTTATTGCCTCCTTACCGAAGATATTATTTCGCTGTTTGGGATATAAGGTCAGTTTTATTCTTTTTACATTGAATTTAATATTTTATTATTGCCCATGGCTGAAAATATTATTTCGGGTAATATTCTTTTGTTCGAGAACCTGTTGCAGACATAAGTGTGTTTAATACAAATATATTCTCTTTCGCAAATGTATATACAAATCCATTTTTAATGCATATAAGGCAACAAAATATAAAGATGTATCAAAGAATGTTTATTGTGGTTAGCAAAAATAACTAGGAATGTGAAAATAAGTACGTTTGGGTCCTTTTTCCGTTTCTTTACACATTTTGATAATACAGATCACAAAATATCTGCCGCTGCAAAGCGAAGTATATAATATAAATTTTATATCAAGAAAAACTGATAAAGATTCGAAGAAAATAATCATATCTTTAATCATAATGCACAATACAGCTTGTTAGATGTTAAATTTTTAATTCTAATTTATGTAGACATAAAAACATTGTTTTTTTTTATATAATTGTAGATGGTATGCATCTTTTCCGATTAATACAAAGAAAATTTTATCAAATGAAACAAATTATTTGATTTAAGTTGACTCACGACCCTTAAGTCGAAGAAATAAGGCATATTTTCATAGTTTCTGACTCTTTGTAAATATTTCAATTTACTCCCAATTTTTCCAAATTTTATGTTTATGATAAATTGATATATTTATTTTAATAAACAAATTTTCAACTCTCAAATTAATTTTAAATAATTTTTTTAAATGCTTTAGATATACCTTAATTTTAAGTATTTTTATTGTATACTGGCTTGCTCGCTAAACTATGAAATTAATTTTACACTTAAATGTATAATTCCTGTTTTATATTTAAAATAAATAATTCGAAATACAATTGAACATAAAACATTCAACATTAAAATATTTTTTCAATTTTTAAAACTGCTCAAAATATACTTAAAATTTTCTTAAATTTTTGCCTTAATTTATCCCTGAAAACAACAAAATGTGCAGTGATTGCAATAATTCTAGTTCAGACGCAATAAAATAACATGATTTTGCAGTGATAAAAATTTCATGGAATTATGTTTCACAGTTTTTGAGATATCAGTTGCGAAATGATGCAACATTACATTTTGAGAAAAATGAGTTAAAATTTTTCTTACCATAAACTTGATCAGTAATTAAATATTTAGAATATCAATATCTCCGGAACTAAGCGGATTATGTTCATGCGGTTTGCTTTATTTTGTTCAGAAATGATCAGGCTTTAACATATATTTTTTTTCAAAAAAATCGTATGTTTTAAAGATTTAAGGGTAGTGAGTCCACTTGAATTTTAATATTTGAACTAAAAATATTCCGTTTGATAAGTTTGTTTTTGTGATTTTATCAAATTTTATTATTTAATGTTATATGTAACTAGAAATATGTATATATATACATACGGATCTACACACATTTTAAGTGTGCATCATAATGTGGCTCTTTCTTTTAGCTGACATACTTGTATACTAAAGGTAATAATAGAAAAAAAATTAAATTATTTTAAAAGAATAAGACCATTATGTATAGCTGGTATATGTTTCTAACATAAAATTCATCTCTATACCTAAAAAAAAGCCATTAAAAGGATAACTTGATGACTTTTATCAAATTTTAAAATGAGTTTTCAGATACTTTTTCTAGAGTCTACAAATGCAGACATCATGTTTGTTTAAAATTCATATCTGAAAATATTTTTAATATAATAATTTTAATATAAGTTTTGGTTTAATTGACAGTAAATATCTTCACCGTAGTTATTTACATTTATATATATATATATATATATATATATATTTACAGGTCGTTCGCAGTTTATGGAAACAATTTTGTAATTTATATTGGGTTTTGAGATAAAAATTTGGCAACTTCAGAATAATCGTCTGCTATTGTTTTGTTTTATTGTAATGTAAAGTAATAGATTTATTATAAAAATGGTTCCTAAAATTGATAGATGGTTCGAATGTTACGTAACTGCGCTTTCCGAGGAGATATATTTGTATCAACAAATTGTAAAGTGGTGTAAACATCGTGGTATTTCAAAAAAAAGTATTTATAATTTATAAAATTTGAAAGAAAAAAAAGTCTAACTGAAAGTAAAAATTAAATCATGACCGTGAAAAATCATCTTCAGATTGTTCGAACGCAGGTAAATATCAAGAAAGGGAAGTCTCTGATCCTAAAAGAAAATCCGCCAACTCGAAGACCCATTCTTCGAAACTAAGAATGTCTTCTGGCACTGTAAGTAAAATAATTCATAAAGTTTTGAAGTTAAACTAGACGTTTAAAACCATAGTGAATCTGCTTTTGCCAAAGCATAATGTTGAAAGAAAAACAAATTATAGAAAACTGTATGAAAAACACCTAGATGCTGAAAAATGGAATTTTGTGGTAACACTCGATGCAGCATGAGTGTATTAAAGTGGGTGTAATAAAAAAAGATCAATTTTCTATTGCTCAACTTACGGGAATGACTGTACGAAATGACTTTGTCAGCGTACAGTAAAGTTCCCAAAGGAATTCATGATAGTTGCAGGATTTTATTACAACGCAAATTAAAAATAAAAAAAGTCTCACGTAAAGCCAAATTTAAACCCCTCTACTAACAGCAGTATATTTTAGAACCAATTTTTGAGAAGAAATTGCAGCTTTGTATGATAAGGACATTGATAAAGTTGAGCTTCATATGAACAAAGCTCCTATTCAGACGTCTATATCAAGAGCCTCTTATTTAGCAAAGAAATAATCAGAAACAGGAATAAAGTGTATCCATTTAATGAAATACCTGCAAAATCACCTGACGCTTCTCCAGGGAAGTTTTGCGCTTTCAGTTTATTAAAACAAGCCTTAGGAAAACGGCATCCAAAAACACTGAACGGACTTTGGAAAACGGTCCAAGAGGAATGGGGTAAAATTGACACGACAGTAGTAAGAAAAAGTTTAATTTCATGGAAATTTCGAGCTAGAGCTATTGTCAAGAAGCTAGAGCTATTGTTCATGGCTATCAGATAGCAAATCACTGCAAAAATACGGCATTTATACATAAAACTTAACTATGAAAATCGTTTCCAAAAAATGCGAACGACCTTTTGTATGTATGTATGTATGTATAGTGTGCAATTGAAATACTTTACAAGTCATTTTACACCATCTTAAATATAAATTAAATACTGGAGGGATTCATTTACTGATTTAGTGTTGTCTGGAATGGAGTAAAGAATGTAATATAAATTAAAAACTTTGGTGACAACGCAATTAAACTTTTTTACATAGTTCAAAAGTGAAATATACCCCTTTTTTCTCCTCGGGGACGAAAAATTCAGTAAAAATTTAGTAGTGGTTATAAATTTTTATATAAGGGTACTGTCGAGGTTGCTCACCTCCCCCCCCTTTTTTTGATGAAAAATAACGAAAGCATTATTTTTAAAGTTTTTCGAATATTGCTATGAAGCTTTGAAACGATCCGATAATTATCGATAATTGGATTTTTCTTTGATATGGGCGTTTTATTTTTCCCTGAAGAATTAATCAAGATTTTGGAATATTTATTCCCACTGCTTTAAAGATACCCTTGTACGTATGATAGAAATAACAAACATTGAATACTCAGTAATATCTATATATCTAAGCCGATTCTTTGGGCAGTCCGTGAGAGAAAACTACTGCATCAGTTTACTTTATTTTGGTCTTAAACACAAGGATTTTATCTATACATGTGTCAAATTTGGTTTATGTAACCACAATCTCTATTAATTATTGATAATTAACAATTAAAAATTGCTTTCTGCGCATGCTCAGTGACATGTTTAGATCTGGCTTTAGACAATCACTAATCACGAGGCTGCATAAACACATTAATTTGCTTCTGCGCATGCTCAGTGACACGTTTAATGATAAAACGTACATGGGCCTTCCGGAAGGACGCATCTTCCCGGGTTTATAGAGGGTCTCCCGTCCTTCTGACACGACGGACGGTACTTCCACGAGAAGTTGCACAAAATTTTAAGCTAACGGGAAAATAAAATCCAAGACTTTTAATTTCAACATATTTTTACGAAACTTTGAAAATTTGGAAGTTTGCTTCCTAAAAAGAAACGCGTCTAGCTTGTAAAACCCACTTGATATATATATATATATATATATATATATATATATATATATATGTATAATTACACACACAAAAGTTGTTCTTTGAACCCACTTCTCCGAGTTCAAATCGACTGCACAGTGGAACTGGCTTTTGGTGAGTCGTACAACCTATGTGGGAAAGTGGGTTCTAGAACCCAGATCCTAAGCGGGTTGATTTACCCGCCACCAACCCACTAAAATTGGTTATACGACTCACTTTAGAGTGTGTCGAAAAATCACACCAACATGAGTAGACAAACTCCTCTTTCGAGTTCAATATCTCACTATATTTGGGTTATAAAACCCAGGACTAACGAGTTCTTTTAAGTAAATGAGTTTACGCTATAGTACTCGAAATGTTGCCAATTCAAACCCATCCCGTCTTTAAATTAAGCGATTTTATGCTAGTAATTCATTATTCATTGTTTTGTGTATATATTATCTCTATTCCCTCATGAGGGAATAGAGATAATATATAAGTATGTGCACATATAGAGATAAGTATGTGCACATACTTTCTCGTGGGAGAAAAAAAAATTGCACTATACACCCATATTTGGAATATAATTTGTATTAAAATTAAGGATTTTTTTAAAGTTTAAGTCTCATAAAAACAAAGCTAAAGAATTGATAAAATCTTGCAAACTTATATCATAAGTGATGAAAGGCTGCCTAAAAGTTATAAGGATATCAGATATTTAAAATGCTAATCAAGCATCCATTATATTTTTGTAAATCAGTTTCATTCACAGGAGTAACTGAGAAGAAAAAGAAGCTCCAAATAAAACTAAAAATACAAAAAATAAGCTGAGATTTAGTTGGGTGCTTCTATATACCAGTAAAATAAAATTTACAGGAAACTTATGAATATTGTAATGTATAGAACCTTAAATTTTGTAGGTCAAAACGTTTTCCTTTACATCTTTAGTTTCTTTAAACTGAAACACAAATATTTTATCAAGAAAGTTTCAGATCTTAGCTTTAACCCCAAAAATATATTCACAAGATAATTTTTTTAAACTGAAACAAAATATTAATTACATTGATTTTTGAATATATATTTGTAATTGGTATACCATGATCCCCACACAACTAATTTAGAAACAATTACAATATCTCAAATTGTAACATTTTAGATTCTGAGGAAATATAGATAATCATTTTCTAACACACAAGTTTTTTTAAAGGTATATTCGACCAAATGCTCGATTAATACTTACATGGTTTGTAAACTTCTTAATTATATGTTAATATACTTACCCAGTTGCTCTAAACAAAACATCTCCAAGCTCATGGTTTGAAAATTTTATAAAGTACTAATATATTTGCTATAAATATACTTTTCTACTTAGAAATTAAATAATTCATGCATAATGCATTCACAATTCCTGCTAAATCAGTTGACTTCAATTGAACACTTTAATGAAAAAGCATGCGAACTCCAATTTAAATCAAAAACATACCAGCAAACAAAATTACAAATACAGAGAAATTTATTTACAAATATATATGCAAATTTTCTGTGTAACCCTAGGCTCAATTTCACATCATTAGAATATTAACATTAACCAATGCATTTCAAATCAAAGCGTGAATTAACATATATCATATCCTAAATCTTGGGCTGTAAAGATTAGTTTTGTTCAGTTATTTTGGCTGCAATGGAGGATTATTCACCTGAAATATAAAATAAAATCCATAAATGTTATGCATTTCAGTATCAAAGTTGATTCTAATTTTCATGTAATTAAACTTTTGAAGTGCGCACTAATAGGATCTATATTAATGGATATTGTTTGGGTCAATTTTACTGAAATATTTAAAAAAACAACACATTAGGATTTTAAACATTGAAATATCACCCAGAAAGAAATTGCCTTTTGTCATTACCTTTCTATAACAAAATTTATATATTTACATACAGTAAGCATGAGAAACTTAGGTTTTATTTCTACTGTCACAAATAACAATTAAATTGAAAGAAAATATACCAGATAAGGTTAGACTCATTGATATAGATGGTTTCATTAGTAAAAGTTTTAAATATGGAATCTGTGCTCACCTTAGAAACTAAGTAAAGAAATGGCCAGTTGAATCATCCGTCGGCATCCTGGTAAGGCTTTGTCCTGAAAACTATGTACTCAAAAATCCTGGCACACTATAAGCTGTGTGTTATGTTGCTACAATTGAAAACACGTGCGGGCTGCTTGGGCGGGAAAAAAAAATACCGAACGGGAAATGACCATTTCCTGTCAGGTCTTTGGCGAGCAGATGTGAAATACTTTTCAGTTCAGGAGCTTTAGGAAGTATAATGACAACTACAAACAATAGGCCGAACCCTGCATTGTAAAATATTTTTTCCCATGGATTTGGGATGTTTAATGATTCTTTTAGAACAGACTCAAGTGATAGAATAAGAACTTCAGAGACAATCACGATTTTCTAACTGTGCGAGCTGATAAACTAATTATTATCAGAGTTGTAAAATGCAGATTAAATAAAAACCCGAGAAATCATTTTAGACTGTTATTAACCACAAACGTAAAAATAAACCCACAAATAAATTTTACACAATTTTTAATAAGTAGTGCTCCATAATAAGTGTGACTTCATTTATTTTTAACTATTATTATCAATAGTATTTGTTTCAACGAGGGCGAATCGTAACCTATTAAGCAAACCATTCGAAAATTAAGGAGAAAATATGAAAACGCAAACCTGCGAATCCAAGTCTTTTATCTTTGGACCTGTAAGTGTGCACACATATCGAGACGTACCAAATTAATAACATACACTCAAGAACATTAGTATCTTTCTTTAAAAAAATGTTACTCATGATACAAAATTTCTTTGGAACATATAATTCCTTTGTGCTTTTATGACATTATTAATTTTTTTTAAAGCTATTTCTCTAATATTAAATGAAATTCTCTATTATTAAATTTCTCTATTATTAAATGAAAATATTTCTACTCAAGGTAAAATTTTCTATCTTGAGAACTAAAAATTATAAATAAAATATTGATTTGGAATACGATACGAGAATTTTTGTTATTCTCGCTAAAAAATTAAGACATTGTATACCAAAAATTAACTTCATTTCCAATAAAATATAGTGGATAAAATTTTAAGTAATGCTAAAAATTTTCATTCCAAATGAACTCCATTTCAACCTTTCAAGTTGCATAATATTTACTTTTTAATACCTGGATATGGTTCTCCAATTCAATAAACTCACTATAAAAGACTTACGACATGTGCGTTATTTAACACACTTGTTTCGATAACCCAGTAACAAAAACTCAGTAGTATTTTAACTCACTTACATCCGCGTTCAAAAACACTGATAGTGGTTTGTTTAACTCACGTCTCACAATAACCTACACGAAGTGGGTTGCAGAACCCACTTATTCCGGCGACTGAGCGACTTTTTTTTCTCTCTCTCGCTCTCTCTCTCTCTCTATATATATATATAAACACTGAAGTAGCACTGAATTAGGGATAGCAAAGCCTATGCAAATTATGTAGCGCTGCACATCATGTATGCGCAAGTGAGGGCGCTGTGGTAACTGCATATATAGCGAGTACTGTGGTTGTTCTGAATTAGATGTTGGAATTGCCAGTATCGGTAAACTGCCTGATTTAGACGCCTTCGATCGCGGACAAATCGTAGGTCCGTAACGCATGGGCCATTCAATTTCCGAAATCGTCAGACAGCTAGGATTTTCAAGGTCGACAGTGTCAAGAGTATACCAAGAATACATGGATGGTGGAAAAAAAACTAGCGATCGGGCAAACTGCAAAGGAAAATTAGCCTTGACAGTGCGTGGTGAGAGACGGCTCAGGCGTATTGTACGTAGCCAGCGAAGCCAAACATTAGCTCAAATTACCACCCAGCTTAATGACGGTGCCAGTCGTACAGTCAGTAAACGGATTGTGCAACGCTCGCTTCACCGTATGGGTTTCGGGAGCTGTCGACCTATGAGAGTACCATTGCTGTATACTCGCCATTGGGCTGCACGTCTTGCCTGGGCAAGAGAGCACAGAGACTGGAGTGTAGAGGACTGGAAACGAGTAGCATGGAGTGATGAGTCTCGATTCCGACTACTTAACGCCGACGGGAGGCTGAGAATATGGCGTCAGGCTCATGAAGCCATGGATCCTGCATGCCTGGCTGGAACTGTACAAGGGCATGGTATCTCAATCATGGTCTGGGGTGTTTTTAAGTGGCACAGACTGGGATCTTTAGTGCGTATACCAACCTCCCTCAATGCAATTCGGTACGTAGAGTTGCTGGGTGATCACCTCCATCCGTTTATGCTGTTCTGTTATCCTTACGGTAATGGAGTTTTCCAGCAAGACAACTGTACCTCTCAACGGTGAATTAAATCAAGTCCCTGTTGGATACTGGCTGGTTGGATGAGCATTCCTTTGTGTTCTCTGTAATGAATTGGCCACCTAGAAGCCCAGACGTAAATCCTATTGAGCATCTTTGGGATGTTTTGGAACAAGGCGTGAAAGGCCATCACACAGCACCAAAGAACCTTACTGAATTATGGACAGCTTTCACCAATATTTGGCAAGCCATTCCCGTGGAACGTTTCCAGAAACTTGTTGAATCTATGCCTCGCCGTGTGGCAGCCGTTATCAATGCCAGAGGAGGCCCAACTCGTTACTAGGTAGGTATCCCTAATTGAATTTCACTTCAGTATATATATATATATATATATATATATATATATATATATATATATATATATATATATATATATATATATATATATATATATATACAGGGTGAATCTGGACAAGTGGGCAAATATTTGCGGGTAATAGAACGCAGCTATACTAGCAATATTCGTCATAGAATGTATGGTCCGAACGCAAGCGGTGAGAAGTTAAAAGGTAATTTTCCACTGTCACATTTAAAGAATTAACACAAGAATGAGAGTACATACTGAAGAAAGCATTTATTAACAGGAATGTAATTGATTTACATGGTCACAGAAATTGCTCAAGAGACCTTCCGCCAGCTATAATGCAGGCTTCACAGCTGCGGGATAGGGACTGACGCACTTTTGCGACGATACGAGGCATTTCCTGAATATCGCCGGCAACAACGGTGATCCTGGCGACTATTTCCATATTGGTTTCAATGGTGTATTCGTAGATTAGGCTTTTTATATGTCCGCACAGGAAAAGCCAGCAGTCCTTCCAGCAGGACTTTTGCCTGTACGTTCTATGGTTAAATCTGGCTTTAGGTACTTAATAAACACGAGGTCGTATAAACACGTTAATTGTTTATTCCGAAGAATCTCGGTAGGTCTATCTCTACCATTCTTATTTTTAATTGTGTTTGTGAGATATAGAACTAAATCTAACGGAAATTGTTTATTTCGCGCTGTTGAGTGACCCTATTTTTTATTGGGTTCAATAGTAATTTTTTGAAGTGTATTTTTCTATTCTAAATATTATGATTTTCAACATTTGGCAATGATGTGTTGAGTATAATGTGTTTATTAGTACATTTGTTTACTATCCAGCTGTTATGTTTTGACGAGTACCAGCTAGTCATTTTATACTATGCTAATTAGTACAAAACGTGTTAATTTTTTCCTAAAGGGGGCAGGATATCTTTTACGGTGCATCAGTACACTTCGCAGATCTTCAAACTTTCAGTGTTTTTCTAATCGCATATTAGTAAATGAATATTTTTTAATACTGTCAACTTTTTAATACATAATATCTTTATATGCTATGCTGGGCTTTTCTTTCTTATTATTTTATGTTAATTTTTCAAAAAAAATATTACCTTTGTAGCTACAGATGTTAACCATTTGATGCCATCTAAAATAATACTCACTGGAAAAATATTTTAAATAATTCTGCGCTCATTATTTAAACGCCTCACTTCAAATGCAAAAAGCAGAATTCAAAACATTCATTTAGTAATCTTTGATTAGCAAATAATGACAAGGAAATTTTGCCACATCTTCATTGGTACAGCTAGGTTTCCGACGTTGAGAGATGCCCCGCAAGTGTTCTTCTCTATGATTTTTATGGGAACATTTATGTGCTAATACATTTATGCATTATAGTGTTAACTACATCTATATAGGTCTACATTTTAACAAACTTGTTTGTTATATCTTTTATAGTTTACATCATTTTAGAGGTCTTTCAAAATGGCATGTCTTCAAAAGATGGTATTGATTACGTTACAAGAAATAGCCTCCCGTCTTGATGCAGAATGCAGCAGGTTTTGTCCCCACATGCCTCGCCTGAAAATCATCGTCAAGGAAAAATCAGTGGATTTCGTCCTGTCGAACCTAGCCAGGGTTGAGTGCAACTGCAATTTTAGAGGCGTCTGCAAGCGCACCGTCATAGCGAAATGTGAAGCAGGAAGACTGCGCTTTATAGACTTGAAACGATTTTACGACTTGTGCAGCAGTTCTGGAATTAAAGTTCCACTTCCACGAGACTTCTTCGAAAAATGGAACACATTTGTGAATGAACTATATTTAAGTTTAGGAATTCCCCTGTAAAATATATCCTTTTTTCTTTCGGCTTCTTGTACATAAACGGTTAATAAATATTTTTATGTGAAAATGAGAATATTTTTGTTTCCATTTTGCATGTTTTTTTCATACTTATTTTCATTTTCAATACCGGAACCATGCAAACATGGATCAAGTCGTTAAATAATGGTTTACATATGATTCTTCATTTATAATGGCATAAAATAAATAAGAATAAAACAGTATGTTTCATTTATATAATTTTTTGAGAATGTAAAATTTGTTATTTAAACATCTGTCTATAAAATATTTTTTAAGAATAAGTGAGAGATGGCATCAAGAAATAGAAAACAAATGTCCTCCAATAACAGGTATGAGAATTTTTAGTTTAAAAAGGGAGCCATGGTATTTTATAGGCATTTCATGTCCAAGCATCCTGCGAATTGTAATCAATTGAGAGAATATCGAGATTTACTTCAAATATATTGCAGTGCACAAAAGCTATGATCTTGCCAAATTTGTGAAGTACAGTACATATCATGATCTTTGATAAAATGCCGTTTTTTAAGAAGGAAAATCTTTCATGAATTTCTTATATTTTATCAATTGCACGTAGTTATTTCTTTTCCACAGCTTTCTTTAAACAACTATGCGAAAAAAAAATTAAAAATTCAACATTATTTTTTTCGACAACTTGGAGAACTTATATCAACGATGTGCGTTTCAAGGAAGAGCAAATTCAACCAAGAGAAATAATGTCATTGTTTGAAAAATAATCACACAAGGGATTTTTTTATAACGTTAGCACTAATATTTAAATTATATAAATCATTGAAATAAGTTTGTTACATAATCTTCTTTCATCAGACAAAAATGATATGTTTGACAGTCAGTTAAAAGACGTTTTGATGCTGGATTTATATAAATGTTTTTCGAAGGAAAAATCAGGCTTAAACCCCTCATATTTTCTTCGACCATATCTATAATACGCATTTATAGCTTCCGTGAAAAATTGCAAGCTATGTTGAAGTTGCTGTGTATTGGCCGAATAGAAATCTTTCGGCTCAATGTTAACCTAAGAAGAAATTTTTCCAATGATTGTCAACTTGGAAATTAATAATTTTTTTTTTTAGTTCTACGTTGTAATATATAAAGAAAATCTTTACTCGGATATCTTGTTCTATCTTTGAAGGAATCGGAAATCATAATATTTAATTTGAATCATTTGGGGGGAAAATATGGCATACTGTGTTTAAAAGGCAAATAATTCCTTTGGCTGTCATAATTTTTAAAAGGAATAAGACAGAAGAATATAAACTTCTCTCTTAATTAGGAATACAATTAAAAAGAAACCTTGAAATCCATTTCGACTATCCTTGTAAAAATTGTCTACATAGGTTAAGGTTCAGCTGAGTGAATCCAATAGGGCAACTAAAAAGCAGTCTTAACAGAACATGTTTAATAATTTTATACACTATTTTGAGAGAAAAGTTATTTTTAAAAAATGTTAGCACATGTTGTCCACACATTGTTCTCCACAGCATACAATTTTATAAAAAATTGTATGGAAGTTTTAGTATACGATCATATTGTGACTGCAATGGCTGTTTTACACTTTTATAACTTAGATTACCTATGTCTACCTGAATTAAATAATCAGAGATTTTTTTCCAGGTTAACTAATGTTCCATCTTCTCATAGTCTAACATGCCACCTAGAGTCAGAAGAAATGTCACGTTTCTTTAGAAAGATTTCAGTTACGTTTTACTATGAAAACGAACGAGATGACAAAAGCAAATATAAAACATGTACAGAATGAAGACCTGACACTAAGGAATGAGGGGGGGGGAGAGGAGTATGGACAACAGAGGTTTTAAAATTTTTCTTATTTTATATTCTAGCAGTCGAATGATAAATTTTTCTTTCTCTCTTATGTGTCTATACACAAAGATGACAGTAGATTGAAAGACACTTGAATAATTTAAAAATTTCTTTAAAAATTTTAATATAAAAATTAAAGTATATTTATATTATGTTACATTTGCCGTACTGATAGCCATGTTTTTTCTCTATGGAACTATGAAAATGTATCAAAATAATTTATTTGTATAATTAACATTTTTTGGTACAATTTAAATAACATTAAAAGGAAAAAAAACCTTCACAGTAATTGTAACCCAAGAGAATTTTTTAGAATAATTCTCTAATAGTAGTTTTACTTAAGTTACAGAAGTGCAGAAAGGTACATGTAGACAATATCTCATAATTATACTGTACCTGGAAATGCATCTGACGTAGAAATGTGTGATTTGTGTCCATCTGGTTCTAAATTCTTTACACATCTTAAATATTTATGTATTCCGGTGTATGTCCACTCTACAGGTCCATTAATTCTATTCACATTTAAAAGGGTGAAGAGGAATATTCAAATGCCATTTAGGGTTTTGTGACAAGTGACAGTTCCTACTGTTTAGGACGTTTCCCTATAACATAACAACAGACAGCTTTTCAGCACCTCATCCATCAGTGGTATCAATCGATTCGTTCTGCTTTGTTCATAGACAGGTGTGAACACGTTATCACTGTCTTTGAAAGGGGAAATTTAAACAACTATATTCTCTGCGTTATCAAACTTATCCAAGAACCTATTTCAATATTCTTTGTTCAGAGATGAATGGGAATATGGAACATGTTGGGAGGCAGCACCCTAATAACAGTCCAAAAAGACAGCATGAGAAAATCTAAATATTTTAACTCGGGTTAGAAATTTAGTGTTTTATAAATAAATTCGCTGGCCAGACTGACCCAACCAACAAAATATATGGCGGTGCAGTAGATTAGACATGCATTTTTTAATTTTTTATTTTTAGCCACAAAAAGCAAAAAATATCCGTTTTCCACATACCTCAATCTTTTACAGCTTACATTTCAATTCCAGTTTTCATTTGCAGAAATAAAATTATAAAAGCAAAAAATATATATAGAGGCGATCCAAGCTTTAAAACTTGAGAATTATTTAATGGTTGATTTCACAGAAGGTGGTGCCAGCGGATAGTATGAAATCCGCGTAATAAAAACAATACCTTTAAAAAGGTGCTCATATCTACAAATTTACTTAAAGAGAATAGATTGAGATTTGAGAATAGTTTAGTGATGAATATATATATATATATATATATATATATATATATATATATATGTATATCTACAGTGAAACTATCTCTAAGGAGGCTAGTCAAGGATCCCAAAAATGGTGGCCGTCCTTGAGGGGTGGCTGCCGAACGGGAGTGGATTTATGTTTGGCTGGCAGGAATGGTTAAAGTAAAAGTGGCCTTTTTGAGGGGTGGCCGATTAGGGAAGTTTATATATATATCTATATATATAAAGGATTTTGTCCAGTCACTAGTTGATAATTAGATGTAAAATTACTTATTTGTAGGTAGCTGAATACCCGTGCTTCGCTACGGAGTACATTCAAATGAAATACATCGCTCAATGTATGCAATTAATGCCAATATATATATATATCGTAAAGGATATTTTATAGACAAATAATGTAGAAGAAATAATCAAATTAAATACAACGGTCAATGTATACAATTAGTTTGTATGTTCAATGCCCATAAAATATACTAATGTGAGTTAAATTATTAAAACACTGCCATCTCAATAAGTCTAGTGGTGAAGTTTTAACTTTTAGCGTATTTTAATAGTTTTTTTGTCAATTTATTCCGTTGCTATGCACATGACGCAAATTAATTTAAAGTATCACATAAATAAAAGTATTCCGGATCAGCATTTAATGGTTGATTTCACAGAAGGTGGTGCCAGCGGATAGTATGAAATCCGCGTAATAAAAACAATACCTTTAAAAAGGTGCTCATATCTACAAATTTACTTAAAGAGAATAGATTGAGATTTGAGAATAGTTTAGTGATGAATATATATATATATATATATATATGTATATCTACAGTGAAACTATCTCTAAGGAGGCTAGTCAAGGATCCCAAAAATGGTGGCCGTCTTGAGGGTGGGCTGCCGAACGGGAGTGGATTATGTTTGGCTGGCAGGAATGGTTAAAGTAAAAGTGGCCTTTTTGAGGGGTGGCCGATTAGGGAAGTTTATATATATATCTATATATATAAAGGATTTTGTCCAGTCACTAGTTGATAATTAGATGTAAAATTACTTATTTGTAGGTAGCTGAATACCCGTGCTTCGCTACGGAGTACATTCAAATGAAATACATCGCTCAATGTATGCAATTAATGCCAATATATATATATATCGTAAAGGATATTTTTATAGACAAAATATGTAGGAAGAAAATAATCAAATTAAATACCAACGGTCAATGTATACAATTAGTTTGTATGTTCAATGCCCATAACATATACTAATGTGAGTTAAATTCTTAAAACACTGCCATCTCAATAAGTCTTGTGGTTAAGTTTTAACTTTTAGCGTATTTTAATATTTTTTTGTCAATTTATTCCGTTGCTATGCACATGACGCAAAATTAATTTAAAGTATCACATAAATAAAGTATTCCGGATCAGCATTTAATAAATTAAATTCTAAAAGTTAATCATTAAAATTTTACCAAAAATCAGAAATGGAGCTAAAGTCTCAAAAACGATTTTATTTTAAGTATTCCATTTTTGAAAAAGATTAAATTTATTGAAAGCAACAGACATGTCAAACGTATGACCCCGGACATTAGTAATGCTGCCCCACAAGATCCTACACATTAAAGACCTATCTTCCCAGAAGAGAATACTACTCGCTTCACAATCACGCTTTATTCATGTCCATCGATGTTTGGGATACGTACATTTGCAAACAATTATTTTCAAATATGAAGTACACGAAGAGTATAATCAGATAAAAAAAAATTCTGATGACCATCTCTAAAATACCTAAGAATTGCAACCATTTTATGACATTACTACATAATTTTGCTAAAAACAAGGTGGAAATATGCCTCTAATTTCATGTGTACGTTGCTCTACATTGTGAATGTTATAAGATTTTTTTGTATTAAGGAAGCTTTGTTACTTATTTATGTTAAGTATATAATATATTTTATATGTGGTCCACGTTAAGTATGTCATATTATTGTATATGTGGCTAAGTAGTTCCTCTTCTCTCAATGAGACCAATTCAAGTAATAATTTTCGACATTGTTTACTGCCTTTCACGCGGGTCGTGAAAAAGTAAATATTGCAATCTTATCTGCCTATCGATAAAGTTGCTCTGCTTAACCTATGATAATTTGCATTATGTCGAACAGGTAGGTTCCTTCTCTGATTGGTCAAGCTGTGCACAAATAATAGGACGTGTGGACCGACTTAGGGGGACATAGAAGGGAACCCTTATCTCACAGTTGAAAGGACCAGTTATAGCGTTAGCCCACCTGAAGTGCTGTGCCTCAACGCATTTCTTGAAGGTAAAAAATCTTCGATAAGTTGTATAGCTTGAATTTTTTGTGGAAAATTGCAGTCCTTTGCCAGCATTTAATTTGCTAATCCAGTACATTTTATACCAGATTGTTTATAAGGTAAGCGATTTAAGTGTTTTCAAACTTTAATGTTTAATAGATTATTTATATATATATATTTATGTATCTATATTTTAAGTATAATCTAAGGTCGTCTAGGTTGGTTAAGTTATAGGTATCCTTACACGCACAGTAAATCTAACGCAAGTCAAGTATACTTCAGCTCAAATGTATTACGTCTTTCAAAGTAGCGGAAATTTATTGATAATTTTAAATTGTATTATGGTTTATGCTCTAAGGTCATTAAGTCTAAAAAAAAATTAAATGCGTATCTTAACGCGATATATCCTTAAGTATATAGATGACATTGCTGTATATTTTAATTATTTAAATCACTACTTCATATTCCGTTACAGAAGGAACAATATATTAAATGAATATGCCCGTTCAAGAGAATAAAATCTTTTTGCAAACATTAAAATAACATACAGGTACACACGACCATTTATAATAGTTTATAAATGAAAAAATTTGAATAAAATTATATAAAAAGTATATAAATGTTTGAGTATATATCCAATAATATCCTGACAAATACTGATCTATAACTTTTAAAATATAAACTTCTCTAAAACTTTATTTTAGGATCATTTTCTTTCGAAAAATGGTTCCTCCTCGTGGCAAAGACCCCTCTGCGAGTGACGTCGAAAATATGGTGTTGGGGTATTTTCGGGATTTTGGCGCCCGACTCGATGCAGACTGTAAGAGATTCTGCCCGCACATGCCTCGTCTCAAGATCCGAATAGATGGCAATACAGTTGATTTCGTGCTGACAAACCTGGAGCGTGTTGAGTGCAGATGCAACTTTAAAATGTGTGCAAGTCAACAGTGGTAATGAAATGTGAAGAAGGAAGAGGACGTTTGGCGGAAGTGAAATCATTCTATAGATTCTATAACAAACTTACGGAAAACAGCTTTCCATGCCAACAGACTTCAACGAGAAATATGACACATTTGTGTCTGAACTGTACTTTCGACTAGGAATAGACTTGTAATGTCTTAGTTTGTAACTATTGTAATTTCAGCTCAAAGAAGTATAAATGAGTCAACTGGAAATATAGTTGACTTCAGGCTCACAAACCTGGAGCTAGTTGAGTGCAGATGCAACTTTCAAAGTGAGTGCAAATTAACAGTGGTTATGAAATGAAGAAGGAAGAGCACGTTTGGCGGAAGTGAAATTATTCTGTAGATTTTATAACAAAACTTCCAGAGAACAGCTTTCCACGCCAAAAGACTTCAATGAGAAATATGACACATTTGTGTCTGAAGTATACTTTTGACTAGGGATTACTTGTAATGGGCTAGTTGTGACTACTGTAACTTCAGCTCGAAGAAGTATAAATGGAGTCAACTGGAAATACAGTTGACTTCGTGCTGGCAAACCTGGAGCGAGTTGAGTGCAGATGCAACTTTAAAAGTGTGTACAAATCAACAGTGGTTATGAAATGTGAAGAAGGAAGAGGACTTTTGGCGGAAGTGAAATTATTGTATAGATTTTATAAAAAAACTTACGGAAAATAGATTTCCACGCCAAAAGACTTCAACGAGAAATAGGACACATTTGTGTCTGAACAGTACTTTTTAATATACACTACTAATATGTATTGTTTTCGGTCGACACTACGGGAACAAAGACAAAATCAAGAATGCCGATTCCGAAGTGCACACATACAGGCCTTCCGATCTCTTGGTTTTCTACGCTCGATAGGTCCATGTGAAAAGTTAAAGAAAACAACTAAAAGTATTAAGACCTAAAAATATTGTCTCCCTGCACTATTACCTCAAAATTAGTAAATGTCCTGTTTCAGGAAAAAATAAAGGGTGACGTTACTAATGCATGACTATATTTACCACCCAAAGAGCACGTGCGTGGACATACGCTGGTCACGCTGGTTAGGATCCTGATTGGTCAAGCAGTGTACTAAAGCTCCAATAGTAGAACTTTTGGGTGGAGGATTTGTAGTGGTTTATACAAATATGACCATGCTAATTTGACCACTAAATCATACAGTTTTGGTGTGCGACAGATACGAGCAACAGTGCAGTTTGTCAGTGAGGAGATTTTTGGAAAAGCTTTATATTTCAACCTGCATTTGGAAAAGGTTTATTGCCTCCTTACCGAAGATATCATTTCGCTGTTTGGGATATAAGGTCAGTTTTATTCTTTTTACATTGAATTTAATATTGTATTGCCCATGGCTGAAAATATTATTTCGGGTAATATTTTTTTGTTCGAGAACCTGTTGCAGACATAAGTGTGTTTAATACAAATATATTCTCTTTCGCAAATGTATATACAAATCCATTTTTAATGCATATAAGGCAACAAAATATAAAGATGTATCAAAGAATGTTTATTGTGGTTAGCAAAAATAACTAGGAATGTGGAAATCAGTATGTTTGGGTCCTTTTTCCGTTTCTTTACGCATTTTGATAATACAGATCACAAAATATCTGCCGCTGCATGGCGAAGTATATATATAAATTTTATATCAAGTAAAACTGATAAAGTTTCTAAGAAAATAATCATATCTTTAATCATAATGCACAATACAGCTTGTTAGATGTTAAATTTTTAATTCTAATTTATGTAGAGATAAAAACATTTTTTTTTTTATATAATTGTAGATGGTATGCATCTTTTCCGATTAATACAAAGAAAATTTTATAAAATGAAACGAATTATTTGATTTAAGGGGACTCACGACCCTTAAGTCGAAGAAATAAGGCATATTTTCATACTTTCTGACTCTTTGTAACTATTTCAATTTACTCCCAATTTTTCCAAATTTTATGTATATGATAAATTGATATTTATTTTAATAAACAAATTTTCAACTCTCAAATTAATTTTAAATAATTTTTTTTAAATGCTTTAGATATACCTTATTTTTTTAAGTATTTTTATTGTATACTGGCTTGCTCGCTAAACTATGAAATTAATTTTACACTTAAATGTATAATTCCTGTTTTATATTTAAAATAAATAACTCAAATACAATTGAACATAAAACATTCAACATTAAAATATTTTTTCAATTTTTAATACTGCTCAAAATATACTTAAAATTTTCTTAAATTTTTGCCTTAATTTATCCCTGAAAAACAACAAAATGTGCAGTGATTGCAATAATTCTAGTTCAGACGCAATAAAATAACATGATTTTGCAGTGATAAAAATTTCATGGAATTATGTTTCACAGTTTTTGAGATATCAGTTGCGAAATGATGCAACATTACATTTTGAGAAAAATGAGTTAAAATTTTTCTTACCATAAACTTGATCAGTAATTAAATATTTAGAATATCAATATCTCCGGAACTAAGCGGATTATGTTCATGCGGTTTGCTTTATTTTGTTCAGAAATGATCAGGCTTTAACATATATTTTTTTGAAAAAAATCGTATGTTTTAAAGATTTAAGGGTAGTGAGTCCACTTGAATTTTAATATTTGAACTAAAAATATTCCGTTTGATAAGTTTGTTTTTGTGATTTTATCAAATTTTATTATTTAATGTTATATGTAACTAGAAATATGTATATATATACATACGGATCTACACACATTTTAAGTGTGCATCATAATGTGGCTCTTTCTTTTAGCTGACATACTTGTATACTAAACGCAATAATAGAAAAAAAATTAAATTATTTTAAAAGAATAAGACCATTATGTATAGCTGGTATATGTTTCTAACATAAAATTCATCTCTATACCTAAAAAAAAAGCCATTAAAAGGATAACTTGATGACTTTTATCAAATATTAAAATGAGTTCTCAGATACTTTTTCTAGAATCTACAAATGCAGACATCATGTTTGTTTAAAATTAATATCTGAAAATATTTTTAATATAATAATTTTAATATAAGTTTTGGTTTAATTGACAGTTAATATCTTCACCGTAGTTATTTATATTTATATATATATATATATATATATATATATTTAGAAGGTCGTTCGCAGTTTATGGAAACGATTTTGTAATTTATATTTGGTTTTGAGATAAAAATTTGGCAACTTCATAATAATCGTCTGCTATTGTTTTGTTTTATTGTATGTAAATTAATAGATTTATTATGAAAATGGTTCCTAAAATTGATAGATGGTTCGAATGTTACGTAACTGCGCTTTCCGAGGAGATATATTTCTATCCACAAATTGTAAAGCGGTGTAAAAATCGCGGTATTTCAAAAAAGGTATAATTTATAAAATTTGAAAGAAAAAAAAAGTCTAACTGAAAGTAAAATTAAAACATGACCGTGAAAAATCATCTTCAGATTGTTCGAACGCAGGTAAATATCAAGAAAGGGAAGTCTCTGATCCTAAAAGAAAATCCGCCAACTCGAAGACCCATTCTTCGAAACTAAGAATGTCTTCTGGCACTGTAAGTAAAATAATTCATAAAGTTTTGAAGTTAAACTAGACGTTTAAAACCATAGTGAATCTGCTTTTGCCAAAGCATAATGTTGAAAGAAAAACAAATTGTAGAAAACTATATGAAAAACACCTAGATGCTGAAAAATGGAATTTTGTGGTAACACTCGATGCAGCATGAGTGTATTAAAGTGGGTGTAATAAAAAAAGATCAATTTTCTATTGCTCAACTTACAGGAATGACTGTACGAAATGACTTTGTCAGCGTACAGTAAAGTTCCCAAAGGGATTCATGATAGTTGCAGGATTTTATTACAACGCAAATTAAAAATAAAAAAAGTCTCACGTAAAGCCAAATTTAAACCCCTCTACTAACAGCAGTATATTTTAGAACCAATTTTTGAGAAGAAATTGCAGCTTTGTATGATAAGGACATTGATAAAGTTGAGCTTCATATGAACAAAGCTCCTATTCAGACGTCTATATCAAGAGCCTCTTATTTAGCAAAGAAATAATCAGAAACAGGAATAAAGTGTATCCATTTAATGAAATACATGCAAAATCACCTGACGCTTCTCCAGGGAACTTTTGCGCTTTCAGTTTATTAAAACAAGCCTTAAAACGGCATAAACAAACTGAACGGACTTTGGAAAACGGTCCAAGAGGAATGGGGTAAAATTGACACGACAGTAGTAAAAAAAGTTTAATTTCATGGAAATTTCGAGCTAGAGCTATTGTCAAGAAGCTAGAGCTATTGTTCATGGCTATCAGATAGCAAATCACTGCAAAAATACGGCATTTATACATAAAACTTAACTATGAAAATCGTTTCCAAAAAATGCGAACGACCTTTTGTATGTATGTATGTATGTATAGTGTGCAATTGAAATACTTTACAAGTCATTTAACACCATCTTAAATATAAATTAAATACTGGAGGGATTCATTTACTGATTTAGTGTTGTCTGGAATGGAGTAAAGAATGTAATATAAATTAAAAACTTTGGTGACAACGCAATTAAACTTTTTTACATAGTTCAAAAGTGAAATATACCCCATTTTTCTCCTCGGGGACGAAAAATTCAGTAAAAATTTAGTAGTAGTATAAATTTTGGCTAGGGTACGAAATCAGTACCGTTTGATGAGGTTTTGGCGAGGTTTCGCTCCCAAAACCGAAATTGGCGTGGAATGCAATACCCCAATAAGCTGGCCGTTCATTTGTGGTTTGCTCTTATCTCGAGGCGGGATTTTTTTAGGGGGGCGATGCTAGTTGTTAATAATATATTCAGAGGGTGGGCGTGTCTATTCCAATTCTTTCGTGTAAGGTCTTACCCAGCATCTTAATAAATAATTATATTCATTCATTTCGTGCGTTTCAAAGAATGTACATATATTTCTGCTTTCTGCGTCTCA